>OY720682.1:79388577-80610894 GCA_963170755.1 Amphimallon solstitiale | reverse complement strand
GAAAGGATTTTATTCATAAAATTCCTTATTTTATGGCAGTTTTTTCTCTGATTCTCGGGCGTAAACAGATGTTGCAGTTCGCCCTATGAATTAGTGCTATTCAGATATAATGTAAACAACACGCAGTTGTTTACATTATTTCTTTTCACGGTTGTGGCTCCGTGGTAGTTTAGCTCGCTCGATTCCGCTCTCTAGTTATAAGTATTTATTTATTGTGGGTTTGGATTTTCACAATACATATTCAAAAGAGGTGAATTATTAAGATCTAATCGTTCATTGAGTAATAGTTTTATGTTTGTTTATTTCAAGAGACTCTAGTAAGTTTAATCCGAAACCTTTTGTTTCTGAATGTAAAATTTCAAAATTACTTTGTTGGTTGTTAATCACAGATTAACTTCTATACCACTAAATAAACAAAATTTTCTGATATAATTAAATATTATAAAACAATTAGCAATAAATAATGGATATAATCCCAAATTAATAGATCAAATATTAAAGAAAAAGAATTATAAGAAAACAATAGAGACGGTTTATCCGGATAAGAAAGAAACAACCAACAATTATAGGAAAAATTAGCGAAAAAATAGGCACAGAATTATAAATAAATAAATTTAAAACCACACCTGTTGCAAAATAATTTTGCATTCAGAAACAAAAGGCTTCCGATAAAACTTACTAGTCTCTTCAAACAAACATACTTAAAAATTCAGACATATTACTCAATGAACAATTAGATCTCAATAATTCACCTCTTTTGAATATGTATTGTGAAAATCCAAACCCACAATAAATAAATACCTATAACAGACCTTAAGATCATAAACCGTGTAAAAGCTCTTGTTAGAAAATACTTTTAACATAAAATAGATAATAAAAAGTAATTAAAATGAATTGCAGAAATTCCCCACAGTACTCTTAGACAATGTAAGATCTGAATACCTGATTTTGGGAAAATATATAGTTTAGTAGTAAGTGAATATCCGAAGAAGCTACAGTGCTGTTTTAATATACTGAATTTGTTGTAAATTGTGTTTTACTCCGTCTACTATTATTAATTAATATGGATGTCCAGCAAGTATCGGCCAACTCAATTAATAATATAAATGTTACACTACCTCTAATAAGTGTTTAGGCATTCGTCTTTTCATGTATTATTGATACAGTATTATGTTTACCAAAAAGCATTAGAATAACATAAAATACTATTCTGAAATGCAGTTATTTTCTGGATTATTACAGTGCAATTACTATCAGCGGTGAGTAATGCGTGTATTTTCTGTTGACGTCACTATTATCCTAGGTCATGGGTCACAATCCAAACAAACCGGATACTTCTTTTTACCGCGTGTAAAGTATCTGGAGTTAAAGAAGAGATTATTTCAAAGTAATTTTTATAAAAGTTGTGTACATAGATTGGCCTTTTTTGGTGTTAGGTATTGTAACAGTACAGCCAAATTGAAATATTTTATAATTTTAAATATGAATATTAATTATTTTTCAAAGCATGTGTCCTACCCGCGGAGATGACTCACCTTATATATAAGACTCATGGCGCCGAGTGTTTGGTTTATCACCGTTTAACACGTGAGAATATGCATGTGAACTATAACTGCTATAAAGGTGAAGAGCCAAGATAGATTTCATGTGCGTCCCGGAGAATGAAACCCGGTGGATGAAAGAAGTCGACAGGGGACCTTCGAACATTGCGGTTGACAGCATATTAGACTGCGCAGAATCGCATACATAATATAGAAGGTTTTCTAATTAATAAGTAAGCCGGGTCAAACATAGCGATCCAAAGCGTATTAGACTGTCGTTTTGAACCTCATAAATAATAATATAAAAGGTTCGTTTTTATATAAAGAGGTCGACCGACTAATAAGTGTTAAATATGTAATGTAAAGTTTGATATATATTCATATAAGATGTTCACTAAGTGCAAGGTCACCCATACAAAAAGGAACAGGTGATTTATAATGGCCCTATAGCAATTAAACAAGCTCCTGATATATATACACCGTCGAAGGAGGATTCTCACGAAGCAATCCGACGAGATCTTGTTTCAGCGAAGAGAGAAGAAAAGAAGACAAAATTATATAAAAGGTATTTAAAAGTTATTATTGTGCGAGTGCTAAATAAACTAAAATGTTAAAATTTGTCTTAATTTAAAGACTTAATCAAATAATATGATAATCTAAGATTGAAACCCATATTTAATAGTGTATCTTAGATACGGCAACATCTCGGCATTTGTAAATTAAATGTTTAAATCTGAGCATAGTTCGTTTTCTTGTCATTGCCTATGTTGTTTTTGTTTATATAGACACTGAAGGGCACCGGGGAACAAATGATGCATGATATATTATTTTGTAGAGACGATAATATTTAAATAAGTTATAACTAATCTTTCAATATTGAAATGAACTCTGAAATTATTATAATAAGTGTGTTTATTTTAATTGAATTTCATATTATTTTGGATATGTTCTTTGTGTTCGTACTGATATATGTAAAATGTTGGCTTTTTAATACAGATGTTATTTAAATTAGAATAACTTTGTTTTATTTAATTGTACCATTTAATGCCCTAAGATTATTTTTTTGATATCTCATTACCTGGATCGCCCTGGGATAAAAACATGAGCTAGCAGGTAAAACGGTTTAGTTTTCATTTTATTTAAAAATATTTAAAATATAACGGGCAATAATTTGAGGTTTTCGGTACATTACGATATTTGAAATGTATTCTAAGTATTCATTATAGTTTAACACATAAAATACTTGTATTTTTTAATTTATAGACAATATATTTTTGTGTTTACAACAAACAGTGACTGTTTTTTCTGAACGATTTTTTTGGTAGTAAGTAGTAAAGATTGAATATTAAAACACTATTAACAGAATAACTTTTAGAGCATTTAACAGCCATATTATTCTGTAAATAAAATAAAGTAATTTTAGTTACTTCATTATTCTGTTGAAAATCTTTATAAACTTGTTAAAAGTTTAACTATATCAATAATACAAAGCAATATACTTCCAAGGAAAGAAATAATATTTAAATTGTGTCCAGCATAGAAAGTTATTTTAATAAAGGTTCAAGTTCAGTCAAATTCTTTGACAATTATAATTTCATGTTTTTTTAAAGAATCTAAATGTGAACAGATTAAATTACTTACTAGATGGGTATAAATAAAATATTTCAGAAAAAACAGCCACAATTTGTTGTAAACACAATGTTGTATTGTCTATAAATCTGAAAATACAAGTATTTTGTGTGTTGAACTATAGTAAATCATTAGAACACATTTCACACCATATAATTTACACGGGAGAAAAATTACTGTGCGGCTTGTTTGGATTATGAACCTTGACCACTCTCAATAATGACGTAAGAGAATTGTCGGGCATTACTTTACAAGAATTTATTAATAATTGCAAATTACTTTAGAAATTAATAATTGTAATTAATTCCTTTGTCTTTTCAAGTAATACATACTGAACGTTTAAAAAATGAGCGTATTGCCGCTAGTATAAAACATGGAGGTGGTTCAGTGATAATTTGGGGCTGGTTTTTTTACTAGTGTATGAGGATATTCTGAAAACTGACGTAATATTAAGAGAATAATACAGAGAAATTTTGGAGAACCACGCCATACCTTCAGGAATTCGACTTTTGAAACAAAATTTTATCTTTCAACAAGATTAAGGACCTAAAACATTCATCTAAATTATACAAAGACTGTTTACTGCATTTATAGAAGGAAGGAACTATTAAAATTATAGGAATAGCCTCCTCAGAGCGCTGACTTGAACCCGATTGATTTACTGTGGTAAGAACTGAACCGGGTAGTAAGGCAATCAGCTAGTGATATGTGGAAAAAACTTGAATCAACCTGGACCTCAATAACGACAGAAACTCTAGCAAAATTTAGCACGAGAATGCCTCAAATGTACGATGCGATTGTTCAGTCAAGAAGAGGAGGCGTCACTAAGGTGAAACTAAAATTTAAATTTATTTAGTGTATTTCCATAAATGTCCATACGTGTGGATGACATAGTTACAAAAAAAAAGTTCATTCGAGCAGTGATATTAGAAATTTTAGTGGACTTTTTTTGCAAATAAATGCAGCATATGTGCACTTACAAAACGTATATATGTACACAAAGTTGCAATAAAAGTTTCCACTAACATTTCAAATATCACCGCTCCAATGTGGTTAGTGTAAACTTTTTCTGCAACGAGGTGTACATAAAAAAAATTTCACAGTTTTGCTGAGTTTTATATGATTT
Source organism: Amphimallon solstitiale (assembly GCA_963170755.1). Lineage (NCBI taxonomy): Eukaryota > Metazoa > Arthropoda > Insecta > Coleoptera > Scarabaeidae > Amphimallon > Amphimallon solstitiale. Next base: position 80,606,598 of record OY720682.1, on the reverse strand, counting down.
ATTTTGTTATTGATAGTGCCCTAAACACTTATGGGCGGCAGCGTATATGTATGCTTAAATTTACTTCAACAAATACCAAAGAAAAAGGCAAATACACTATATCCTGCTGGTATACACAGTACTAGACAATAAGGAGAAGTTTTTTGCGTTATTATATGATTATTCGATTGACATTTTGACCGATATCACATGTATTCAAACTATTTTCTTCTTGAATAAACATATATCCTGTTTATGATAAGAGTGAATTGTTTGAAAAAAACAGTAAACAGTATACTTAGGTTAAAAATCTGAAATTGTTTTTGTATATTTTTTTCTATTAAGAATTTATCTATTTCACTATTGAAATTTTCCCGCTATTCGTGACGTAATTATGGCATCCAATGCCAGATACAAAATCGCAACACAAAAAAAGAGTGTAAGGCAGATTTTTTTGATTATTTATTTATTTAAAATGTAATTTTATCATTACAAATCATTTATCTTAACAGATTCAAATTTATTTATTCCAGATTCCCAAAGGAGCCCATTAGAAATTGCTACGCCCAGTGATTCAAGCCTTTTATTAAGAAATCTTTAAGCCCATAAGGAAAAGCTTCTATATATTACTATACATAAGAATGAATAACTTAAATTACAAGTAAAAAATTGAAATAAATTCAAATTGAATTCAAAACAGTTTTATTCACTTCACTACAATTGTTTCACCCTACTAGGGCTTCATCAGGTGATGAATATTATTATATTCATCACCTGATCAATTGTAGTGGAGTGAATAAAATTGTTTTGAACTCAATTTGAATTTTTTTCCATTTTTTTGCTTGTAAATTATGGAGCTTCAATACGTATCTCCGTCTTCAATCAATTATTTAATAACTTAAATCATTATCATTACTCAAATCTTGTATATGTAAATTCAAGTTAACTAGAAACGTTTTATTTGCCATACAATCTAATTAAGTTGACAGTATAATGAGGGGTCTATTTATCACATACTTTTATAGAGCTTGATTAGTCACTTATTCTCCAGCATTCATTAAAGTAAATTTACGCACACATACCAATGAAAATCACACTTAGTATAATATGTACACAGAACAATCCTCTTATTAGTATGCCATAAAACAAAAATCCATTAACATCAATTTATTTTTTGATTAGTCTGACTTTTATAAGATGTACATAAGCATTTCAAAGTTCTTCTAAGTAGGTTCTACTGTATATTGAAAGGTTTAGTACAAAAAGGATAGAAAGTGATTGCTAATGTGACAAAATGATATTGAAACTATTACACCAGTTAATTTTTTTTACATTTAACAGATGGCAACAATTAATTATCTGTTCATCTCATATTTGGAAAAATCACTTATATCCCTTTTGTATAAAGCCCTGAAATAATTTTCTTTGTAAATTTAAATAACAGGTGTCTCTGTTACGCATTGTGATTTAGAAATGTTCATGTTATTAAATCGGCAACTTGGAAATGTTTTCCTCCATTTATTTCACCACCAGAGTCGTGTCTAAATATGTCCTTACAAAATAAACATCATATTCAATTTATTGGTGCTATGTATACAATATTATACTTACACAAGTCAAAAAACAAAAGAATAATTACAGATGTTATAATCATGCTTCCGTGCATCTGTAACATTGCCAATGTGATAAAAAAGCATTAATAAGTTGTAATTTCAAATTCGTATTCTGTTAAAGTGGATGTGTTTATGGAGATTATTTTCAAAATCACTGCTAAAAAATCCATTAAACGGCGCTCATGGAAATATAATGGCAAATTTGACAATTATGATGAATTCAATTATAGGCCAAATCTGTAAAACGTACAATTCATTATAATGCAAATGGCCGATAAGTAAATCAATTATTATATTAGTGATGTAATGTAACGAACAGATGTATACAATTGATTTACTGATCAGCCATAAGCATTTTCAATTTTTGCCCTGCTTGAATTAAACTTCATTGTTAAAGTCAACATTAAAATGCCTTAAGGGCAGGTTTTTCAGCAATGATTTTTAACATTATCGACATAAACTAACCAACTCTTAAAACATTATGAATTTAAAATAACAGATTATCAATTCAATTTCATCTTATTTACTATGTTATAGTTGAACGTAATCATGGTTATATGATTATAGAATGTTTATTTGTAAATTAAATATTTTGATACAACTCGGTCAATAGAACTAATGAAGATGCTTCCATGCTGCCCATTTAATAACATGAAAATTTCTACACGCAATGCATAAATTAATTTACATGCACATGACATAAGCTATTTTAAGAAAGCTATTGAGCACACTACTATTCAGATACTTTTTGAGATGTGTATATTTTCAGTGAATCTGATATTTTGATTCAAGTGTAAAAATCATTAAAATGTTTCCTGAAAGTATACTTCTAAGTGGCTTGCCAGAATAATGTCTTCTTAGAGAGAAGTACAGAAGGTAAATATGCAATTTCTAAATATCACTATCAATTAAAAATATATTTTTATTGTAAAAGATTATACCTGTAATACGTGGTGTTTGCGGTTTACTATCCATTCTAAGTTTTGATGATCCAGACTTCAATCTATCTTTGCTCCTGCTTCTCCGTCTTGAAGACATTCTAAATTAAGACAATATAAACAAATTAATGTGTATGTTGTTTATCTAATCTACCTGTATATGATCCTTTATTGACTCTTTATTCCAAAGGAAGTGTCTATGAATTTGTTTGGATCCTTGGAGAAGGCTAGGGCCGGTGTGAACACAATCGCGAGACGGCAAGCAGTTCGCGTCACTAGAATCACGATACGCGCTATCAGGCACCGGTACTAATGTTAACCACCACATGGCGGTTCCGACTGCCATTTCCATGTGGTTTATAACAAATATCAATATCAAAAAATATAACATACCACACACACTCATACAAGCATACAAACAACTCAAGCATCTAAAGCAGTCTTGATATGATAACATGTTAAACATATTTTAAACCTTTTAAATGGTAAATACTTGTTATAATTAAATACATGACCTGAAGCGATATATTTTGATATTTACAATGGTAATCCTCTCTTATTATATGCAAATCCAAAATAATCTTAAAACAATATACCCCGACAGACAATTCATATAATTATATGTAGCACACAATGTCATAACAAGCAAATATGAGAGATTCAAAATGTCATAACACACATGTCTTCATCTGGTGATAACACTAACAACGATGAGTACTGTAAATACCGAAGCCGTACATATTTAAGCATAAACTACCTATTTCTCGCTATGGAAGGCTTCCCGCACAAGCCTTTATAAATTAGCACGCGCATCAATTCTACTATAAATTCACTAGTCCTTACTTTATGCACGTCAATATGTAATCACAATTCCTCGAAACGAGATTACAAAAATTTTTTGCTTAAAATGGTCTCTACAAACTTATAATACCGACGGAAAAAAAATGGGGGTCGATGATCTCTCCAATCAATAGGTAGATATTAATGTCCTATAAACTAAACCTACACTTACATTAGAGGTACGATATACTAAATTCATGTATCCGGTCTTTAAAATTGTATTGCAGTTGTAATATTTTCAAAATATAATTGATTTACATCAACATTTGGAAAAATCCGGAGAAACTTCAAACAAGGATCGTACACTGTCACACCATTAATTAGATCATATTTACATGTTGCCAACGGAAAAAGAATACAATATGGAATACACTAGAACAACCGTAAATAACCAATCAAATTCAACTTTCACTTCACATGTTTAAAATAAAATTCACCAAAAAGTGCAGTTACAAAAAATTTCAAAATTTCTGAAGCTTTAGATGGACGAGCAGTTTTGAAGTGAAAGACATAATATTTGCCATGAAATTCAAAGCTGAACTTGCAGACTTTAAAATTGTGTGTAATGTATTGCGTGCGATTACATTCAAAGAAGTAAGTGTGCTTGCTTTATTTAATTTTGAGCATAATATATTTTTAATAATTCACATTTTATCAACAGTTTGCTGTTATTCATCCAATGGAAGAAGGTTTAAAAGTTACTGTAGAAGAAATGAGAAGTGTTGAGACATCTGCATATTTTCCGGCAAACTTATTTAGCTCATATCATATTGATACCAGTGAAGATATCAAATTTAAAATTAGTTTAAAAATTTTAACTGAATGTCTTCATATATTTGGTGAAGATTACTCCCCAAGTCTTAAATTATCATATAAGTCAATAGGTTCTCCCTTATATTTAGTACTTAAACATCCAGAAGAAAATATTTCAGTAGATTGTGAAATACAAACCATGAACACTGATGAATTTCCAGAATTAAATTTATTAGACGGATGTGATGTAAATAAAGTTGTGTTGAATGCAGATATATTTACTCAACTATTAAATGATATTGATGCGACATCTGATGATTTCCAAATATTATTAAGCCCAGACCCACCTTACTTCAAAATTACAGCCAGAAGTTCAATGGTGAGTTGTAAATTATTTGCTCATTATGTGGCTAAATTTTCAATTATCTTTTTGATTTTAGGGTGAATCTGTAATAAATATATCAAGCAACTCAGAAATGATATTATTATTTCAATGTAGTAAAACTACTTGTTCGTCTTATGTTTTTAGTAATATTAAACAAATATTAAAAGTAATGAATTTAGCTAACAAAGTATCCATATCTACAGGAAATTCAGGCCTTCTGGGATTTCAGTTCGTCATTAATGCAAATGATAAACAGATGTATGTAGAATACTATGTAAATGCTGTATTTAATCCAGAATAAATTATATATCTATAAACTTGCTAGCTGCAGCAATCTTTAAAAGGACATATTTCCAATAACAGAACCCAATTATTGGGTTGCTGAGCTGTTAATTAATTTTATTGGAATTTTAATAGAAATATTGCAGTGTAATAAAAATTATAAAACTGCCATAATTTCACAATCAACTCTTGGGCTGTGAAACAAGTTAAATGTTAAACCCTGAAAGAAATGCTGGAGGCATCCCAGTGAGTGCAAAAAAAGTATGCATCGTGTCAAATGAAAATTGCTATGTTTATTTTAATTCACCTTTCATTCTCATGGTAGCTTTGAAAAAATTTATATGCATCCCATGAAACATGATTTTAATTCGCATCAGTTTTAAGACACAATATATAAATAAGACATGATTTATATAATCTGGAAATATGGGCAGTAGAATGAGAATGCACCTAAACATAGAAAAATATGAAATAATAATTATCAATAAATATTTAAAATTGAACCAGCAATGATCCATGAAGTCTCAGGAATTGAATACTTCGACTCAATCATAGAGGATGGAAAAATTGATATTATTTCACATAGAATGAACAAGAGAACATATACCTTGAACAAAACACTATTCAGTTAAAAAAAGAGATTTATAATGTCAAAAAAAGGGATGCAATAAAGGCTGCACTTAATAAATTAAGTGACATTAGTGTAATATAATTCGAATCAGATCTTGTTAGAATGCAAGAAGTTGACAAACGAATACAAACAAGATATTTTGGAGTGCAAAATGGCTGAAAAATATATTAGCAACTATAATAAATTATATTGAAGTTGAAGAAAATAATCAGATACAGATTCTGACACTACTTCTAGTGGTAGTAATTCATATGATGAAATTTTACCTGTTCATACTTTGGAGAAGGATCGAAAACCGTGAGATATTGAAACTGCCAATTGCATAGTTCCAGGTTATACTAAAGAAGTAAAGTCATTTAGATGAATGTTTTCAATATAGCTCACAACAAAATTTGCTGACTAACTTGAGTTCATGTACATATCTCATTTTTAAGCGGTACAGTAAAAAAAAAACTGCAATTCTCCCTACAGGTACATGTTTACAAGCGACATGCATAACATATTCACATTTCTTTTAAAACGACTTGATATCACGTTTCATCAATACAATTTTAAAAATCCTTACACGTAGACAATTGATTTAGTACCATACCCTACAAGCTGTCGGATACGGAAATAATGCAGATAGGTAGTAGTAAACGCGATAAAATGAATATTTTTATGCCTTCAACATAACCTTAATAAACTATAATAATAAATTGTTTTTCCGCATTAAGTTTCGGCGTAGTTTTTAGTGTAAGGGCTGGTTTTTCGAAATCCGATTAAAATACTTTGTTAACTCCAATATTATAATACATTTATTTCTGCACAATACCATTAATTTGCTTATCTTCCTCTTCTATACCTTGTCTCAGAATAAGAAGGAGTGATTCAAATATCGCGCCAAAATGGCGTATATTTTTAAAGTATTTCATTGGTTCTTGCGTAGGTAAGTTTAACATGGGAAAATAAGTTTGACAAAACGTCATTTTATGTTTATAGTCAAGCCATAACCTATATAGTCTCTTACATTTTTACTTCGGTTTATTATAGTTTATTGTGTTATTAAATAAAATCCGTACTTTTATGTACAACACGAGCATGAGTTGATCAGACGGCTTAAGACCTAAGGAACAAGTGATCAGGCATTTAAAACTTTGAATTTGATGAATCTGTCAAAAATACTGTACGACAGTGCAAAAATCAAACGTCCAACAATCAATATCATTGCAAAAATAACTATAGATGAGTTCATACCATAAATGAACTGAACAACTCACATATATTCTAGAATTGACGCATTAATTTCAAGTAAGTGTTAATTAAATACTAATTATATTACCACATGTTCATATACATGTTATATTTCAGATATGTCAAACGTAAAGAAACCTGTCCTAATAGAAAAAGGTGAAAATATCTGGTGGAGAATATTTGGGAAAAAGTTTGGATTGCCACAAGTATAATGAGTGCACGACAAGCTTTGTTGAAAACCTGTAGGATTAAAAAGCCATACCGATAAAGATAGGCAATTAAGAATACTTCATATACGTTCTGAATTGATACATAAGGTGAAGTTACTTCAAAAACATCCCCTTTCAGAATATCAGTTATTCGAGAACTTTTGACAGAAGCAATTACAAATATTATAATAAGTATTTGGAAAAATTATGCCGACCATGTAAAATTTTAATCTTGTGAACACTAAATTATTGTTAATTTCCAATATATAATAGAAATAAAAATGTGTTATACTTTATATATTTTCAAAATACATCAATTTTAATAGAGAAGAATAATTAGTAATGTGTAGGTATATGTAATTATCTTTGCAGTTCGTGTGAACAACTTCAACCGATGTAAATTTTTCAATTTATTACTGTTCTATGTAAGCTTCACATTTCCAAGAGTAGTTGCTTGAATTTACCTCTTCAAGGTTTGTAGCAGTAATACGAATGATTTATCTGTACAAGTTCTTTATTGATATTTACAATAGAAACTAATAAGCATAAACTTTTTCTGCAAGTTATTAAGGACGTTTTGATAAAAGGTAAAAGGTTTGATTCATTCTTGCTTGCTGATACAAATATTTAATAATAAATATACTTGATTCACAATTTTCATGTTGATATAGCACATTCACTAAAATGTGCAGTAATTATATATTTATAATGGCAATCCTTCTCAAAACGCTCAGAACAAAGTCTACTCTTTTCATTTGTAAATTGGGTCTATATCTTTATCCATAGATTCTTCTAATGATTTTCTTTGAAAAACTAGAATGAACAGATTTGAATGTTAAGAGATTTATATTCATCAAATTATAGATGTATGCACCTACTTGTGTTTATAATTTTACCCTCACTTGTGTTTATAACTTTACTCTCCTCTTTCCAATTGCCGTGCACTCGTATTGCAGCTTTGACTGGTAGAATGAAAAGCGGCACATCCATCTATTTTGATGAAAGTAGTAAATGAAACACAAAACAGCTAAATCTTTAGTTAGTATTAATACAGTTCATCATCTAACCTCAATTGTCATGATGTCGCATCAAATTGTCTACTAAATTTTGTGTTCCATGTTTTGGCGGGATATTTGAATCACTCCTTCTTATTCTGAGACAAGGTATAGTAACTTTCTCAAAATATGTTAAGTTGGTGTTTGAATGCGTTAATGGCACATGCGGAAAAAATACGTTTGCTAAGTGAGCGTAGAATTTTTCTGCTCGCAAAAATGGCGACCGCTCCACATGTTCAGAGTGAGCGTGCATCATCTGAATGCGATCACTGAACAGTTGCGTAACTGGTGTGTCTGTTGAATGCGACCAATGAAAGTCCTAAGACAAATCACTGACACAACTAAACGCCCTAGAGAAAGAAGATAAGCAGCAGTTGAAATGATACGCTCACATAGTACAGGTTAGGAAATCCTGGATGGCAAGGATAGAATAATTGGGAAGAGACAGTGAGAAACAATAGCAGAAATGAAGATCATAACAAGAGACCTGATTGCATATCATATCAGGCAGGCTTATCGATCCGTTATTTCTAAGACAATGAGCCTCCATTGAGAAGCCGCAACAATTATATAAATTTATTAGATATTTCTAAAAACCTGAAAATCATTGCTAATTAGAATGGTGTTTAACAATCTTAAAATTAATTTAGACTATAAGGAAAGTTGTCTCGAATATCTCAGAGTAGAGACTATTTAGTCCGCAGTTACAATTTTTATTCAATTTTCGTATATATGTTCCCTTATAAGTATTCGCTACAATTGATAACACCTGTTTGGATACCTGGACCGAATTAGTAAAATAAAATTAACTATCAGCTTTTCTTATATTATTTTTATTTCAACATCCCACAAACCCTAGTTTTCTAAAGTTATTTACATCTAAATGCATTCATTTATAAATATATTAACATAGAGGTGGTCATCATTCTGTATTATCTATTATTTTTACTAAATCTTGATTGCACTACTTCTTGTGTCCTAATTCTTCAGACTTTCTTGTTGCGGCCTCTATAGCATTCATCATTGCTACTCTAACGCCACCAGATTCTAATGCGTGAATACCGGTAATAGTTGTACCACCAGGCGAGCAAACCTCGTCTTTCAATACGCCAGTATGTTTCCCTGTTTCTAATACCATCTTCGCTGCACCCAGAACAGTCTGCGCTGCAAAACTTGTCGCCATAGCCCTTGGTATACCCATCTTAACACCCCCATCTGACATAGCTTCAATAAGAAGATAGATCTAAAACAGAAAACCTCTGTATGAGCGGAAACACATTTTGATATAAATGTTACAAATGCAGGGCCACATCCGGCTAGTGCACCAATAGCATCTATCATCGATTCTGGAACCAGCTGGCATATCCCAGATAATTCTAGTATTGTTTTTACTAACAATATGTCATGGTCGGTCGCATTTTGTCCAGGGCAATAAACCGAACAACCTTCTCCTACCATCATAGGGGTATTGGGCATTACACGTATAACACGTGAACCTTCAAATTTGGATAAAGTCTGAAACATAATATAATAAACTAATTGTCCAATGAACACAATTTATATTTTAACGGAGACCTGTCTTTCATTGTTATGGTACATGTTAAGTACATTGTTTATTTAAATCAATTTAAAAGGCTCAAAACCTTATGAAAATAAGACACTTCACTATTGAACAGTAAGTAAGTATCGAAAAATACTTATTATAATATAGGTAGTTATTGAACATGTTTTTGGCTCTCTCTGTTACTCCTTATTTCTTAAACTTGTTAATCTTTATTGTATTTAACAGCCTTGCAGCTTTTCCTATTCTTTAATTTCTCGCCGTTTGCATTTATATCACTGTTGATTATACCGCATGTGTAAAACATATTGGGGACAGGATATATGTATACTAGGCACACCGGTAACAACGCCCAATAGTGGCCGTAGTCATGGTACAAGGAAACAAGGTATGCTTTTGCGCATCTCTGGATGACGCGCATTTATCGAAAAAAATGTCACTTGACAACTCTGACAGAAGTCACTAACTGAACTCACTGACAGAAAGCATTTTCCAAGACTCCCTTTAACAACTAAATTTGTATCTGGAGATCGTGTCGAACAGCGTTGTTCTGTGTTTGTCAGAGGAGGTGTCAATGGTAACAATGCCTCGCTACACACCAGAAGAAAAACGGCTAATTATTAAATGGTACTATAGTGGTCATTCAGCAAAGGATTGCATAAATTTATTTCCACAAATATTTGCAGACAGGCCCGTACCCTGTGAGCAAAGCATATTACATATTTTGAATAGCTTTGAAAAATATCTTTGTTTAAACAATTGCACAAAGTGTAATCCTAGAGAGGTAAATCCACTAAAAGCTGAGGAACGAGAAGAGCGGGATATAATGATTTGTAGCACTCTCGAAGTAGAGGATACGCTATCTACCAGAAGTGTTGCTGAGGAAGTGGCTGTGAGTAATAAAACCGTCGCGAACATATGGAAGCGAAATTAATTAAAATGTTTCAAATACTCGAAAGAAATATTTCTTGATGACAATTTTAGAAGAATGGAGTTTTGTGAAACCGTAATGGAAAAGACAAACGAAAATGAGAATTTCATCGCAAATATTGTATTCACAGATGAATCGTCATTTCCATTAAATGGAAAGCACAATCCTTCTGTTGTTCGATATTGGGCTCGGGAAAATCAGCACATATATTTTGTTAAACACGCCCAATATCCCCAGAAAGTGAATGTCTGGGCAGGTATTTTGAGTGACCGTTTGTTTGGTCCATTTTACTTTCTTATACGTAGTATAAGGAAGTATTGTGATGATGAAAATTTTCGACCTCGAGATTTTTGCAGATGTCCACGTTTTGAGGTCCCCTGATACCAAAAAAGTGGTTTTTAAAAAATGTCTGTGTGTGTGTGTGTGTCTGTGTGGTGTGACCACGATAGCGGTCAAACCGCTGTAGATATCAATTCCAAATTTTGTATTTACGTGTATAATCTGCCTCTTGAGAACTGATTAGATTTTGAGCAAAATCGGCAGACCGGAAGTAGTACTTTACTTCAGCGAAAAAATAGAATTTTGCCTATATTTCGTCAACTACTAAGTTTAAACAAATTTATAAAGAAATCATATGTACTTAAAATTAAGTTTGAGACAAATTGTCTTAAAAAAGTTTTTCGAAATTCCGAAGTAGGTCTTTTACTCTTATCGAAAATCAGTTTTTTGCGAATATCTCGCAAGTCATGGTTTTTAGACAAGTACGTTACGAGTATAAAAGTGTTTAAAACATAATTTTCAGTATCTTTCGTATAAAAAAAATATCAATATTCCGACCGGAAATACCACTTTTACTCTTATCGAATAGCGATTTTTTGCAAATATGTCGTAAGTTATGCATTCTATATATATTTATCAGGAGTACAAAAGTATTTAGAACTGGATTTGCAATATTTTTTGTATATATGAAATTTCAAAATTCGGACCGGAAGTAGCACTTTTACTCTTAGCGAGTACCACTTTTTTTCGAATATCTTGCAAAGTATGCATTCTAGAGCGATTTATTAAGAGAATGAAAGTACTTAGAATAGGATTTTGAATAAGTTTTGTATAAAAATATTCTTAAAATTCTATAATTTGAAACGCTCAAACATATAAGAAAGTCGTGTGGTGGCCAAACCTCATTTTTTAGTATTGTTTAGAGTATATTTTTTATTTTCATTAGAATTCCGTTCTTAATAAATTTATATAATAATTTACTAAGAATTAATGTTTAATTAGAATTGTGCTTTTATTTTCTTACTGTGTTGTATTGTATTTCTGTTAAAAAGGACTTTATTGAAATAATGTCCTGTGAATTCACAACTTTATTGAACTGGTAGTACTAGAGGTCGAATGCGCGTCATCCAGAGATGCGCAAAAGCATAACCTGTTTCCTTGTACCATGACTACGGCCACGATTGGGCGTTGTTGCCGGTGTGCCTAGTATACATATATCCTATCCCCAATATGATTTTACACATGCGGTATGTAACAGGAAGTACTAGAAAAATATCAGTTTCACTTTGCAACTTCATCGAGGTTTAATGTCAATACAGTAAAATTAAGCATGCTATATGAGTTTTCGGCTTCTTTGACCATAACGGGCTTTCGTTATAAGTAGTGACTGGCAATATGACCATTTGGACTATTGATAATATCAAGTACTGCAGAATAAAGCTAACTTACCATTTATTCACAGACTTTATATTCCACATGTTATTAAATGCAATTATTTATAAAATCATGTGTTGGATGAATGGCTAAAAATAGTCCATAAAATAAGCTGAAGGTAGGTAGGTGTCTCAAAGTTAATTATTATACTAAGGTGACCAGATTTTAACATTGATAAAGCCCATTGAGGAAAAATACTATGGAGACGCTGTAATGCATTTTTGCTGTACTCTCAAAACGGGAGCATTTGGCGGTGCTAAGTGTGGGACCAATATGGCTGCCACACCTAGTCCGGACCGGTCCGGACTACTCAAAATTATAATGTCATCCCACACCTGTCATGCCTACACTAACCTATGAAATGTTATTCCATACGAATTCTTATCAACGCCGTCTCTGCTGTTGCAGCTACGTAGAACACAAGAAACCATAATGTCTTTTAATATTTAACTTATTATATAACTCTAATACACGATGCACTTATCAAACACTCCACTTTTTACCAACACTACCTGTTTGACGTAAGTGTAGTATCAATATGGGGGACCTGTACCCGGTTTGATCACGTGACGTCGCCTCCCTACCTATTCTTTCTCAATGGTAAAGCCGGACACCATTGGGGAGGGGGAGCTTGATTAAAAATTTGGTAGATCAAATCTATGAAAATTTTTGTTATATAGATATAGTATTGTAATATAATTTTTTGGAATTGCAACATAAGTAACATTTAGAAATATAATACATTAAAAAAATTAGGTTAAGTATTATTTTATTCTTTGGCATATTTCTCTTTTGAGTGAATTTTTTTAGTAGATTGCTGTCGTTGTTTAAAAGGTCATGAAATTTTTCACAAGAATTTGTCTAACATTATAAAATTAACAAAAATAATATAAAACTCATATCCTGGCGAAATAACCACATGGCCGCCGAAAACCATATATTCCCTTCCCGTTCTCCCGCCGTTTCTTAGCTTGCCGTGCATTCTTTTCAAAAATCGGGCCCTTACTAAAACGCCGCGAGATAAATTCTTAAAAATCATGACGTCTGGTCGCCTTATATTATACGTGTATAATATATAGCCAGGCACTAATTTTGTGATATCAATTTAAATTCTTTAGAATCCCATAATACATTCCATCTATGAATAAACCCTCAAAAATAATCATATAAGTTACATTCAGTATAGTCAAGATCTGCTTCTTTTTCCCTTGCCTTTGTATACACGGAGAAAAAATTATTTTGTATTAATTAGTGTTCCTTCAAAGAAGAAAACGTAACGTTCTCTAAATGAAAATGAATGGTCCATAAAATCTACTTGAAATTACCTTACAATGCAATGTTTGAAAACTGATTTTAAATATAATAGAATAGTTAAATAAAAATTATACCTTATTTCAGTGTTATTTTGGATATTATGTATAATTTTTTCTATATTTTCTTAATAAATATTTACATTTTGTAATCCATTTTTTATCACAAACATATCTCTGCACCCATTTTTGACCCGTATATAATTTATGCACTACCAACATTTCGTTTTTAAAGAAATGTGTCATTAATAATAATCTGAATAATCCTAGAGAAAATAGTTAATAGTGACTACCAATATAGTGCCCAACACTAGCTAAAATCTTCCATATGTCATTGAATCTAATCTATGGAATTCTTTTAGTATTGCAGTACTATGAAGTGCCAGTACTCTTTATCTAACGTGGGTGAGAGTAACATGATGTAGGTCTATCACTGCTGTCGATTTCGTATTTGTGGACTAATTATTGCTAATCTATTCATAAGTTATATATGAAATTAAAATCTGCCTTCAACAAACAAAAAAAAAGGGATACAAAATAAGAAAAACAGTGTAAAACAAAAATTATCAAAATGCAAAACTAAATTTTAATTGAAAACACACCATTTATAATCTTGTCCCAAATCTTTAGGTAAAAATTGCTAAAGTGTAAGTGCAATCACAAATCCTTCTTAAAAGGTTGTTTCATCAACAGAAATTTTAATTTAAATTGATCAAGTACTGCCCATACTGATCCATAATGCGACATTATTTTCAAGTTTGTGCTTGTGAGAGAAATATAGCTGTTTATCCTTTACAGGTTGTAAGTCAAGTTTCCTAAAATTATGTGTAATTATATTTTGCTCTGTGTCTAAAATGAGACTTATCCATGCAAGCCAACAAAGTTCACGTTAGTACTGCAACAACACATTGTGACTTTGTAGAAATAAAATTTATGATAGAAAATTATGTTTAGAAAGATAATATTAATCTGCATATATTATACTGATTATTTGCAATTATCCTCTATGGGAGAATTCAGCATATAGGGTACAACAATATTGCTTCCCTTGAGAGATTATGAAAACTACAAGTTCAGATAAAATGTATTGGAATTAAAAAGGAATTGTGAGATGAAACGCTGACAGAATAATTAAAATAAATCTTAAAGTCAAAATTAACCACAAAATAGGCAAATTAGCTATACCATTAACTGAACCCAACCCATAATTCCAAACTTGAAGTGCTAAGAACATAAGTGCATAGTGTATATGAATTGTATGAGAAAACTGCAGTCAATAATCATAATTTAATATTATCGTGATTCTGTAGCCTTGGTTTATTTACAAGTAGATTTAAAGATTTATTGTCATCATCAATTCCAGAAAGACTCCTCATACATATATGATAATGAGTTAAATAAAATACTAACACTTTCTAATGCTTCTAATTTGACTCCAGCCAATATAGATACAAATAATTTATTTACTACTCTGTTAGGTGTACCTATAGTATCATAAATATTTGCAATTGCTGCAGCTAACAGACGAGGTTTAACAGCAAGAAATATTATATCTGCTTCTTCGGCAACTTTTCCATTTTCTTGTGATACATTTGCACCATTCTTCTTCCAAACTTCTAATGTTTCTAGATGTGGGCCGGACACATATAATTGTGAGTATTTTATACCTAATAAAAATCTACAGATTAGTATAAATAGTAACTTAAATAATTATGTTACCTTTCCTTACAAGTCCTTCACATAACGCTTTAGCCATGTTACCACCACCAATAAATCCAATTTTATATTTTTTAAGGTAATCCATATTAAATTACTTTGATATCTAAATTACCGTATACTTTTACCATACACATAAATGTTTATTTTGAAATGCAATTCTCAGAACTTTAAATGGAAATTACATACATACTTCCTGTTATGATAGTAATTGATTATTCAATTTATGCACATAATAATATTACGCGTAACTTGTTAACCATATAAATATCATGATTAACAATATTAATTTATCAATCACGTCATAACCACAATTTGCTAGTGTTAGAATTAGAGGTTAGTAAATAACGAAAAAAAGGAAACAAGGGTTCGCTTTCAAACGGTACAATCGGTACAATTCATTCAACTATCGACTTCGACTGTTAAGTTGTTGACATGTTGTTGAGATGCTGAGTGGGCGCATTCTTGAATCATTCCAATGCTGTGACAGAGATTGCGTACTTTTCCTATTCAATAATATTGAATAGGAAAAGTATATATTATGTAGAGTGTAAATCGAACAAATTAAAAAATAAGACTATTCTTCTTTAAAAAAGGGGTCACTTTGCAGTCCATACCATGCACAATTTGGTTTGAAAAAACAGCACCAACCAAAAACGTAACGCCTTTCAGATTTAAATTCAAATTCCGATTTCAGCTTCGTAATTACAAAGTGGATTATCAATTATCGCACTTTCTCTGGCCATATACTTACATATTAGACTTTTGGCAGCAACGGAGTCTAAAAATTATACATGAGCGAGATAGGGGAAGTGGATCCGATTTCACTCAGACTAGACCGACTCGTGTTTTGTCGGCTCTCGGGGAAACCCAAAGAGATTGGAATATATAGAGGAATATCAAGCTGCGATGCTTGGCTGCAACAACTATAGGTGGGGTAAGGGGAATTGATAAACAGCCAAGCGACTATAGTCCTTAAGAAAATCCAACGGCGTCAATGAGGCGTGCTGTCATTGGTCGAAATGTCGTGCTCGTACTTGGTTCGTATAATTTCGTTAAATTCTACACGAGCGCGACATTTCGACCAATGACAGCACGCCTCATTGACGCCGTCGGATTTTCTTAAGGACTATAATCGCTTGGCTGTTTATCAATTCCCCTTACCCCACCTGCAGTTCTTGCGACCACTTACCACGCCTACAAACTGCACTCATGCTTTCTCTATATATTCCAATCTCTTTGGGGAAACCGATAGGTAATACGGTACCCCAGAGCCGACAAAACACGAGTCGGTCAAGTCTGAGTGAAATCGGTTCGACTTCCCCTATCTCGCCCTGTATACTAAAAATATTCGCACGTAATCGGTCTCTATGAGTTGATGGGGGACGTCATTTACTGTTACTGGATAATTGGAAATCCTCAATTTCAATGTAAAGACTTGCCGACTGATGTGCATTACCTGTGAACGTGTCACGACAGGTGCTGTACATTATACTTAGAACGTTTTAGTCCGAACCAAGAATGAATCGAGCGCGCGAAGCAGAATAAACAGAAGTTGGTCGCGGTCAGCACATTCATCGAATTATTGGTTTTCCAACGTGTTTGAACTGTTTTAAATAATAGTTCTTGTATTATTTAGTTTCAATAACATACACGTACATTTTTAGTTATCATTTATTTAGATCTAGAACGTTGTTTATGTTACTTTTTCTAATATGAAAATGAATTGTCAGTGATTCCGAAATTTATTACCAAGTCTGTAAAATATCGTTACAGAATGCAAAAATATCGCACGTTCGTCACTTAGCTTTGCTAAAACATACACAGAAATAGTTTTTGTGTAGAGAATTTCGATAGTTTACAAAATTTCGTTACATGTTTAAATGGCGATGCTCGAAATATTTCTGAGTACAAGGAACTATCACAAATCCTAAACTTAAAAAAATCAGTTGGTATTCCTACAGGAACACTTTGGAGATTTGCCTAAACTAATCACATATTTTAAAAATCGAATGTCAAATTAAAAAATGGATTAACCACATTTGATGTGGTTATTAGTAATTTCAAAAGTATTCCAAGTGACTTCGGATGTGGCCTTCGGCAAAAGTTAGACGCAGTTTTTGATAGAAATCCAGATTTAATAACATTGCGGCAATTGTGTATGCTAAATACGCTGAAATAAAAGAATATTTCCTGTACGCACATATAACCAGTTGCGATGTAGAAAGGACGTTTTCTATCTACAAGGATGTACTTAATTCAAAGAGAACAAGTCTTACAGAAGAGAAAATGAACAAATAATAAGGTATTTTGTATTTTATAGATCACCAGCCACTTGTTATCGAATTATATAAATAAAATTAAAATCTCAATAGTGCGCCCATGGGCGATGAGTCATGACTCGCTCGTGTCCGCGCCCTAGTGATCACTTCTTCGCGTCGGGATTGAAACCAAATCTCTTCTTTTTCCGTCTGTTTCAGGTGATCGCAAAAGCAGTAATAGCCCCATAGAGAATAGTGGACGAAATCCTTCGAAATGTAGACAGCAAAAGAATTTAGGACGGCATAGTTCACCGCTCTCCTCCCAAAGGATATGATAAGTGATAACGAAAATCGTGGAAGTCCTAAGGACTTGTTCCCTTTCTGACATTTACTTAGGAAATTAAATTTATTTATCTCATTACAAATATACGAAACCCTTCTGTAGTTCGCATTGCAAAATATGACTGAATATGACAAACAATTTATTTGAAGCCATTATGAACACAAATTTGACAAATTATTAAGTTGTTGTACACAAGTTGTTTAAAATATTTGTCAAACATTTTGTTTGATTGGTGTTCATCTTCTTTAAACATTCCCACATAAGTTAATGGTCGCTGACGTACTTCAAACATTTTGTTTGATAAAGAAATTGTTTTATATAATTGGTACCTATGCACCCAGCCTAAATATTAATATATAGGTTTCATAATAATGTCATATATATATAGGTTATGCTGTTACGATATTTAAAAGTTCTGTTGGTCCTGCGTGCTTCGTACAGATATGTGAAATTTTTACGCAATGAAAATCGGTGTTCCTTGCTTTACTTGTCCTGCTGTAAAACATCCCTTTTCAATGTCCCAGGCATGGATTCTATTGATAGACGCAGTCAGAAAATTGTCAGAAATATAAACAATGCAGTGACATATTGAAATTAAATGTAAGAAATTTGGTCAACATATTAGTTTTTTTACATATGGAAATAATTGCGTTCGCATATAGCCGTAGCAATATTGATAGACAAGATCAATATATCTCTTGTTGCCCTCTAATTTAAAGGAGTTTAGGATACTTGGGCAGATAACCTAAACAAATTGCTCAAATAATTGACCTTATATAAATATCTATAATTATTCCTTGGACAGCATCGCGCATTATAAGTCGATTATTATTGCACCTACAATTATATGTGATAGCTATCTACTTGGTGAAACAGCATTTTTAATTTAATATGTTATTTCAGCGCATTATCAAAATATGTTTTTGGTAGGAAATAACTTTTTATGACAATAACAATACATGTGGCTGTTCAAACCAACAAAATTTCTTAATTGTTTCTATTTTTTCGCAACGATAGATATTACATGTAATATTAATCTTTCTAGGACACAAAAGCGGACTTTAGTTGTGGGTTCAGTGCTGAACACTAATATTATAATTGAAAAAATTTCCAAAAAAATCGGTTTCATCGGAGATGGAAGTATGGCAAATGCGATATGCAAAGGAATAGTAAATAAAGGTAAGTTCATCTTTTTCTAATTTATTCACATAAATCTGAATGTAATTAAAATACATCACTTGTAGTCAATATATTATGTATTCTGTTATGCGAGTATTTGGATAATTTGAATAATTCTAGATTTGTGTCTATAATGTATAATTTAGTATAAAGTGTGAGTCCTAATGATTGAGGATAGTTCAAAATTACCGCTGTAGCTTTTAGTGTATTTCACGCTTTGAAAGCGGCGAATGGGTTAAACATCGAAAGGTTATTCAATGTCAGACTTAAAATTTCAGCGTCTACTCGTTATTTAATTAATATTCAGTAAAATTATATAAAAATAAATTAGTTAAATGTAGTGTAAGTCTAGTAGGTAATAGTTGAAAAATACAAGTAACTTCAAAGAAATTCATATCGTGTGAAAAATTTCAATGATTCTCATTGATGACGTGACGGTAAATTGAGAAAAATTAACAAAATAATTCGAAAATTAGCTACGCAAATAATTATATACATTTAATTAATACTTACTTGCGCTAAATGTTTTATCAATTTTTTTATATTGTCCCAATATTATTATAAAAATGGCTTTTATTAAAAATTTTCAATAATATAATAAAAAGCTTATAATCAGTATGTTGTAGATCAAAGAATTTTTACTCTGGCTACTTGAATATATTTTTAGTGAAATCTCTGTTTAAAGCAATGATAACTAAGTATTTGATAAAATAATAAAAATACCTATATCTAATTATATTTTTTTATATTGTTGATTCACAATCCCTAGCCGCATTTTTTAAATTTCGCGGGTGTTTTAGTTGGCTACGAAGACAATCGAATAGAATACAGGTAGGCTAATTCACATTTTATTGCGAAATTACTAGACAAACCGTGTACCCAAGTAGAAGATTAGTCAAAAAATAGTCGTAGAAACATTTATTTATGGAATTACATTCCTATTCACTAATTTTGCTGTGAAATTATCAGCAAGTACACCTCTATATGTTATTTTCTTGCGTCCAGTGCAAACTTAAAACACCCGCCAAATTCGAAAAATGCTGCTAGAGTAATTAGAATAATACGTAAAACAGTGTTTCTTTGCCTACTGTAAATATTTAACTTTCCTCTTTATTTTTTTTAATAATATTTAAGAAGAATATAATAATAATTCTATATTATTTAGCAATGAAAATAAATACCTAGTGGTCGGCCTTTAAGACCCGTATCGGGGACTTACATACATATTTTTATTGAATATTATTTATGTATAGAATGTATACAGTTATAATAAACGGGCTTCTGACGTTTCCAAAAATTGTATTAAAAATACACGTAAATGAACTTGACTTGACATTTACATTTTGGAGCGCATAACGTGCCTTATTCATTTTTGTATTTAAAAATTAATACCTACTGTTCTATTCATCTTTAGTAGAAAATTTTCTTAAGTTTTTTTAAAAGTTATTGAAAAAATTGTGACCAACAAAATTTATCACTTAACAAATATAATGTAATTATTAGACCATGTTAACATGGTTTTAGGGTTTCTCTACTGAAACCGAAACTGCAGAATGTGTCCATTATACTGCTTATGATAGAATCAGGTCGAAGTGAGTCCCAAGCCCAACAAAATTACTAACAAACAGCCATCCTGGATATGCCGTTTTGAGCTGTAGTTCATTTCCCTTTGCGTTATTAGTATTGGCAGATAATGATTAATTTATTCAGTTGATTAATCTAATTTATATTTTCGTAATTAGGCTAATATATTACAACATAGTTGTAATAATAGTAATAAAGATAATTTATAAACTAATACATATTAGGTACCCACGGATAAATAAAATAATCTAATATTTAGTAATAAATATTCGTAACATTTACCGGTGATGAAATATTATTATTTTGCTTAAATGTTATATTTTTCTTTAATATTAAATAAAATGTTAATATAAATACGAGATGAATATTCCTATTGTTTCATTAACAAGAGATACAATATGGTTATTGACAAATTTATATCTAATACATCTATGATATTTGACATTATCAAATATTTATATATAATCTAATAGTTGGTGCGTCTGTTAGTGATCTTGAAGCTTCATAGCTATTCTAGAATCCGATAGGTGGCGTTGCAGTCAAGTTATTAACAAATTCTATATTTATGAACCAAAAGCGACTTATATTCACAATATATGTTGATTTAGTGCCAGAAAAGAAAATCACAAATTCTGGACCCGATAGGTGTAAAGATTTTGCGCCACCTACCGGAAAGGGTAGAACAACGTCTACCGGGCCAGCTACTATACCAATAAAGTTACAAATTAGGTACATGCATTTCTTTTTTGAAATATATTATATACCAGTTATACATACCTTTCAAGATCATACTTCGTTGATACGATGAAAGATGAACTGGTACCTGAGGTATAAAATAACAAAAAAAAAAAATTTACGCTTCTGTGAAGGTAATATTTTAATGTTTTTTTTTCAAATTAACAAATACCTCACACCCAAATTCTGCTGATATATTGTTACACCGTCAGAGGATAATTTCACTTGTTCGATCAAAAAAATCTAATCTAATATTTCTGCTAAAATGTAAGGAACAGTTATAGATTATTTTACGTAATTGATCTATCTAAATAGTTCCCAATTGGCAGTTTATAATATATAAAGCAAGGTTTATATTATATTTGTGTTTTAAATCTAAAGTATAATAGACACCTGCAAGTGAAATCAGATATTTTTATTCTTAAGCAATTACGCTCCAATTTGATATTATACGGCGTCTAACCATTAATAGAAGGCCTTAAGTATTAAAATAACACTCACATAATATATTATTAAATTTCAAAATTTAAAACTGAAGAAAGAACATAATTATATAACATATAAATTGAGCACAGTAATTAATAACAGTAATACAATAATGCGTAACAAGCTGCATTATGTAATGTTATAATCTACATATTATACGAATCTTTTCAATTCGGATTCGTCAACGCGACGCAGCTGGCTTCCCCCTCCTTGACTTAAATAACGATATTTACAAGTTACGATAAGTATGTATAAAAGTAGTTGCATCTATCGCGACAAATATAGGCGACGTTGAAGAGTGGACTATTGCGCGGAATTTATTTTAGTTAAATCGTAAGCGGTGTGTGTAACGCGCCGATCTATTGTTTACTTTTATTAGTTACATGTGTTCTATTGCGTAAATATGTCCCTTTCACATCCGTCGCAAGATATTCAGCTCTTATGCAAAATTTGCAATGCATTACTGTCGTGGCAAGTGAAAACACGCGTAGTAAAACACGTGTTGTCAGATACGCATAAAGCACGTATCGCTGGCTCTGCATCTATTTATGAACGGCGTAAAGCATTTAATTTGGATCTACTTAAAGTGTTAGTAGTGTGTAATATTCCACCTTGAATTAACTCATTTTTTACAAATTGTGTTGACGCTAAATATAGTGACCTGTGTGTGGCCGCGGGATCCATTGAACGATATCGTTTTCAATGTATAAATGTATATAGGGTGACAAGACAATTATTAACACCTGAGCATATGGAAAAATTAATGGTGATTTGCTTTCCTTTGAACGTTTCTCAACGTGCACATAAATTAAGCGTTTCCTCCTCATAAAATATGGGGGGGGGCTGTCGGCCGATAAAGCATACGGCAACGTGAACAACAGTCAGGATTAGTGATACGTGGTTTTCACGTTTCAAAAGAGGTGAAATTTCAGTTGACAAACATCGCTCTGGTCATCCTTTCACTGCCCAAACCAAAAAAATAATGAAAAAACTCGCGAAAGCGTGCTGAGAAGATTGACAACTGATCATTTAAGAAGTTGAGGAGCTGCTGGAGACTTCGATGTTTAGTTCAGCGAATCTTAACGGAAGATTTGAGGAAACCACCCTTTTCATCCTCAAATCTTCCTTTCCTCTATTGCTGACTGTTGAACAGAAACAAGGTCGCTGAAAGCTTGCTGTGCTTTGAAAGAAGACTTCGGAAAAGATTCAAACTTTTTTTCAAGGTCATCACATGTGACGATTGATGGTGCTACGGTTACGACTCAGAAACGAAGCAGCAATCCAGCCAGGGAAGGCCTCAAGTTCGCCTCGCCTTAAAAAAACTCGTCAAGTGAAATCAAACATCAAAAAAATTATGATTTGTTTTTCCGATGTGAGAAGAGTCGTCCATTCAGAGTTTATTCCACAGGGCCGGACAGCCCCTGGTCACACAGCCCTGCCTGTGGGCAATTTTTTGACCAAAAATGGCATGACCCCTGGCCTCCCTATTCCCCCGACCTTGCTCCTTGTGCCTTTTTTTAAATTTCCACGAGTGGGGTGAGAAGAGACATGAAAGGAAAGCGTTTTGCCGATGTTGTGGAGATGAGGAAAGAACTACGGAAGGGCTATTGGGCATCACAGAAGACGAATTTAAAAAATGCTTTGAGCAATGGAATAAAAGGCTGGACATGTGTATTGTGCAGTGAAGAGTACTTTGAAGGGGATTGGAGGTTTTTTTATTTAAAAATTAAAATCAGTAAATTAGAAAAAGATAAAGCCGGTTTCCTTTGGGTACGCCCTCGTATTAAAATTGTTGTGATCATATTTTTTTCCAATTTTATCGGGATATATAAAAAATAAACAATACCTGAATTACATGAATTTGTATAGGAAACGAAAGACACAGTCAACGCGTCATAAACACACACACTGTCGGCATCGCTATACAGATCAGAATATTGTGTATCCAAAGGCATTGGAGCGATAGATTGATTATAATAAAATATTATTGATCCCTTGTTTAGCTAGAGAATAAAAAAATGTATATATCGGTCAATAGCAGTAAATATAAAGTAAGTTTTAATTTTTCTATAGAATGTGGCCGAGCAAAACGCCGGGCTACGGGCAGCTAGTATAATACATTTTTCTAACAAATTAAGAAAGAAAATATATAATGAAATAGAATGTTTATATGTAATTCTTTGTTTACAGGTTTAATATCTTATTCTCAAGTACACGTATCCGGTCCCTTCATTGAAAACTTAGAGAGGTGGAAGAAGTATGGCGCACATATTTCCACTGATAATAGCAAAGTTGCAGCAACTGCAGATATAATATTTTTAGCCGTTAAACCACATATGTTACCAACAGTTATAGACTCATTACATAATAGTGAGAATTTTGGGAAGATAAAAGATAAAGTCTTTGTTTCTGTGTTAGCCGGTTATACGATAGCTAAATTGGAAGACGTAATAATACTCTAGCAATTTATTAGATTTCGTAGTGATATTCTGACTTTATTAGTTGCTGTCCAAATTTGTGGGTGCGAGAGCAATTCGTGTGATGCCCAACACTCCCATTATGGTTGGCGCAGGTTGTACCGTTTATTGCCCTGGAAACAATGCAACCCCAGATGACATTTCTACCGTTGAACGAATGCTGGCAGTTTCGGGAATTTGTGAAGAGGTGCCGGAAAGTTTGATTAATGCAATTACTGCCCTGTCAGGTGGTGGCCCTTCATTTGTATGTATCTGTATTATTATTTTTTTTACTTGTAAAACATTAATTTGCAAATTATTATTTCTATGGCGCAGGTGTACCTTGTGATAGAAGCCCTTTCTGACGGAGGTGTTAAAATGGGTTTACCAAAAGAAATGGCGACAAAATTTGCAATTCAAACAGTATTGGGAGCTGCAAAAATGGCACAACGTACAGGAAAACACACTGCAATTTTAAAAGATAATGTTTGTTCTGCTGGAGGATCGACAATTGCCGGTATCCACGTTTTGGAAAAGGCTGCTGTTAGGTATATTGACAAATATTTTCTGGGTTTTTTAGCAAATAAAGAAAAGCGTTTTCTGAGATATACAGGATGTACCAGAAATAAAAAGACGGAGTAGCAGAAATCGGAAGCTAGATTGTGTAAAAACATACCCTCAAAATATCAAGTCTTTATTCGTGCACAGACGGCAGAAAAAAAAATAATAAAGAATTCAATTCGCCTTACGCCGACCCTGGACTAAATATCCACCTGCTTCACTTTCACAATCGGTCCTTTGACATTCTTGATATATACTACGATTTATTGAATATTCTAAAATAATAATAATCAACTGTTTCCGACTACAAACACATTAAAGAGCAACAACCTTCCTATTTTAAAAATAAAAACAACCTTTTATTGTCTGCAATAAAGTGCGTCGCCCATCTGGGTCAACAGCCAACTACATAGCTGCGTTTCTAGACGCATCGGGCAAAAAATGTTTTATATGAATGAGTACGATTTAACGTTTTTTCCCGTTTTATACAAATAAAAGCGGATTTTTCTATGAATGCGTGTTCGTTTCTATTTACAAATGAGCATTCTTACGTGTATTTATAAACATACATTCTGTGCCAGGTCCGTAATGTAATTTTTTTTATCTAAAAACAACATAGAAAATTAAATTTTTAATTTCTTCGTTATTGCGGTATATTTGGGCCTGTTTCTGTTCGGACTTTACATACCTGCTACTCCGTCTTTTTATTTCTGGGACACCCTGTAGTTTAGGGCGAATTGTATGCAATTAATTTAATTGGGGATAGAATCTAGAAATTCGATAAAGATGTACAAGACTATGTATAATAGTTGAAATTTTATCAGTGCCTCAATTTGAGGTGCAATAAAATACTAATAATAATTTAATAATTTCAGATTATTGAGATTGAAAATTGTTCAGTTTTACTGTGCTGTAAACGACAATGAATATCGTAATCTGAATACCCTTAATGGTCTCTGAATTTGGTGGGACTGAATAGCGAACTGTACGAATATTGCACCAATATATTGTATGTTGGTCCATGGGATGGATCACTTCGGTGTAATTGGGTGGTAAAAATATGAGTGTAATTTGACCGTCGTAATTTGCTAATTGTGAGGCCATTAAATTGCTTTTTAATTGACATTATTTTTTACTTGAAATATTCTCATTTGTACAATAAATAACTCGTAAAACAGTTTTACGAATAGTATAGTAGTCATTTTTGTTCGGTATTATTACCTGGAAGGATAGTGCTTCTTCTTCTTCTTCTACTACTTAGAGATCTGTCGATCTGTTAATTCTGAAGTTGTTCCTGCGTCTTTTCCTGAGAGGTAGATAGCCAGCTATCTCTCCATCTCTTAGGTGGCGTTCCGATAGGTCTGTAGCCGGGCGGGTTGTTCTCTAGGACTATCTTCGGAAGTCTGTTCTCGTCCATCCGTCTTACATGGCTGTACCACTGCCTCTTCCGCTGTCTTCCCCATTTCACAATGTCTTGTATCTCGCATTGTTCCCTGATATCCGAGTTTCTCACCCTGTCTTCTTGTCTTCCCCACTATTGTTCTCAGTGTTTTCATTTCGGCGACCCTTAGCATGTGTTTCGTCTTGTTGGTGTCTTCGCGGACTTACATACCATAAGTCATAATCTGTCTGATGCAAGTCTTGTAGATTCTAATTTTGCTGTCTTTTCGCATGTACGGGTTTGACCAGACTATATCTCGTAGGCATCCTGATAGTGCGGATGCTTTGTTAATTTGTCTCCTTAGGTCTTTAACTGGGTCGTGTGTCTATGCCCAGATATTTGAATTGCATCACCTGTTCTATGGGATTATCCTCCACCACTAGCTTGCATCTGAGCGGATCTTTCGTGATTGTCATACATTTGGTTTTGTTGATACAAATGTTCATATTGAGTTGGCCACTCACTTGGAAGAACCTGTAGAGTTGTCTCTGTAGGTCGTTTTCTGATTCGGCAATAATTGCCGCATCATCGGCGTAACACACCATACCAATTCTTTTGTTGACCAGCCTGTATCCGAGGTTAAGATCTGTTACTTTGTTTATAATTTTATCCATGAGAATATTAAACAAAAAGAGACTTAGGCTGTCACCTTGTCTAATTCCTCCTGGTGTTGGGATGTTGTCAGTGAATTGATCTCCTACTTTAACCTTTGTTACGTTATTGTTAGTCAGGTTATGAATTATCTTTGTTATATTCGCCGGTGCCTTATTTTCCATCAATATATGCAGAATGTCTCCCGAACGAACCCTGTCAAACGCCATTGTTAGGTCAATGAAGCAAATGTAAGCTGGCATACTGTACTCTATAACCTTTTCTTTGATTTGTTTTATTGTGAATACTGCGTCTGTTATTGACCGCCCCTTTGTGAAGCCCTGTTGTTCTTCAGCAATCTCAATTTGCATTTCCAGTTTGTCCTCGAGAATACTCGCGAATTGTTTCATTGCTGTATTTAAGAGGGTTATTCCTCTATAGTTTTGTGGGCAGGTTTTTAGCCCTTTCTTAAATATGGGTATGGTGATGCTATTATGCCATTCGTCTGGTGTTTCCGTCTCGTCTAAGATTTAGTTAAATAGTTGCGACAGTTTCTGTGTGAATTCGGGGCCTCCATATTTTAAAAGCACATTGGGAATGCCATCCGGCCCGGGTGATTTTCAGGCTAGTGCAAGTCTTAAAATCTCTAGGATTTCTTGCTTTTCTCGTAATCAAAATTCTGGGTTCATCATAGTAATAATCATCTATATTGTCCAACAGAGAATATCCAGTTACAGGATAAAAATATACAGGAAGTGTAACAAGCATATGTTATTGTACAAAACAATAATAAAAGATCGTGAGAAAAACCTCGGACAGAAGAGGCACCATTTACTTTAAAATACAGATATTTGAGGAAATGTCTGCACCATTTAAACGAGCCTGATTAATATAAATGGGCGGCCAAACAATGAATAAGTATTCGAGGTTAGAACACCCCGCAAATTC
Organism: Amphimallon solstitiale; assembly: GCA_963170755.1. Taxonomy (NCBI): domain Eukaryota; kingdom Metazoa; phylum Arthropoda; class Insecta; order Coleoptera; family Scarabaeidae; genus Amphimallon; species Amphimallon solstitiale. The sequence continues at coordinate 80,578,864 of OY720682.1, read as the reverse complement.
CAACATTTTTAATGCAAATTAAGTAATCTCCGAAATGTGCTTCCAAAAGGTGAGCTTCGAATCAAAAGTTACTCCCAGATACCATACAGAATCACATCTATTCAACGTCAGATCACCAATCCGCGTAATGTAATGGATTGTTTTCTTGTAAAAAGATCTGGCATTTTTTTTTATATATTCATTTGCAACGTATTATTAGTCACACCAAATGTTTTAGACATTGGCAATTTGCATTGGACTCAACTGGCAGGAAAACTTTTAGATCGTCTTGAAAAGCACTTTTTCGCACTGTAACTGATCACACAGATCATTGATAAAAATTAAGAAGAGTAAGGGACCACAGGCTAGTTTCTTGAGGACACCCGATGATGGTATAAAACAAAATCCTTATCATAGTTCAAATAAGTAACAAAGTGCTTAAGATCGGTAAGATATGATTTTAAAAAATCCTACTAGTATATAGGGGGTTTACAAAGCAATAGCTTGTGATAAATCTTGTCGTACGCCTTGGAGAAGTGTAATGTACAATGGTCTGTTCTGATAGTGCGGTTTCACTATTTATTTAGACTCACATGCATTTCTCAAATAGAGTCTACAAGAGCACAAATGAACTACATGTTAAAAGTTTATCCCGAAAACCACAAAATATATATAACTAACGTCTAAAAACTATTACAAGACACCTAGACCTAACAATTTTTGAGAAAGAATACATAGAGCAGTCGAAAATATTGATGTGATACTGACCAGACAGGTCTACTTAATTTTCTCATGAAAAGTTCATGGGGTTGTTCAGAACATGCGTTCGTTAACAATTTAAAGCCAAACTCCATCAAATTTTAGTAATCTATTAAAAATTACGCCCAGATCTTTAATAGTTTGAGTTCTTGAGCCCGTAATTGTAAATTAGCACTCCATATTTCTTTTTCAAGGAGGTTAGAATGTTACATTTGTTAAAATTGACAATCCGAAGAACATTTTGCACAGGAAATCAATTTTAAATCATCTGCATGTAGAAAATTAATATATTTGAAATAATGTGAAATCTGGTTTATAAAAGGCGAAAATAGAATCGGACCCAAATGACTGCCCTGTCGAACACCTGAATCTGACAAATAAGATTGAAGCCATGATTGCCAACAATGCCATGGCCCTCCAACTTATAAAGCTTGAGCTTATGATCAACGCTTTACAAACGGTATGTACTGAGGCCACCTGGAAACAGCTTTTGAGGAAATCACTGATATAATTGTGATATATTAATAACTTCGTCTCTGGTGCACGGTAATGACTCGTTCGATTGGTGTTTCTGTTATGGGTTCATACGATTTGAGCCATACATCTGTCCCTCATAAGTGAGTACGAGCGATAGTATACGCAATTCATTCTGCATTCTTCTTAACTTATACCCGCTGTTTTCCCTAGTCCTATGTTTAATGTCTATGCGTTTCTTCGCAGTGCAAAACATAGTTGTATTTATCAATTTAGATTCACGAAATTGCGAATTGTATGGCAGACGCACGCCTGTCATTTTTGGGCATCCTTAACCGAAAGTTCTAACTGCTTTTCTGTAAGTCATTGCACGCTTTTTTAAGACCTTAATGACTGTACTGCACTGAACGGCTCCTGATGCACTCCATGTAAATTCATCTCCGCTGTTTTTGGTGTTGAAAATATCGTGATATATCTGATTTGCAGTACAAGCGACATTACATGGTCCATCGCATGTGTCCACAGCAAAAATGCCACGTATTCCCAAATCACGAAGTTTTATATACCGTGTCTTCAAATACTTTTTAAGTAATCAATGTTGGTGTACATGCTAATTTTTTGAAAACTTCAAATTCAAATTATAGACGCCTATTATTATTTACATGACATAACCAAACTATTAAAATTATGCATTGTCACCAACCGTTAAAAAAAGCATGGCCGTCTCTAATGCGGAAAGTATTTGAAGGCACGGTACCTACATATAATCCTATAAATATACTTTATCGACGACTAAAGAATAAAGTAGGTATTATATTAATCACTATTGGTTAATAATAGGGCTCATAATACCCGGAGGAAATAATGAAATGCGACCGGGGAATAATGAGACATAACGTTAGCATTATTTTCTGCATTCCGCCAATAAAACATAACGTTACCAACGTTGTCATAGTAACGATAGACAAGCGCGGCCATTTTACTATTTTGATTTTTTTTAGTAATTTTCAGTTAATCGTACGACTATTATACCCTCGAGCCGAGTTACTCCCTCGCCGCTTCGCGGCTTGGTTCGTAAATTCGGCTCTCGGGAATAATAACTGTCATTATTGACTCGTTCTATAAACTACTGTTTATTCAGACTTAAAGATTTATTATTTGATTTGACTATATTTGGTATAAGATCATTTAAATTATGGTAAAAAAATTGTTCAACTGTACAGGTGGCAATTTATGTAAATTAATTGCCACTTGAAGTCATATACTTGGATACACTTTCAAAATTTGAATATGTTAATTGCATTCTAAAAGTCTGATATTGTAGTACACAGCTATAGATGTACCAATGTTACGAGGGACACTGCTAAAGTTCGCGGAATCGAGTACTCCTTGCATTGCCAGCGTTCTACAATTGTCAAATTCGTTAAACTTGACGTTTTTCACTTTTAATACAGTTAACAGTTCGCTTTCAAATCAGCAGTTTCGTTTCAATAAAATTTAACAAAGACATAATTGTGTGAAAAATGGAAATTTCGAATCGTGAGCACCATCCAAAACTATGGTTTACAAATGGTTCGCAGAATTTAAACGTGGAAGACTAACGTTTGATAACGATCTTCGTGAAGCTCGTCCATGCACCTCTGTTGTTGCGAAGAACATCGATGCTGTTCGTGAAATGATTTTAGAAGATCGGCATGTGACATATAGGGAGATAGAGGCTTCCTTAGGCATTGCTGCGAAACAAATACATACGATTTTACACGATCAGTTACATGTCAGGATGCTTTATAGTGGATGGATCCTACACAATCTCAAAGACGCGCAAAAACAGGCACGTGCCATTTGGTGCAAGGAAATGCTAAAAAGATTCGACGGTGGTCGTTCAAATTCCGTATATGATATCGTAACAGGGGATGAAACATGGGTGTATTCATACGAGCCTGAAACTAAACAGCAGTCGACCGTATAGGTGTTTCAATCTGAACTTAAACCAACAAAAGTGGTGCGTTCACGAAGCGTTTCGAAACAGATGATTGCTTCTTTCTTCGGAAAAACGGGTCATGTGGTAACTGTTGCATTAGAAGATAGAAGTACAGTTAATGCTGAGTGGTACACTTCAATTTGTTTGCCGAAAGTTATCGTTGAAACCAGAGGAAACAACGTAAACTGACGAATTGTTCTTCATCATGACAATGCAAGCGCCCACACAGCCAGACAAACTGTCGAGTTTTTGACCAATCATAACATCAAATTAATGACCCATTGCCCATATTCTCCCGATTTATTGCCCAATGACTTCTTATTCCGACACATCAAAAATAAAATGCGTGGCGAGCGTTTCTCATCGCCTGAAGAGTCCGTTGAGACATTTAAGTCACTTGTTTTGGAGGTACCTCGTTCAGAGTGGAAAAAATATTTTGAAGATTGGTTCCATTGAATGCAAAAGTGTATACATGTGAAAGGGGAATATTTTGAAAAGCAATAAAGCGCTTTATAAAAGTTTATGCGTGTTTTATTTTATATTTTCCGCGAATTTTAGCAGTGGCCCTCGTAGTGGGTTCAAATCTCCGGCCGACTACAAAAATTGTTCGTTCTGACGTCGGTACTACTCACGCTCCCTCTTAACTTTTAAAGACACAATTCTGTAGTTCTATCCCTCAAACGGCGAAGTAGAAAAGCCCTTGCTTACAGAAAACAACAATAGATGGTAGCACCGGACAAGGTTAAAACGTTCAAAACTAGCAACTCGTCAGCGGGCTGCAACACTAAAACAATATTATCATAATGATAAATTTGAGCAATCAAAAGTTAATTATGATAAACTTTAATTAGCATGCCAAAGTAGGTGCATGGTTATCTTTCCCCACCGAAAGATAAGTTTACCGTAAATAGATTCTACATGATGGTTTCTTTTGTGTTTCAGGGGAGCATTGATGGATGCAGTAGAAGCGTCAACTAAAAGAGCCGCAGAATTGGGAAAAGTAAAGTAAATTTATATACATAATTAAATTGTGTACTTTCCATTTTATTGCTGTATGCTTTTGTACATTTTATTTATTTTATTTATTTTACAATTTGTCAAATTGAACAAATATAAATATGTATAGAAAACTACATTAGTTTTCGAAATTAAATGGAAAGTAGCTTTTTACGTATGAATAATAGGTATATTGTATCAAAATAAAACAAATCGTTATGACATATTAATAGATCGTCGTTTTATTTCAATTTAACTTCTCCATTTAATTTTTTTCTGAATTTCGCTAACTGTCCAAACTTGCGTAATATTTATTGATTTTATTATATGATGTAAGTACTTATTTTACGATTTGGAAGATGATTGATGAGGTTCACCAAAAGCGGCATATTCAACACAACGGGACGGATCGGTCGGAAAGTATTCTTGACATTTTGTCATTAGCCTTTTCAATGCTTGAATATACTTTCTTTGCGTCTCGTCGTTCATCACATGAGCGACATTTTTTGAGAAGATTTTTTCACGTCCTGTACGTGCGTGGATACCAACCATAGTGACACCAATCGGCCAAGGGGCATTGCCAATAGCCATTTGTAAATATGCATCACTTGCCTGTAATATTGAAATTACAATTCAGTATTGCAATATTGCATTTAAGGGAAAGAAATTATATAAATTCAAATGTAACAAGTTGGGAGCATGGTCAGTAATTGCTATATTTCTGTGATATATGGTTTTTGCAAATTTCCTCTGTATATATATATTTCATCATACATAATTAAGAGATACAATATTTTTCTTAAATAAGAATAAAATAACTTTTTTTTTCTGCATTGATAACATGTATGACTACAACCTACGAATACGAATGTAATTACTACTTTATCTTCAGGTTTTATTATTGAAAATGCGTCCCCTTTCTTAAAACATACGGTACAGCCATGGTATAAATATATAAGGAATGTTCTAATGCAACTTTTCACAAGATTGCTTGTGAAGTGCAAACTCCTACATCACACTAATGACATTTAAAAAAACGTAGATTACTGATGAAGAACCACAGATGTAATAGTATATAGATTGGCATGTGAACAATAATAATATAAAACATAATAACAACACAGTTGTTTACGAATATTCAACTGAAATAAAGATTCTTTACAAATTATCCGTTTAAAAACGCATAACGCCAAATAATAAAACTGTATTAACTGACTGTATAGCTAAAACGGATTTGTAAAATTTGAAAACATTTTTATTTAAAAGTACCAGTCAAAATTAACATTCAGAGAAAGCTCCAGAGAGGGTCGTATATACAAACATACATATAGAGGAGACGCGTTATATTGAATTGCACGTCATAAATGACATTTACATGTCATAACTGTATTAGTGAAACTAAAAAAGTTATTTTATTAAATTAAATTTGAGGGCTTTTATTTCATTAGTTTGGATAGAAAATGTATACATTCATCGTAATACCCGCATTTATGGCAAATAAAAACATAATTTCCATTTCAATATTAAATTTCTGTCTTACATATTTTTAATAGACTAATAGTTCAATTCGGTGTTGTCAGATAAATCATATCTGTCAAAAAGGCGTGTGTTGTGTATATTTTGCCTGTCAAATTTGCGTGTTTATTTTTGCTTTGATATAAATTGTATAAAAAACAGTTCTTCTTAGAACTGTACATCCTTTTTATTATGAATACGTTATACAACATTTATGGTTTTTCAACAATCTAAATCAATATAGTAAACAAGTTGAGAAAGGCTGAAGTCTTAGAGCATTTCAATTACAAAATATATTATGTTCTAGTTATTATATTGTGAATAAATATTTTCTATGGTTATATCAAATGTCACTGACAGAAATAAAAATAGATCCGGCAACATAAACAAGACGAGACGTCATGGATCTACTATGACGTACAATTGAATGTAACGCGTTTCCTCTATATATGAACATACGATGCATTTCGTTAACGTCAATGTGACCTGAAAAGTGTTACTTCCAGTCCGAATTTTAAACTTTTTTAGACACAAAAATTGTTTCCACCCGAGCTCTAAATACCTTTGTATTCTTGATAAATCTGTATATTGTTGGATCATTTCAACCATATACAACCGTGTCAACAGACACGGCCAAAGACGAACTAAAGATGACTATTCACTACCAATCTAAATTCTCATTGATCATTTCAGAACAATAAAATTAAACTAATTCATTAATATTTCAGCATGTATAATTGCCGCTAGTAAAATACATGAAAGCCAGTTACAAATTGAATATAATAAATAAATTACATATTACTTTCCTATACGAATATGTTATTTAATACTTCGGCTATTCTGTGTAGTAGGCAAACATTGTTGACAAATATGTATTATTTGGTGACCATTATAACAAACGTCAAAAGGTAATTATGACAAATGTCAAAAGGTGTATGAATATTACTATTTATGACATCTTGAAATGGGTTACTTTAGGTTATATTACTTGTTTTGCAACATCTCAAATTTGATGTCATTTAAATTTATTGGTGCATATCGGTTGGCAGAGCGATTCAACTATAGAATGCATAATTTGCGAGATATTTGCAAGAAACTGTTTTTCGATGAGATAAAAAGACTTACTTCCGGTAGGAATTTCGAAAAACTCTTTTCTAAAAAATCTATCTAAAATTCACTTTTTAGTAGTACTAGTTGTATTCTTTAGAAATTTGTCTAAACTAAGTATTTGATGAAATATTACACACACGTTGACATACACCCATAAATTACAATAGCCCGCATTTGTGATATTGAAAAATTTTACCTGTCAATTTATATAACCTATAAAACCATAATAATAATCATACCACAGACTAAACAACCCAGACCGGCAACTACTTGAAAAAAAAATATCCAAGATCTTCTATCCTTGTCACACATCAGTGAACTTGGTGCGAAGATGGCGCTAGCAGCATATTGGCGCAAAATTTGAAATGACCTTGTTTTTAGAATTCGCTTATTAAATACGTTATTTATGTAACAAAAACATACACAAAAGTTACTAAAACTATGGTAAGAAATATTACTTACTTTAACAATTATAGCCATAGTTTGAGCATCTTATGTGTACTTTTGTGGTGTTACATATTAAATATGTGATACGAAATACAAATATTAATCTTTTACTTACACGTATTATAACATCCCTCTTACGGTGACCTATTAGACAAAATAAACTACTACTCTATATAAGATTAAGAGAAATATAATAATCTAATAAGTGAAAACTGTCAAGGAAAACATAGGGATATAATAATAATAGTTTTTATTGATACATATACTTATACAATAAAACATAATAAAATTAAATTACACAACCAATAATGAGAAGACAAAAATAATACAAATAAAACTAATATGTACCAAAATGAACAAATTCAGCACTAGTTTATTACTAAAATGCTGATTTTAAATTTGTCCCTTAAACTAACAGCAAATGAAATATATAACACAAAAATATGCAGATGTAGAAAATTAATATTACAAGTCTATAGTATATAAAATTGATATTATACAGATTGCCAAAAATAAAATCAACAACAAAATAGTAATAATAATACTAACACACAAATCAAAAGGTATCAAACCTGCAAGGCAAAGAGCGTGTCAAAAATGCGCTTCTTAAACAAAGGAAATGCCTGTGCATTTTGTTAACTTCATCCTTTCCAAACCCGCACGCTAAACACTTAGACATTTGTATCAACATATAATTAATACGATGTACGACAAAGGATTGCAAAAATATGTCAAACGTGTCAAATTTGAAATGTAGTTTTGAATGACATATAACCACAGCATAACAAACATTTCAATTGACGCTAGCGCCATCTCATCTCCAATTCAGTGAATCTAACAAAGATGGTAGAGTATTCAAATTTATGTTTGCTAAACAAGGATGAGTACTCTGGATAAAATCTAGGATTAAGTTGCCGGTCTGGATATCATACACTCTTTTACATTTGTCATAATAACCTTTTGACGTTTGTTATAATAGTCATCCAAGCAATACAAATTGGTCAGCAATGTTTGCGTACTAAACAATAGCAAAGTAGTAAGGGATATATAATTATAACAAAGCAATATTTAATAAATTTATCAATGATATTTAATTTGTATATCTATAGCTTTCATATACAGGTAGCTACTATATACATCCTTCAATATTTAAGTATTGAATTGACATCCTTAGTTCGTACTTTCGCCGTGTTGGTTGCTAAAATTTTTCGTATATGAATAAATGTATGAATGCACATCTACCCTAAGCCCAGTATTAGGAACAAACAACGTGCAGACAGCTGTTTCGACCTTACATTGGTCTCATCAGTGCACGAACGTGTTTGATCACAATATATGTATACTTGCGTGAGTTCTTATATTTTATATAAAGATGCTATTGAATTGATTGTGGAGATCTCTTAATTATGCACAGTTACGTATGTTGTAATAATACTAATTAAAAATAAGTCACTAACAAACAACTCATGCAAAATGGAGAAAATAAGATTTATTTCTTCTCGAAGGAATTTTCAAGAAATTTGACAGTCGATTTTTCGTAATAAATAATCAACTGTATAATTTTTAATTACCTTTAAATAATTGCGATTCAATAGATGTTCCACTATTTCTGTTAAACTATCGCAAATATCTTCCGGTAACGTGTAGGTCTTCAATTTCTTCAATAGCGGTTTTAAATAAACCCTTGTTTGTGTATATATAGCTCCAGCAAGCTTGCCTTTTGTACCTCGTTTTACCTCCACTTCCCTGTTCTGTAGTCGACCATTCCATATTTTTAGCATAAACTGAAATTAATAATTTTTATTTTAAGTAAGAAATATTTGAGCCGATGAATAAAACAAAAAACATCGCAAGAAATGCAGGAATCAAAATTATGTAATAATCAACAAAAACAAAATGTGAGGTTTCAGAAACTCCTCTTCTTCAATGAAAATTTAATGGCTGTATGTAATTGAATTGCCTATGGTCCATTAGCATTTCAATTTTACGTTTTAGAATTTCTATTCCTGTTTGAACTCAACATAATTGTCAAATTTGACATTTAAATTTTTATACAGCAAATTGCAAAATTTATGAAATATTTTGAAAATACATTGGCATTTAAAAGAATACCAAAGTTAAAATGTTACCACAAACGCTTACTCTTTGATCATTGCCCTAAAATACCATCAGTTTGCTAATTAACCGATTTTGTAGTCAGTTAATAACAAACATAACAATGATTAGTTTTGAAGTTCGATCACTATATACACATAAATACCACGCGATCATTTAAATTCTAAATTATAGCAGGCGGGATTTTTTTAATATAGGTTGTCCAGAATGTCAATTATTGATTAATTGAAATTTGCGGTTATGTTATACTTTGTGACATTTGTGAATCTTATGTGTAATCGATTTAAATTTAATGGAAATGAAAGCATTACAAGATAAATTAGTTTTATTGTGAATTACAAAAGGTGTTCAAAGTGTTCTCCCCCTGCTGCAATGCAACTGTTAACCCTCCCTTTCATATTTTCAAAAGCATTTGCGAACATCTGAACGGTTATAGCGTTACATGCATTAGAAATTGCCTCTTGTAGTTCTTCAAGATTTTGTGGGTTATTTTTGTAAACTGTGTTTTTCAGATACGGATAAATGAAATAATCAAGAAACGTTAAGTCCGGACTGCGAGGCGGAAATTCAATGACTCGATTATCATAAAACTCGCGAATTCGAGCCATACTTTCCCATGTTTTGTGAGCTGTTGCATTGTCCTGTTGGAAATACCCATGTAAAAGTTCGACATCATGAAGATTTTGTAAAAACGGTTCAAGTAAATTATTTCGATATCTCTCAGCATTTATCGTTACTTCAAAAAAACACAGGTCCAAATATACGCCTTCTAGAAACCGCTAGCCAAACACCAATTTTCTGCGGATGGAGAGGCGATTGAATAAGCTCATGAGGATTCTCCGAAGACCAAATACGCATATTTTGTTTGTTTATATAGCCGGATAGGTGAAACCATGCTTCGTCAGAAAAAAATGTTAAATCCAAAGTGTTGTTGTTATTTAAATTATTCAAAACCCACTGGACAGTATTCTATTCGTACAGGAAAATCTCGAGGGAATAGCTCTTGAACGACGTTAATCTTATAGGGATAAAGATTTAAATTTTCTTTTAAAATTCTTTGACAAGTTCCATATGAAAGGTTTATTTCTTGGGCTAATCTGCGAAGAGATTTTTTGGGAGACTATTCCATTCTTTCTGCAACATCTGCCACAATCTCAGGAGTCCTTTTTTTAGGCTTTCCTACCTACAGTTCCAACATTACGAAATTTCACCACACATGTGTAAATTTCTTGGACTAATTTTTGATAATCCGCAGGAAAATTAGGGAAGGCATTTTGAAAATCATTGATGCAGTGCGGTACTGAATATGTCCATTCACCATTCTCTTGTCGTTCGGCGTTTTTAAAATAACTTTCAGTAAGAAAAATCTTATGTTCTAAATCAAACATTTTGAAACGTCACTTTGACAATTCAAATTGTAAATTAGTACTTATATACCAACTTAATTTAAATTTCACAAACTGCTCTAATTTAGAATTTAAATGATCGCGCGGTATATAATATACTTATTCATTTTATGTACTACTGTATATGATATTTTGACTGATTAAAGATTGAATTAATGTGGCGGTATCTTACCAGTTTATCAGATAATTTTAATAGAATTAAGATGCAATAAATTGATAATATTAAATTCGACTTGTTTTATTAGCAAAAAAAAAAACATGGATGAAAGCGTAATTATAATTCTAGCACCTTTCATTGCCCTATCAGGAATCCTTATTTTAACAGTGGTGGTTTTCCAAATAAGAAAAAGGCGTTTAAGGAAGCAGATGGATGAAGGTGAGCTAGTCTCTAATTTTCTCATTATAGTTAAAGTTCAATAATTCTTAAGGCGATAATGCAAAAATATCAGATTTGTTCCAACATGAAGGACAAACTAAGAGGGAAACTATTTGATTGGTTGAGAGAAATCACAAATTTGTTTCTGATTGATTTTACAACATTTGATTAGTCCCAGTTGTTTACGAATTTATTAACGTAAATAAAACAAAACAGACTTGTTGAACTACACTTTAATAACTAAAAATTGTTTCACCACACAGTGGCTTCTTCAGAAATTACTAAAAATATAAGTTACAAAGTATATATCTCATGTGTATCGGTTGTAGGAGGTAAGAAAAAAGGGAAACAAAATGTAAACGAACTATGTGTATTGTACTACTAAACAAGTAAACAACAACTGATTTCAATGAACCCCCAAGCACCTAGACTTTACTCCTTAATTAAATTACATAAAGAAAATTATCCGATTCGCCATCTTATAAATTATCTAAAAAGTGAATACATATTATTTTGAAATATTCCAAATTTAAACCTAAACATAGCATTAAAAATTCATATGAATTAATTAATAAATTAAATAATATAGACTTTAAAAACAACACTAAAGTAATTTCCTTTGATGTGAAAAACCTTTTCCCAAGTATTCCCCCATTAGAAGCAGTACAATTAGTAGAAGAACTACTAATAAAAAATAATACAAATCCTCACATCATTAACGAGATTATAAATTTACTGAAAGTATGTGTACAGCAAAACTATTTTCAATTTAATGGACACATTTACATAGGTAGTGAGGGTTTAACGATGGGAAATCCCCTCAGCCCTCTACTAGCAGATATTTTTATGGATAATTTAGAATCAATCATAAGTAATAGCACTACATTTAATAATGTCCTTTTTTGGTATAGGTATGTAGACGATATTTTAATAAACTTTAGGGGTACCAAAAGACAACTAAGTTCATTACATTATTTTATCAATACAATTCACATGAATATGAAGTTCACTATTGAAGAAGAGACTAATAATAGTATCAACTTTTTAGATTTAGCACTCTTAAATTCCAATAATAAAATTAGTTACAGCATTTACCGCAAAGAGTCACATACACACATAACGATTCATAACTCGTCATATCCTATACAACAAGAAATGGCAGCTTACAATAACTTAGTACACAGATTAGTGAATGTCCCCTTATCCCGAGATAACTTTACCAAAGAATTAAATTTAATAAAACAAATTGCACTTAATAATGGTTATTGACCCGACCATGGATAACTTAGTCTCGAAAAAATTATTATTAAAATCAGTTTCTTTAACATACCCTATGCCAGAACGAAAACATGATAAAGTCTATAGATCATTAACATACATGGGTACATTAAGCGTAAATTTATCTAAACTACTAAAAACACATAATATTAACACGGCGTTCAAAACCAGTAACAATCTATACAAATACATAAAATACAATAAAGATAGTACAGAAAAAAGACATAAATCAGGGGTCTATAAATTAACTTGTGGCTCTTGCCCGAAGTTCTACATAGGACAAACAGGAAGATCTTTTGAAACTCACATCAAAGAACATCTGTCATGTTACAAGAACAAAAAAACAGATTCCACATATGCGAACTATTTAATGGACGAAGGACATAATTTTAACGAAGATTTTTCTGTGTTAGGCGTAAAACATAAGAATAAAAAATTGAATTTCTTAGAAGCCCTAAATATCAATAAACACAAAAACTCTAATTTTCTTTTAAATGAACAACTGGATGTAAATAAATCTCCTTTACTTAATTATTTGTTTAGTAGTACAATACACATAGTTTTATGAGGGTTTTAACCCACTTCCCCCTTTGTTTCCTTTGTTTCCCTTTTTTCTTACCTCCTACAACCGATACACATGATAATAATTAATAAGTAAAAAACACAAATTTTAGTTTCAAAAATATTTAATGTAGACACTACATATGTTTCACCATACTGTGGCTTCATCAGGTGATGAATTTATGCTTTTATTTACTTCTATTTCCGTAGTAAATTTTATGTTAGGGTGAATAGTATTAATGTGGTTGTGTAACGTTTTTAGTTGTCTGTCGGTACCGTTAAAGCAGACTAATACATCGTCGACATACCTGTACCAATAGATGCAATGTCTGAATAACGGGTGTGTGCTAATGATGTTTTCTAATTCATCCATAAATATTTCACATGAGATATATACTTTGTAACTTATATTTTTAGTAATTGCTGAAGAAGCCACTGTGTGGTGAAACAATTGTTCAATTTCTGGTTATTAAAGTGTAGTTCAACAAGTCTGTTTTGTTTTATTTACGTTTGTAATATGAAACTACATCAAGTCAAAGCCGAATCTATTTTATTTGTGAATTTATTTTCGAACAACGCCATCGTTTGGTTATGCTAAAATGTTTTTAGTAAAGAAAAGGAGTTGTTAAATTTCATCTCAGTAGGAGACAATATCTAGATTGTGGAAATATTCATGATATATAACTAAATTTTTTGAACTACTCAATAGAACAATTCACAAGACATTAGTCTCAGAAGATTTTCAGTTTTCCGCTGTATTCCATACTTTTATTTAACGAAATTCATAGTTGATGATCAATTGTCCCACAAATTAAAATTATTGCCAAACAACTCTCTTCAAATGTCGCAATTCTAAAATACAAAATTTGCAGTGCTCGATAAATTCTATGTTTAAAATCTAAAAGCAACTTATTTCATTTTTCTTAATATATCAAATTATTCAAAATCCTTAAAAATCTGTTCTTTTAAGAAGAAATTGGTAGGGAACAGTACTTATATTTGTTCTACTCAATCGGCTAATTCAGGTAACGACCAAAATTTTACCCAAAATGCGTTGTGGACTTTGCGATATGCTCAGATCTCATTGTAGATAAATTTATTCGCATTGTTTCGGCTAATGAGCGAGGCATAACTACTCACTATAGGATATGATGACGAATGTCGAACATATACAAAGTTCAACGCTTTATGGGATATGCAAAATGTGAATAGATTCGAATAATAGATCTACATTTCTTTGGGAAAGTGATTATGCATTATTAATAAGTGAAGCTAAAGAAGCACAAAGGTTACGAGAATCAGGGGACTCACTTTTATCTAAACATTGCCGAAGATTAAAGAGATAACCTCAAAAAATATAGTGATAATGATGATATTACGTGTTATGTTCACCTTTGATATTATTTATGGAGCTCGCATAAATACTGGTCACAAAATAGACACGACATCCGACATGGGTCGTGCTCGCCTATTGTTCACAAAATGGCTGCCGTTGCTAGGCAACTGATGAGTTGTTAGATTGGCTAAAATGACATGCTGGCATCTGATGGCAAACTAACGAACTATAACCAAACCTTGGAAACATTACGATTACGAATCCATATGAAATATTACTTTTTTACCCCTTGTCTAGGAGCATTGCCCCAAACCTAGTTATGCGCCTGCTGATTCGCAGTTTATATCGCAATCACCCGATGGTAACAAGAAAATTACTTTGCGAAATGTGTCAGCAAAGGGCTCATGCCAAGGTTGTCGTAGGTGCAATTGCAAGAGATTTTTTTACTGACAATTAACAAGTGTTAACAAAAGCGTAAATAGAAAAAAAATTAATCCACTTCTAAATGCCATCCCAGTTTACTAGCGTGCAAATATAAATAATGCATAGTTATAATACTATATTATGTAATCATGTATTTGTTCAATGATGTCGATAATAAATAATACATAGTTACCACATTATGTAAATATACATCATTTACCATATGAAGAACTTCAAATCAACACGGTTTCATTCTCTATCCTGAATTTTATGACGAACGAAACCAGTAGACATCCGGGCGACAACAAAATAAAGGCAGACTTCCGAGCGACAATAAAAATAGGTTGTAAATCATCTCGACGCGACTGGTAAACATCATAAAGCAATAAATCATCCATTTCCGTTGTACTATGGAATGTTCTACAAACATCGAGAGGAAGATGGAGTGTACGCGAATGCTTCCAGATGTTTCGTATGTGTATATAAGGCGGCTGGGTCACACCGATGGATGAGTAATTCCGGAATAAGAAAGTCCTTAAGTAGTCTCGTGCAGTAAGATAAATATAAGAAATAAATAAATAGTTCCTTAAATGGTAGCCGAAGAAAATAAAAAAAAATAGAAGTGATATAAATACGGTGCAGTTTTTATTATAGTGCAATAAAGATATAAATATTACAGACATATAAATAGTACTGGTACATAAATACATGTGTTAATTTAAATCGTAGTAGTTTAAGTGTCATACAATAGTTTTACATTTTTATATTGTAATTAATTTTAAGTGTATGAATATACAGACTGTTTTAAATAAATAAATTGCACGAGTTGTTTATTGCGAACCCGAAAACGTTACAATACGATAAATTTTGTTAAATCGTGTTGTGGATTTTGTTAATTCGCTCAAAACGCGTGGCTGAAACAACGCGAATAAATTTACCCACAGTAAATCTGATATTGCAAAGCCCACAATGGGTATAAATTTATTACTCGAATTCGCCCATTGAGTACAACGTATCCAATTTAGTTTTGAATTCAGTATGTTGGCACATTATATTATTTTTGACAGTTTGCAAACAAATTCAAATGCTTCTCAAAGTGCACTTGTCTTTCTCGCTAATTCACTATGTCATTTAACTAAATTCGAATTGAGAGTGATTAAGAAATATATATTAGACAGACAATATATGGATAGAGAATAACGATCAACGAAAAGCGACAAAGTCATTAAAAGCGTGTCGTTTCTTCGGTAGGCGAGGCGAGTCGTGCTTGTTTAGTCGTCGTCACGCGGCCACGAATCTGCCGTGCTGTTTCCTGTCCAATACTGCCCTTGATTGTAATGTACTAGCTTGTTTACCACGTAAATTCGTAAAGGCGAAAGTTGGACACGAAAAAACAAAGTATCCGACTATACTGTCGCTTCTCATTGATTATTATTCTCTGATATAGGTATTCGTTAGAATGAATTTAATATACAAAAGAATGTCAGCCCAAGTATTAATGGTTGCTTGAATAGAAACAAAATGCAAATGGAAAATTTTATGTTTATAACAAAGTAAGCAAATTACTATTACTATTCCAGGATATCAATTCGTCGTAAACAGAGAGGGGAGAATTATTGCAGAAATTATGCCACCAACTCACGTGAATGGTAAGTAATCTTAGTTCAAATACGTTTTATCAATGGATATAAAGCTGACGTTGTATTTTAGGCCGCCATGGTAGATTTTAAAAAGAAAAATTGGTTGTAATATGTGGACTGTTCTGTTTGGTGATGGTAGTTACTAATATATAAAGAGTAAATCAAACAAGTTCATAAGTATTATACAATTTAAACTAGCACGAATATTCTAGTATTTAAGAGGTATCTCTATTATTTCTAGACATGTATGTAACACTACACGATGGTGACAACAAATCTTCTAGAATAGTGTAATATAACAACGGGTGTTCGTAAAAAATTGGAGTCAAGTAGGTTATGGTACAAAGAAACGTTTTTCCTAACTGAACTCTACGACATGTATTAAATGTCAAATGTGGTCTTACAATTATTGTCTTATTTCCATGGATTATTATTATTTTGTATTATATTTATACATAAGCGATTGTAAACATTATATATCCTAGCATAGATTTAATAAAAATTTAAAAAAGATTTATTCCCATCAAGATGACATTTTTTTAATTCAGTTTCATAAATTCACTTTATTTATACACGCAGATTTTGATGTTTCGTTTTCGATATCGTAGTAAGTTAAAAAACATAATGAGGTGTGGCCACCACACGACTTTCTTATACGTATGAGCGTTTCAAATTACAGAATTTTAAGAATTTTTTTAAAAAAATTATTCGAAATCCTATTCTAAGTACTTCTATTCTCTTAATAAATCTTTATAGAGGGCATATTTTGCAAGATATTCGAAAAAAAAGTGCTTCTCGTTAAAAGTAAAAGTATTCCTTTCGGTCCGAATTTTGAAATTTCATGTACGAGGGTAGTCTGAAAAGTTTCCGACCTCAACATGTAGATGGCAGCATTCGTTGACAAAAGTAGTGGAGCGTGTTTATGCATGTTTTGACATGTATGCACCAAAACTTCAGCCACCTCGGACGCTCAGTTATTGTTTAACAATCGTTTGAGTAAGTTGCTGTGAGTGTTTTTGTGAAAATGGAAAAACTTGAGTATCGAGCTGTGATTAAATATTTATTTTTGAAAGGCAATACGCCTACACAAATCAAGGAAGAGTTGGACGCTGTGTACGGGGACTCTGCACCATCATTTACCACCGTGAAATGTTGGGCAGCTGAATTTAAACGTGGCCGTACCAGCTTGGCTGACGATGAACGTTTGGGACGTCCGAAAACTGCAACCACTGACGAGAACATTGCTAAAGTTCACCAAATGGTGCTAGACAACCGACGAATTAAAGTTAGAGAGATAGAAGAAGCCATGAAAATATCCAAAGAACGTGTTTGTCATATATTAATTAAAGATTTAGACATGAGAAAGCTGTGTGCGCGTTGGGTGCCGCGGTTGCTCACGTTGGATCAGAAACGTGTTCGAATGAACATTTCCAAGTTGCCATGGCAAAAATCCACGAATTACGGTTTGAACTGCTTGATCACCCACCTTACTCACCAGATTTAGCTCCCAGCGACGTCTTTTTGTTCCCCAAATTAAAAGTTGCACTCGGAGGACAGAGATTTTCATCAAATGAGGAGGCCATCACCTTTGTAAACAACTATTTTGCAGAGAAAGACGACAAGTACTATTTGGACGTGCTAGAGATATGAGAACATCGCTGGGTGAAGTGTATAGACTTACAAGGAGACTATGTAGAGAAATAAAAATAATTTTGTAGGAAAAATGTCTTATATCTTTGTTAGGTCGGAAACTTTTCAGACTACCCTCGTATGTATATAAAAGACATTGCAAATCCAGGTCTAAATAATTTTATACTCTTGATAAATATATATATATATATATAGAATGCATAATTTACGACACGTTTGCAAAAAAACGCTGTTCGATAAAAGTAAAAGTGTTACTTCGAATTTTGAATTTTTTTTTAAATAAAAGGTATTGAAAATGATGTTTTAAGTACTTTTATACTCGTAATATACAGCTCACAGATTGAGAGCTGACCGGTGAGATGCCCCTTCCACAAGATGCGCAGTGAATTCTTATAATATTAGGATAAGCACGAGCAGTCTGGAAAAACTGTCAAGAGTTACACATCGAAGTGCAATATGTTTCCTATATATGTATCTCTTTTCAGTATATTACAATTTCTTATCTGCATTTACTCCTTCGTCCGGCTAATGTATGCGATGATGAACAAATGTTATCATTTCTTTCATCCGAATACTTTCTCACACTGACCTATAAGTCGCGCAACGAGGACTCCGCCCAGCGGTCAGAAGTCGGGCTGTGTACTGTACCTGCCTAGAAAGCAAGACTTGCGAGATATTCGCAAGAAAATGATTTTCGATAAGAGTAAAAGACTTACATCCGGTAAGAATTTTGAACAACCTTTTTTAATACAATTTTTCTCAGATTTAATTTTGAGTACATTTGAATTCTTTATAAATTCGTTTAAACTTAGTAATTCACGAAATATTGGCAAAATTCGATTTTTACACTGAAGTAAACTACTACTTCTGGTCTACCGATTTTACTGCAAAACTAATCAGATATGAAGAGAGAGATTATATTCGTAAATACAACATTTGGAATTGATATCTATAGCCGTTTGACCGTTATCGTGATCACACACAGAGAGAGAAAGAAATTTTTTTTAAATCACTTTTTCGGCATCAGGCGATTTTAAAACGTGGATTTCTGCAAAAAGTTCGAGGTAGACAACTTTCGTCATCACAATACTTCCTCATACTACGTATAAGAAAGTAAGAGAAAATTTCTATTAAAAAGAGTAAACAAATATTGAGAATGTTATTGAATGATAAGCGTCATTGATATGCGCGAACTGGACGCATTTTTAAATTCTAATCGACATACACTTTGACTACTACAAAATGTTATGCAATTTTACTACTAAGCCAATTAGGTATGCGAAGAGAGCTTACTTTGATTATAAATTTAGATCATGCATGAAAAAGCCAAATGGAAGGAACTAAAAGAAAACGGACTAAATTCATTCTGCCGAAACACTTAAACGATCCTGCCTCTATAAATATTTTTTTTATTATTCCGTGCCTGTTACCCAATGTTACAATATCAGAACTGAGAGAGTTTTACTCTAATTATGGATTTTAGAACAATATACCAAACTTTTCTTTCATTACTGTCAATACTATTCAAGCATATTAGTGACCTTAAGAGTAACGCCATCGGAACGGATGGTCTTTCTTTGCACATGCTGCAACTTTGTTGTCCTTTCATTCCCCCATATATCACTAATATCATCAATTCTTGTATCCTGTCGAAAACTTTTCCTGGTCCTTGGAAACACGCGGTAATTATTCCTCTTCCTAAAAAATCTAATGCTCAACAGTTTTCAGATCTGCGTCCTATTAGTCTACTTCCCGTCTTGGTTAAAATATTTTGTTGTCAGTTGCGATCGCATCAGGACTTGCGCGAGTTTTATCCGAGTCAGAGTGTGGATTGGGATCCAAGAACACCCGCACCACTTGGCTGCTGAATATAACTGACGATCCGATGTCTGCTCGCGATAGTAATAAAATTCTGTTCTCGGTTTACACGACTTCAGCAAGGCTTTTGACACATTGGACCACGGTATCCTTTTATCTCTGCTGGGCCACATACAGTTACCTGCGAGCGCATCTAATTTTTAATAGTTATCTGTCTAGTAGGTCCCAGCACGTCAGTGCATCAAAGGGTGTCTCTCATGCCATCACCGGAGCGCGTGGATTCCCTCAGGGATCCATCATTTCGGGGCCCCTGCTCTAAGTCTATGAAGCAATTATTTTTGTTTTGCAAAATCACCATAAATTATTATTTTGTTGGGCCGGTTCTGATATTTGTTCAGTGGAAAAGCCCGGAAACTTTTCAGATTACCCTCGTACTAAGTTTAAAATGTTCTCCGAAACACATTATTCAATTGCTCTTTGATCACTGCAAGTTACGCTAAAATAGTATTTATTGGTTGGTGAACATAAGGGATTTGGTGGTCAATATAAACGGAGATAGCATTGTTAGTACTTACTTAAGTTCTATCTCGCTATATACATGAAATACATTCATATATTTTATCAGTTTTACGTACCTATCTTCCCCACCACTGTATATATAAAGATTTAACTGATTAAATATTATTCAGCTCGGATATCATACCAGTTTATCAGATAATTATAATAGTAGAAAGATGCAATAAGTTGATAATATCAATTTCGACTAGTTTATTATCAGAAAACTGTTAATTCAGCCATGAGTGCAGTTATTATCGTGGCACCCTTTATTGCCGTATTCGTCATTCTCAGTATTATACTGGTGGCATTCGAAAGAAAAAAAAAGCGTTTAAAAAAGCTAATGGATGAAGGTAAGCTACTATCTGATTTCTCATTATTGTGGACACGAGTGTAATGTCTATGGTTGTGCAAATTTAAATATTAAATATGAAATGGAAATACATTCCAGATTTTTTCAAATATAATCTGAAGTGTCAAGTTAAGATCAGTTCGTTATTGTCACTCAATCAAATGGAGATTGATATTAATAGTTCTATGGATCAGTAACGTAAAATACGTAATTCAAGTAAGTCCGTTTATATTCAATAGTAATTTCTAATAAGAAAAAATGTTGTAGTTAAAAAGTTTATATGATCGAAACAATTTCTCAACATTAAAAATTGAAACCAATTAATTGATATATCAGGATATATACCTTCCCACAGTATAATACTATTCTATTAAAGCCAGTTACAAATTTAATATTATAAATAAGTTATTAAATCTTACTTTTCTATATCTGTATTTTATTTAATACTTGGCTATTCTGTGTAGTACGAAGTATTTTTGACATTTTTTTTTATTATTTGGATGGCAATTAAAACAAATGTCAAAGATGTACATATGATTATTAATTAAATGAATATTTATAACAGTCCCGACATGGCTTTTGTAGGTTATATTACTGGGCAAATGAAATTTACAACATCTCAAATTTGACGTCATTTTAATTCAATGGTGCTTGTCGGTTGCCAGAGCGATTCGCCTATATTAATGATAGTTCTTTAAATTTAGACCATTTTCTTGGGCTAGGCTAAAATATGTTTGCTATAGAAGCAGTTGCCAAATTTTATGTCAATAGGACGCATATCCTTCAATGTCGCCATATTATACGAGGGTGGATACCTTTGCTCCACCGATAAACAATTGGCAAATATCTTATATTTATTTTTCAATATAGTCTTCATAAAGGTTAACACATTTTTCCAATTGATGTTTTAGCATTTCTAATGCTTCCGAAAGGAAGATTGTTCAACCTCTGCGCACCACTGATTTACCGCACATATCAGATCATTATTTGACGGGAAAAAATTTTAAGCTTTGGAAACAGTCGGTAATCGCTGGGGGCCAAATCTGGCGAATATGGCAGATGCTCAACTAATTCGAAGCCTGCCTGAGCTATTGCAGCTGTTGCAATGGCGGACCTGTAACTGAGTGCGTTATACTGATGCAAGAGAACAGCTTTGCGCAACTTCCCCCGACGTTTTTCTTTTATCAAGTTACGTAATTTGGGAATTAAATTGACATAATAAGCACCTGTAATTGCGGCCCGATTCTGCAGGAAATTACTAAAATTACGCCTTCAGCATCCCAAAATGCGGATGACCTTCCCTGCTAAAGGTTGCATCTTGAACTTTTTCGGCTGTGCCCACTTCTTAGTCGGTATCTTAGTCTCTACATCATAATGATGGATCTAAGGCTCATCGATTGTTACTAATCTTGCACGAGAATTTTCTTTGTCGTGTCTATACCGCGTTAAAAGACGACTGCAAATGTCTTTCCAATTTGCTTCTGTGCATCTGTTGACATTCGTGGTAACCATCTTGCAGACAATTTTTTCATGTACAATTCGGCAGTAATTATATTATATACCACATTGTATGAAAGACCATATCTTGAACTATTTGTCTATTTGTCACACGTCAATCTTGCAGCACTAGATCATGGACCTATTTAACAGTTTCTTGAGTAGTGACAGTTGTGGTCAGTCCACCTGCATGTTCGCCTGTACACGACTGTCTACCACATTGAAACTCATGACGCAACCTTTTAACTATGGTCGCACTCAGCAGACTGATCGGGAACCATTCCCACTCCAACTATTCACTTGACAACAGTTGAGTGTTCGCTGGACAGGACCGTTCACCTTCATGTGAGCACCTTTCATTTGTTACTTTTCACAGCTGCCACATGTTAGAATTATACAGATTAAAGCGAATAAACAATAATAATAAATTGTTTTTCTGCATTAAATTTCGGCGTAGTTTTTAGTGTAAGGGCCGTTTTTTCCAACCCCAATTAAAATACTCGATTAAGTCCAGTATTATGATAAATTTATTTCTGCACAATACCTTTAATTTACTTATCTTATATTTCTAGTAACTTTCGTCAAGATTGTGTTACAATTGTGTATGGCACACGCAGACAGAAAACGTTCAGTAAGTGAGAGTAGAATTTTTCCGCTCGCAAAAATGGCGACTGCTTCACAACATGTTCAGAGTATGCGTACATCATCTGAACAGTTGCGTAACTGTTGTGGCTGCTGAATGCGACCTGTCATATGATACTGCAGATTCCTAAGTATCCTCCAAATCTTGATGAACTTGAGTTGGGGTCATCTCTTTAAAGCGCAAGTATATAATCACCGCTCGTTGCTCGACGCGATCCACTATGATACTGATATGTGACTCTCTTGACCTCGGGCGTCTACTGTAGGCACGCTTTAACAGGTTCCTACTTGTAAGTTTGATGCGTTAGTCTATACATAGCAGGTTACAATGCGACGTGAAGATAACTAATTGTTTTGGTTTATAAATGGGTCAGGGGAGGGGAGCAAAGGGATCAGTCCTCGTACATACCGTGCATTTTTTCAACCGTGACCATAGGAATTTAAATGGCAAACATTTTAACCTCTGTCAATTGTCATCGTATTTTTAATCAAATTTCTATGTTAATTAATAAATTAAATCAAACATTTTTATACGAAATGTGTATTATTAGAATGACATGAAGGTGTTCTGTTCAATTATTTTTACGTTTTAATGCTGAAATGTAGGAGCAATAATTAAGCGAGGAAAATCGAGGTGTCTAAAATGTCATTAGTCTGACTGACATAATAAAAACAGTAGTCTCGATAAAGTGTGTTTTGCATAATATTTTTAAATAAAATGCCCGTTTACACTATTGAACAAAGACTAGAACTTGTAACATCAAACTTTAAAAAAAAAAGTAGTTTGAAATCGACTTTTATAATATTCCCTATGCCCTGCACTCATAATTAAAGTTTTAAGTGTCGCATTGCATTCTGATGCTCTTTTATATTGTATTTTCCAGTTTAAATTTGAAGCAGTATCCTATAGAACGTTATAGAAGTCTATAGGGGGTTATTTTTAAATAAATCAAAAGTTATAGCATGTGCTAGCCGTTTTATCTTACAGTAAACTGTATCCGCAGCTTGACGGGAAGCACGTGGTATATGCATTCTTTAGAAAATAATATCAACCATGACTATTATTATTTGCGTGAATAAAAACATTTCGTAAAACATACAAATTACTCTTACTATTATTCCAGGATATCAATTTGTTGTAAATAGAGAGGGACGAATTGTTGCACAAATTATGCCGTCAACTCACGTGAATGGTAAGTCTTCAAATACGTTTGAATCAATGGATATAAAGCTAATATTATATTTTAGGCCCCAATGGAAGATTTTAAATGAAAAATTGATCGTATTACGTCGACTGTCCTATTTTGTGATAATAGTTAGGAATTCGAGCTGTAAATGTTAATAAACACATAAATAATCTAATCACACAAAATGTTCCATTATCTTAGAAAATTGAAAGTTTTCATTGAATAAAACATGTTTTTTATTTAAAAGAAAGATGGTTTTGATGTCACCTACACCACTTTTTAATAACTGCAGTTAAATCTATTGCGACAGTTTTAGTTTGAAATACTGATTAAATAACATATCTGGAAAGAGCATGCGAACAGAAAGATCTATCTTAAGTAATGAAAAATATAAGGAATTAACTTTTTTGAAGTGTAAACTTCTTTAGGCGCGTTGCGCTGATTGTAGGCACTGAACAAGACTGACTGCAACGCTTGGATATGTAACGCTCGGATATGTGTAACGCTCGTTCGAGTAAAGTCGGCTAAGGGAACAAGATAAATAAATATATCATATATGTAGAATAAATAAATTCATGTTCCAGAACAGATTCGATCCCGAACCGCACGGGTATGAAGACGAAACGTTACCATCAGACCAAGCGCGGGACCGTAAGCGAGTTTTTATATCGTGTATTTATACATACACATACGTCCGAAATGACCAAATGAAATAGCCGCTCGCGTAAATGCAATAAATGTGCGAATATGTTTTATTTAATACGTTACTGAATATTATACGCGTGTATTTCGTATTATTGAAAATTGACGTATGAAAGTGAAATTTTAGATACGGGGGTGTCTTAGGTCGCCGATCACCAATCCATAGTCAAAATGTCAAAAAAAAAACCAAATGGCGGAAGAGTTTTTTGAAAATTGACGTATGGACGTGAAATTCTAGATACGGGGGTTTTGGGGGTCGCCGATCACAATTCCAAAGTCAAAATATCAAAAAAAACAAAATGGCGGAAGAATTTTTTGCAAATTGACGTATGAATGTGAAATTTTAGATACGGGGGTGTCTTAGATCGCCGATCACGAATCCAAAGTCAAAATGTCAACAACAAAAAATGGCGGAAGAATTTTTTGAAAATTGACGTATGAATGTGAAATTTTAGATACGGGATGGTTGAGGTTTACGTTTTATTTAATACGTTACTGAATATTATACGTGTTTGTACATGTGTAAATGTAATAAATGTGCGAATACGTTTTATTTAATACGTTACTGAATATTATACGCGTGTATTTCGTATTATTAACCTCGCCTTGATGAAGTTTTCACTTCTGCCGTGTGGTTTTAAGCACACTCATTCTTCTTGTTTATTATTATATGAATGTACGTACTCTAAGTGCCTTAACACGCGAATTTAATAATACAGTATACGATGGAATGCTCTGGTTTTGGTAACAAAATATGCTCAGTATATGCATTGAAAGTCAAAAATTCAAGTTTACCGGAGCTGTCTATGTACAGTACTCCACGACAATCTTTATAGGCTTATTATAGTTAGAAAGCTTTATAAATACGGAGCCTGAAATGGGTTCTGATAAGTCAAGGGCATTGATTATACATAAAATGTTTGTCTGACTCCACAGGAAATTAGAATAATTACAAATGTCACTGAAAGATGTCGCCTAAATAAAAACTCAAAAAATTAAAATATACATCTTACAGTATTTAAGTTTAAAACCAGCGCCTATTGACCCGTGACGTTCTGTGAGAGAGTACCTGCCAAGATTAAATAAACAGAATATTATCAACATGAAATTTGATAGCCGGCCATTATCAGCTGCTAGAAGTCTAAATAAAATTCATTACAAATGGTAGTACTTCCGGAAATACCGGAAATTTTGTTTTTCAAATGGAAGGATCCATTTCGATTTCACAGTTTACTCTACAAAGAATTGTGAATTAATAGAACCCCACTTCGGCTTCTGGAGAAGATGTATTTATTATTACTTGATAAGTATAGATATATAAGTCTTGCCAAGTAACATTAAATTCATCTTCTCCAAAAGTAGTATTGCAAGGCATTCACGGCAAGTTGTAAGTACTGTAAGCAAAATAGTTACTGAAATATAACAATACAATAATTCAGTAAGTATATATTTTCCACATTGGTAAACAAAGTCAATATAGTGAAGCAATGCCAAATATTAATATAAAATAAAAACTGCTATTGCATTAGTTGTTATTTTTTGTACGCATGGTGGCGAAAAATAATATCTGTTAACACAAAAATTTACACGTTTTTAGCATTTATGAAAATTGTTCTATATGCACATCTTTTATGTTTTTTAGCACATGGGCTTAAAATATGGCATTTACAAAGTAGAAAATACATTACTACTGTCAGCGAACACTGTTGAGATGGTTAGAGTATTGGGTTAATTAAGGGCAAAAGTTTATATTACATAAATTATTTCAATCAACACACACTTTCTTAGCTATACCGTACTGATATGGATTAAAAAGTTTGAAACACGTATCTGCGGTTGTACTACACCAGAACTTTCTACGTTTATACGTTTCTTATATGTATATATGAAATCAGTGTCAAATATCAAAATAGTTTTATAGGCAATCTTCTGTTTATATGTTTGATCTAGTGTTAGTAACGGTTATTATAACGCCACTTTTTAATAACCGTAATTATCTTCTCACTTACAGAATTGCATATTAAAAGAAAAATTATTATAACGATTAAAATTTTACTTACGGTAACGTTATATATACTAAAAGCCAATTGTCTCGCTCTTTTTAACACGAACGATTAAAACGGCAAAGCTATACCCCAAAATTGACGAATTGGGGAGACAGTTTTCTGAGAACCTGGCGCATCTACGGTGGGAACGAAAGTGTCACGCGACGGGGACCACGGTCCCACGTGCCTTAGGCCATTTTTCACGTCTCCGAAGAGAGAACGAGGGCCCGAAAGGAGTTTTTGAAAATTTTAGAACGTGCAGAAAAAGAGTATGAATCATAGTATTTTGCCATAAGGCCTACGTGTAAAATAAAAAATATGGACTAGGTTCGATTTTAAAATGGCGGTGGATCGATACAGATGACCGTGACACATCAAACTTCGGATAAGGTTAAGTTAAACGCACGAAAAATTCAATTTCAGGTTATAAATTATCAAAACCGTCAAATCAGTTTGAGTTCGCGATATGGCATTTGCCGGGAAACGTCAAAATTGGCGGAAAGCACCAGTCGTGTAATACACAACACATAATGACTATCTATTCACGTTTATCGATCGGTTGTCAAGTTTAAATGTCAGAAGGCCGACAAATAAAGGGATTATGAAGAGAAAGTGGTACCTTTCAGATACGTATTAGTATTATTATTATCAATTGTTACTATTTCTTTTCTATTTATGAATATAT
Organism: Amphimallon solstitiale; assembly: GCA_963170755.1. Lineage (NCBI taxonomy): Eukaryota > Metazoa > Arthropoda > Insecta > Coleoptera > Scarabaeidae > Amphimallon > Amphimallon solstitiale. The sequence goes on along the minus strand of OY720682.1, from coordinate 80,551,335 downwards.
TAACAATGCCGACGGATATGATAAAATAAACTTAAAGCGTATTATCGCACGTAAGTACAGTGACAAATATAACGATCTTTCTATATTTTATTAAGATATATTAAATACAAATTATATATGTCATCGAAATGTCGTCACTTCTCGCGAAAGAAGTACTGAAGCAAGCCTAAATAAAGAATCATCTGAGTTTTCTTTATTTGTCAGATGTGTCCGAAACACTTCGATATAACATAAATACACCAAATATGTAAAATTCCCATAAGCATTTATGTAATTTCGTTTATCAATTCAGTTATAAAAGCAAGCATTTAAAGTATGCGACTATGCGGGTTGGCACAAACTAATCAGAAGTACATTTTCGGTTAAATGGTATTAGGAGCCAGCAAGATTTTTGATTGGGTTTTACAAAGTACATATACTATTAAAGCGTAATATGAAAATTAATTAATTCTCTCAATGACCTGTAAGTTTAAAACATGTTTTGTTAAAGTTCATCATGTTATGTTGTTAATTTAATTTTACAATTGGAAAGACAATTTGGTTAAGCACTGTCAGTGTGACATTTCGTTCTCACACGTTTATGTGTGAACGAATACACTACAACGAAGTATTGTCACGATGACAGGTGGATCGACAATTTGGTTAAACATTAACTTTTCATTGTCGTATAAGTGTCACGATGACAGTCTGTCAAAAAATTTGAAGTAGACACTATTTTTATCATAAGCTTGACACAAGGCATGGTACTACCAATTTTATAGAACAAATAACATGAAACAACATTTAATTGCCGAACTGTCTTGGTTTTTTTTTTTTTTTTGGTCTGTCGACGTTCACCTTGGGCTAGATGCACACAATTAGACAATTAGACATAGCAATCAGTAAAAACAGTAACAAAACCATAAACATAGAAACTGAAAGTGTCATGAGCTCTGATCACATTCCAATTATAATAACTTGGAACCAAGACATAACCGAAAGAACATATCACACCTTCAAGACAGACTGGGCCGGCTACAAAACAGAACTAGAACAAACCATCACTGCAGTTCCTAAAATACAAAACACTGCAGAATTAGAACAGAACATAAAATCACTACAAGATAAAATAACAAACGCTGTTGAAAATAACACCATCAAAATAGAAAGGATATATAAATCAGGTAGTCTACCACATCATATTAAAGAACTAATAAAGGAAAAGAACAGAGCTAGGAGAAGACAAAACTATACTAAACAACCTTCAACATCAAGTACATAAGGAATTACTGGAACTGAAAAATGTAGAATGGCAAAGAACACTCGAAGAAATAGGTGCAGACCCGTCTAAGACATGGAAAATAATCAAGGCAATCAAAAGAGAACAAACACAAATCCCACCACTTCAATTCAATAACTCCACACAAGTCACAGCAGAAGAAAAAGCAGAAGCTCTAGCGGAATCACTAGAAGAGCAATTCACTCCGAACTTGGATAAAGTAGACATGCAACACGTAGTGCAGATTCACAAAGTAGTAAGCAGAGAAATACGTGGTGAACCCCACTAGGCCCCCTAGCAACGACCCAGTCACAGCCGAGAACCTAAAAGCAATCCTTAAAGCATGAAATCCCAAAAAAGCTCCTGGTATAGACAACATCACCAACAGATCACTACAAAACCTCCCCCCAAAAGCAATAATGTCAATTCTAGCAATAGCAAACTCCGTTATCAGACTCCAAACATTCCCAAAGATATGGAAACATGCCAAAGTAATAGCAGCTACAGGCCCATAAGCCTGTTACCATCCATTAGCAAAGTGATAGAAAAAATAATCCTACAGAAGATAAAGTACCACTCTGACAATCAAGACATAATACCAGAAGATCAACATGGGTTTTTAGAGAAGAACATTCAACGATAACACAACTTTCAAGAGTCACTGAGATTATCCAAAACGGATTCAACAAAAATCAAGTGACAGCAGCTGTATTTCTCGACATAGCAAAGGTATTTGATAAAGTCTGGAGGCAGGGACTCATATATAAAATGATAATACACAATTACCCAACACACGTCATAAAAATCACGAACAGTTTTCTCTAAGGACGCTGCTTTCAAGTTAGCATCCAGAACACACTTTCCTCAATAAAACATCCAACAGCGGGAGTCCCCCAGGGCTCATGCCTGTCACCTCACCTATATACAATATTTACAGCAGACATACCAGAATCAAATCCTACAAGATACTTAAATACGGCCACCTTTGCAGATGATTCGGCACTGCTCTCAACATCAAGATGTCCGACGAACGCGGTACAGGAACTCCAAACGCACCTAGACAACACGATAAAATGGTTCAAACAATGGAGGACAACAATAAACGAAGACAAATCCCAAGCAATAATCTTTCAAAGGAATCTGAAAACAACAGGCAACGAAATAACCATCAACAACAACACTATACCATGGAGTAGAGAAATTAAATACCTGGGAATATACCTGGATATAAAGCTCAATTATAACACACACATAGCAAAAACGATAACCAAAACCAAACAAACAAGATGTCAACTATGGCCTCTTATAGGCAGAAAAAGCCAGCTGAACACGAACAACAAAATTCTACTTTACAAACAAGTATTAGGTCCAATATTCACATATGCATGGGTGCATATGTGCAAGACCAACATCAAAAAACACCAGTCTTAGAATGATACTAAATGCTCCATGGTATATGAGAAATAATCAAATAATGAATGAAACAAATACCCCAACCATTATTGACTACATCAAGGAAAGAGCGCTCAGTTTCTATAACCAGATGGAAAACCACTCAAATCAAAATCTTAAAAGAGCACTTGCTCATCAATTATCATCAATTATTATTATTATTACTATTGTATCGGTCATTTATCGTATCTTTAATGTCTTGGACACATCTCTGTCATCTTTCTACATACAAATATACTTACTGCGTCTTTAATTTAAATTTAGAGTAGCTTATGATATCAATATTAATTTGGGAATACTGTGCTATAGTAATGTTTTTCATTTTGACTACCTACTGTCATAGTTAAGTCAATTTATTGAAAAGTTCCACAGTGTTTTCAAATTAATATTGAAATCGTAGGTTATTCCAAAAAAAATTAATTGAAGGCACGGTATGTCTACAGTGACATTCAATTTGACAATTCATTCTCGCAATAGATCGAATGGTGGTGACACATGACAGTTTGCAAGATAATTTAACGTATGGGCAACGTTTATCATAAAACTTGAGACAAATAAAGTTAGAGTACTACCAAATTTAAAAAACAAAGAAATTTATATATGATACAACAAATCTTGATCATACAACCATCTTAGGTTTACCTGTTCGGCCTACTTACATTCAACTTAGACTAGGTGCACACGCATTATATCAAACTTGAATGTCAACGAAATGTTCCAAGTAATCAGCTTTCAGTAAATTCTATAGAAATGTTAAACATTTTATGGGAAATTTTTTAGTTAATAAATCCATTTGTCTATAATTATAGATGCCACAATAATGTATAATTAATTTCTAGAGATATTTCATTTAATTTGCATCTTCATTCATAAACTAATTAAAAGAAAATTTATAACCGTTAAAATTCAAGTGCCTCTGCGACTGGCAGTAGTCACGTTCCAAAGAAGCAATTCAAACTCGAAGAGTTTCATGGAATAACAAAAAGAGCAAGTATTCTATTAAATTAATGTGTCCTAAATAAAAAAAAGGTGGAAAGAGTAAATTGAATAATCAGCACTTGATGACTTATATCGACATTTTATGACAAACATTATGGAGCACTGATGAGCTTGATTATTTGCAACCAACGTCATATAAATTTATTTCTATTGACTATTGTCCCGGAAGCCCTACGTTAATTGTAATTCAAAGAAACGAATACATCATGCTGATCAAAATTGGTGAACATAGTATATTATTAAACTAAAATTAAGTAACAGTTAAAGGGTGTAGCCATCTTTACTCATCTATTATTATTTTAACACCGATATATTTAACTAGAGCATACGCGAAATGTTGGTCAGCTCAACATTCACGTTAGGTGGCTTAAATGTTACAGGAAACGTCAGAATTGTCAGAAAAAGTCCATCTGACTTTTGATTAATGTTGGCAATTTCACAAAAATTTAATTGCAGGTTATAAAACGTCAAAACGATCAATCGATTTCAGTTCGTGATGAAATCTGAACTGCTTTCATGATTTATTTGAATTATTTCAAAAAAAAAAGGTTAAACACCCTGACATCTGTCTGATATTTCATGGTTCATGTTTTTAAGCTTCATCGATATTTATTTTAGACCTTGACACAAAAAGATATGAAATTACAAATTTTATACAGCGAAATGACTAAAATATTAATGAGAAAAGTGCTATCAGATCCATTTTAGTTTTGCCTATATACCGTGCCTTCAAATACCTACTTTCCGCATTAGAGACGGCCATGCTTTTTTTTTAATGGTTGGTGACAGTGCATAATTTTAATAGTTTGGTTATGTCATATAAATAATAATAGGCGTCTATAATTTGAATTTAAGTATGACAATTGTCAGAATTTGAAGTTTTCAAAAAATTAGCATGTACACCAACATTGATTAAAAACTTCAAAAACAGCCTACTCTAATGCGAAAAGTATTTGACGGCACGGTATTAGACAATTACCTTAAAATATGATTTATATTATTATTACTAGGTGACAGACGAATCAAATTCCAATGTAATGACAATTGTTTTGTAACTATTCAATTTACTAAAGTAAATATTCCAGTCTAATTCAACAATTACTTCTACTAAATAGTTTGATTGTCAGTAGAAAGTTTGAAGTATGGGCAGCGTTCAATCATTTAATGCGATATGTTTGAAAATACACCATTAAATCAAATTGTTAATCAAACATTCTGATGATGGTTGATGATGATCGTGTCCCAGGCTGGTGGCTCTTATTTCGATGGATTGGTTGTAATCATGAACTACCTTTTTGTGTTATTTTTCCTTAAATACTTAATAAAAATCACAAAATGATCCAACAATTACAAATTATATTCTTTTTACAGTGTGTGTAAGCAAAATGTTTACACAGATATTCCAACGTCGGTCAGTATTATTTTTGGTTATTGTTTTTAGTTCAACTACCAGCGTCACTACTAAATATTTAAATTATAATAGGATCGTCTCAGCAACCGACATAGCCAGAGCACGATCTACAGGCGACGACTCAATGCCACTGCAAACTCACTTTGACAGGAACAATTTCAGAGCAGACAAATGAAACTAATTATTAATATGGAAGCCAGTTATAAATTCACTATTATAAATAAAAGTAATAAGTCATACTTATTCTATACCAACATTTTATTTAAAACTTGATTCTTCTGTGTAATGGGCATGCATTGTTCACAAATTTGCATTATAACAAAAGGTATGTCAAAAGTATGTTTGCGGGCTATGATAATTGGCAGGTTAAATTATGCAAAATTAAAATAAATCTGATATTACATTTTCAATAATGATTTAGTCCTTTCATTGTGTAAAACTAATAAAACTATGAATCTTTTAGTGTCAAGTCTTAGTATTACGCTAAATAGCATCTAAATTTCAAACTCCAACAACAAAAAGTCAGACTGACGTTAAGATGCTTTAAATTGTCGTTCCACCTGTCACCGTGACAGTACTTCGTGGACAAAAATATACGTCTATACAAGGTGTGCCAAAAGTTTAGAAAATCAAAAATGATTTCTTTTGCGTTTTACAGCGAACTATAATAAAACTGTAAGCGGACGCGAAAAGCGATTCAAGCTCGAAGAGATTGATGGACAGCTAGTTATTACGATAATCACTTTAAAAATAATTTTATGATAAAATCAGGCCGAATATTGAAACAGCAAAGACTTACCTATAATAAATCTGAACTCTAGCTGTATTAAGTTGAGCGAATTCTCGAAAATTCTAACTTCAATCAGTATATTTAATTAGGTACATTTAGTTATAAAAATGTACTCACAGGTACCCGTGCCTCTGGACCACCGAGGGTGATGCGAGTTCGAGTTTTGAAATCGTAAATTAGCTTTACTCGGAGTATTTTGAGTTGAGAAAAACTAATTTTAAAATTATTTGAAAATGTTAGTACCCTAATTCATATTAAATAAAGATAATAAATATGAAATCACGATAATTATTTTGATCACATATTAAAACTTTAAAATTTAATCACACCACATCACGGTCAAGAATTTCAAGTGTTCTGATAATCGTAACCATGATTTTTCAAAAGATAACGAGAGATCATTAAAATTTTCATTCAAGTAAACCATGTATGTATGTATATAAAAAGCGTGTCGTAACTGAAGTTAATAAAGGAGATCAATAGGTTTCCAAATAATATACGGGGTGAGTCATCTCCGCGGGTAAGGCCGGTAGTGGTAGCTACTCATTAGGACCATAAGTTGGTGGCTGACAATAAAAAATGGAACTCCTATATATGATTACATTTTTGTATTTCCCGTATAATTTTTAGGCAAAAAGTAAAAAGAATAGGTCTAAAATCGAAAGTTTTTGACTTATTTCCATTTTTCTGAAAAATGCAAAGTTTTTATTAAATTATATTTCTCGAAAACGACGTATTAGATCGGTACAATTTTTTGTAATATTGTTCATAATAAGGCGTCTTAATAGAAGCATATTTTTTTTAGTTACTAATTGCATATGCAGAAAACTGGATTAAAATTACATGACACGTTTTTGTATAAAAGTATTTTTTTTCAAATAGAACAGCCTGTATATCAGTTCATTTTTGAATTGCTTATTTAATTTCACATCAAAAATAATTGAATGGATACCATTTAATAAGTTGTTACTCATTTGACAAGCATGATTTTATAATGATTTTTTCTATAAATTAGAGATATGATTTTTATACGTGTAACTAGCTTAAGATTTTGACTTGTTTATAGAACTGCATTCCAAAAATATATAATATAACATTACTCTTTTTTTTTTATTTTACTTCTATAATCTTGGCAAGTATCTCATTTCTATATCACAAAAATTGGGTATATTGTACTTACAATACACTCTATGCCAGCAATATATTTCATAAAATATATAGAATATGGTACAATAAACAAATTTTAAACCATAGTAAGTGCAGAAACAGGAATTAGGAGATTATATCTACGGTAATTTGTGAAAAAGAAACTACAAAATAACAATAAATATGTATACAAAATAAGCAAAAATTAGTTCAACAAGTATTCACGAGTGTCCATTAAGTTCTAAACATATTTGAATGTGCTTCTGAAATGATATATCGACATTAAGAAAAACTAAACGACAATAGCTATGTAATAGTCACTGTTAAAGTATTAACGTCAAACATGTTTTTGAAGTGAAATTTAATAAGCAATTCAAAAATGAACTGATATACTGGCTCCATTTGAAAAAAATTACTTTTATACAAAAACGTGTCACGTAATTTTAATCTAGTTTTCTGCACATGCAATTAGTAACTGAAAAAAATAACATATGCTTCTATTAAGACCTCTTATTATGAACAATACTATAAAATGTGTCCATCTAATACGTCGTTTCGAGAAATATAATTTTATACAAATATTGAATTTTTCAGATAAATGGGAATAAGTAGGAAACTCTAAATTTTAGGCTTATACTATCCTATTACTTTTTGACTAAAAATTACAAGGGGAATACAAAAATGTAATAATATATGGGGGTTCCGTTTAAAAAACTATAACTATGGTCAGCCACCAAGTTATGGAAAACTCTGTACAAAACAAAATATTTTTAGAATGTACTCCTAATGAGCAGCTATCACATGAAAAAAAAACCGCTTTGAAATATCTTTACTCGTAAAGGCACAATCGGCCTTACTCGCGGGGATGACTCACCCTGTATACCGCATGTGTAAAATCATATTGGGGATAGGATATATGTATACTAGGCACACCGGCAACAACGCCCAATCGTGGACGTAGTCATGGTACACGGAAACAAGGTATGCTTTTGCGCATCTCTGGATGACACGCATTCGACCTCTAGTACTACCAGTTCAATAAAGTTGTGAATTCACAGGACACTATTTCAATAAAGTCCTTTTTAACAGAAATACAATACAACACAGTAAGAAAATAAAAGCACAATTCTAATTAAACATTAATTCTTAGTACATTATTATATAAATTTATTAAGAACGGAATTCTAATGAAAATATAAAACATACTCTAAACAATACTAAAAAATAAAATGTTATTTCATAGGTTCAAAAATGCCTCCTTCAGCAGCAAGGCATTGTCCGAGCTTATCATAAAAATTTTCTGGTACATTACGAATCACATCGACAGTTACGGATTCAAAAGCCTCTATGATTAGCTTTCTCATAATATCTAAGTTTTCTAGCCTACCAACTTGTGCACTGTATATTTTATTTTTGATGTATCCCCACAAAAAGAAATCATTTGGCGATAGATCAGGAGACCGCGGAGGCCAACGAATGTTTCCTGTTCCACTAATGAGACGATCAGGAAAAGTATTCATTAAAAAATGCTTTACCCTGACCGCATTATGTGTAGGACAACCGTGCTGTTGGAACCAAATAATATCCCGATCCAGTATTATCAATAGCGGGAAGTATCTGATTTTGAAGCATATCGAGGTATTTGTGCGCATTCAACGTACCATCAATAAAAAAATGAGGTGTGGCCACCACACGACTTTCTTATACGTATGAAAGTGTTACTTCCGGTCCGAATTTTGAAATTTCATTTATACAAAAAATATTCCAAATCAAACTCTAAATACTTTTGTACTCTTCATAAATATATATAGAATGCATAATTTACGACATATTTGCAAAAAATCGCTATTCGATAAGAGTAAAAGTGGTACTTCCGGTCTGAATTTTGAAATTTTTTTTATACAAAAGATATTTAAAAGTACATTCTAAATACTTTTATACTCGTAATGTACCTGCCTAGAAAGCATGACTTGCGAGATATTCGAAAAAAACTGATTTTCGATAAGAGTAAAAGACCTACTTCCGGTAGGAATTTCAAAAAACTTTATTAATACAATTTTTCTCAAATTTAATTTTGAGTACATTTGAATCCTTTATAAATTTGTTTAAACTTAGTAATTGACGAAATATTTGCAAAATTCGATTTTTTCACTGAAGTAAACTACTACTTCCGGTCGGGCGATTTTGCTCAAAATCTAATCAGTTCTCAAGAGGGAGATTATATTCGTAAATACAAAAGTTGGAATTGATATCTACAGCGGTTTGACCGCTATCGTGGTCACACACACACACACACAGAGACAGACACACACACACACAGACATTTTTTAAAAACCACTTTTTTGGTATCAGGGGACCTCAAAACGTGGACATCTGCAAAAATCTCGAGGTCGAAAATTTTCATCATCACAATACTTCCTTATACTACGTATAAGAAAGTAAAATGGACCAAGCAAATGGTCAGTCAAAATACCTGCCCAGACATTCACTTTCTGGGGATAAATATCTGTGCTGATTTTCCCGAGCCCATATCGAACAACAGAAGGATTGTGCTTTCCATTTAATGGAAATGACGATTATCTGTGAATACAATATTTGCGATGAAATTCTCATTTTCATTTGTCTTTTCCATTACGGTTTCACAAAACTCCATTCTTCTAAAATTGTCATCGAGAAATATTTCTGGCGTTTTCGAGTATTTGAAACATTTTAATTTATTTCGCTTCCATATGATCGCGACGGTTTTATTACTCACACCCAATTTCTCAGCAATACTTCTGGTAGATAGCGTATCCTCTACTTCGAGAGTGCTGCAAATCATTATATCCCGCTCTTCTTGTTCCTCAGCTTTTAGTGGATTTACCTCTCTAGGATTACACTTTGTGCATATATTTAAACAGACATTTTTCAAAACTATTCAAAATATGTAATATGCTTTGCTCAGAGGGTACGGGTCTGTCTGCAAATATTTGCGGAAATAAATGTATGTAATCCTTTGCAGAATGACCACTATAGTACCATTTAATAATTTGCAGTTTTTCTTCTGGTGTGTAGCGAGGCATTGTTACCATTGACCCCTCCTCTCACAAACACAGAACGACGCTGTTCGACACGATCTCCAGATACAATTTTAGTTGTTAAAGGGAGTCTTGGAAAATGTTTTCTGTCAGTTATTTCTGTCAGTGAGTTCAGTCAATGACTTCTGTCAGAGTTGTCAAGTGAATTTTTTTTCGATAAATGCGCGTCATCCAGAGATGCGCAAAAGCATACCTTGTTTCCTTGTACCATGACTACGGTCACGATTGGGCGTTGTTGCCGGTGTGCCTAGTATACATACAGGGTGAGTCAACTACGCGGGTAAGGCCGATTGTGCCTTTACGAGTAAAGATATTTCGAAGCGGTTTTTTTCATGTGATAGCTGTTCATTAGGAGCACATTTTAAAAATATTTTGTATTATACAGTGTTCCGTAACTTGGTGGCTAACCATAGTTATAGTTTTTTAAATGGAGCACCCTATATATTATTGCATTTTTGAATTCCCCGTATAATTTTTAGTCAAAAAGTTGTAAGATAGTATAGGCCTAAAGTGTAAAGTTTTTGACTTATTCCCATTTTTCTGAAAAATTCAGTGTTTGTATAAAATTATATTTCTCGAAAACGACGTATTAGATGGACAAAATTTTTTGCAATCTTGTTTACAATAAGAGGTCCTAATAGAAGCATGTTTTATTTTTTTACAGTTTTAATCCAGTTTCCTGTACATGCAGTGAAACTGGATTAAAATTAGATGACACGTTTTTGTATAAAAGTCAATTTTTTTAAATGGAACACCCTGTATGACTAAGGTTAAGACACTTTTTTTTTTATATACATGGAAAATTTTCATGATCTTTCGTTATTTACAATCGAGAAAAAACTTTGCTTTAAAATCTTCAATCTACATTTATGAATTGAACACTGAGATTGCGTTTCAATATCTATTTAGTTTATCGTTTAATAGACAAATGTTTTTTTAATATCAACATATATTACCCTATTCGTTTAAATGAAATTTAGGTATATCTATATGATAAATTGAATAAAGTTTGTATACTATTGTTAGCTGTACAGATAGTAAGTAAAAAAAAAAACCGACGAACAATACCTATAGATACATTTAGATAAAGGGTTTTACTTTACTTTAATGCGTTTTTGTTAGCTACTATCTTTTTCGATTATTTAGTATATTGCTAAATATTTCTACTGTGATCATCATATTATTTTATAAGGTCGCGGGGACGAAGCTCTTGATTAGATAAAAAAGATAAAGTAAAAGTAATGAAGTAGTGATTCATATCGAACGATATTTATGTACATCTAACATGGAGCTAAATGTTGGTATAGCAATTTTTCTGCCTATTATGGTAATATCAATAATTGGCGTTATCATATATATAAGTGTATCAACCCGAAAACTTTACGATGAAATGAGGCGAAGAGGTATGTTTCTTTGTAAATGGTTATTAATTAATTACAATATAACAAAAACTACTACTTAATTTTAAATTTATTGCAGGATTGCTGTTGCACGCATATCCTGTTATTGTTCCGTATAATGTTGTTGTCGAAGAAGAAATACGTTCACCTATAACAGGTACAAAAAATTATTTTATTTTGTTCATTAAATGTTGGTACAACTACGAGAACTACTTTTTGAAATTTAAAATAAAATACAAAAAGTTATATACAGGTGTGCCACTTATAACTCCCAGGTCAAATATCATCTCGGAAACGGATAAAGATATTTGAATTTTGTAAAAAAGCAGATACTAAAGAATGTGATCGACTCTAGTTTGCTGGTTTGCTCTCAAAATTGTGTTTTTTATGTGAATATATAGATGGCGCTGCGATGAGAAGAATCTTTTTGATCGCCATAATCTTCATTTGTTTTTTGTTTGTTTCCAAAATTTAACGGTTTCATTGATGTTCGTGTTTAAAGAAAGTAAGAGTAATTTCAATTTTTGTCTTTATTTTGTTTAAATATTTAAACGGATCATATATAACTAACAAAGATGTTCAAAATTGTTGCCTTCTTGATTGCTACATAACGTATATCGTCTTATTAGTTCTCTTCCGCAAATTTCTACTAATTTTTCGAACACTTGCATAATTTTATTATAAAGATCGCCCATATCTGTTATGGGTTCCTTGTAAACTTTAGCTTTCAAGTAACCCCACAAGAAGAAATCTAACACGGTTAGATCCGATCCGGCGAAAGAGCCGGCCACCTGAGGACTCCATTAGTAACAATCCAACGACGTGGAAACGTTTGATTAAAATAGTCAGTGAATATATTGGCATTATGAGCAGGTGCCCCGTCTTGATGTAACCACATATTATTTCGTAGCTCTATTGGTACATCTTCCAAAAGTAGTGGTAACGCAATTTGCAGGAATTGTAAGTAGCGTACACCAGTTAATGTTTCATAATAAAAGTGGGGTCTGTAATATATCCGTTTAAAATTCCACACCAAGCGTTAAGGGTCTTCGCTAGTGAATGGGAAATGTAATATTGGTTGCATAGCACATAATTTAATAAGCCAAGGATGTCCGAGTACTTATTACACATAGGGAATATATAATAAATATTTGAAATAATAACTCAATATGTAAGGGAATAAAAATTCATTTATGACCAAATATCTACACATTTGTAACCGCGGGAAAGATTTATAGCACAATAAAAATTCATTGTAATGCGGGTTGCTTAATTTTAATTTATTTTATATTCATTTTAAACAAAGTAAAGAATAGTTGAACGAAAAATAAGTGCACAGCCGGGTAGCTTTCTATTCAATTTATAACGTGAACCCAAGCAAACAAATCTCCTCCGAAGGATTTTTGAGAAAACTGGTTTTTAATATTTTGACATATTAATTAATTTTCTTTAATCCGTTAATTTTTTTATAAATTTGATTCCTCAGCCGGGTAGATTACTAAATTCTTCATAAGTTGACGTGAAAGGTTTTCTCCATCTTTAAAATCAACAAATATATCTGGCATCTAAAATCTGCTATTTTTCCATTGTTGACAGATCCACTAGCGAGGACCCTTAACGCCAAAAACTTTTTAATTTCTTGTTTGCCTTATCCACCTAGGATTATCTTCTGACCAATAACGAGCATTATGCTTAATTAAAGTACCATTGTTTTGAAAACGACATTCGTCACTCCACATGATCTGATTTATAAAGTTATTGTTTTCCGTGAACTTTATACGGAAAACATTTATTTTCTTTTGATGTATATGGATTATTATTGACTGTTTGTAGTACCGCTGCCGTAACTTCATCGTGTCTTACATTCTTCTGCCTTAATTGTTTTTGTTTTTTGAAGCTATCGTAATTTCTGAGATTTGTACACAGATTTTTCATGTTTTGTGATATGGTAAAGGTCCGTTTGAAAAGCGTAGAGCATATAATCGCACTGCTTCAGATGCATTTCTACGGGATTCTCCATAAATTAAAACCATATTCAATTTGTCTACATTTGTGTGCAAAACCATATTTTTTTTACCATCTCAACGCAAAGTGAGTACATGTTTGAATGTTAATTATAAAGACAATTAGTAATCAAGTAAATGTCACTAATGTCAAAAAATATTTCCTAAATTATCGAAGAAAGCATACATACATATAACACACATATGAATGCTTTTCTGCCTGCATAGCTATGGGTGCCTATGAAGTGGAATTTATAAAAATATGTTTACCACTATTTTTCCCTAAAAATTAGATATTTAAACAAAAACCAAAAACTGAAATTACTCTTACTTTCCTTAAACACGAATATCTATGAAACCGTTAAATTTTGGAAACTAACAGAAATAATAAAATTTACATTAATTTTAATACTCTTTCAAATAAAAAACAAATGAAGATTATGGCGATCAAAAAAATTCTTTTCATCGCAGCGTCATCTATATATTCACATAATAAAACACAATTGTGAGAGCAAACTATACTCCATTCAGTCTAAGAATAAAGCATTGGGAAAGATAGGGCTTAAAATAAACGTTTGTGATTGGTTGAAATCGAGTGTGCATTTACACCGGCAAAATAATCGCATTTAGCTCGTTCTGTCAAAAATTTGTTTACTGACAGTTTTGTTCAAAGATTTTGTCGATTTCCGTATTTTACATAGTTATTTGTTGTTAATATTCTTAAAAAATAGTTCTTCTTAGAACTCGCAAGTGAAATATTCATTTGTTAAGGTATTTTATCAATTTCGTTAACTTTCTTTTCGTAATCGCTAATATTCTATAGTATGGCGGAAGCACTTTTACCAGGTCCTTCAAAAAATCGTAAAGGGAAACACATAAGATCTGGACAAAGGCAAATGGCTTATAATGTGTACATTAAGGATAAAAACAATATGTCTAAAACAGCTGCAGTCAATCAAACAGCAGAGGAAGTGGGTATTAATAGGAATACAATGTACTGCATTATTAAAGAAATGGAATTATATGGAGTTCCAATTTCTCCTCCAAGAAAAAGAAATTATCGTCATACTTACAATAAATTGGATGAAGCACAAAAAAGTACAATTAGACGACATGTGCATTCCTTTTTCTTGAGGAATGAGTTACCAACTTGTATAAAAATGTACGTAAATGTCAAAATATAATGATATCAGATATGTATATCCCTGCTATCCATCTGACAGTAAACATATGTTTTACTTGTTTTCAAAATACAAAGTTCATCGTGTGTAAACTGTGCTCATATTGTAGCGCCATCTACTTTATTCTTAGACTGAATGGAGTATAGAGTCGATCACATTCCTTAGTAAATGTTTTTTACAAAATTCAAATATCTTTATCTGTTTTCGAGATATTTGACCTGGAAGTGTTAAGTGAAAGTTAACCTTTGAGGGTTCATCGACGTGTAGTAGGTTCGAATCGCTCGAGATCCAGTTTAAATAAAAATCTCTTCAGTCGGAGATCGGTATTAATTTTGCTACTCCTGTTTTTTAAAAACTTAAAAAGAAGTTGTTACTCTCAAATGAAGTTGTGGTGAAGCAACAAAGCAATGAATCACAATAATTAGATTTGCTAGCACCGGTTGTCTCTTTCATAAGTAGGAAGATGACTGTCAAGTCACTATGTTATTTAATTAGGGTTAAAGTAAATACAATTTACAACTAATTTCCAGTATAATCACACTTTATTTAAAAAATACGACATGTTTCGCTACGATGTAGCTTCTTCAGGTATTGCGTTAGTTCTGTTGTGTACAGTACTACCGTAAAATGGGGCGAAATTGATCATTTCTTTTTTATTTTTTACTCCATTTTCGTTTAGAATGGCAATATAACAGTGATTTTTCCACAAGTGGGCGTAGTTACAGAATGCTTGGCCATCAGATTTTGTGAAAACAAAAAATAGTTTTTTTTTAGGCTCACGTAAATAAATTAAGAAGTGATCAATTTTATACTTGCAGTGGGGTGAAATTAATCGGATAGATATTATCGTATAAAATGAAAGTATAAAGTATGTAGATCCGATCAATATGACCCCGAACAGATTATTTTGTAAGACAAAAAAGTTATAGAACTTTTTCATTTTCGGGGTGAAATTGCTCATTAAGAAACCGTTTAACTTTAATGTTTTTTTGTCAAATTTTAAGTGAAATGAAACTACAAGAATATAAACTGATGATTTTATTTGAAAAGGAAGATAAGTACCTATTATATACTACAGAAAACATCTTAACAACTATATTTCTTTAATATCGATTACATGATCAAAATAGTATGCCTCTTGCTGACCAAAAGCTTTCAATTTGGGATTCGGAAGCAGAGCTATTATATCTGAAAATTCAGCTGTAAATTCGTCGCTTTCAATTCTTTTGAAAATGTTTCTTTGTTTGTCTACAGACTTCATTCCTAACAGTTCGATATCACCGTCACCTGCCACACCTTGGACTATTGCAACGTATCTATAGATTGTTTTCTTCCTTGAACCACCCAATACTTTTACCAACACAAAGTTTCCCTTCGTGATTTTATTCTTCTCTGGTGTTATATACTCTACTTCTTCTTCCTGAATATCTTCCATTGGCTCGTCATCTGAATTATCATTATCATTGGTCAATGATTCGGGTGCGCTGATTTCGCTATCTGAGTCTTCATCAGGTGCAATCACACTTTTGCCTGGTACAACGATAAGTTTTTGTCGTTTAATATTACGTCTGGATGGCATGGCTGTAAACCTTTGTCCTTGCAAATAAGCAACCAAAACATTATTGACTTCATTGGCAACACCGTTGGTGTTCTCTGACGGATTTTTTTTCAAAACGGCGTCTGGTTTTAACGGTGTTATTCCAGCTGCTTTAAAGGACGATATCAAATCCTTTTGTATAGCACCATCAACGAACTTCTTATTCATTTCTAGCAATGTCGCATTTAGTAAGTATGGAAAGTCCTTCTTATCAATAGATGCCGCAAGTTTATTTGTAGCTTTCCATCTAGTCAAAACAGCCCTCCAAGCAATTTTGAATGGCCGAAAAAATCCAACATCCAAGGGTTGCGTTAGATGAGTGGAATTCTTCGGGAGACAAACAAATGATATATTATTTTCTGCACATAGCTTTAGTACCTCATTCGTGAAGTGAGACGATAAATTGTCGCCTAATAAAACTTTTCGCCCTTCCAGTCTCTTGGCATGCGGTAGATAGGAAGAAATAAACCAATCTCCAAAAGTTTGGGCATCCATCCAACCGTGATGCGTCCGGGTATAACGGGAACCTGTTGAGCAGCACCTTGCATCACAGCATGGTAGCCCTTTTGGACCTTTCTCAGTCCACTGCACCCACATTTTTTCTGATTTGTAAATCACGTAAGGCGGCAAGAGCACTCCCGAAGCGGAACCGCATATCATAATTGATGTTGCACTTTTAGTGAAGTTACAAATGCGTTCTGGGTATTTAGTTCCTCTACGGAACAGCATTTTGTTTTGTCCCGGATTGTCTTGCAAATTGGTTTCATCATAGTTGAATATATTTGACGCTGGAATTCCCTCTAATGTTACTTTCAGATTTTCGAAATATTCAACTATAATTTCTCTTAACACATCAGCACGAGTTCGTTTAATATTTGCTGCTAATTTATGGGATACTATGTTTTTATACCTGTGCAACAGAGAATATGCCCAATCTCTACCCGGCAAATTATGATCAAATTTTTCCACAGTGCGGCCCTGGCTATCTAGATAGTTTTTTGCAAGTTGCCTAATGTCCATAATAGTCAAGGGAAACCCCCAGTCTCCACAAATAGTGATAGACTCAATAAAAGACATTTCTTCATTTTTAGAAAACACCGACTGGCCACCATTTTTGTTAATACGCAGTCCATGATATCTATTATTTAGGGTGCCATATGGGACTTTATATATTTTAGCAGCCTTTCGCAGACTCCATCGATGGTCTATAACTTTCTCGAGAGCTTTTTCTACATTTTCTGGATCATAATTTTTATAATTCCTCGCACCAAGTTTCTTTTTGTATTTTCTTACCATCTTGAAACCCCTTAAATAAAGAAAAAACATATACCTATAAGCAACATAATTTACATTAAAATAAACGATCAATTTAGCCCCACCACTGTGAACAATTTCGCCCCACGGTGTATATTTCAAATTTACCGCCTTGCTAGTGAAGGGACCTTGAAATTATCTACACCAAATAGGTTATGAAAGACACATACTTACATTCATGGTGCAAAATAAGTTCAAAGTGGTTTAATTTTTAACGTACCTTCAATAGTTCTCCGCCAATCGAAAATGTAGATAGTGTTCACAGCTTTTTAATCGCGGTATTTTTTCACAAAATAACGAAATTTAGCACCACGAGGTACACACACGCCTTGGCCGTCAATATGACTAAAGGTCTACAGGTTGCCTGCTGTATAAACTACAACGACTAACGCGCTAAATTAAAAAATATCGGAGTCGGATATAGTTTTCAATTTCGCCCCACAAAGTCAATTTCGCCCCATTTTACGGTACTGTTGATTACAGTAGTAATGCAATACCTGAAGAAGCTACATCGTAGCGAAACATGTCGTATTTTTTAAATAAAGTATGACTATACTGGAAATTAGTTGTAAATTGTATTTACTTTAACCCTAATTATTATGGAGTTCACGCAAGTAACGGACGACTCAAATCAATGTTATTTATTCATTTGCCACATTTCGATGTTATCTGCAATGGCATCTAGCTAGTTCTCCATATTATCGAAGTAAGGAATTCTAATTTCTCCCCTACTTCATCGACCACACGTTTTTCTAACAAGATCGGTGTATTTTATCCCTATTAAAACCGTTTCAAAGCCGTCTCACTTCGACCGATTTAGCGATATTGAGTTCCTGGTAAATCATGTGCTGACAAATTTTATATTAACCCCATCACTTCCTGTCCAATACTTTAAAATTTCTATCTACGCCTATTACTTCAGAAGGTATATTCACATTTATTACCAGTGTGATCGATTTTACACCTCTCCTAAGTGCAATAAAAGTTACTGTGATCCCTCTTTTTGGAATGCTATTACTCTATTAATATAGCCTTAAGGCAAAAACAGGAGTGGATTTGTTATAAATTGTATATGTGATAGTGATATCGGAGGCTCTTATTATGACTTTGTCTACAAGATTGACGAACAGACAGTGTACAACTCCCTGAAGAAATCTGTGTACATTTAAAGCTTTTTGATATAATCTTATCTACTCAAATCCCGCAATCGATCTGCTTCAATGTTAGCTGCACATGATTTACCAAACAATTTGGTATTTGGAACTTTCGCGTGGCTTCATAACGTTTATACCTATTTACAGAATCGTAACAGCTGCACAATTAAAATGATTAGTGAGTATGTCAGGATCCGGTGTTTTTTTTGTTATGGTTTTCTGTCGTTTTGATTTGGTAAATTTCCCTTTGAATTATTTTTATCTATCACGTTATCATATTTAGCAGTAGCGAATTTTAGTATTTATAATTTAAATACGAACTAGTTTAAATTCTAATTTATTGGGTTGATCCACCATCTTCTGGCGAGCTCGGTCTTTAACGTATGATAGACATATAAGATAGAAAATAGATCTCTACTTCGCGGGCCAGTTACAGCGAGTCATCATCATTTCGCTTATGCGTTTTAAATCTAACTGATAGTAGGCAACTTGTCTTGCTAAGAATAGTCTATAATGTTTATTTGCTTTTAATATTATTAATTTACTGCCATTACCTTTTGTTTCGTCATAGAGAATTTTCTTTTATTTTTCCCTTTCTTCCCTAGTAATTATTAAGCTTCTTTTGCTTGTGAAAACACGGCCTGGGTGAACTTTTAATTTCCGTATTTTTAGGAATTGTCGATATGAAGATATTTATTATATTGTTCATTTTAAGCCTCTAAGTCAACATATGAATGTAATGTTGTGCAAAGTATTTTGGCAAATACTTTATATGCTCTTTTTAGAAATATCACTAGTTGGAGTATACTAAAACGCTCGAAACAATCCATCCACCTTCGTCATCAAAATCTAACACGTAATAGTTTTAGTACGTCTGAGCATTGTAATCGACGAATAAAATTTAGGATTTGTGAAGTTTACAAACGTAAATCTCTACTGTCAAATGATTCACTAGCGAAGTGTATACGACGTTTCATGTACGCCAACATCCAGTGTTAATATTTCTAGTAAAACTGGTTGAAACAGTGCCAACATTATTATTTTTAATTATGAATCATTAAAATAATCCTGTAATTACACTAGTCAACAATTGTTTTTAATAACTTTTGTAAAAAAGGGGGTAAAGTTCTATTAGTCTTTAACCAAAAACCAAATATTTCCACCACGTCTAGTTTAGAGTTAGAATCATACTCCGCTACTAGATAAACAATAATATTGTATTTAAAAAATTTATTATACAGAAGCTATAAAAAGAAATAGATAAGTATGAAAGTCTTGACATAACAAATACTTGAATGTTTAATTAGTATCAAGGATACAAAAACACTTAGAATTATTATGTTGCCTTCTCTAATGAGAAACCAGCAAAAATCTCCCATCATAACGGGATCACACCTACCTTGATATCGTTTCTCCATTTCTGTAATCTCTTGATGGAACTTTTCCCCCTGTTCATCACTCGTCTTTCCTAATTCAGCAGGAAATAAATCCAAATGTGAATGCAAAAAATGAACTTTGAGGGACATTTGGCACCCTAAATTTTTATAGTGTAATAAAATAAGCCCACAAAAAAAAAAGAAGCAGACATCCGGGCGACGACAAAAACGTTCGTAAATCAACTGCACTCATATACTGCGTCAGCGACAGAAAGTCTGGAATATGGTAGAAGAGAGCCAGAATTTGCTAGACCTTTTGTCTGCACATATAAATGCCGCCGGTGGGATAAGGAATTCATTCAGTAGTATTCGTACAGTGCAAATAAACATATATACAGTGAATGGTGCAGTGTTATTATAGTTCAAGAAGTAAATAAATATTACAGACATAAATAGTAGTGATAGAAATAAATACGTGTGTTAATTTATTCGTAGTAGTTTTAAGTGCCTTACATTTATTTTATATTTTTATATTGTGATTTGTTTTAAGTGTGTAAATATACATACTGTTTCAAAACAATTGCACGAGTTGTTCATTTCGACCCCGAAAACGCAACAATAGTTTTTTAGCAAATTAGTCACGATATCTTTTCACTCTTTTGATTTCCCAGAAAATATTTGCAAACATTTTTAAAAGTCCATGCTGCCAGCTCTAAATCATTCATGGTATGTTCAAAGTTTTCATCTTCGAACATCTTCCTAACTTGTGGACTAACAAATATTCCTTCGCGAAGTTTCGCATCAGACAGCTTTGGGAACATATCCCTTAAGTATTTAAAAGAGTTGCCTTCTTTTTCTAATGCTTTGACAAACTGTTTAATCAATCCTAATTTAATGTGTAGAGGGGGTAGAATCGCCAAATTAGAATCCACTAACGGTTCAAATTTTATATTAAATTCTCCAAAAACAATGCTGGTCCGTGGCTGCCATTCTTTTATTTAGTAATGATGCTGAACTGCTCGACTATCTCACAGACACAAAAAACAACAATATTTGGTAAACCCTCCTTGCAGTCCAAGTAATAACGAAATAACCTTAAGGTCACCCCAAATTTGCCAAAGATGATTTGAATATTGAATGAAATTTAATATAGTTGACATAGTGGCATACGTTTCTTTTATGTTCGTATAATGAGTCCTTGGAATTGATCGTTTCGAGTTACCATTATAAAGTAAAACGGCTTCGAGACTTGTTTTCGACGAGTCGATAAACAACTCCATTCTGCTGCAGGGTTATATTTAATACTCATTTCATACAAAAGTTGATTTACTTCAGTACAGTAAAAAAAATGTCTTTCAACTTTGTAAAATGAACTGAATTTTTCGTGACGATTCTTCAGAACAGAGATCCTTGAAGTGGAATGTAAAAAATTTTAATCGAGATCCCAAAATTTGTAATTTTTTTTGATTAAACCCAAATCCCGTAACAAATCATTCGGATCTGATTGAGTAATGAGATGTGGTTCGTCAGAAGGAACATACGTCAGATCACTTGATTGCATTGGAGTTGGAAGCTCACAATCAGTTCTTTTCAACGGTTTGCTTACAGATGGAATGCCTAGATACAGGACTCCAGAAGAACTCTTGTATTTGTTCCACTGAGTTAATTTGACAAAACACGAAATGCAGCATATATGTGGTACCCATGTTTTGTTTTGATTTTTAATTTTGAAGCCGAAATATTGTTCATAACATCTTTGAATTGATTCACTTGTCATTGATTCTTTTGTGATTTTGTAACACATAATCCACAAACATAAAAGAAACTGTCCAGACAATCTTTAGAGCCTCTTGCACGGTTTTCCATTCTTGAAAATCACACGCAACACAACTTGTGGAACACTTCTTCAAATTCTTTTAACTAAGTGACAATTCAGTGACATTTCGTTTGTCTCTTGCCAGATCGCATC
The DNA here is from genome assembly GCA_963170755.1 of Amphimallon solstitiale. Classification (NCBI taxonomy): domain Eukaryota; kingdom Metazoa; phylum Arthropoda; class Insecta; order Coleoptera; family Scarabaeidae; genus Amphimallon; species Amphimallon solstitiale. The sequence goes on along the minus strand of OY720682.1, from coordinate 80,529,208 downwards.
AACAACTAAACAATAAATGAATCACTACGCCGGCTGCAACTTTCATATATGCGCGTATCGATTCCAGAAGTTTCCATTTTAGTATATACCGCGATGACTAATAGATTAGAATTATCTACTTCTCTCTGGAATGCGTGATGCCGTATCCTTTGTAGTTGCCGCTGTCCTTCACGGTATAGCCGCGCACATGTTTGAGGTTGTTATAATACTTTTTTAATATTAAATTTTACGTTAATCTTAGTGAAAACAGATAAAAATAATATTCTGAAATTGTGACATGATACCCTATGTTAGAATACAATTTTTATATTTAAAACAATGCAAAAGACTAACATTTTTGACTGTTAAGTCAGTTATAAAAATCATGTCGGCTAGTGTTATTATCATATGCATATTATATATTCCACATTAATTAAATTATAAATTTAGTAATTATTTTCGTTGCTATGAGATTGTACAGACGTTATTTTGCGTTTATGACGAAAGTGAATCGTTTCGAGCGTTCTAGTATATTCCAGTGAGTGCAGCCTTATATATAGGGCAAATTATTCATTTTTGACAAACATACTATGATATCGAATGTATATTTTCAGGGTTACCACCTCCGCCACCTTATACGCCAGGAACATATGTGCCGCAATATAAACCAGAAGCAGAAAGTAGTAGAAGTTAAATGTATTTATCTTAAGTTGTATTTATGCATCACTCCGTATTTATAATAAAAAATACTCACAGAATTCAACATTTATGTGATTTATATGGATTTTTAACAATTTAATATAGCGTATTCAGAATAGGTAAAATGCTACTTCCAAAATTATTCGTTAATAATCGACTATACCTCGTCTCAGAATAAGGTTTGTTTCAAATATCTCGTAAAAATGAGATTTAATTGTTTCTTGCGTGGGCATCTTTTATGAGGAAAAATAAGCCCGACCAATCCGTTATTTTAAATTTTTATAACAAAACCATTATCTCATATCTATCACATTTTTGCTATGGTTTATTATATTTTACTGTGTTGTTAAGTAAAATCCGTACTTTTAAATATAACACGAACACGAGTGATCAGTCAGGTTTCAGCGAAGTGATAGTTTTACCACGGAAACAGCGTCGACGATGGGGATATTTAACACATATTACTTTCATACTAAAAAAGGAATTTATGAAATATTTACATGATCGAATAGGTTATGTCAAATGTCGCATTCAATCTTAATTTTGAGTAGAATTTACACATTAATTCGAAAAGTCACTTTTGTAGAATCATTTTATTAACATAAATTCTGTACAATTATAAGAAAAATTAAGAAAATTTAAAACTGTTGACAAAGTACTATATTCTCAATTGTTTAGATGTCATATCAAATTGTTTACTACGTTTTAAGCACAGTATGGAGCTGTATAGACACAGTAGTTTCAGTCGCCGTCGGCACCTTTGATGTTTGTGTCCCAAAATAATACTGCGCAGTCACGCACGCGCAACCAGAGGCGTAGTCAATTCTTCTATTCAGGAATAAACCAGTGGCGTCAGAACGAAATCGTTTATGAGAAAATTATGTTAATCTATTTTTAAAATTATGAAAAAGCTATATCAATAATACAAAAAAAGAGGATAACACTTTCTTTTTATTAAGTACATATTACACACGCATTTCAAATATAATACATTATACGTACAACACAAAATAATCCCGCCACGACTCAACAGCTGATGGCTGACTACTGCGCAGTCACACACGCGTAGGTTTTACGGAGGACAATTATTTCCCTCGACTGACACTACTGATTCTATTATATAGCTATATACTGTGGTTTTAAGCTATGTGTTGCGGTTTTGGCGGAATATTTGAATCACACCTTCTTATTCTGAGACAGGGTATACATTTATCGAGGGGGAAACCACTACTGGATATTTTTGTACAGACCTGTGGAAATGCTTGGAAATATTAAAAGAGAGTTTATATTTTATGGGCCAGTCAAGTTAAGAGGATCTCATCCCTATTACTTAAGTAGGGTCGAAAAAGTCACAATTACACAAAAATATAAATACATCAAAGAAAATTAAGGATTTCATATAGCCTTCCGCTGTAGCTAGAAGACGCTAATTATGTTTTGGTTTGTTATATATAAGTATATTTAACTTTAGAATATATACTATGATTTCGAGGAGTACCTGTTATTTTTTTTATTTTGAAATGTATTTTTATGTTTATTATACCTTACTATATATGTTTATACACCTTTGTGTTTTATTTTGGATATGTCGTACACCATCAGTGGTAGTGGTTTCCCCCTCGACATTTATACAACATATCTGTGACATTGTAATAAAAATAGTAACTTTCCTCTATTATGAAGCTTCATTTTCTTGTATAATTGGAAAATGGTCTGTATAATTTAACAAGTAAAACTATTTAATATTTTTCCTTGTTTGCTGTTTCGTATTTTTTTACATACATTTAAAGCTACATATGTAAAGTTCCGCATTTATTTACTCTGATTATACCCACCTAATATAAAGTTTCTCCAAAAAAAATTAATTCTGTAGTTTTTCTACATTTTTCTGTACTCGTTGAAAAAATGCTCATTTCATAAATCAAGTGTGCAAACACACAATCAAAATAATTGAAAATTATCTGAAATGTCAGTGTTCAAAAGAATTAACTTATGTGATATGACAGTTTTGTTGTTTGATTAGTGATGAATGAACAATTAAGTACTAATTTACAATTTGAATTGTCAAAGTGACGTTTCAAAATGTTAATTAATCAATAATTGACATTCTGGACAACCTAATAAAAAAAATCCCGCCTGCTATAATTTAGAATTTAAATGATCGCGTGGTATTTAAGTAGAAAAATGTACATGGTTAAAAAATCTTCCATTTAATAAGTGATACAAAATTACAATTTAAGTTTCATCGTTTCCAATTAAATAAAAAACTTAAATGGAAACGACGAAGTAACACAAACTAAACTTTTTTAAATGGAAGGCTATGCATTTTATTACATTCTATGATTGACCTTTATGGATTGATTAAATTTGGTAAGTTTAAGGTAGAGACGAGCTGTTCCAGACAGGTACTGTTCTGGGAACTCAAAACATAAATGCATTTAAATCGCTAATGTCTCTGGTAGATGCAGAATGTAAAATTCAAAAAAAAAAAAGGACGATCTGTGCATCATAATTTACATATAAACTATTTATTTCTCCCAAAAACTGAGTTGTATGATAGCACAAACATTTAATGTATTAAAAATAAATACAATAATGTCAAATAATAACTTGGATTTATAGTCATCCTAATCATTCATTCAGTAGACGTTTATATACAGGGTCAGGCAAAGGTGTGGGAACACCAGATTTCTGGCAAAATTATGGGTTCTATTAAAAAATAATCATTTATAGAAGTTTTTGTAGTATTGTTATTCTACTCTATGACATACTTTGATTTTCTACAACTTTCACTTGTTTTGAGACATGGCGTCATCGGTATTTTTTTTAATGGATCACCCCGTATATTTTAAAATTTTTGGATAGACACATTTTCAAAAATTACAATGACATATGACACTTGAATTATTAAAAAAAAAACATTGGCTAAAAACATCATTTGTCAGATACAACTGAAGAAATATTCGTTTTTTTTATATTACCATGCAAACCTTTTAAGCAAAAATAAAAGTATTGGAATTACTCAGTATTATTGACAGTCATACTCAATAGTAACAGATAGTTTCCATTTAATAAAAATAGACATTCATTATGGGTGAACTAACAGAACATGAAAGAATTACCATTTACACTGAGTGCTCGAGAATCACGAATCAACAAACTTTTCAGTTTTTTTTTTTAAATAGAACGCTACGATTTTTCTTACACTAAATGATAGACCTTTAAGAGTTGATTGAATTAAAATCAATTTATTATTATAATTTTTTGCAAAGTAAGAATTTTAACTTGTAGTCTTTTCCATATTGCATAGTACCAAATTTAATAAAGCACTTACTACTAATTTTCAATTCACATCTAGTATTAAATGACTAGCTCAGTATCCAATTTGTTCAATAAAAGTAATATTTATGTATACATTTGGCAAAACTTGTTACTTCAAACAGAGTAATTTCAATTTAGCTTACAAAATCTTAAAGTCAAACAAAATAAAATAAATTCTATAGACATTACCTCAATGAATTTTGTTATTACATTCATATCATGTTCTCGATCTCCACAGCCCATCTTCTTGGCCATTTCTTTAATATCATCATATGTTGTGCCAGATTCTATATCTAAATTACTATCACTTTTGCTTTGATTTTTGTTTTCACCGGTTGATCCTAGAAGTTCGTCTAAATATGCTTGATCCACTTTTTCCATAGCTTCTTGAAAATCATTACGAAATCCCTAGAATAAATAACATTATTTTATTATATTATGCAAGACATTATTTGAGCACACTAATTTCTATAAATTTGAACTGTGAGACCAAACACAAAAGTGCATCTTAATAGATATCTTGCAAAAATAAAAAAATTAAATTTGAATTTTGAAAACAAATGAAATAATAAGTTATAAGTTGAAGACATATATATGATGCAAAAATTTAGATGTGAAAGTGACAAAAGAATTCATTAGCTAACATTGTACACAATTTCATACATAATCAGTTCTAAATAAAGACTGCATATATTTATGTATAGGGCTAAATCAGTGTTGTATATACATTATAAATGTTGTTCCTGCAATATAAAGCTGGTTAAATAATTATCAAAAATGCATTTTTAACAACCACATCATTGGGGTAGCTAATTATATTAATTTCTTTTCTAGGTTGATCTGCCCTAATTAAAGTGTTTCATAAGGAACTTAGAACATGATCCTAAAAAATGTAATGCCAAATACTACTTACACGATCAACTTCTGGTTCCAATATTTCACAGTGCCTTAATCTCATAAAAGAATCTAATACTGATTCTCCAAATAATAAAATTGGTTCACCTCGCTCTCTTAGCCTTAATATTACCTCATGTCTACCTAATATATGTTCAGGAGTATCATTCTCTGGTAATGAAGCTAAAACAGAAATGATGAGATATAAAAAAATCTTGTTTTCAGAAAATACCTTGAGTAACATTCTTTGCATTATCATTTTCAACATGCTGTATTACACCATACTTTTCCTTATATTCTTCTAATTCTTTGGCGACTAAATCAGCTCTTTTGAAATATTTTTTGTTCGAGGTCTAATAAACATAACCTTAGTGTATTGTCCAGCTAGTTTCTTAATTTTACTTACTAAGAGTTCCTTTTCCTCTAATTGCTTTCTTTTCTTTGCTATTTCTGCTTTAAGTATATCCATAGTTTACAACTATAAACCTTCATGTATAATAATAAGTCCTGAGCCACCTGAGAACCTGAGTAACAATAAATAAATTTTCACGTCATCTGATGTCTAAACGCAAAATTATATTTTATTTTGTTTTCATTAAACAGTTTTATATTGAAACTGTACCACAGTATAAATAATAGTATATTAAAATACAAGTTTCATAAGACACGATTTTTGCGCACGCGTTCAAGTTTAGAAAGTTTTCTAAAGAACAAGTGCGCAAAATGTCTTATGAAGCGTGTATTTTATACCATTTTTTCTATTTCGGTTATTAAAAGTTCAAAAAAGCTTAAAATAAGAGACATGTTTTGTACGAATATTTTCAAAATTTTGCTTTTTTGAAGTTGGTTACTCTGATTTTTAAGTAGAACGTTTTAAATATTTGAATATCGGTGGTGCTATATGTAATTGTGTTGAAAATTCAGACTGATTTATACAATAAATTATTTCAAATTATCAACAAAACGGACGAAATAAATAACTGTACGCCCCCAGAGATTCGCAAAATAGCAGAAGACAATTTACATAATCTTTCGTCCACAAACTCTCTACATATTTATTAAAACAAACTTTTATAACAGTTGTACTATTCAACATGGTAAGTAAATGTCAATAGTAGCATCCGAAAACTTATCATCCAACTCTGCTTAACAATTTATATTGCTAATTAGTAAGTGAAATGTTAGCATGTGTGCTTTTTATTCTTTGTACAATTTTATTGCACATTTTTGTTACTTTAAAGGCGTATATTTTGACATTTAAATACGATTTGGTTCCATTTTTTTTGTTACCAACTTCAAAAAAATAAAATTAGCGTGCGATAAAGTAATACTTTATGCAACCAAAACGGGTGTCGTAAAGTGAACTTTATAGCACCGGAATAGAAAATTAGTATATTAAAATACAAGTTTCATAAGACACGATTTTTGCGCACGCGTTCAAGTATAGAAAACGAGCCTCTAGGCGAGTTTTCTAAAGAGCAAGTGCGCAAAATGTCTTATGAAACGTGTATTTTATACTATTTTTTCTATTTCGGTTATTAAAAGTTCAAAAAAGCTTAAAATAAGAGACATGTTTTGTTCGAATATTTTAGAAATTTTGCTTTTTTGAAGTTGGTTACTCTGATTTTTAAGTAGAACGTTTTAAATATTTGAATATCGGTGGTGCTATATGTAATTGTGTTGAAAATTCAGACTGATTTATACAATAAATTATTTCAAATTATCAACAAAACGGACGAAATAAATAACTGTACGCCCCCAGAGATTCGCAAAATAGCAGAAGACAATTTACATAATCTTTCGTCCACAAACTCTCTACATATTTATCAAAACAAACTTTTATAACAGTTGTACTATTCAACATGGTAAGTAAATGTCAATAGTAGCATCCGAAAACTTATCATCCAACTCTGCTTAATAATTTATATTGCGAATTAGTAAGTGAAATGTTAGCATGTGTGCTTTTTATTCTTTGTACAATTTTATTGCACATGTTTGTTACTTTAAAGGCTTATATTTTGACATTTAAATACGATTTGGTTCCATTTTTTTTGTTACCAACTTCAAAAAAATAAAATTAGCTTGCGATAAAGTAATACTTTATGCAACCAAAACGGGTGTCGTAAAGTGAACTTTATAGCACCGGAATAGAAAAAAATTGTTATCTATTCTGTGATTGTACATCAATAATTGAGCGGGACCGCTGCGCAAAAGGCAAATAGATGGCAGCAAAGTCGAAAAAACATGTAAATTTTGTGACAAGAAATAAAAGTTACCATTGAAAATGGGTGCCATTCTTTGTAATATTTAAAAAGAGCATTATATAGATTAGGTATTCTGTGAATAGCAACACTTAATAAGCTCAAATAATAAAATTACAAACACTTGAAAACTTAACATTTTGCTGAAATAATTGTCATAAAATGTGCTGAGAACCTCGACATGGTCATCTCTAAGCATTTTGTAAAAGATCAACGCAATAACCAATATATTTACGCCAATTACTATGTTTTTTCATCAATATTTGGTGGTATTTGTCTAGGCTATGCTAATACTATCGCTTTTAATTGGAGCCTTCAGCATCAGAGGGCGTTACTTTACAATGTTTGGAAAATCACTTATACACAATTATATTTTAAACAAAGCAACTAGAAGAAAATTGTTGTAATTAAGTTGTGATTATACCAAAATATCATTATAAATTATAGATAATTTTAATTCGATTTTTTTGTCGACTGATTTATCAGTCAAGAAATTTTCGTAGCAACTAGAAAACTCAGTTTCTAAAAATCGTTATATTTACCCGGCTCAGGCAGCAGATGGCCTGCATTAGATTTTTTAAGAACACTACATTATCAACAATTTTATTTCCCCATTCCTCCAAATTGGCATACATCCATTACTTACGTGTGCTTATGCTTTTTATGACCCGCCCTCACTCTATCCGCCCTTGAGTCGCCCTGCACCCTACATAACCTACTGAACAACACGTGGCCTGAACAGCTGTCATACAGTTGTCTTTCATGTCAAGTGGTGTAAGAAGTAGATTTAATTTTATAAATATTTTTGAAATATAAAGTTCTTAGTGTAAGTAATTATTTATTGTAAATATTATCATGTCTAAAAGAAAAGGAAACAAAAAGAATCAACCTATTGATGAATTTGAAGAAAATAAACAAGCAGAAACTAAATCTAAATCGTCGAAAGCGAAATCTAAAAAAGGAAAAAACAAAAATGATGGGGATTGGAGTGATGAGGAAAGAAAAGTTGATGTTAATTCAAAAGATATTTCAGATGAAGAAAAACAGAAAGAATCAAAACCTGTAGCTAAGAGTAAAGTTAAATCTAAAAAAGGTAAAAAAGTTGATGAAGATTGGAGTGATAAAGAAGAAAAGAATGTAGAAATTGATTTAAATAATGTATCAGAAGATGAAATAGTTTCGGCAGTAGTAAAGAAAAGCACTAAAAAAGGTAATCATTAGGGTATTAATGATTTACCTAGTTTAGTTATTAATACAGAAAATAATCTTCAATTTTTAGCAAAAAAGAAGAATAAAGTACATTCTGATGATGACATATCAGATAATGATAATGAAGAGGTACCACATAAGCAAAAAGTAAACATTAAAAAAGGTAAAAATATATTGAATATTATTATAAAAAAAATGTTGGAAAATTAGAGTTTTGAGTAATGAATTTGATTTTTAAATATTAGTTTTATTTGATTAATGTTGCTATCACAAAACACAATGAAGTAAATCTGTAAATGATTATTAGCAAGGGATAGTCATTTAAGAATGAACACTTAATGATCTATAATTTCAAATTGTCATAATTTGTATATTTAACTTCTCCATTTTTTTTGAAAACCTTTCAGAATATTTGCAAGTGGTGGCTTACATTTGTATAGTCCGGAGATGATCTTTGCATTTAGAAAATACTTTAGGAAACCAGTTTTATTTTGACTTGAGTATGTGTATACAAAAAATGTCAAGATAAAGTAATGGCTAAACGAAGCAGTTTCTTAATATGGAAATTATTCTATGGCCTTTGTGTCAGCAGAAATAGGCCTTACAAAACACCACACCAAGTGTTCATTTTTAAAGGACTCCCTTATATTAGTTTGCTTTAATTTTTTTGTGGTGCAACAATTTGGAAAAAATGTGTAACATTCTAAGTTATATGCTAGGTATACTATTAGACAGGTATGTTTTAGTAATTTGAAGATATTTAGCGAACAAAGTAACATTTATAAATTTACTATGGTATCACAATTTGAAGTTTCTGTAATTATTCAAAATTAATAAATCTGATATTTTCAATTATCAATATAGGCAAAAAAGAACCTGAGGAGGGAGGAGATTCTGAATATGAAGAAGAGAATAAGAAATCGCAAAAGAATACTAAAAAAGGTAACCCTAAAAGTCCAGAAGTAGAACTAGATAATACACATTTGGATAATGAAATAGAAGATACTGACACAAATGGTTTAAGTAGGTTTATTCTGTTGTTGAATAGAGTAGATTTTATGTATTATTGTTTCAGTTAATGAACCACCTTCCAAGGAACTCCAAATTGAAAATAACATTCATGTGTTAGAAAAAGTTATTGATGAAGAGCTTTCGGAGAAAATGGAATCGGTCGAAGTTAAGGAAACAGAAATATTGCTTGATGCAAAAGACAGTGAAAAGAAACTTACCCATAAGGAAAAGAAAAAATTGAAGAAGCAACAAGAGTACGAAAAACAAATGGAAATGATGTTAAAGAAAGGAGGTCAAGGTCATTCTGATTTGGATGCTAATTTCACAGTATCACAGACTCAAAAATCTGCTGGTCAAATGGCAGCACTAGAAAATGCGGTGGATATAAAAGTGGAAAATTTCAGCATAGCAGCAAAAGGGCAAGATTTATTCCTTAATGCAAATTTACTAATTGCCAGTGGAAGGCGTTATGGGCTTGTGGGTCCTAATGGGTGTGTAGTTCAGTTTTAATCTCTCAGTAATATTTTTCTTGTGTTATATTACAAATGTAGCAAGTTCCAAATATTGATAGCATGCAGGTAAAATCGACTAGTTTAAAAAGTTTAAATTAAGGAAATGCCTTATTAATGTACTACATAAATCATTGTGTATATATGATGTACATTGTACCACAACTTTTGTTTTAAAATGTTGATAAATTGATATGTAGTATTGCAGAAAAGATTAAATCAACAAATTTTAATAATTGCTACTTTGATATTTCAAACATAATCTCATTAGAGTAAGTAGTATTGATATCTCTGTGTTTCTACAACACTTCTATCTGTAGAAAGGATATCAAAATCTCATTCTTCCCAGGCATTGTCTCTTAAGTGTTGTCAAATTGTGCGTTATCATGTTTTAATATATCATTGCTCTCATATGACCAAGTGCCAGACTATCTGCCCGTCGGATCTTTTGGCTTACATCATTGATTTTCATCCATATGAATTAAATCAACACTTCTGGCTCAAATTCATTACTTACAAAATAGAATTAAATATTTAAAAATAAAAAACTTATGATGCTTATATCTAATGTTTTCAATATCTTATAACATGTTTTATTCTATGCTTAAAATTAGCTATATCTATTATAATGTAATTTAATAAAATAATAGTAACCGCTGGTTATGAACAAAATTTACCGGTCTGTCATTCATTCATCTTACAACATATAGGTTATGTACAGTTCCTTAGTATGTATTTATAAAAAGAAAACATAATAGTGGAATAATATCTCAAAATATTTAACAACAAATCCTGTCAGTCTGAGTATACAACACATAAAATGTTTAAATACACCTCTACCGATTTTCTAGTGACTTTTTAATTGAAAGCAACAATTATTTTGTGGAAAATCAGTAGCTCAGTTCAAAATAATTTTTGTTTTATGGTTATTTTTACATTTTGTGAGTAATTAGATTCGAAGGTTTGTGTTTTGATTAAGAAACAACTTGATATTTTTAATTAATTTATTTCAAAAGCAAACAAACAATGCAATACATAACTTCCAAGAGTAAATTTTTTTACTCTATACAAAACATTTTATCAAATTATTTTTAGGTACAATAGAAAAATTGAATTTATACATAGAATTTTAAAAAGTAATAATTATGACTAATAATATAATAAAGCTCAGGAATAACACTAAAAGAATAAAGGTTTTATATTACAAAAACTTCACTCAGATTCTAAATCTGAATCTGAACTGGATGTTTCATTTGGATTTGTAATAATTAGCTGAATATCCACATCTACTAAGTGTCTCTCTCCGTGATACCATTTAGTGATTAAGTTATTTGTATGACGAATACAATGTTGCCAGGTATTTACTGTGCAATGCTCCAATGCTTCGTTCCACATATTTAATACTTTATCATCCCCATAGCCATCCCTACCAATGTTTTTATCATAATAGCCCTTTGCCGCAGCCCAAATTAATTCAATTGCATTAAATTCACAGTGGTAGGGAGGTAATCTTAATACTTCATGTCCATTACCTTTTAAAATTTCATCAATTAAATACGGTTTCTCAGGTTTGTTTCTCCTAACTAAATCCAACAATTCATATTTTGTGAATTCACTGGAAAAACTTATATTATTGCTGGACAACCAGTCTATTATTTCCTGTTTTCTCGATGCAGAATTTGGAATTTTATTTAATACTACGCTATGATATGGTGCATTGTATATTACCACAAGTGAATTGTTTGGTAAATGTGGCATGAATTGTATTTTAATCCATTCCTCAAACTTTTTACTGTTCCTTTCAGCACGATGATCTTTTGCTTTGGTTTTCGATGCAAATATCAAACTTGAACCCTGATTTACCTCCGGCATGTAAAACTATAAACCGTTTGCCATCATAACCTTCTGGCTTTCGAACACTTTTTGTAGATGCATCCTGCCAAGATCTTCCTCTATTACCTTTTCAATATATCCATGTTTTATCAAGGAATATCACTGGTCTTGGAGAATTTGACTTTAAATTATCTGTATACTTTCTCAAAAAAGTGCTTCGGTAAAGGGCTATATCATGCTTTTCCACCAATGCTCGTCCGTTGTCTTCCTTTTTGAATTTAAAACCAATATCTTTTAATAAAAGGGGCAAAGAAGATTTGCCAATATCGATTATTGCTTTGGTGTGTAATTCGTTTTTCAATGTAAGCAGAGTAACATGTTTTTGTGAAATAATTTCAAATATATTAAAACTGTGAAACATAAATGAAATAATAACATACTCTCTTTATACATGTTATAAATAGTGTTTTGTACTTCCATATTTAAAGATTCTCGCAAATCTTCTGTTTTGGGTTTGACACGAGCTCTTTTCTTACCGGGTGAAGAAAGTACTGGATTTTGTCCTTTACGTTGTTTTATACTTCTGATAGTTTGTGTGGAGATTTTAAGGGCAGCGGCTGCTCTCTGCAATATTCAAACCTTTATTATGATTTCAAAAAATATATGTTTATGATTCTTACTTGAATAGGTGCATTTATATTTATGAGAGGTGCACGATTTTGTTTTTCTCTATCAAAAAATTTCAGGACATTCAATACAAGTTGTTGAAATTGTGAATTCAGACGTTTCCCAGGCATGTCTCTGTAATAAATGTAAATTCTTAACCTATAACCAATAAATTTAGTGATTAGAATACTTACAGAAAATGTATTAAATAGGTAGTGTTTCTTTTTTTTTTGTTCTGAAAAGAACAATTATTTGCAAGATAGAACAAAAACTAATTAGAAAAGCAATATAACGAAAATAAACCAAAACGCAGAGAACAACGTTATATGTCAAAATGTAATAAATTGACTAACGCAGTAACATGTCATGGCGGTATATTTTCTCTGTCTGTCTTATTACTCTTATGGGGAAGACAACACCACGATAAAGTTTACAATTTCTATGCTTATCTAGTCATTGATATTGGAAAGAAATGAGTATATATACATTCTAGGTGCCGATGTCCTTGATAACGCCACATAATTAATGACGTGACCCAAAAGATCCGATGGACAGATAGTAGTTTACATAATTGTCTTACTCTAGATAAGATAAAGAAGCAGTTGGTTGATTCCATTCATATGTTTTACTATTTTTGGCAATATGGGCATTTTTTAAACAAATTAGTAATACATGTTCAACTTTTGAGTTTCTTTTCTTCAGTCATCGTCTCTGCACTTTTTCTACCTGTATCTGTATTTTTAAACTTTTCAACACTCCTTTAATATTTCTACGGTATCCTTTTTGTTCTACTATTGTTTTCTTATCTACAAGTTTGCTTATATATGCACTCTCTTAGTAGATACAAAAATAAGGAAAAAATATGAATAACACTTTTTGTTAATAACGTGAAATACATCCCATTTCATCATTCTATACCGGGCTCTTTTTTTATCATTACACATAGCATTTTCCCTATGTGTAATGATAAAAAAAAATTGTGAATGCATTAGGGATATAGTCACTGTATAGTAGACAACCAGTTATACACTCGTATTTTGACAAGCAGGAACAGTGAGCTGTCATAAGATTTTTATCAGTCAACTTTCGTTAAACTTTTTATTAAAATTTTAAAATAAAAATTGAATTTGTAGCAGAAACACTGTACGATACACGTGTTAAAATGTTATTTTATTTTGCTTATTTTAAATTGCTCCAGTTCCTAATCACCCTCGTGTCGCAAATCTTACTCGCAAAATAAAATAGCACTTTTAACAATTATATCGTAAATAACTAATTTTGTACAATTTTAAAATTCGAAATATATCACGTCGTCAACATCATAATTGCTACATTAAGGATTTCCCGCCATTTCCCACTGTCCGCGTAACGTTGATAGAAATAAAATAATATTCTGGAGATCCGTTTCTCTTCCTTCTACCATAAATTATTTGTACGGAAAAATTAAACTTTGCAGCGTACATAAAACCTTTTACATTTATTACGAAACTGTTAAAATTTAGCGCGAAAGTATTTGATTCGGCAATAATACTTGTACTGGTAACACTGGGCGATACAGAGCAAAATAAAGCTTAGAAGAATTAGGTTATGTTTTTAATAAAGAAAATGCAGAATATCACTTGGAACAAAATAATTAGTTTATTATAACAATTACACGAACTTAAATGTGAAGTCTAATATCATAACAAGTTCTCGAAATGTCCACCTTGTCTTTCAAGGCAATAAGCAAGGCGATCTTGAAAGCAACGAAGTGTATTTCTAATAAATTCTGGCCTTATTCCATTACATGCAGTACGTATACGCTCTTTTAGTTCATTCAAGTTGCGTATTCGTACATTGTTGTAAATTTTACTTTTTAGGTAACCCCAAAGAAAATAGTCATTTGGAGATAAATCAGCTGATCTCGGGACCAAATCTACCAATCCACCGTCTTTGAAATAAGTTATTTAAAAAATTCCTGATAGCGTTAGTAGATTGTGGCGGGGCCCCATCCATTTGGAACCAGGGTTCATCAACATTCATCATATCAATTGATGGAATGATATGGTCTCTCAACAAATGCAAATATTTCACTGCAATGAGGTTACCGTCAATAAAAAATGGGCCAATAAGTCTATCACTTATTATTCCAATCCAGACATTAACTTTTTGAGGGTACTGTGTTCGGGTCAGGTTTTGAGCGTGAGGATTTGTACGGGACCAGTACCTAATGGATTAATGGATAGGAAATTTAATAATTTTTCATGGATAAATGTAGGGTACAAACCGAAAGTTCTGAGAGTTGACTTCACCGTTTATGGTAAATGTAGCCTCATCAGTAAAAATTATTTTATTTAAAATTCTTGGTTTTCATTTAACATGATAAACATTATTTCACAAAACTCAGTTTGTTTTATCTTATCCTCTTCGAAAAGCTCTTGATGATTTGATATTTTGTATGGCCTATATTTAAATTCTTTCAGAGTTTTGTATACCGAACTGTACGATACTCCAAAATGTTTAGCTACATCTAAAAGCGATCCTACAGACCGTTCCTCTACGTAACACAGCATATTTAATTTCATGTCTTCTGTTCGAACATGATTGGTTCTATTTCTTTTTTTGTGAGAATTTAGAACACAACCATCTTCTTGAAATTTTTTAAAAAAGTTCAGAATTGTTTTTGCACAAGGTATAGGCCTGTCTGGATAATTGACGGAAAACATGTCTCTAACTTGCCTTAAACTATTATTTTTCTGGTACCACATTACTATTGCCACCTTTTCATTTCTGTTGTATTTATCCATGATTTATAAATAAATTATCTATTTTTTAATAAAATGTATTTAATTTATGACTTATGTTTGAATAAAAATTCAGAAATATTAGACATAAAAAATGTTTTTCCCGTCATGGCAACCTGATTTAAAAATTAAGGTATGCTATACGTAAATTCTTCATTGATGTATAACTGGTTGTCTACTATACAGTGACTATATCGCTAATGCATTGACAATTTTTTTTTATCATTACACATAGGGAAAATGCTATGTGTAATGATAAAAAAAGAGCCCGGTATATTGTCTTATGTATACTTTTCTTGTTAAATTACAAAATGTGTTTTCTGGCATATATATAACTTCTAGCGATTAATATTCAAACTCCAGTGGATGGAAATTTTGAAAGCATATTATTGATCAGAATTAGAATAATAATACATATTTGTTTACATTTTTAAGGCATGGCAAAACGACGCTGTTACGTCATATAGCTCAAAGAGCGTTTGCAATACCTCCAAATATAGATGTACTGTATTGCGAACAAGAAGTCGTCGCCGATGATCTTTCAGCAGTGGAGTCAGTATTAAAAGCGGATGTAAAGAGAACTGAGCTATTAGAGGAGTGTAAACAACTGGAGGAAAAGGCGCAGGCTGGCAACTTAGAAGTTCAAGATAGATTAAATGAAGTTTATAATGAGTTGAAAGCAATAGGCGCAGATTCTGCTGAACCGAGAGCAAGAAGAATTTTAGCTGGTCTAGGGTTTTCAAAACAAATGCAGGTAAATGATAATGTGAATTTTAAATTTTCTTTCATTGAAATTAACAAAAGTTTACAATTTAAATTATCCTTTTTTTTTACAATATCTTCAGGAGTAATATCAATAATCATCATGAACCCATTTATTTACCTAGCATTAATGTCAATCAGAAAAATATATGAAACTATAGCTTGAATAACATCAGTAACGGCACTTTTATAATGCATGAATAATATCTTTGTGCTTTTTTCGTGAGTCATACAAATATACAGGCTGTTTGATTAAAAAAAAACACCCTATCCCGTAACTTCTTTATTTATTATCGGATTTCAATAAATAAAAAAAATACAAAAATGGTTTGACAAACTCTATAAATTGAACTTCAAACATGTCTTGAATACATAATGAATCAACTTTTTTTTATATATGGACACCTGTAGTTTTTTTCCTTTAGTCTGATAATTTTTTTTCTGAATCTAGTAATGTTCATTTAGTTATCATTTGGTTGATATTTAATTTAACAAAATTGTATTGTATGCAACCTTTATCGCTTACTATGAAATTTTCAAGTGTGCCGTGAAAAAAAAATCGCAACATAAATGCGACAAATATGTCATTCAAACATCTGTCATTCGAAAATTAGCTGGGAAGTCTGCATCTGTTATTTATATTTTTTTTCTTTGTTACACAACACCGCCACAGCAGTTATTCATTATTCTTAATTCATTCGAATTCACGAGTCAAGAACAAAAATTAGTGAGATTTAATGGCAAAATAAAATTAAATTCACAATAATAATAAAAATAAAAACAAATTAGAAACAATTAAACAAACGACAAATTACTGGCAATCTCGAGTTGAAATAAACTGATTCTCCTACACACTGAGAACATTTATTTCAACATTTGTCTCTGTGTGTATGTGTGTGTGTCTGTCTGTGTGTGACCACGATAGCGGTCAAACCGCTACAGATATCAATTCCAAATTTTATATTTACGAATATAATCTCCCTCTTGAAAACTGATTAGATTTTGAGCAAAATCGGCAGACCGGAAGTAGTAGTTAACTTCGGTGAAAAAATCGAAATTTGCAAATATTTCGTCAATTACTAAGTTTAAACAAATTTATAAAGAATTCATATGTACTTAGAATTAAGTTTGAAACAAATTGTCTTAATAGTATATTAAAATACAAGTTTCATAAGACACGATTTTTGCGCGCGCGTTCAAGTTTAGAAAACGAGCCGCTAGGCGAGTTTTCTAAAGAACAAGTGCGCAAAATGTCTTATGAAACGTGTATTTTATACTATTTTTTCTATTTCGGTTATTAAAAGTTCAAAAAAGCTTAAAATAAGAGACATGTTTTTTCGAATATTTTAGAAATTTTGCTTTTTTGAAGTTGGTTACTCTGATTTTTAAGTAGAAAGTTTTAAATATTTGAATATCGGTGGTGCTATATGTAATTGTGTTTAAAATTCAGACTGATTTATACAATAAATTATTTCAAATTATCAACAAAAAGGACGAAATAAATAACTGTACGCCCCCAGAGATTCGCAAAATAGCAGAAGACAATTTACAAAATCTTTCGTCCACAAACTCTCTACATATTTATCAAAACAAACTTTTATAACAGTTGTACTATTCAACATGGTAAGTAAATGTCAATAGTAGCATCCGAAAACTTATCATCCAACTCTGCTTAACAATTTATATTGCGAATTAGTAAGTGAAATGTTAGCATGTGTGCTTTTTATTCTTTGTACAATTTTATTGCACATTTTTGTTACTTTAAAAGATTATATTTTGACATTTAAATACGATTTGGTTCCATTTTTTTTTGTTACCAACTTCAAAAAAATAAAATTAGCGTGCGATAAAGTAATACTTTATGCAACCAAAACGGGTGTCGTAAAGTGAACTTTATAGCACCGGAATAGAAAAAAAGGTTTTTCGAAATTCCAACCTGAAGTAGGTCTTTTACTCTTATCGAAAATCAGTTTTTTTGCGAATATCTCGCAAGTCATGCTTTTTAGACAAGTACGTTACGAGTATAAAAGTATTTAAAACATAATTTTCAATATCTTTTATATAAAAAAAATTTCAAAATTCAGACCGGAAGTACCACTTTTACTCTTATCGAATAGCGATTTTATGCAAATATGTCGTAAATTATGCATTCTATATATATTTATCAAGAGTACAAAAGTATTTAGAGTTGGATATGGAATATTTTTTGTATAAATGAAATTTCAAAATTCGGACCGGAAGTAACACTTTCATACGTATAAGAAAGTCGTGTGGTGGCCACACCTAATTTTTTTTTTTGAATTAAATATCAACCAAATGATAACTAAATGAACATTACTAGATTCAGAAAAGAATTATCTACGAGATTAAGAAAAAAAGACTACTGGTGTGGATTAAAAAAAAAAGTTAACTATCGTTACGTATTTCAAGACAGCTTTGAAAAAAACGGGATTAAGGTCAATTTATAGAGTTTGTCAATCCATTTTCATACTTCCTTTATTTATTGAAATCGGATGATCAATGAAGAAGTTACGGGATGGGAGAGTTTTTTATCAATTGGATTTCGTCCGATAATATATACGTACTCGTGGGACCGGTGAATTGAGTCCGTGGCTTTTAATATTTATCTTAAGGAAGATTTGATAAGATACATACGAACATTAATTCTTAATACAAAAATATGGAATTAGTTTGGAAATACACAGCTTGAGACGGAAAATAATAATAATAAAACCACAGTCTCGTGAGAGCACAAATCGTATGCCTACGGGTTTAGTTACCATCTGTCAAATAACGAGCGCGTCTGTGTACAGATAATAAAGGGAAACAACATTACTTCCTTCGATGGCGAGTGCGCCTCACAGAAGTAATTAGCGTATTTTTAATGGGATTTCGGCGGGAAGGAGGGAACGGGGTTTTCTTGACGGTGAGAGCACATCACAAGGACTTGCGTAGTTACAAGGCAAAACATTTCCACCAGTTTTCGTAGTGACAAAACGAATGACAAATTTACACAAAATTGTTCCTTTATGTAGCTGCACTTTCGCATAAATAATGATTAAAAATAGTATTTTTGGCGAAATGCACGCCATGATCACGCAAATGCACACATCGGACCTCTGCATCACAGCAACAGGTGTGCTTATAGTCACGTATACCATCATAAGGATATTATTCTTTTAAATGATAATTAACACTTCTATACATGACAAATTAATTATTAATTTACGGCAATGTGTTTGTAAAAAATATCGAAACTCTTAAGCTAGCAAGATTTCAGAAATCAGTTTAGAACAATTTTTGTATAATTTTTTGAAGAAGTAATAAATATATGATCAACGGTAAGTTTCGTTAACATCTATCAAGAAAGCAAAAGTATTCCAAAGTCAATTTAGTACAACTTTCGTGTAATTTTTTAGAAATTCAGATCCAGAGTAACAAATATCTGGTCGACTTCTAGTTTTATTAGCACCTATCAATTTAAGTTTTTAGATGTCATCTCAGAACAACTTTTATATAATTTTAAAAAAAATCATACCCGAAGTAACACGTTTACTTTTATCGAGAAATATTTTTTTTGCAAATATCGCAAATTCTTCTTTCCACATATATTTATTATGGGTATAAATTTTGCATGAACCAGTATTTGAACATTTTAATTACGATAAAGATAATTTAATTTTCAGAATAGAGCTACGAAAAATTTCTCTGGTGGTTGGCGAATGAGAGTTTCTTTAGCAAGAGCTCTTTATATTGAACCCACACTGTTGCTTCTCGACGAACCTACAAATCATTTAGATTTGAATGCTGTTATTTGGCTGGATAAGTATGTGCTCATCCTTTATTATTAATGTTAGTTTATCGCTAATTTTATTTTTAGTTATTTGCAAGGATGGAAGAAGACTCTGTTAATAGTTTCTCACGATCAATCATTTTTAGATAATGTGTGCAATGAAATCATACATTTAGATCAATGTAAATTGTTTTACTATAAAGGGAATTATTCGATGTTTAAAAAGATGTTTGTTCAGAAACGCAAGGAGATGATTAAAGAGTATGAAAAGCAAGAGAAAAAAATAAAAGAATTGAAGGCGCATGGATCGTCGAAAAAACAAGCAGTACGTATTTATCGTTTCTTACTTTTGCAGTTAGCGTGAGCTTGATTTAAATTGAATTATTCAATATCTTCTTAATTAATGTTAACAGGAGAAGAAACAGAAGGATACGCTTACTCGTAAACAAGAAAAAAATAGAACAAAAATGCAAAAACAAGACGATGACGTACAAATGACAGAATTACTTCAGAAGCCTAAGGATTACATCGTAAAATTCTCATTTCCAGAACCACCACCTTTGCAGCCACCAATTTTAGGTTTACATAGTAAGTATAAAAACTTAAAATATACACTTGTAAGTTACAATAGGTTTGAAATTAATTCAAGTTGATTGAGTAAGTATTTATAAATTGTTTTATATAAGTTTAACCTATACTACAGCAAATTCTGAAGATTTTGAATAATTAACAGCATATCAGGAGTTTTCATATTATCTCAATGATCCTTTAGAACTAATGTTCTACTTAACATAACATAACATTTCATTATCACTATGTTCTTAATGCAATTTCTTAATACAGAATTTTACGAGATATACAACTAAACTTAATAGCAGACATTTATTCTTCCAATACAATTAAAGACTTCTTGGACAATGCTTCAATTTTAATTTTTTTATTGTTTGTACAATAAATGCCAATCATAACCATGATTTCTTAAGATTAGTGAACACTTTTATCGCCAACCGCAAAAATTTGTAATTTAAAAAAGTAAATATATAATGACTTATGACATTGACAAACGATTTGTGTTTAAAGTCACCAGTCATGGCTACGTTGACAGATATTAGCGGCAGGTAATAGTAGTTTATACAACGAGTCAATAATGACAGTTATTATTCCCGAGAGTTGAATTTACGAACCGAGCCGCGTAAGCGGCGAGGGAGTAACTCAGCTCGAGGGAATAATAGTCATTATTGCGAGTTAGTATACACTACTTTATCGACGACTAACTGAAAATTACTAAAAAGGTCAAAATAATTAAACGAAAATGTCAGATTACTATATCAATATGACGTTTGACGGTTAGACAGTTAGTAAAATGGCCGGACTTGTCTATCGTTACTACGACAACGTTAGGAAAATTATGTTCTTATTGGCGGAATGCAGGGAATAATGGTAACGTTATGGCCCATTATTCCCTTGTCACATATCATTATTCCCTCCGGGTATTATGAGTGTTATTATTAGCCAATAGTGATTATTATAATACCTCGACGACTAAACAATAATGTATTATATTAATCACTTTTGGTTAGTAATATGACTCATAATACCCGGAGGGAATAAAGAAATGCGACCGGGGAATAATGAGACATAACGTTACCATTATTCCCTGCATTTCGCCAATAAGAACATAACGTTGTCGTAGTAACGATAGACAAGTTCGGCAATTTTACTAACTGTCTAACCGTCAAACGTCATATCGATATAGTAAGCTGACATTTTCGCTTAATTATTTTGATTTTGTTTAGTAACTTCAGTTAGTCGTAGATAAAGTAGTGTATACTAACTCGCAATAATAACTATTGTACCCTCGAGCCGAGTTACTCCCTCGCCGCTTCGCAGCTCAGTTCATAAATTCGGCTCTCGGAAATAATAACTGCCATTATTGACTCGTTGTATAAACTACTATTATCGACGACTTAAAGATAAAGTAGGTATTATATTAATCACTATTGGTTAATAATAACAACTATAATATCCGGAGGGAATAATGAAATGCGACCGGGGAATTATGAGACATAACGTTACCATTATTCCCTGCATTCCGCCAATAAGAACATAATGTTCCCAACGTTCTCGTACTAACGATAGACAAGTCTGGCCATTTTACTAACTGTCTAACCGTCAAACGCCATATTGATATAAAAATCTCGCATTTTCGTTTAATTATTTCGATTTTTTTTAGTAATCTTTACAGTGGCGGCTCGGGGTGGTTCACATAGGGAGTGCATAATTTCAAAATTAAAAAGTGTAATACAAGAACGCTTACCCAATCTTTATAAGTTTCACCGACATAATGTTCCAGGCAGGTACTGTTCATTGTACAGTTTGTTTTGAGGCAATAATAAATATAACACTACAGTTTGATTACATCTGACGATAAACGAAGTCCATTTTGCGTGTCTTTGACTTGCAGAACAGTTCTATCACTTTTTCATTAAAATTTGGGAAATCATTTATAAATTCAATTAATAAAAACCGGTGCTGCTTCGATGTGATCTCTGAGCGATTTATCTAATTCTGCCGTAAAATTTATCAATTCCCGAAAAATGCCCTTGGTATTCAACGTTTGCCGTTCATCATGACCCCGAAGTGCCAGTTCAAACGCGCCACAAAATCTAATGCAATTTATTATTAAATTTAACACATGCCTATTTTTTGTTACCTGTTCATTGTGTTGTTGAACTGCTTTTCTATATGATGATCTAAAACATTCTGAATGTTATTTTTTCCTAACATTCTTAGACTAAATATATTTTTCAAATGCCCTTCGGAATTTTCATGTTTCGTAATTTTAGCACTAAGATGAATTAAGTCTTTTATTCCGTTCTTTGACCAAGACGGTTCACCACCAAACAAAAGACACGGAAAACAAAACAAAGTATTTTTAATTTCACACCCACAAATCCAGTCATTTTTCTGATAAATATTCATTTTGAATTTTCTTATAACGTCTTTACCTTTAACAGATTGTTTATTTTCTAAACATAATTGAGGCATCGGCCGTTTAAAATTTTTTATTGCAATTTTTTCATCATACGCCGCGAAAACGTGTTATTCTGTATCGCAGACACGAAATACATCTTACAACAGCGTTGAGCAGACGGGAATCTTGCTCACATGCTATGTATTATACGATATGGAACTAGAACAAAATACAGTTCTCCCCACCTTCAATGTAATGTTTAATGGCTTAACGCAGCAACAGTAGCGCTTTGCTCATGGGTATGTTTCTCTCGGTGGAAGGGGTCTTTACATCCGTGCGCTGTTAGTCGTCACTATATCTGTGACGACGATCGGTGCATGTAGGTTGTTTCGCGTGCCGTACACGCCACGTTCCTGTTCAATAACTATGAATACGTAATAAATAAATACTTTCACAGTTAGTCGCCGCTTGGTTTGTTTTGTTTCAAAATTCCAGGGGGTGCAATTGCTCACTTGCTCTCATTAAAGAGCCGCCACTGAATCTTTAGTTGGTCGTAGATAAAGTAGTCTATACTAACTCGCAATAATGACTATTATTCCCGCAAACCGAGCTACTCCCTCGCCGATTCGCGGCTCGGTTCGTAAATTCGGGTCTCGGGAATAATAACTGTCATTACAGTCATTAACAGTCTCGTTGTATAAACTACTATTATTTTATCCACAACTATTAAGGGTCCTATATAGTGGATATGTGAATAGTTGAAAAACAGGAGATTTTTGATGCAAGATATTTTTGTTGATTTTAAATTTGGAGAAAACCTTTCAACGTCAACTTCTGAAGAATTTAGTAATCCACCCCGCTGAATAATCAAATTTAGAAAAAAAATATCGCTCACTCAGATGTTACAACACTCGCCTGACGGCTCGTGTTGCAATTTCATCTTCGTGAGTAATGGCCATCATTACACGCTTGTTGTTACTATTACAGTACGATAAAGTGTTAGTTTACCTCCGTAAAATGCTATGGTAATGCATCGCTTTATTGACGGTTGGCGATAAAAGCAATTTCAAGACTGTTATAAATAATAATATTCATACACCTTTTGACATTTGTTATAAATGTCATCTAAACAAATTAATAATAAAAGAAAAGGAATGATTAGCACTTGGTTATTTGTTCCACTAAAAATTATTTACAGAATACAAACTTGGCCAATTGTTTCGAACTTCTCAGTTCATTATCAACTAACAAGAAAAGTTTTACTTACAATTTGCATAGATACATTTAGAGTATAGTGGGGGTACAACTGTGAACATAATAAACGGGAAATACGAATTGAGGGTTTTTCCTAGTCTAGTTAACAAGGAACAGGCGAACAATACGAAATCTGTTCAATCGTTTACAATATTTAATGATTTGTTTATTGCAAATCATTATGTATTGTAAATGATCAAACGGATTTCGTGTTGTAGCCTGTGATTAAGGCTGTTGTAGCGTGCATTTTATATAATATATTCTTATGTTTCAGATGTAACTTTTGCATATCCAAATCAGAAACCATTGTTTATAGACACGGATTTTGGTATCGATTTATCTAGTAGGGTAGCAATTGTCGGTCCCAATGGTGTAGGGAAATCTACGTTTTTGAAATTATTAACAGGAGACCTTCAACCATTGAAAGGTGACCTAAAGAGAAACCATAGGCTGGTAAGATGCAACACATTTTTCTCTAAAGAAACAAACTTATATTTTTGCATGTGTACTGATGAATTATTAAGATCATGTATAACCATGGAATATTCAATATGCAGTAGAATTGTTTTACCAACCATCATACGCCAATTGATTAAAAATGGTGTTGGATGCTATCTGTCAAGTAATATAACCAACAAATGTCATTTCGGAACTGTCATAAATAGAGAGCGGAATCCAGCGAGTTAAACTACCACGGAGCCACAACCGTGAAAAGAAATAATGTAAACAACTGCGTGTTGTTTACATTATATCTGAATAGCACTAATTCATAGGACGAACTGTAACATCTGTTTACTCCAGAGAATCAGAGAAAAAACTGCCCTAAAATAAGGAATTTTATGAATAAAATCCTTTCTTCATCGGCGTAGGTACAAGGATGACGAGTTTTTAAAATTTATTATATTTACCTTATATTTCGCAATATAATATGTATGTTTCAATAACATACGCCTACATTTTTAGTTATCATTTATTTTGATCTAGAACGTTGTTTATGTTACTTTTTCTGAGATAAAAGTTAATTGTCAGTGATTCCGAAATTTATTGCAAAGTCTGTAAAATATCGTCACTTAGCTTTGCTAAAACACACAGAAATAGTTTTCATGCAGAGAATTTCGATAGTTTACAAAATTTCGTTACATGTTTAAATGACGATGCTCGAAGTATTTCTGAGTGCAAGGAACTAACACAAATCCCAAATTTAAAAAATCAGTTGTTATTCCTTCAGGAACACTTTGGAAATTTGCCTAAACTAATGACATATTTTGAAAATCGAATCTCAAATTAAAAAATGAGGTGTGGCCACCACACGACTTTCTTATACGTATGACCGTTTCAAACTATACTAAATTTTTTTTACACAAAAATTATTCAAAATCCTATTCTAAGTACTTCTGTTCTCTTAATAAATCGCTATAGAATGCATACTTAGCAAGATATTCGAAAAAAGGACTACTCCCTAAGAGTAATAGTGTTACTTCCGGTCCGAATTTTGAAATTTCATATATTCAAAAAATATTGCAAATCTAGCACTAAATACTTTTGTATTCTTGATAAATACATATAGAATGCATAATTTACGACATATTCGCAAAAAATCGCTATTCGATAAGAGTAAAAGTGGTAATTCCGGTCTGAATTTTGAAATTGTTTTTATGCAAAAGATATTGAAAATTACGTTTTAAATACTTTTATACCCGTAACGTACCTGTCTAAAAAGCATGACATGCGAAATATTCGCAAAAAACTGATTTTCGATACTTCTACTTCAGGTAGCAGCTTCGAAAAACTTTTTAAATAAAATTGTTCTTTATAAATTTGTTTAAATTTAGTAGTTGACGAAATATTGGCAAAATTTAATTTTTTCACTGAAGTAAACTGCTACTTCCGGGCTACCGATTTTACTGAAAAACTACTCAGATCTCAAGAGGGAGACACGTAAATACAAAATTTGGAATTGATATCTACAGCGGTTATCGTGGTCACATAGAGACACACAGACATTTTTTAAAAACATCTTTTTCGGTATCAGGGGACTTCAAAACGTGGACATCTGCAAAAATCTCGAAGTCGAAAATTTCACATTACTTCCTTATACTACGTATAAGAAAGTAAAAATGGATTAACCACATTAGATGTGGCTATTAATAATTCCAAGTGACTTAGACGCAGTTTTTAATAGAAATCCAGGTTTAATAATATTGCGGCAATTGTGTATACTAAATACGCTGAAATAAAGGAATATTTCCAGTACGTACCTATAACCAGTTGCGATGTAGAAGGGTCGTTTTCTATCTACAAGGATGTACTTAATTCAAAGAGAACAAGTCTTACAGAAGAGAAAATGAACAAATAGTAGGGTATTTTGTATTTTATAATCACCAGCCACTTATTATTCAATTATATAAATAAAATTGAAACCTCTTTAAAAATGCAACATTTCAATAGCGCGCCCATGGGCGATGAGTCATGACTCGCTCGATTCCGCTCCCTACAAATCACTATACCTAATGAAAATTGACTGACACATACCTTTTGACATTAATTTTAAGATAAATTTTCTATTCAAATTTCCAGTGAAAATGTATTTTGCTGTAAAGGCAGAGAACACTCTAGCCATAGTATTCACCCTTTTCATAGTAGTAACCGTCTACACCATAATTTTGCATATTTTGCTATATCAAAATTATAAAGTGAAGAGAGACAAACGCCGCCGCCAGCAGTACAGTTCGTTTCAAGTAATATGGCAAATCCCATACAATTATAATACGGATAATCATTAAGACAGGTACTTATGTGTCATAAATGTGCCGAGTAAAGAGAACGTAGTAAGGGCCGGATTAAAAATATTTATTTGAGAGAAAAACTCACTTAATTGTATTTACTTTACGTTTGGATATTATAACGATATATGTATAAAGTAGTGTGACAATATAATATATCTATAGATAATAAAAAATATAAGAATTTACATAGCATCTGAAGATCTGAGATAAATATATGTGTAACGCATGAAACAATATAAAACTAAAGTAATAGGTGTTATTCAGAAGTATCTGTATCGTCGTCAAAATCTGTTTCACTATACTCCATTCAGTCTAAGAATGGAGTAGATGGCGCTACAATATGAGCACAGTTTACACACGATGAACTTTGTATTTTGAAAACAAGTAAAACATATGTTTACTGTCAGATGGATAGCAGGGATATACATATCTGATATCATTATATTTTGACATTTACGTACATTTTTGTACAAGTTGGTAACTCATTCCTCAAGAAAAAGGAATGCACACGTCGTCTAATTGTACTTTTTTGTGCTTCATCCAATTTATTGTAAGTATGACGATAATTTCTTTTTCTTGGAGGAGAAATTGGAACTCCATATAATTCCATTTCTTTAATAATGCAGTACATTGTATTCCTATTAATACCCACTTCCTCTGCTGTTTGATTGACTGCAGCTGTTTTAGACATATTGTCTTTATGCTTAATGTACACATTATAAGCCATTTGCCTTTGTCCAGATCTTATGTGTTTCCCTTTACGATTTTTTGAAGGACCTGGTAAACCTGCTTCCGCCATACTATAGAATATTAGCGATTACGAAAAGAAAGTTAACGAAATTGATAAAATACCTTAACAAATGAATATTTCACTTGCGAGTTCTAAGAAGAACTATTTTTTAAGAATATTAACAACAAATAACTATGTAAAATACGGAAATCGACAAAATCTTTGAACAAAACTGTCAGTAAACAAATTTTTGACAGAACGAGCTAAATGCGATTATTTTGCCGGTGTAAATGCACACTCGATTTCAACCAATCACAAACGTTTATTTTAAGCCCTATCTTTCCCAATGCTTTATTCTTAGACTGAATGGAGTATAGAATCTTGTTCATTGTTGTTTACATGGATTACGAAATCCGGAACTGTTTCTATGTATGATTTTTCAATTTTCATAACATGGCGAATTGCATTGCACCATGCATTTATAGACGGCCCTTCTAGTTCTTTTTTTATTAATTTAATAACAGTTTCACAAAATTTTGGAGAGTTATTTCCTTTTCGTATATTATTACTTAACTTGTGCCCATATCAATTCTATAGGGTTAAATATACAATGATATGGCGGCAAACGTAACACAATGTGATTATATTTTTGGGCAATAGTATCTACTGCATACTCCTTGGAGAATTCAAACGATTTGACACATTCAAGTAGCTGCTTCTTTGTGTAGAAATCTTCGAAATATATATTATTGGCAATTAGAAATTGCTGAATGGTTTCCTTTGTAGAGCTGCTATTGGGAATTTTATTTTCTAGCCGGGAATGATACGGAGCATTATCAAGAACAATTACACTATTTGCTTCTAACTTTGGTATAAGCGTATTTTCGAACCAATTTTCAAATAATGTTGCCGACATGTCCTGATGATAATCTAATGAACAAGTTTTTATGTTTTTGGCTGATAATAACGCGGCTCCTTCGACCCACCCATTTACAGACCCACAGTGTAATATTATTACCCTTTTTCCTCTGGATGGAGGAACGTCTAATTTGTATCGATCGGAGTTGTCATTCCAGCCTTTTCTAACGATGTCATGTGTATCGTACCATGTTTCGTCTAGATAGTATATATTTCTTTCTTCTTGCCTGTACTTTTCTATAGCCATTAAATAATCATACCGCCACATACATATTCTTGAACTCTCCATTATAACTTGCCTTTTGTTAATGTCCTTGTATTTAAATCCATTATTTTTTAAAACTCTCCATGATGTTGACCTAGAGCAGTGAATATCTTCGCTTATTAAAGCAACCCGCAAACTGTCAATAGTAGGTACTTCATTTTTTTTGTAGGCCGAATACATAGTCTGACGGATTATGTGTACTTCTCTCGATGTTATTTTCTGGAAGGTACCACTATCACATCTTTTTTTCCTTTCTAAAACACCGGTATTCACAATTCTTCTAATGGTTGTTTGCGGTATGTACTAACTAGAGTCAGTTGCGAAGCCTTTGCCTCAGCTGCTGAATTTGATAATTTATCTACTTTCACCAAAGAATTATAAACATTTAACACAATTTGTTTAGCATCCGTCGATAAATATTGTCGTTTCTTTACATTTTCATTATCACTATTATTTACTTGCATAGGCACTACTTCGTTTGCAGAAACTGCGGAAGTATCTTCCCACGGTCTGAACATTATAAATTTTTCAATATACGTTAGATAAGCTAATTTTAACGTGATAAGTGTACTTTAAATAACATTTTCAATAAAGTGGGGGTAAATTGTTTTCATTGGGCGATGATAGTTACGTATTTAAGAAATATGTATTAATCATAATGTGATTTTAACTACGAACTAGTTTGGCTTTTATTTTCTAATTATCTGTAGACCGTACCTGATATTTTTCAAGTGCTTCTTAATTACCCGCTGCAGCTCGAGGAAAGGGTTTCTCTTTAATCCGGATTATCACCTTATACAAGTCGCTCATATTGCTTGAAACGAATTATACTTGTAATTGTACTTATAGAAAGGCAAATACAAGTACTGGAGTAATTTGTATTATACTGTATTATATTGTATTATTTACTTGCATAGGCACTACTTCGTTTGCAGAAACTGCGGAAGTATCTTCCCACGGTCTGAACATTATAAATTTTTCAATATACGTTAAATAAGCTAATTTTAACGTGATAAGTGTACTTTAAATAACATTTTCAATAAAGTGGGGGTAAATTGTTTTCATTGGGCGATGATAGTTACGTATTTAAGAAATATTTATTAATCATAATGTGATTTTAACTACGAACTAGTTTGGCTTTTATTTTCTAATTATCTGTAGACCGTACCTGATATTTTTCAAGTGCTTCTTAATTACCCGCTGCAGCTCGAGGAAAGGGTTTCTCTTTAATCCGGATTATCACCTTATACAAGTCGCTCATATTGCTTGAAACGAATTATACTTGTAATTGTACTTATAGAAAGGCAAATACAAGTACTGGAGTAATTTGTATATGTAGGTATAAGTACAAGTACCGTAAGTAATTGTATTTAGGCGTGTCGATAAATACAAATACTAGAGTAATTTGTATTTATGTAGGTATAAGTACAAATACCGTAAGTAATTGTATTTAGGGGTGCTGATAAATACAAATACTAGAGTAATTTGTATTTATGTAGGTATAAGTACAAATACCGTAAGTAATTGTATTTAGGGGTGCTGATAAATACAAATACTATACTCCATTCAGTCTAAGAATGGAGCATTGGGAAAGATAGGGCTTAAAATAAACGTTTGTGATTGGTTGAAATCGAGTGTGCATTTACACCAGCAAAATAATCGCATTTAGCTCGTCAGCTGTCAAAAATTTACTGACAGTTTTGTTCAAAGAGTTTGTCAGTTTCCGTATTTTACATAGTTATTTGTTGTTAATATTCTTAAAAAATAGTTCTTCTTAGAACTCGCAAGTGAAATATTCATTTGTTAAGGTATTTTATCAATTTCTAGATATTGTAAATAAGATAATAATCGAAATATCTGCTAATGGAAATAGTATCTAAAATTTATTGGATTTTAACATGAAATATTGCCTTTTACACCTTTTACTCACATATTGATAGTGATACCTACATTCCTGAATGTTGTAAAATGTAAGCGTTCTATTTACATGTAGACACAACGTGTTATTCAATGTTTTCCTTATATTTTAATATTTTTTGTGTGAGCGATATTCTGTTTTGGAAAACTTATCAAATACTGATTAGCTGTTTGCCTTTTCATGTTTGTTAGTATGGTTATTATTTTAAAAGCAATGTAAGCCTTACTTAAATAAATGTCAAAATATAATGATATCATATACAATGTATATCCCTGCTATCCATCTGACAGTAAACATATGTTTTATTTGTTTTCAAAATACAAAATTCATCGTGTGTAAACTGTGCTCATATTGTAGTGCCATCTACTCCATTCTTAGACTGAATGGAGTATAGAGTAATTTGTATTTATGTACGTATAAGTACAAATACCGTAGGTAATTGTATTTATGCGTGCCGACAAATACAAATACCTAGCTGTAATTGTAATTGTATTTCAAGGTGTATGAATACAAATACATATTCATACTCTTCCTCAGAAATTATAATGAAAGCTTTAAACGTAAACTGTAATTTCTTCTAGAATACATGTAGTAATATAGATAACGTTAAAAAATGCGTGAGTCAAAACAGCATTAGAACGTATTTTCTGTATATATTATTGTAGTTATATTATGTGAGAATTAAAGATCTCACTTATAGGAAGATGAATAAAAATTCCCGAATGCCAAAGAGGCATTGGAATTGGAACATACTTTTTACATACCGTATGTGTCTATTTTCATTAGCTATAGGGATTCAATGTTTACATGCGATTTATACGTATACAAATAATACGTGGCAACGTGTCTCCCGTCAACAATCGACATCACAGCGACTTTCTCCGATCTTGCCACTTCTACATTAAATGTTTAGCTGCGAACACGTTCCGAGATATAGTCTGCAATAAAATCCGTCATCATCAAATGGCCGGCGCGATCTAGTTGTTTATTATTATTTTCAGAATCCTTTTTTATTTACCTTATTTTTAATTTTATTAGAATTACGCTTTTGTTTGTGTCATGCTTAATAATTCTCTGCATTTACTGAAAGGAAAAAGAAAAATCCTTGCAAGGCGTAAATATTATTTCTAAGCGCAGTACAAACATCCAAGTCAATAGTCCAACAGCTACTGCTAACTTGAGCTTGTATCGGTCGCGCTCGCATTGAAGAGAAAAGTAGGGGGTGCCATGTTGTCACGTATTGCATGAATTAATCGCCTATGGCTAATGCAAATTGACACGTGCTGTATACTGTTGCAATTGTTATCAAATGGAAGGTCTCATTGAATAACTTGACGATAGTACTGTTATAAGTTTAAACATTCTGATAATGAAAAGAGACGAATAGCGTTTATTATTTATATTGTATTTTTAACACTGATCTATGATAAAATAGACTTCTTTGAATGATGTTATAATAACATAAACTATTGAAAGTATAATACGTGAAATAAACTTAAAGTTCAACAGTGACTAAACAAAACGCTTGTTCATTTTCCTTCAAAATCAGGTAACTTTCGAAATTTCAACGTAACCATTTCAGTCGTACTTTTAACTCAGAATTAATTTAGAAACAACAGTTTTAAAAGAAATTCACTTAAAATTAAATAACTTGGAAAAGGACCTTTAATTAATTTAGTTAAGAAAAGGTTAAAAAAACATAGGCCGATTGAATTTTATATTTAGAAGGGTTGTGTGCATATTTATAGAAAATGTGTTTACTGACTATATTTACCCCTTACTTATTCTTCTCTGATGAGCTATTGTGCTTGTATAAATATACTCAATATTTTTTTTTATTAACATAAACAATGGTAACGAAAAGTTTACAATAAGTTGTATAATTTTTAGAAAACATGATTACATACAAGGAACGGGAACTTATTACACCTTATTTGCTTTCAACACCACCAACTTTTCGAAATTTTTATCGCTAAGAGCATGTCTTCTAGGTGCGTTGATTATGGTTGCAAATCAGAAAAGTCTCTCAACAGGAGCAGACGACGGTAGGCATGTGTTATACTTGAAAAATACTTTTTTTATTAATGGAAAATCATTCAACATCGCAATATTTTGCCTTTTATCATTTAGATAATGTAGTACCTGCAGTTCTATTTTTGACTGATTATTTGGTGAAAACGTACTACTACTATTGCCTGTATGAACAAATGTTTCGTTAAAATCGAAAAACTTATCGAAATCTTCATTAATTTCTGGCGAACTCGGTTGAAATTCGAGAATGTTATAAAATTCTTCGCATGCCGTAATTAGCTTTTGTTTGATATCATCCTTAGTTATACCTTGATTTTCATCCACAACGTTGAACCATCTCAACTTTAATGCAAGAAAGCACAGTGCTGCAATAGTTGCGTCGTCGTCTCCTAATTTATAAATGGATACGAACCTTTGTTTCAAACTGTCCAGGCATATTTGAAGCAAAACTTCTCCGCCACTTATAAAATGCTTTGAAATTTGTAATTTTTCTAGTTTATTTTTTAATGAAAATAAACTTGGTAGTAACATGCCGTAAAATGTATGATCCTGTCCTTGTAATACGTCTAGCGTAATAGCTATCGGTTCTAATATTTCACAGTATTCCTCCAGGTATAACAGTTCCGTGTCAGTAAAATATTTTATATCTAATTTTTGAAAGAGGGCTGGTAGTTTTTCTTTCTCTTCTAATTTTTTTTTAAACTGTCATAGAGAGAATTCCATCTAGTGATTCCTGGAGTAGAAAAAGTGTGGCCTAAACATGACATTATTATTTCTGAAGTTTTCGGTTTTGTAGCTTTCTTCCAAAGGGATGTGCATTTTGCTAAAGCTTGTACATTTTTTGTACGTAATTTGGAATTTTCCTGAATGGCTTTTTTACAGTTACTTGATGCTATTAAATTCAAAGTGTGACTTGCACACCGTTTGTGTCTAGGTAGTGCATATTCTTCTTCTTTGTTATCAAGCTCCATTGAATCAACTGCAAAATTTTTTCCTGTTGTATCATCATTATCATCGTCATCGTTAGATGTTTCGCTATGAGTAGAAATATTTTTACTGTTTTCGTTATTTTCAGCAATACTAAAAATTTTGAAAACTTTAATAAAGTTAGAGCCGTTGTCTGTAACGGTTGATACTATTTGGTGGTCGTCGATTTCAAATTTTTTGTGAACGGATTGTAGCGTTTCTGCGATGTGCAGATAATTATGAACACCTTTAAATCTTTGGCATGATAGTGCATATGATTTTCTATTAAAATCGGTGTCAATCCAATGGTATGTAACGCCTATGAAGCTTCTCCTTCTAGCTGACCATATGTCGGCTGTTGTGCACACGAATTTTTGTTGGTGAATAAGATTCAAATCTTCTATATGTTTGATATAGAGCAAATCAATTCGTGTCATCGCAGATTTTCGTCTAATTATATTTAAATTCATCCCTTCAAACATATTTAAAAAACTTTCGTTTTCAATCATTGATAAAGGGCTCATAGTGTTGATGATGAATTTTATAATTCTTAAATAAAATTCTTCTTGAGATACAGCACTTATTTCTGTTTTCCTGAGTTTTACATTTTTACTTTTCGAAATTCCATTTTCTTTTTTCATTTTGCTGAGATTTGTATATTCAGTTAGGCTGTCAGTATGCATTCGACGTATGTGCTTTATAAAATTTGTCGTTGTCGTAATCATACCTTTTATTATTCGCTTTTTTGGTAAGCAGATTTGGCATTTAGCCTCTATATGCCGATTGGTTTTGAAAATCACTTTAAAAAAATTTCCATTTAAAATTTTCAAGTTAGTTTGTAAAGAGGAAGCACTAGACACTGACGAAGTAGCATCATTTTCTGCAGATATAGCTTCAGTTATCAAGAAAACTTTTGCTCCCGATGGACCTTCTAACTCCATGTCGATGTCGAATTATTATTAACACGAAAATATTAAAGGATTTATCATTCCATAAGTACAAGTACAAATACTGGACAAAAGTATTTATGCCTGCACAATTACATTTATAAATACTTGTACTTGTATTTATAAACACAAATACAAATACTTGTAAAAGTATTTATGCCAGCATAGTTACAATTATAAATACTTGTACTTGTATTTATAAACACAAATACAAATACAAGTATTTTCAAAAGTATTTATGCCTGCGCAAATACAATTTATAAATACTTGTACTTGGTATTTATAAACACAAATACAAATACAAGTACTTATAAAAGTATCTATATACAATTACAAATACCTGAAAGGGCTTGTACTTGTATTTAGCAAATACATTTTTGGTAAATACGCCCACAGCTCTGTCTACAAGGATGTACTTAATTCAAAGAGAACAAGTCTTACAGAAGAGAAAATGAACAAATAGTAGGGTATTTTGTATTTTATAATCACCAGCCACTTGTTATTCAATTATATAAATAAAATTAAAACCTCTTTAAAAATACAACATTTCAATGTCATCGAGCGAGTCATGAGTCATGACTCGCTAGATTCCGCTCCCTAGTCATAAATAATAATATTCATACACTTTTTGATATTTGTTATAACTGTCATCCAAACAAAGTAAAGTTGTCAACAATACTTACCTACTAAACAGAATAGCTAAGTATTAAATAAAATAAGAATCATATCAAGCGATAACTGTTTCTGCAAAGTGATCAAACAGTTCTTTCCTTTGTGGCAGCTAACATCCACTGGTATTCTTCATTAAAAAATGTGCCACTCTCGTTACAAAATGTTTATTGCTTAATATTTAATAAAAAACTAGAAGTATGTATTAACTTGACACAAGTGATACATGAAATGAATGTATTGAGTTTATGATGTTTGACAGTATTGACAAGGGTATACAAAAGCCGTTCCATACAAAACACTGAATGTCGAGTCGTTTTGGCAACCGACACGGCCAAAGTACGAACTAAAGACGAAGATTCAATACCACTACAAATTTTGATCGGTCGGAACAATTTCAAAATAATAAAATTAAACTAATTAATTAATATTTCAGGATATATACCTTCCCATAGTAAAATACTATTATGTCTTATTAAATATTATAAATAAAGCTATTAAATATGATTTTTTCTACACCTATATTTTATATAACATTTGGCTAAACTGTTTAGGAGGCAAGCATTGTTGACAAATGTCAAAAGGTGTAGGAATATTGTTATTTATGACAGTCCTGAAATGGCTTTTGTAGGTTATATTACTTGTCAGGTAAAATTTTGCAACATCTCAAATTTGACGCCATTTTAATTTAATTGCGCATGTCGGTTGCGAGAGCGACTCTACCATAGCATTAAAATTTAAATGGAACATTTGAATTACGGCTACAGGCGGCCATATTGATTTGAATTTGACAGCATCTTGGACAGCTCTATACATCTTTTGACATTTGTCATAATTAAAAACGATTATGT
Source organism: Amphimallon solstitiale (assembly GCA_963170755.1). NCBI lineage: Eukaryota > Metazoa > Arthropoda > Insecta > Coleoptera > Scarabaeidae > Amphimallon > Amphimallon solstitiale. The sequence goes on along the minus strand of OY720682.1, from coordinate 80,493,179 downwards.
AGAGTGCGTTCCACTATCGTGAGCGCAAAAATGCAGCCGTCTAGAACCACCAATATAGACCCCGGATTTTTTACTCCGTAGTTGCGTTACTTCGCTGCTTTAACTACTAATTTTTTCACTAAAGTTCGACTATTTTCTTTTATTATTAGCACTGCATTTTTTCGTATTTTAGCGAATAGGAAGATATGATCAGCATTCTGGAGAACATTTAACTGCTGAAGAGACACCATCAGAATACTTAATGCGACTATTTGACTTGCCGTACGAGAAAGCAAGGAAGCAATTGGGAACTTTTGGATTAGCAAGTCATGCTCATACAATTAAAATGAAAGATCTTTCTGGTGGACAAAAGGCTCGCGTGGCTCTAGCTGAACTCTGTTTGAACGCACCGGATGTTGTAATTTTAGATGAACCGACAAATAATCTCGACATTGAATCTATCGACGCCTTAGCTGATGCTATCAACGACTACAAAGGAGGCGTAATTATTGTTTCCCACGATGAACGACTTATTCGGTAAGAAAAAAGTTTGGAACGTTCAATCTTAAGTCATTTGCAGGGCCCTATAGTCTGTTTCAACCTTAGAAAAAAATGAGGTTCTCTTGGGAATCTTATATCAGTATTTTAATTAGTTGTGAACACTAGTTTCTTAAATTTTAAAGCTGTCATGTGCAGCCCTAACATGAGAAGCAATTAGTATTATCCATATTACTTGATCCAACACAAAAGTGATTCATAGGAATAAATGTTTTAAAAATATTAATGTAGAAGAATATCCACAAGTAATAAATAAGGCATGGAAGAATCCAACATGTAAACAGTTTAAATTTAAATCACATTTAACAAAATAATGTTTAAAATTTCTGCCAGTTTGATTTTTATGGAATTTCTAATGGTGGGTTTATGCAGCGTGAATTAGTCCTAACCTAGTATTAGTATTAGCCTTGAGAAAGTTCGATTATTGAGTATACGTGTTAGCGTTCAGTCAGCTGGTCTTATGATTCTAAGTTTCTTAGGACCGCGTTAGGACACGACCTTGAAATATCGTAATTTTTAACTCTCAGGACTAAGTTAAGACCTCATTAGCCAAGATGTAAATCTTGTGAGGTAATACGTACACACCACTTCTTAATAATCAAATGGACGCATTTCTCAAGCACCACCTAGGGAGTTTTTCTCCAACTATACGTAATTTGAGTAGCTTTGGTGCAGTATATTTATTTTTCACATTAAACTATTTATGCGAGTTAATCGATAATAAAAAATACGTTTTGTTGCATACATTACATTTATTAGTATAATACAAAATCTATGAACAGTATTTATACATAGAATCTGTTTTATTATGTAACTTACGATATTTAGTACTATTCCTAGACAAACTAAAACTTATTTATAATAAAATATTGATTTGCATTTTACTTTGTATAAATAATTTCAAGTAAGCTTTTTCATATAAACAATGTATAAAGTAAGGTAGTAAAATATTTTAGCAGTCGTCAGAAGTATTTTAGATAACTAAGCATCAGTACAATTTATAAACAAGAAATTATGTTAGAATATAAAATAGGTTTACTGAGAATATTACAATAAAAAAGTATAATTCCATAAAAGACAAATACTGACTTACATATATGCATATGAATTTTACACATTATTAGGACTTTAATACCAGAGTGCCCCCCTTGCTTTTTCTAAATGAAAACTGAAAAGTACTAAATGTATATGAATTAACCTTTGCACTGGAAACATACAGGTACACTCAAACAATGTCAATTATTTAGCAATAACGTTTACTATAAGGCGCTTGTGAACACTAGATATACTTACTATCTCATTTAGTGAAGCACTCCTTCAAAAACCAAAAATCTACAAACAAAATAAAATAATAACAACATAACAAAAACAAGCTCTCACAAAATTGAGGTTAACTGAGCTAACGCCTCTAAACTAAATTGCAACTACGTACTTTCGAGTCCCGGCACATGAGATGCACATGCCATCTATAGAGTTTTTCCCCAACTGTAACTTAAAGTTGTGTCTACGGACTTTCATTAAAGAGAATACCCCTAGTACACACCTACGTACCACCAGCGTAATTTAAAAATGTAATTTCTGTATAACGTGTACTTTTAAGGTTAAGACTAATTCTTAGGACTAATACTAATACTAAGTTAAGGGACGCTGCATAAACCCACCATAAGTTTCTTATGCGACATGGCTCTTCTAGAAAATGATTTCAACATTACAAACCCTTAAGATAACAAAAGGGATCTATACTAGAATCGCTCTCGCAACCGACATGCGCCACCAAAATTAAAATGGCGTCAAATTTGAGACGTTGCAAAATTTGATCTGTCAAGTAATATTAATTTTGACACTATAACCCTAAATAATCAATTAGACTTGTGATTTTAGCACTACCGACAATAATTCTAATATGTAACTATTAATTTGATAATAATTTGGCTTAAGTACTATTAGAAACCGAATATAATGATTATTTTATATTTGTATGAATTTGTCTGCTGTTAATAATTAAATATAAGTACAATAAAAGTAAGATTTTCAGACAGAATTGAACTTTTGGGGTTCATTTAAATTCAGAAATGTATTAAGTAAATATGTTCCAGTTAGTTTTACTATAGACAATAAAGATATATCCATTAAATGCATTAACATTAAAGTAATTTTACATGCAACAACAAGGTCAGAAAAGTATTACACCAATTATAAAAACTTTTTTTTTGCCAGATTCTTACTGTTCACTATGATTATTTATTACCATACTCACCGACATACTAAAAGCAACTTGTTTGAAACATTTCTCGCACGTATATCATTGATTACAACATAGTTTTTGCATGCTAATCAAACATTTTTGATTAAGCTAAACTCATCATTATTATTTATTTAAGCTTTAAACTAGTATAAATTCTATCCATTCTTCTATTACAGTCAACGTGTTTAACCCTTCTTAAACTTGAAAATTTCCTAAATAATATCACATTGATCTTCAAACATTTATTATGTGACAATCACCTGCTTCTTCGATTAGATAGCTTTCTGTCTTATTACGGTACCACTGTTCTGTGAACATGCTTTAAACTAGTATACATTTCTTGTAGTTAAATATTATATTTAATGCTGAATTAAACAATTCAACATCTTAAAGTATTTCAAATGTTGAGTATTCATAAGCTGAATCTTTGTTACTGATCAGAATTCAACTTACCAAACAACTTTAAATCATAATACAATAATGAACAAGTATTTTTACTATCCCAATTTATAATGTACTACATTAATATTATTACAATACCATCACATATTTTTTAAATTACATAATCTTAATTCCATTCATAACAATAAATAATTACAAAATTAAAAGCGTACAGAAAATATACAGAAGTTATTTTCGAAAAACTATAAAAATAATATAACAGAAATATGTTTTAACTGCATTCCCCTATGCAAATGCTTATATTGTTGTCACATTAATAAACTCGATCATTATTTTATTGTGGATCAACTTCTTGGAGAAACACTAATTTCAGTTATTTAATTTTAGAACCGGCACACTTTATTCCACAACAGTTAAATTTCCTAATAGGAACACATGTCTCGTACAATGTGTCATGCCTAACTTTTCCTAGTGTTTCTCTATGCTTTTCGTCTATGTTTGAAAGACAGGTGCTGACATCAATCATCTACAATTCTTCTATTAGTCAACACAATTATACCTTCTTAAAGTTGAAAATTTTCTAAACAGTATATAATCTTCAAACATTTAGAATCTTAGTGAGAGTCACCTACTTCTTCGATTAGATAGAATTTTTCTTCAACAGATCAATGTAAGTTAACAGATTCCGAAATCTGTCTTTGATCTTTGATATAGATACTGAATTTAATCCATCTCCAATTCTTTATATGCAACATTCGTTTTATCAGTTGATTATGCTAGATAACAAAGTAATTACAAATAAAACCAAACATTTCTGTTGAATAAAACTTACCTTGTCTTATATAATTTGAGATCAATATATTCGATTTATTTCTGAACAGGAAAGTGTGCTTATTAGTTTTTAATGAGGTTGTTTAAGAAAGATTTGCTTCAGAATAAAAATAATCAGCGTTTCTTATGCCTTTTATAAGTAAATTGGAAAACACGTTCAGACAATAGCTTGTATTCTTTTGTCATATATTAGGTTATAAAATCCAACCTGCAAAACGTACTAATATGCAATGTACTAGTAAAATCTCAAACAGGTCATGTCATTATGTGTAATAAAAGTTCTTTGTTCAGTTTCATGTACATAATCTTGCTCTTTGCAGATCGTTTGCAAACACAGTTTACAAATAATCTATGAAATAATCTTGGGATAGTTTGGATCACTTGACTGCTTCAACTTAACGACACACTCGCATCGCCATCTGGTTACCATCACAAATTACTCGTTCTCGTACGGTGTAGGATTTAATACTTGAAATTTTCTAAGGGGACTTAAAATTGTGATAATAAAGATGACCACAATCCACAATGTCATTCACATTAATATTCGCTACGCTTGTCAAGTGTCATCCGCTCCGTGAAAATAAAAATCTGACAACAATGCTCAGAATAGCCATGTATTAAATAAAATATTGATATAGAAAAGTAATATTTAATAATTTTATCTATAATATTTAATTTCTATCTGACTTTCATGTGATAGTATTTTACTAGCCGGAGCTATTTATCCTAAAATACTAATTAATTATTTGAATTTTATTGTTCTAAAATTGTTCCGGTTGACTGGAATTTGTAGTGGTATTGAATCACCGTCTTTAGTTCGTAGTTTTGCCATGTCGGTTGCGAAAACGATCCGACTATATACTGATAGGAATCAGTACTGTTTTCTATGGTTGAAACACAAAATAGTATAGGAGAAAATCAGTGGCCGCTAGATGGCTCTCAAATATTAACGAAATCGGGAAAACATTCTGTCTGTTTGCTTCTTGTACTCCATTCGTAATTAAATAATGGGTTTGATTGAATTACCTCTAATTTCAACTTATTAGTACTACACCTATCCCACACGTTTCAATCGCAAACTGAATATTTTCCCTATTTCAGTAGTTAGTAAAGCGGCCGACAGAGGATTGCCACTTTACTGATTTTCGCCTTCTCTCGTTGCTTCTTGTACTCCATTCTTAATTAAATAATGGGTTTGTTTGAATTATCTCTAATTTCAACTTATTAGTACTACACGTTCCAATGGCAAACTGAATATTTTCCCTATTTCAGTAGTTAGTAAAGCGGCCGACAGAGGGTTGCCACTTTACTGATTTTCGCCTATTAAATTTTCAATGAAAATTACTAGGGATCTTCACTGCCTGGATTATCAATGTATAAAATAGATATTGTATAAGTTAGAGAACATATCATGGATATTTTTATAACAAATTAAATAGCCACTCGAATGGATTTTATTTTGTCTTGAAAACAGTATTCATAACAATTATAGGAATATTACTTCTATATAGGAATATTATTGAACTAAAATGAATAATTTGGGATAGCTTTCTTTCACATTCAATAGTTGTTACCAGTGTTTATATACAGGGTGAGTCATCTCCGCGGGTAAGGTCTTTATGACTAAAGATATTTCGAAGCGGTTTTTTTCTTGTGATAGCTGCTCATTAGTAGCACATTTTAAAAATATTTTATATTATACAGTGTGTTCCATAACTTGGTGGTTAACCATAGTTATAGTTTTTTAAATGTAACACCCCATATATTATTGCATTTTTATATTCCCTGAATAATTTTTAGTCAAAATATAATAAGATAGTATAGGCCTAAAATCTAATGTTTTTGATTTATTCCCATTTTTCTGAAAAATCAATGTTTGTATAGATTTATATTTCTCGAAAACGATGTATTAGATTGGCATAATTTTTTGTAGTATTGTTCATAATAAGGGGTATTAAAAGAAGCATGTTTATATTTTTACAGTTACTAACTGCATGTGCAGAAAACTGGATTAAAATTACATGACACGTTTATGTATAAAAGTCATTTTTTTAAATAGAACACCCTCTATATCAGTTCATTTTTGAATTGTTTATTAAATTTCATGTGAGAAACATGTAAGACGTTTACACTTTAAAAGTGACTATTACTGAGCTACTGTAGTTTTTTGATATAATGTTAATTTTTGTATAAAAGTCAATTTTTTCAAATGGAAGATGCTATATATCTGTTCATTTTTGAATTTCTTATTAAATTTCACATCAAAAACATGTAAGATGTTAATACATTAAAAGTGACTATTACTGAACTATTGTCGTTTTTTGATATAATTTTGTAATTTTTATGGTTTTAATTAATATAGTAAAGTACTGACAAAATTATATCAAAAAACGACAGTAGCTCAGTAATAGTCACTTTTAAAGTATTAACGTCTTACATGTTTCTGACATAAAATTTAATAAACAATTCAAAAATGAACTGATATATAGGTTGTTCCATTTAAAAAAATTGATTTTTATATAAAAACGTGTCATGTAATTTTAATCCAGTTTTCTGCACACGCATTTACTAACTTAAAAAAAATAAAACATGCTTCTATTAGGACCTCTTATTGTAAACAATACTACAAAAAATGTTGTCTCTCTAATACGTCGTTTTCGAGAAATATATATTTTATACAAACATTGAATTTTTCAGAAAAATGGGAATAAGTCAAAAACTTTAGATTTTAGGCCTCTACTATCTTATTACTTTTTGCCTAAGAATTATACGGGGAATACAAAAATGCAATAATATATAGGGTGTTCCATTTAAGAAACTATAACTACGGTTAGCCACCAAGTTATGGAACACTCAGTATAATACAAAATATCTTTAAAATGTGCTCCTAATGAGCATCTATCACAAGAAAAAAACCGCTTCGAAATATCTTTACTCATAAAGGCGTAATCGGCCTTACCCGCGGAGATGACTCACCCTGTATATTACAATCTACAGAAACCTTAGTGCAATTGTCATAACAATGGTGAATATTTTGGAAACCTATTTTTTTTATAACTTTTGTTTCATATTTGTATATTAGAAATATCTGTCAGTATATTTACTTAGTGATTTTTAAAAATTTTTGTTCACAGTGAAACTGACTGTACTTTATACGTAATTGAAGATCAAACAATCAATGAAGTTGATGGAGACTTTGATGACTACAGAAAAGAATTACTAGAAAGCTTAGGTGAAGTCGTTAATAATCCTAGTATAGCAGCAAATGCCGCCGTTTTACAATAAATATAATAAACGAAATTATAATTAATAAAATATCGAAATAAAATATTTATAATATCTCCTGTTTTTTTTTTTAATTGGATGAATGCATTGTGTCTATCACAACTTGATGTTTCTAAACATATGGTGTAAGTTTTCAGTTAAAAGTATCGTTGTCCTGCATTATGTTACGATAGAAATGGTCACTCTACCTATGTCTGACTGAGATAAATCAATTTCAACAAAGATTTGGTTAATCTTTGAGAGACTAGTATGTATCAAAGAAACCTGATTCCATCCACGGATAGACCAAATATTATCTTGTTTGTTAATTGGTTTGTTCCAACATGCAGTTCTGAACGGCTCTAGAACTAGTGCGCATGTCATTTAAGAAAAAGACTGTTCGGACCATCCAGTTCTGGAACTACAAATTCTGAGAACTAGTAGTTCAATGTTCGGTCTTTCAGAACGCGTAATTCAAGAACCGTTTTGAATTACGAGTTCTTCTAGAACTGCATGGTCCGAACAGTCTTTTTTTAAATGACATGCGCACTAGTTCTAGAACCGTTCAGAACTGCATGTTGGAACAAACCTAATATTTTCTAAATGTATAACCTTATCCTCCAAAACGGCATATTTATTATCGAGATTTGTGATCGTTTTTTTGAATTTCCTTTTTGGTTTCGTCCGTTTTATTATTTACAATTTTGTCGTATAAACAATCCAGTGACTTTTTTTTGTTCATCTTTTTGGGACATAACTAGGAGGCGGACGTCCCCGGTTTAAACTACGACGGAGTTACAAAGGAGCAAAGAAATAATGTAAACAACACACATTCATATGGTGAACTGCAACATCTGCTATTGACTCACATGATGACGGGAAAACGACACAAAAAAAAGTCCACTTAACTCGTAAATATCCTATTTTCATCGGCGTAGATATAGGAGCGTCAGAGGTTTTCAAAATTTATTATATTTACCTTATATTAGGCATGATAAATAAAGTTATATATGTGTATACCTATTCATACTTACGATAGTTTCGTTTTTTCATTGTTTTGACTATTAATTACATACTTCGTAATTTATGTAATACAGTGGCGGCTGGTGAGCACGCCCCGGCGGAGCAACCACACAGACAAGACCGACTCGCCCATTATATGCGATATACTCCCAGATGTCGAGCATATCATCGACAACAAACGAACCAGTCCCGTCCACGCAACTGCTCCGCCAAAACGCAGTCACCAGCCGCCACTGATGTAATAGTTCCTGTTTAATCCCGTTTCATTGAATCGATTTCTCCCAATTATTCAGACGTGCACTGGATTTCGTTTAGGTTCAATAACATGCGCGTACATTTTTAGTTATTTAATTAGATCCAGAACAATCCGTGCGTACAGGGAGTTACGGCGCCGCTAGCGCTGAGCTGTGCTAGCTCGAGCGGTGTCCTGAACGCGACTGCTGAGTGCCGGCGCTGGAGCTAGCGGTCGCCATCTTGCCTAGCGAAAATAAATTTCGCTCGATGACCTAGCGGCGCTAGAAAGAAGTGGGGATAAGCGGTGAATATTCAAATATGAATTTAAAAATTCAAACCCGCGGATTAATAAACACATTAATTTATTAATTGTACAAGTAAATATCATTTTTACGGTTGCTGTTTTACTTGTTGTTATATTTAATGTTATGCGAAAGTTATAGGTAAATTTATCATAAAATAGATATTGATAAGTACTATTATATTCGGTTTACATATAAAGTGAATATCTTTTTTCTACGTGAAATAGATTATTTATTCCTAATAAACAAACAACTGTTAGTGAATCCTAAGTAATATATGAAAATAAATTTGGCTCGATGACTTAGCAACGGTAAAAGAAAGCGGTTAAAATTCAAATTTGAATCTTGTGAATAATACGATCAATAAAATCTTCAATTATGTTGCACAATAGATCTTAAATAGTGCCTAATAAGTCTTTTTGATATGTTTATATAGGAATTGAAATGTATTTTGAAATAGATATAACTAACAAGTAATGTCAAACAGCATAATTCCTTCTAATTTGGCACTAAATTTAATCAAAAATATTAAGAGCTGCTACTGAAACTAATGAGCTATATATATAATATTGTTTGTTTTTGGGCCTTATTTTCTTATTATATTTTCGTGTTCTAAAATGCATTAGTATTGTATGCATAAGTATAGATAGCTGCATAGTCTATTAGGTAACGTAACTTAAGACTTTTACACAAGATCTACCATCAGATTCCAGTACGATAAATGTTGGAATAATATTGCTTCTTCAACCACAACAATAAAACAAACACACAATGTTATCAGTTTATGTCATATTTATTTATCAATAGGATAGGCGATTTATTTATTTATTTATACACTTATTACAAAGTAGAATTCAAAAAATACATCAATTAATTAAAATTGAAATGAACAACTATTCACAGTGCCGATAAATATCTCAGCCAACACTGCTAATATAATAGTGTTAATCGTTACATCATCTTCAACTAAAACCTCAAAACATTCCAACGAATTTACTAACATCAGATTTCAATAAGTTAAGTATTGGAAGAATATTGTTTTTACAACTACAGTAATAAAATAAATACACAAAGTTATTTCTTTGTCATAAATTTATGTATGTTATAATTCTGTGGTTATACCTACTCTTACTGCAACATTAGCATACAGAAAATTCATCAACTAATTAAAATTGAAATGAATACTGTTCACAGTGCCGATAAATATATCAACCAAAACTGCTGATATAAAATAGATTACACCAACTTCATCGAAAACTTCCACATAATGCATATAATAATACACTGTAAAATGTAGTATTAAATATTTAGACACACTTTATATTACAGTAAATAATTTAGCATCTCCTCGGTCAATTCTAAAATAAGGATTTTATATTGCTATCATATATTAATTACAAACCAAATACGTTGACTTTACTTTTAGTTTAGATTTTAAAAGTACGTATGTCACGTCTTCATACTTCAAATAATAATAATAATAATTAAATTAAATAATAATAAACTTCACAACACCATATTGCGGCTGTCAGACTTCAGAAGTAGTAAAAGTACGCATGTCCAAGCAACAAAATTTTAAGATGTACTACTGTGACCCGTTCAATGACTTCAGGCGCTGGCCACAAGCTCTAGCGGTATACGCTTCCAGCGCCGTAACTCCCTGAACGCACGGATTGTTTATGTTACTTTTTCAGATATGATATGGAAGAACGTCGAGAAATACATTGTGAAACAATGGCGAGTTGGATTGAGGGTCATACTGATTGTATGTCCATTGTCAGTGATTCCGATATTTATTGCAAAGTCTGTAAAATATCGTTACAGAATGCCCAAAAATCGCACGTACGTCACTTAGCATCGCTAAAACATACACGAAAATTCGACCCGTTGAAAGCTGACAATTTTAACGAAGAACTCTGTGAAGCTTTAATGGCGGCTAATATCCCATTAAAGAAACTTGGCAATCCCACTTTCAAAACTATACTGGTCGATATGTTTCTGATGAATCCACCTTACGCAAATATTCTGTTTCTAAGTGCTTCACGAAAACAGAATGCATTAGAAGACGTCTTTCACATCAGTACCGATGGATAAGTGCTGACGAAACTGTCGATATATTAGGATGCTGTGTGGTAAATGTTGTAGCTGGTGTACTACATCCAACTATTCCATATAACACATATGTAATAGCATCTGTTATAAATACAATTGATGGGGAAACAATTGCTAAAACCATTGACGAGAAAAAACATGCTTCATTAGGACGACAGGTACAGGGAAAAATACTTTTATTTGTTAGTGACAGTGCCGCATAAATGTTAAAAACAAACAGACTATTCTTATATGCTGCATATTACTTGTGTAGCACATGCTCTCCACAGAATCTGTGAATATATCAGAGACAACTATAAGTTGATAGACTTGTCTCCGCTTTTAAAAAATGTTATCAGAAAAGCACCATCGAGAGTGGCCCTTTACAGGGAAAAACTTCCATCTTTGTTACTGCCACCCTCGTCAGTAATAACTAGATGGGGACCATGGCTGGAAGCTATTAGTTTTTATGCAGAGAATTTCGATTGTTTACAAAATTTCGTTACATGTTTAAATGACGATGCTAGAAGTATTTCTGAGTGCAAGGAACTAATACAAATCCTAAATTTAAAAAATCAGTTGTTATTCCTTCAGGAACACTTTGGAAATCTGCCTAAACTAATCACATATTTTGAAAATCGAAATCTCAAACTAAAAGATGGATTAACCACATTAGATGTGGCTATTAATAATTTCAATAGTATTCCAAGTGACTTCGGATGCGGCCTTCGGCAAAAGCTAGACGCAGTTTTTAATAGAAATCCAGATTTAATAATATTGCGGCAATTGTGTATGGGGACAATGACACAAAGTCAAACTTTTAAATACGCTGAGATAAAAGAATATTTCCAGTACGCACCTATAACCAGTTGCGATGTAGAAGGACGTTTTCTATCTGCAAGGATGTACTTAATTCAAAGAGAACAAGTCTTACAGAAGAGAACTTTGAGAAAGTATTGCTAGTAAATATTAATACTCCTTTACCCGACTTGAACAACAAAATGAGCAAATAATAATGTATTTTCTATTTTATAGATCACCTGCCATTTGTTATCCAATTATATAAATAAAATTAAAACATCTTTAAAATTAGAAAATTTCCATAGTGCGCCCATGGGTGATGAGTCATCGGCCGCTCGTGTCCGCCCCCTAGACATAACAGATATTCTAATGGTATTTGCACTTTTGTTTGTAATGTACAAGAGTATACATGTACATATTTGTTTCTATATTTATTATTTCAAATGGATAATTGTTTCTTTCTGTTCATGGGCAAACCTGCTATAGTTGCAACGTGTATTTTAATTTTAAATTTGTATATAGTGGTAATTTTCTGTAGGCATGTCACTAAAAATAGCTCGCATAGTTTAATTTGAAATTTATCGTTACTTGCATTTAACTTCTTTTTGAGAAAGAGCCCAATATTTGATACATTTTAGTCAACGCCATCTAGTAGCGACGGCAAAAGTACAAGATACAAAAACAAAAGCACAGTTTGTATGGCAAATAAACTTCTGTTAAATGTGACAAATCGGTTATGCCAAACAAGAATAATTGTACTTCGTTTAAGAGAACATTTGAATTGATACCACTTCATTTTACTAGATTTTAAAATATGTTTAAAACAAAAAGTATTAAGAAATGTGTAAGAAATAAAATGCAAATATTTTCATTTCCTCTCAATTAATCAAAACACGAAGAAATTTCTAATTTTAACATTGATGACTACTAGTTTCTGAGATATAGCCGGTGGCCATTCTTACTTGGCCACCCGCTAGATATTATTTTATTTTTAAACATCTTGTATTGACGTGTTCTACGGCCGGTAATGTAGGATTAATAATGTTATCTAATCTATAAATAAAAGAAAAGTGAAAATAAGGTCTCAAATAATTCCAATCAAATTGTATTTATGTCATCATATCTCTAGTTAGGTAGTTTTCCACAAAACGCTTTTTAAAGAGAATTATATTTTATTTCGGTTCACATATATAATAAATATATACATAATATATATTTCAAATTATCAATCTACAAATACATATGCTTGCTTACAGTTATGCTAATATATATTTTCAACAATTTGAAACTGTTTGTAATTACAATATATTAAAAATGTATTGTAAAATACAATCAAACTCTGTATTAAATATACAATTATAAGATTTACATAATAAAACATCTATCCTAAATGCAATAAATTACCTATAATATTGTTGATTATTAGTCCATTGAGGCGGCGGTGCCGTACTGAAGTCATATTGTGTAGCAGGTCTTGGTGCGGTCATAGTAGGAGGCGCATATTGAGTAACAGGAGGTGGAGCACTATTTGTATAAGGAGGATACGTCTGTACAGGACTGTATGCTGGTGGAGTAGCGAAGTACTGATTTTGCTGAGGTGGTGGAATATGTATGGGAGGTGCAAGAGTTTGATTGTAAGAAGGTGTTTGTTGATACTGTGTATAATAGGAAGGTGTTGTCGCTTCATGCACTATAGAAGCGGTATCCTGTATAGGCACAGTTATCAAATTTGTTCTTACACCTGTACTTTGTATTTGCGTCGGTCTTTGTCTGATATTTTGCGTCATATTCACTGGCGCGCGTGGATCCATCTTATTAGGCCTCACGATTGGCCTTTCCGGTTCCACCGGTTCCAACGTTTGAGTTATATTCGATATATGACGATGATTTATGTGTGCTTGTAAATCCCTTTGCGAAAGATAAGTTCTACGACATCCCGAAGAACCGTATCTTGTTCCACCATGAGTACACATGAATACTGTGCCTAATCCTGTTTGTTCAACACGTGATACTTTATCTAAACACCTTGGACACTGCTTTTGTTCTTGTTTTGCACACGCCAAACAAAATACGTGCTTGCAGGGAATCTAAAAAAAAAAATCAATAATTTTACAAAATTTGTAGGAACTTCTTGTTTCTGTTGACGTCGTTTCCTCTACTATCCTAAGCGAAATTTTCAGAGCTATAGTGCTTTTGCAATTACCTGAAACAGGTTAGTGTACGAAATGTCAATAGTAGTAGACGAAATGACGAAACTGTTTAAACCCAGAAATCATGAAGTGATATTCAACGAGAACCGTGGAAGCCTACGACTTAAAACTTTATAATGGATTTTATAAACCCAAAGGCCAAAACGTCACCATTCATTACAAAACTATTTTGCATGCAATTTAGTATTGTATGTCAAACAAACATGTAAGGCTACTTTTTTGTTTCTTAACATTGACTAATATTTTATAAATTGTAAAATTTAATCGGCTTAAAGAAGTACTTTGAAATATTATAGTTAAAGTCGACTCCTGGCACTTAAAGTTGATATGGCTTCCTCACAAGTACGGCAAATTGATAACCACAGACTGATAATTACAGCACTTATATGGCCATTAATAAAACAACAACCAGGGCCTGGTTACGGGCTTTACCAATTTTGAATTCTTATTTTAGTTCCTATTACAAACACTAAGCGTTAGTATACATACGAAGTTTATCGAATACGAATCGTCATAACGAAACATAAAAGCGGGTTATTTGTGAATATTCTAACCTAAAATTATATGCATTCATTGACAGTATATATTTTATGTATGTTCATTGATTCATAATTAAATTGTTACGTTCTGTTGTTTTGCATTGTGTTTCATTAATTATTTAGACTTGTTGTAAGTTGTAATGAACTATGGTCGTAATCAAGTATTCTGTGATCACATGTATTGATAGCACTTCACCGAAACACACGTTTCTTTCCTTAATTTGATGACACGTGAGTGTAAATAGTGCACAAATGTAAAGAATTATTGTTCTGTATGTATTTACAAAATCAACATTGTGCAGATAAATAATCAGCGGATTGAAAGAACTGGTGATCCATCCCTTAAAAAGGACCAATCCTGCTAACGTGTATGAAAACCATCGGATTTGTGAAATAGGATCATTATATTAACTCAATATTGTATATACACCGCTGGTCTGAGCAGATCTGGAATGCGGCTATCAGTAGAAAACGCGCACAGTGTTGCCTTATGTATTTGAAACATTTTTCCCGGTATCGACTTATAGACTATGCACTAACGTAATGTAAACATTAAACATTTTGTTGTTGTGCATTGGTTAGGTCAGGCTAGATAAACGTCAGTGAACGTCATGTAAACGTTACGAGTGCATTTAATGCTTCCGTATAGCGCGCTTTTGTTAACGGTAATTTATATTTTATCGAAAATAAGTAATATCACACTGGAGAGAAGTGAAAAAATACAAACAAAACACAATAATCAGTTTAGAGGTAGCAACGTTTTAATAAAATTGGAATAATTCTGCGTAAGCAATGATATTAATGTAAAAAGATCGCTAGAAAATTAAACTAAAATATTCTTGAAAAATTAAATTACAAAATTAAACTACCGTATATTAGAATTAAACTAAAATGTTTTTTAAACTAATTAGTAAAAGGAAAGATTTTATTTTATAAAATTTAGTACAAAAATTCTATAAATATTAATGGAGTAAATGTTCAAATAAACCGCCTGCTTGCTCTTGACAATAACCAAGCCTGTAGTAAAATTCATTCCGTACGTTGGCAAGTGTTTCAGGCAATATACTATTGGCAGTGTTGACAATCTTTTGCCGTAATTCTTCCAAATTTCTAGCTCGCTCATGCGCATATGTATAAAGTTTTTCCTTGATACAGCCCCAAAAAAAAAAATCTAACGGCGTCAAATCGGGCGAGCGAGGTGGCCATTCTATCGTGCCGCCTGAACCTATTATACGGTTAAGAAAAGTTTGTTGAAGAAATTGCTGTACAATCCGTGCAGTGTGAGCTGGACAGTTATCCTGTTGAAACCAAATCTCTTCAACATTAACATTGAGAGCACGAACGGCCGGCATGATATTAGTTTCGAGCAATTGCAAATATCTGGCTGCTGTAAGTGTACCATCAATAAAAAATGGACCAATAATATGATCACCCAATATACCGGCCCACACATTCAATTTTTGAGGATATTGGGTACGAAGGGGCAAAAACAGATGTTTATTTTGCTTTGACCAATATTTAGTAATCATTGGATTAGAACGACCATGTAAATAGAACGCAGATTCGTCCGTAAATAAAATGTTTTGTATAAAATTATCATTTTCGACGACTCGTGCCATTACACTTTCACAAAAGTTAATGCGCCTTACTTGATCTCCAAGAAAAATTTCCTGGCGTTTTTGTATGCTGTAGCTACGATACCCTTGCCTATTCAAAATCTTTCTAACAGTACGCGCTGGGATATCAACCTGTTCAGATATTTGCCGTGATGAACATGGTTCATTTTGCTCAACAGCACTACATACATTAACTTCCCGTTGTTCCCTTTCCTCGCTCAGTATCCGTATACGACATCCTTTGCTCTTCTCAATGCATTCATGGCAGTCCGTAATACATCCAACAGATTCGAATTTATGAACAATGTTCAAAACTGTTTGAACGGCAGGGACGGGTCTATTTTCAAATGAAAATATGAAACGACCAACTACTTCCTGTGCTGTACTACCTGAATAGTACCATTTAATTATTTGAATTCTTTCTTCCGTAGTGTACAACATCTTAGACAGTGTCAGTAACTCAAAATCAAAGAAAACTGTCCGCGTGAATATACGATTTTCTATTAAATGTCATTTGTGTCATTATTAAGTACTGTCATAGTTATGATGCCGGACTAAATTATATTGGCAACCTCGCTTGCTACCATATGTACGAAATACATGTATTTTATCCCGCATTCTAACAGTAAACAGACCAGCGGTGTATATACAGCGTGCCCCACCGAAAACGAAATAGATTGAATATCTCGAAGGAGAAAACTTTTTTGAAAAAACGCAAAAACAGGTCGATTTTTGATCCAAGGGGGGCACCCTTCCATCATATCTTCAACTGTGATACGTCATTCACCTTCCCTCCATCACTCTAACCATTACAATTTAAATAGGGAAAGTAGTATATACGATACATCATTGAAAAGGTAATTGTACGGATAATTTAGCAAAGTGATTGTTGGTTGCGCTATTTTTAATTTTAGCACCCTCTAGCGGGAAAAAAACGGTTACGTATTCCACAATGTGACACATCATTTCAAAGCTAATTTTATTAGCAACCAAATACGTAATATTTTTGACATTTATTTGTCATCATTCTCAAGTACAGACTGTCAGTGTCTTTTGTAAACTAATAAGTTCGTAGTTTCTAATATTAGAGCTCTGCAAGGTTTTTCAATTATGCATTAAATTGCTAATAAAATTAGCTTTGAAATGATGTGTCACATTGTGAAATACGTAACCGTTCTTTTCCCCGCTAGAGGGCGTTAAAATCAAAAATAGCGCAACCAACAATCACATTGCTGAATTCTCCGTACAATTACCTTTTCAATGATGTATCGTATTTAGTACTTTCCCTATTTAAATTGAAATGGTTGGAGTGATGGAGGGGAGGGGAATGACGTATCACAGTTGAAGATATGATGGAAGGGTGTCCCCCTTGGATCAAAAATCGACCTGTTTTTGCGTTTTTTCAAAAAAGTTTTCTCCTTCGAGATATTCAATCTGTTTCGTTTTCGGTAGGGCAGCCTGTTTATTATAAAAAGAAGGATATGTAAGATATTTAATAAGAAATAAAGTATGTTCGCTCTTATTCCTCTATCAAACCACAGATCAAACTATTAACAAAAGGTATATCTGTATAATATTTTGTACAGAATATCTCTATTTTTATTTTCTTTAATGTATGTTATGTATTGTGTAATATACAATAATTACTAATTTTTTGGAGTTTCATTTGTTCATTCCCTATTTGTATATTTTTCATTTTGTATATGGATTTATTGGTATTTATGAAGTTCATTCAATGATTAACATGCTGCATTTTGTAATGTTCAATGAATCTGTATATTATACTATACTTCATTTTGGATTTGTACTACGCGCGGTTTTATGACGTAAGAGCCATAGTCGTATTACAACCACATAGCGCTGTCAAGAGTTCCATGAAAAGTATTTTTACATTTCTATATTTTTGACAACTTGAGTATCCCTTAACATGCTTTATTTATTTTACACACTGCACTCTAGGGACTTTTATTACCAACACCCTCACTCATTAAATACGAAAACGAATGTCATAAAATAAACCCAAAAAATGTAACAATAAGAATTTATTTCGTTTTTATTCTTTAAGAGGCCACCGGACGGCTTGAATTACGGATTTCCTTTTTTCCAGCTTATTTCTGCATCAAATCGAAAACGGTTTTCACAAACATGTTTAAAAAGTAATACTGAATATGTGTATATATTTTTTTTTTCTAAAATGAACAAAAAACATTTTTTATTTCTTTATTAGTGACTAAAAAAAAAAAAATTAAATGGATAGACAAATTGAATGAATTATTGTAGAATATTTATACCGCATATCAGCTATATTAAATGTTTTATAAATTGCTCAAACGTAATTTACGATTAGCAAATTTTGGACCGGGGAGGTGCTGCTCTCTGGCGAAGGCAAGGTGTATATCAATTTTCGTAACTTCATTGGCAACGTTGCTAACATAAATCTCGTGAGACGATTCTAAAATGCACTGGTCTGGACTAATCCGCATGCCCGCGAAATTGTGCACAAACGCGGCAATATACGATTTTAAAAGATGTGCATGAGTTAGAATCATATGTTTAGAATACACTGACGTATGACGGCTGGCTTAAATAGACATGTCAGACATAGAGTACACGGAGACACGAGGTGAACGTTGTTGAGTAGTATGTGTTTGAAATACATATAATAAATAATAATAATATATAATACATATTTTGTATACATACCGGGCAATATATCTATATTTTTGCAATGGTATAGCATAAAAATCATTTATAAATATGCATAAGTATATGTAATTTCAGTAATCTTATACTTTTTATAAAAAAAATCATTTCATTTCATTTTCCAGAAATTTAAATAACAGGACCTTTTTAACTTAAACTTGATTTTGATATTTTTCTATTTGAAAAACAGTACTAGTGTTACATTTGCTAATCATTTATTTAAAAAATCTTTGAAAGACCAGGTGTTGGAACCAATTAAAAGGAAACAATTTCTTCATCGATAAATTAATATATTTGATTTCGGAATGTGCTATTTCTGCTCACAAGGAGAATCAAGAACAGACTTATGAGAGATTACTTTTTCGATTTTTCACAAATACAGATAAAATTATTTAATAAACATTACAACAAATAACGAAGGTGGAATAAACTTATCAAGAAATACAAAAAAAAATATCAAAGCACCCCTATTAATAACACTACAGTTTAAACGAGCATTATTAAAAATAAATGCAGCTTACAGTTGTGCATTATTTAAATGTTACTAACCCATTTCTAAATATCAGATCCTTTGAAAACTTGAACTTGCAGTAAAAAAAATTTTGCAATTCATTTTAAGTGAATGAACTTCAGTGTACGTATTTTAACACTACAAAATCTATGCGTACCAACAAAAACATCAGCGCCCATTATTTAAAAAAAATTACCCCTCAGATAACGAAATGAATCTTTACTGAAATAGTTCTTTTTTATAAAAATAACTCTGGACACTATATAATTGTTTTGTTTACAGTAATAAATCAATAAGCTAGTAAATAAATACATTCAACTTAACACGAGTAATTGCGCATTAAAATGAGTAAAAGAACATTATTCCGAATAAATGAGCAACAACTTGCGAAGAAAAGATCCATAACATGGAATTACGAAAGAACCTTCATTAACCGTAACGATGCAGAAGATTTTGTCAAATCGGAAACTTGTTGGAGCTTAAAAAACACAAACAACACTGAGTCTGGTGTAGTTAAGTATTTTCGATGTCATAAAGTTAAATGTCGAGGACAACAATTTGCAACTGGTATTAAATTAATTCTGGATTCATGCTGTGAAAATGTTCGCCTATTTCGATCGCAAGTAAGTCATTCTTGTGATTCTATTGCAACAAAGGCCGGTACCGAAATGAACGACAAACTAAAGAAGGAAATCAAGGATTTCTTTACCAAAAAAATAAAACCGAAAGCAATTTTGGATGTTCTTGCCCAGAAATATAATCCACCACCAAATATAAACCAAATAAAAATATTTCTGGCTAAATTAAGAAAAACCATTTACGGTCCACCAACAATATCTCTTGGTGAACTGTAAAGTTGGCTTCTTAAGAATAGTGCTGTCCCCAATGAACGAAGCAAAGCTTTTATCGTAATTTCACAACCGATGAGGACGACGGTGTTTTTAGATTCATGGCAACCAGTAAAATTCTATTAGAAAATGGAGTAAAAAAGAATATCATTATCCACGCAGATGTAACGTATAAATTGGTTTGGCAGGGGTTCCCTGTTCTCTTAATAGGAACAACTGACCGCGATAAAAAATGTCATTTACTGGGAATAGCAGTATGCACCATAGAATGAACTGCCGATTTTCAATTTATTTTTCAGAAGCATGTTTACAGTGTCTGAATGTCAATACTCGCAGTTTAATATTGAATATGGACAACAATTAAACACAACATTACAACAGCATTGTCTGCAAATTTACGGGAGGAAAGCGAATAAACTTTGCGTTAAAAGGCTCACATCAAATGCGTTGTGAAGCTGCTTCCATTTCTTTCAATTCGGGTGGTGAATTTCATAGAGTATTACATAAAGCTTTGACTCAAACAAGTCCCCATTCTTATATTAAACGGTATATAAAAAAAATTAAACAACGACGACTAAAGTCAGTGAAACGACAAATATTTAACACCAGAAAGAGGAAAAGACACTCTGTAGTGACTTGTGATAAAGATTATGGCCCAGAGGCTAATGTATCAGTAAGAGATGATTTTTCAATGGAGGAATACAACCGAAAACGGGAACAGTTCCTTCAGGATTTGAAAAAATCAAATGAAGACATTTTGTACATCGAAAGTGCGACTAGAAGCCAAAAAACTTCTAAGGATAAATGAAAGATCTGTTAGAGTTACCGCGTCAAACTTTGGCAGTATATGCAAATTGCACCCTAAAACATCTTGTGTCAACACAATAAAAACATTGTTATATAATTCCTTCGATGGCAATAAACATACACGGTATGGCAATATGAGCGAACCATTAGCGAAAGCTGCTTTTCGAGAGCGATAGGATATTGAAAAAATTATTGACTGTGGTTTATTTATCGACAAGGAGAATTTCTAGCTGGGCGCGAACCCTGATGGGATAATCGGAGAAAATCTTCTTGAAATAAAATGTCCATCCGTCTCACAAAACATGGATCCCCTAGTGGCCATTCAAGAAAATCAAATTAAATTTGCAACAATAGAAAAAGGTCAATTAAAATTAAAAAGAAGCCATGATTATTACTATCAAGTGCAAAGTCAATTAGCAATAACTAAAAGAAAAATGTGCTATTTTGTTGTGTGGAATAAGCATGGCATGCTGGTGGAAGAAGAAAGTATAAGTTTGTGTCGGTACAAAAGCAACATGTAAAACTTTATTTTGTAGATATGGAGAGATCCGGATTTTTTCAAAAATGTAATGCTTCCCAAACTTGAAGAATTTTTTTACATGTGCTTACTACCAGAATTGGTGGATCCCCGCTATACAAGAGGCCTTCCAATTAGAAATCCCCCGAAAACAATCGTAAATTTTTATAAAAAACCGTGTTTATTGGATTATTTTAAATTTTGAATACTGATACTTTATAAAAGCGTCTTAATCTATTTACATAAAAAATGGTGGAGATCTCAGAAGAATGTTCCAGAAATTAATCAAGCATTGGATATCATTGTTCCGATTTTGTATGCAAACGCTTCTTCTGCAGATGTCGAAAGAACTGTTGCATCATATGGGCTTGTCCATTCAGAATTAAGAATGCAACATTGCTAAAAATAGTATTTTTTTATTAATATGAAACACACAGTTTTCTTATGTTTTATGTTTTCTTTGTATTTGAAAATTTTTATGTAATGTTACTAAATAAATGTAAGACGAATTTCTTTATTTTTCTGCTTAAAATAATTATATAAATATAATAAAAACTATAAGAGACTATTACAAGAAGAAAAATCATGTTTTTTTTAAATAAAAATCACATTGATTTAAATAAATCATAATTTAAACTCTGTTTTATTCAAATGATTTAAATCTCTCAACTCTGAATATGAATATAGGATTATGTATCTATTGATATCTATTGATAGGTGAACGTATTATTTAACAGTCATGAATAATTCTTTTTTTCTTATAATTTTTTATTTTATTTTGATATCGTAATAACTAAAACATTCTATCGGCCCATAATCTAATAAATTATACCCTTCTTATATAAATAACTATTATTACACTGATTCTCGGATCACACATATTTACGCGGTATTTCGAAAAATGAAAAAGTCAAAACTATCAAAACAATAATGTGCAATGTGTTGAATGTAATATATTTTTGTTGAATAACCTTTCATTTGTTTCTTAGTTGGTTCGGATCGAAATTTTCTGCACCAAATTTTAATTTTATGTGTGTATTATCTATATTTTTCTGATTCAAACGACTCAATAAGTGCGCGCCCTACGTTTATCCTTTATGCCTTTTTGTATATCAACTCGTATCTATATCACTAAACGCACGGAAGAGACGAATCGTCTCATTCTCCTAATATTTGGTTGTCGTTAGTATAAATCAACGATGAATTATGTACCCATTCCCACTCTTTACACACCAATCCTCGCTGTTGCCAAATTGCCACATCTGTGGCTACTTACAGCAGTCTGAAGGGGAGAGGGGTTAACGAGCATCGAAATATTTTTACCGTCCGGAGCGCTCTTAATGAAAACAATGTTGACATATGGTTCATAATGTTTTTCCATAAACGTAACATCTCGACTGATGTTGAACTTTTTGGTATTTGATTCAATGCAACGGTAATCCTTTGTACCACCACTGTAGTCCACAAATAGCATTTCTTGTTATTTTGGGTGCCATTTTGCACGTTTATGATTGGGTACGTGCACCGTTTTTGCGAACCAAATATTTTCAGATGCTCCAAATCTACTTTTTCGCGTCTATATTTCTTGTGGAGTATGATTTTTTAGGACAGAATTCACTAATCGATATACAACATATATCGCCATGTTTACTCCTTCAGCCTAACATGACTTTTTTAATTAGGCATCAAAAATAATACATTTAGCTTTTTCAACAAGCCTTCAATTAGATTCGGCTACACCATTTTGCTAGGGCATGCATTACTATATCGTAGATGTTTAATAAAGAATAACATGGGACTGCTTATGTGTTTTAAAAGACCACTCAAACGTGGATATTTTGATATCAATCGAGACCTCTTGAAATGAGTATAACAACAAATAAAGCGGTGATTTGTAATTGAAAATTAAAATGTTCCATTACATTGAGAAAGAGTGCGGTAGATGCCCGACTTGCCAACAAATGGCGTTATACACATACTCATTCGAAGTTTTTGTGTCTGCTGTGTATTATATTTGCCCAAACTACAGATTCAGTTTTAATTAAAAACACATTCATTTCTTAAAAATTATAGTCATAATCTGTTGTAAGCTACGAGGAAAGAATAGAAAGGAGAGATAATAAAGTGGTGAGGGAATTGGTATTATTTAGACGGAAGTTTCCACTTTAAGGCAGGTCAGTTATTGGTCAAATTGACTTCTTTAGTGCTTTTATAATGGTGAATTGTGTGGCTCGTGGCCGTTCTAAAATGACAAAAAAGAAGAATCTCACATTTTCTTTTCATCGGTAAAGATAATTTCAAATTGGCATTCAACATAGGCAATAATAATTTAAAAAGTATGTCGTTTGAATAATTTGACATATATCTGACATGTTTGATTATGTGTTCAGTGGCATAACATACATATCCTAGGCGCATGTTTTTTTAAATGTTTTCTTTAATACAGTTAGAATAAATGTTACTATATTAAAAAGGATAGAAGGATTGAAAAAATATGCACTCCCGATACTTTTTTAATTATTATTGGACTAAGAACCTATTTTAAATGGTTATCGAGAACATACACAGTGTAGATATACCCTATATAAAATATTTATGCGCGCCTCTGCATTGTGGCGGCCATATTGAGTTACCACTTTTGGTAAGATAATATTTTTCGATGACATAGAAGAATTAGTTGGGCGCCAAATATAGATATAACAAATGTATTTCATATTAATGAAATAAATTGCTTTTCACTGTGAAAAATAATATGATAAAATAAATAATGTACAAAATAAGCCAATTAAGTAATACATTAATATAAATATAATTAGTTAATAATGTAAGTCAAACATTATTTGTGTCAAGATATATATTTTTGTTTGTGTAATTGATGATAAATACTTCAAGTATAGAGAGATTCAAAAAGATTGAATATCTTGCTTCAATATGCTAAGGCAGATGTTGGGCATGAGCCGCCTTTTCCACAAAGAATTTTGAGAAATATCAATAAACAAAACTTTATTTAAGCAATTTATTGTATCAAATTGATATTTTAACATATGTAGACATTTCATCTGGTTTTCTCGTAGTTACCAGAAATATTCAAAATGATTGTCGTCATAAATACATGACACATGTAAGGCATGTACGAGTACTACCTTTTCCACAATCTGAATTAAGAAATGTTGATAGGTAAAATACTCCAAATTGATATTTTGACATAGCCACTCCATATGACCTTCTTTGCAATTACCTATTTACTTTACTGACATGTGAAACATGTATATTTTAGACTAGTAGAATCAGAATTGACTCACATATGGCAGAATAATTGACATTCATTATGACTTGTATAAAACTGGAAGAAGAAATACAATATAATAAATGCTCATATTATAAATTTCTTGTCATCTTATTTACTGATAAATTTAGGATACTGTTCTTTTCTAATAATGCAACGTATACTAAAATATGTTATAAATTAAGAAGACAGGATGAACAATCATTGTGAATCTGCCAATACTTTTACTAATGTACAATAATAAAGAAGCTGTATGATGTAACCTACATCCATGTAAAATTCAGTTAAATTATGTCATATATCGTGAAAACAAAAGTAAATATTTTTTTTAAATCTCTAGCTAGATATTTATAAAACATACCATACGTCCATAAATTAATATAGGCTTGGAACATTTATCACAACAGTGAATCATTGGATTCAAGACTTTCTCGCCAATTAGATTAACTTTATGATTCCAATTTAATCTTAACATAGGTTCTGGTGGACCACGATTAATAGTTGTAAAAGTTGGCGCCTCCAACTGAGATATATCGGCTTCAAGATCAACTAAAAAGATACTTTTTAATTAAAAGTCAGCATTTTCATTTTCCATAATTTATACTTTTAGGTGGATCATTTTCGTTAGTGTCCACTTGTTGCTGCTGCTGTTGCTGTTCAGCAATAATTTCTTGTTGTTGAGGTATATTTTCCAATTCTTCATCGCTTTCAATTACTTTTATTGTCTTCTTACCTCTTCCTCTACCTCGTCCTCGACCACGACCTCTTCCTCTACCGCCACGGCCTCTTCCTCTACCTCTTTTGGGTACATCATCCATAGTGTGAATGATAAACTTGAGTAATAATGTACAAATAAATTATAATTCTCAATATTTATAAATATATACTTTAAGTTGTTTACAATAAAGTGAAAACATAACCTAAGCTAATACATGTTTGGTAGTTTTTAGATTTTTTAGGGACTTTCACTGACATTTTAAAGCAAACAATAAGGTTGGCATTACAAAATCAATTAATAAGAAGGTTTCAAAATAGTTCATACCTTATATATCAGATGGCAGAAAATAAAAACTAAAATTCCTAACAAACTATTAATAAAAAAAATAAACTCTACGGTAAACGGTATGAAATTCGAGAAAAGTAATAAACAAAGCTCCCGCAATATTGGTTAATTGAATTGTGATTAAACCGTAGGATCCTTATCCTATGTGGATATGTAGTGACATCTATGTAGTATTATTAAATTTACATACATACTGACCAAAATCACACAAAATCATGAAAACCAACATTACAAAACATACAAGAGCAATAATTACAGTTTGACAGTATAAAAATTTTAGTCTTGGAGTGGATGCTTCTATTCCATAAAGAATCAATTTTACCATTAATTGAAAGAAGTACAATTTAATTAATAGAAACATGTGTTTGTAAACAATCTAATGACATTTTCTGGAACTTTTTATCAAGTTCCTTGTAATATTTGGCAAATAGACTGATTTCACTGTTTGTTTCTTATAAATATTGTGCTGCATTTCACAAATGCTCTTACATTTAATTTTTGTTTGTGGTACAGAATTCTTAATTTCGATAATTGCAATGTGACATAATGAACTAATGGTTTTATAATTTTACTATGCTAAGTCTTAATTACATAAAATTGTAATGGATAAAAATACTCAATTATCACTAATAGAGCCAGGTAAAAATAAATGTAGGTATATATTATCTGCTAATAATTTGAAATTTCAGAATTGTATTTTCTTATCCAGAGATTTCTCTCGGTTAGTCCATTACAAGATACATACAGGGTATGTATAGTTATAATAATATGTCATTAAATATATAAATCTATTTGCTTTTAGGTCTTATGTAAAGAATTAGAAAATAAGGATGTAAGTTAATTACTTTTATGATTCAATGTATTTGTTAATTCTTCTATATTTTCTTAGATTTTACCTATGCGGCTAGATTGGAAAGGAAAGAAACATAAAAGATCTTGTCATGAATTAGTAAGTAATGGTATATCATAATAGCATCAGTATATATGATCATATCCTTTGCAAGAAGAATTTTATTATTTATATTTTTTTAACTTTAATTCTTTTAATATTTAGTTTAGTTATAGTATCATTTAATTCACCTGGCTGTAAACACCTGTAGCTACATTTATTTTAAATAATCGATATTGAATGTAATAATAACATTGAAATTAGTTTGGTAACTAAACTTGTGGCTACAAATATATGAAAAGTATTATAATAATTGGAAATTTTGTATCTAAGTAATTTTAGTGTTGTATAGTAGAGAAAATAATTTAAATGTCTATTAATTTCTTAATTATCTAGATATATATATATATATTTTATGTAATAATTTTGTTGCAGGAAAAAATATATCCCCATGTTGGACCTGCACATTTGTTACAGATATGTAGCAAAATAGGTCCAATTTTAGATAAAGAAAATCCACCAAGTATTGAAGGAGTTGTATCACTACTTGGTGCTGGTAGGCAATCACTTTTACGGACAAATGCTGTTAGAGAAGTTATTCAAAATTCTAGATTTTATGCTACCAGGAAGAATGGCATGCCCATGATAAATTGTCTAACATTAACTACCTATAATATAGGTAAAATTCATTAATTTTTAAAAGAACTATCTTGAAAGTAATAAAAATCCATGTTCCAGCAAATGTTTTAATAGGACGAGAATCATCCGGACCAGTTACAAGAAATTTTGTGTGTCCTTTAAGATATTGTAATTTACAATTACAAAGACAAACATTGGGCCATTTATCTGCTGTATATTGTTTGATGTTTGATCATTCCGGAAAATATATAATAACCGTGAGTTTTAAATACTTATTTCAGAGATAAGTTATTTATTTTACTGTACCTTTTTGCTTTACTTTATCCTTTCACAGAAGCTTTATTGACTTTACTTTATCCTTTTGCAAGGGAGCCGATGATCTACTTATTAAGATATGGTCTTCGATCAGTGGCAGATTGTTATCTACCTTTCGAGGTGCTTCAGCTGAAATAACAGACATAGATGTAAACTTAGAAAACACTCTTTTGGCCGCTGGCTCCATTGATAGAATTTTAAGAATATGGAATTTACAATCGGGTGTTCCAGTAGCTGCATTTACCGGGCATACTGGTATGATAACATCGGTAAATTTCTGCCCATTAATTCTTCAAGATGTTCGATATGTGGTAACCACAAGTACTGATGGTTCAGTAGCATTTTGGGCATATACACAAGACAACGCTAATAAAGTCAGTTTTGTGTGAGTATTGTTAAACAGTGTAATAAGCATATTTTACGAGATATTGTTATGATGAAATGATAAGTTTTGGGTTTACATAATTTATATGTTTTATGAATTTCAAGCGATAACAGTTAACTATAAAATGTTCTATCTTAAAATAAATCCTGTTACCTTATTATCAAATATATTCTACGTTTACAGCATGGTAATATACAGGGTGTTTAGTGCATCATTTGCCAAATTAAATTGGCCGATAGCAGGGGTCATTTGCTGTCTGTAAGGCCCAATAACTTAATATTAGTCCCACAGGTTTCTTTTCTCGACTTCTTAATTTTTATTTTGCAAAATCCAAAATTCAGCATTTAAACTTAAATTTAAAAAAGTTATAGTCACAGCCTCCTAATTTTAATTTAATTTCTATGTGTTGTCGTCCAACAAATTCTAAATTACTTGCAAATAATATATAGCTGTCATTTTATTAACTCACAAAGTTTTTGGAAGAGGTAAAAATAAATGTTAAACTTAACTTTACATTATAATAATAATAATATAATATTATAACTTTATTGTCGTAAGTCAGAGACATCGACATTGTCAGTAAAATACATTTATAATGGTTAATTTATGTCAATAATAAAAATAAATAAAATTCCATATATGTTCACATATATAGGAGACTGTACACATTTATACATACACGCCAAATTAGATGGCGAGCGGTGGGAGTAAGTCCGTTCAACATTAGAAATAGTGGGATAAATATAGTCTGGCTACTACTTCAGTTAGTGGGCCTACGCGTTTTGAAAAACGACTACGTCGTATCCCCACCGCTCACCATCTAATTTGATGTTTACTGTACACACAATTACATTATATGTTTCTCTCTCCAGCAGAAAAACTCTTTATCTAACTTTTAAATTGACGACTGTTCACGGGCGAACTATTCTTTAAGTCAGTCTGCAACGAATTATACATATGATTTAATTGCCCTATACTGAAGACTTTTTCAAAGTGTGCGGTAGTATGAAGCGGGACCGAATAATCACCGCAGCGCCGAGTACGCATATAGTGGTATATTTCTCTGTCCCGAACAAACATTACCTGTTATCCACTAGGAATACAATGAGCTCATATATATATATATATATATATATATATATATATATATATATATATGTACTTGTACGTACAGGCACCAAATTCAGATATATATGGGCGAAGTGGCACCTATATATACGTTCTGGCTCCACTTGAAGGTGCCAGAACGTTTTATCGCGTATTTGAGCGTTAATAAGTCGTGGGATCCCTCATACAAAATTTGGGGATGGTGCCATTTCGACCATTTTTATATAAAATTTTAATTTTAGTTGAGCTATATAATCTGCAGAGGGCGCGCGAATAGCAAATGTATAATGCTACGTCGTGGCACCACGCACAATAGTATATAATGCTACGTAGTGGCACCATGCACTATAATATATTTGTGAAGATTTAACGCTACTATCTGGTACCTCAGACAGCGAGTTTTTACATTAGTGGAGCGAAATCGACCAAAAATGTGTCGTTTTTTTTCGGCGTACAACCACGTGAGACTGTATACAGCATTTATAATAAAATAATCTACATGCAAAATAGCTATTGACGACATTTTTCTGTGGTGCAGATCTTTTTTATTTCGGAAAACATCAGAAATTGAGAATTTCTAAAATTCGTGTTTTTGAACATTTACATTGGCATATCTGCCAATTTAATTAAGTTACCGACTTTATTTTTTTTTTAATTGAAGTACCTAAATAAGCGCTTCTAGAGATATTATTTCCCCATCGAAATATTGTATATTGATATTGGTTTAAATACCAGTTTACCTGTTATTTCGCTACGGAGGTATTCACATTTTCACTAAGAGACAAATATTTTTATTTGTAGAAATTTTTATATACATGCCACAAAGCAATTGTAGACAAAATAAGGGAAACGTTTTTGGGAAAAAACTTGACCTAGGACCAATAGTTTTTTAATTACGAATATTTTTCTAACGTACAAAATTGAGGCGCGCCTCTATTAGGGCTTTATAAGGTGGTAACTAGACAAGATAGACATACTACCGTCGGCTCACGTAACGCAGCATTATTAGAAGATATTGTGTATGGCGTGAATTACCGCCATTTTCTTTAGGTGTTTCTAAGTGTAACGGTTGTGCATTAAAATTCTAAAATAGAGAAAACGGAAAAAAATGTTTAACGAAAACAATCTGAAGGCAAAGACCAGTAGAGGCAATTTCATAATTGATTCGGAGTTAGTATTTCGTAGAATATTATGTGCTGCACAAGTCAGTGAAATAAACGATATTGTCACATGAACTAACATTAGTACAAATGGCTTAGTTTCATGAAGATGTGTCTATGCGTAAAACAACAAAATCACATATAGCAAAAAAATTGAAAGGGCATGTGAATCGCAAGCAGATTGTCTTTCACTGTAATCTTTAATAGTAGACGGAATGTAGTTGCTTTTTCAGCGGAGTTAGCTCATTAAATTTCTTTACATAATTATCCTAAGATCCGCATTAATTTTTTCTTTATTTTATACCCTGCGGGTTCAGATGGCACGCAAGTGGACAATGTCTACCTCGCGGGGACGTTTAGATTTATCCTCAGTATCGAGAACATTCTGGCTGAAGCCTTAATTGGTAGGCTGTCTCCTGTGATTGTCTCTGATTGTTGCTTTCATCTTCAAGGTTATCCTATTCTATTTCTTGGCTGCACTGCACTGACGAGAATCAAGTTGTTTGAAACACGTGTCTGCAGTTGCATTTTCAGCCGAGTTACTCCATTAAATTTATTTACATGATTATATATATATCAATATAGCTTTTTTTATAAAACGTATTAATCGGCATTTTCTAAATTTTACAACAGAAGTAAAAAACTTGGTCCTTTGATTTTGCTAGTATCGTACATTTATATAATAGATGATATTGGTATTATTAAATACAATGTATTCAATACTAACAAGAATTTCAGTTAATCTACAGAAGAAATACCACATGACTTGAAAGATATCATCTAATTCGCCACGTACTAAAAATACATGAAAAAAATATTTGGACAACAACTCCTCATACCCATCCGCACCTAAGCTAACTTTGTTTTCAAAGAAATATTTAGCATCTAATAAAGTGTAGCCCAAATCAAAAGCAAATGTGAATCTTTAAAAAGGAATGCGCACAATGTGCAATATTTTCTTGTTCTGTTCCTAAATCACATTCATTAATAAATGAAATATTATCTATTTTGTTTTGACTTATTATTTCAACCTATACAGAACGTCTTCAAATAATCGTAGAGTATTTACAACAAAAAACAGAACACGAGCGCCTATAGACGTGGATATATAGGACATCTTATTTCTTCCCAGGCTAAGCAACACGCACCTACAAAAAGAACCTCATCGATAAAAAACTTACCTTCCTAATAAATTATCATTTTAGTATATATGGTGTCACAAGGAATATATACATTGATAATATATAGGGTGCCACTTGCTCACATAAAGCGCGAAAAATTTTGGGTGCCAGAACATCAGTTAAGTGTTTGGTGTCACTTCGTCGTTTTACGTGTATATATATATATATATATATATATATATATATATATATATATATATATATATATAAGAGAAAGCAAGAAGTCTTTGCCGTTAGAACACAGGAAGTAATAGGTTCTTGGGGAATCTAGCAATCATAAACTGGTTGTGCTTTAGTTCTTTATTCTTTCTGCCAATATTTCGTACATATGATTGTGTACTTCATCAGGGCATCAAAATGCGAACTGTTTATGTGGACAATATTACATGATATAGAAGTGCATGCTTCTCTGAGATTGATTTTCATTACTATTATTGGTCTTAACATTGGTCATGATAATGATGTTCACAGATTAAAATTCATTAAAAACTCTAGACGGGACACAACAAAAAAACACGTTAAAATTATTCAGGTTAACACCTCGTTACATTTTAAAAGAATATAATTTTTCTTTTTTTTTGAAACCACTGTAGTGTAAAGTTTATTACTGAACGGTCAAGAACAAAATGTCAAGTAATAGATGGATGTCAACTCGATCATCTGTGCGCATCAATAAACTTTACACTACAGTGGTTTCAAAAAAAAGAAAAATTATATTCTTTTAAAATGTAACGAGGTGTTAACCTGAATAATTTTAACGTGTTTTTTTGTTGTGTCCCGTCTAGAGTTTTTAATGAATTTTAATCTGTGAACATCATTATCATGACCAATGTTAAGACCAATAATAGTAATGAAAATCAATCTCAGAGAAGCATGCACTTCTATATCATGTAATATTGTCCACATAAACAGTTCGCATTTTGATGCCCTGATGAAGTACACAATCATATGTACGAAATATTGGCAGAAAGAATAAAGAACTAAAGCACAACCAGTTTATGATTGCTAGATTCCCCAAGAACCTATTACTTCCTATATATATATATATATATATATATATACATATATATATATATATATATATATATATATATATATATATGTTAATACGTAGACTTTTACGGCCGAAATCTGTCAAGTTGTTGTTTCGGGTGTTGCGCCGTGTAGGTATTCTTGAAGCCTGAGAAGGCCTGTTTCTTGGTTGAGCTTTCGGCAATCTCTCTGTTGCCATTTTCAAAACGATGTTGCTGCTGCTGCTGTTCTTCGAGTTGTACTGCGTGTTATTCGTCTGCCTGCCGGTATTTGTATGTTTCTGTCGGGTGGGGGATCGGTGGGGGTCGCTGTGTTCGGTGGAGGTGTGGTGTTGTGTTCGCGGTTCGTGCTTTCTTGTTTGACCTGTGATAGCACATTTCTCCACGTGTTGGGTAATCTTTGCCCGTCATCCCTTTTATTTAAGCTGTTGGGTCTTTTTTCTATTTCTATTGCTTCTCTGATGATTCTTGAATGGAAATGTTCTATGCTCGCTATTGTTTTTGTTTGTTCAAAGCTGATCTGGTGGCCTGTATGTAGCGTGTGTTCGAATAGTGAAGATGATGTATCTTTACGAGTTATGGCATTCTTGTGTTCCTCCTTGCGGGCGCTTATCCTGCGGTTCGATTGTCCGACGTATGTCCGGTCGCAAGAGCTGCACGGTATTTCGTAGAAGAACAAGGGGTCTACGAAATACCGTGCAGCTCTTGCGACCGGACATACGTCGGACAATCGAACCGCAGGATAAGCGCCCGCAAGGAGGAACACAAGAATGCCATAACTCGTAAAGATACATCATCTTCACTATTCGAACACACGCTACATACAGGCCACCAGATCAACTTTGAACAAACAAAAACAATAGCGAGCATAGAACATTTCCATTCAAGAATCATCAGAGAAGCAATAGAAATAGAAAAAAGACCCAACAGCTTAAATAAAAGGGATGACGGGCAAAGATTACCCAACACGTGGAGAAATGTGCTATCACAGGTCAAACAAGAAAGCACGAACCGCGAACACAACACCACACCTCCACCGAACACAGCGACCCCCACCGATCCCCCACCCGACAGAAACATACAAATACCGGCAGGCAGACGAATAACACGCAGTACAACTCGAAGAACAGCAGCAGCAGCAACATCGTTTTGAAAATGGCAACAGAGAGATTGCCGAAAGCTCAACCAAGAAACAGGCCTTCTCAGGCTTCAAGAATACCTACACGGCGCAACACCCGAAACAACAACTTGACATATATATATATATATATATATATATATATATATATAAGGAGGGTAAAGTTAATATTTTAAGGTCTTGATAGAGAGGTCTACAATGTGTGCCGTACGTAACGCTACACATTGTTCGAATACCGCGCTTTTGTAATATAAAGACATCATTAAGATGTGTCGATGCACCCCAAAAGATCAATGCATATCTGAGACGAGACTCAAAAATTGCATAATAAAATGATTTTAGTGAAAATATTGCTATACATTTCCGCAATACACTCAAACCAAATATTGACAAGCTAACTTTTTTTGCACAAGTTTCTACAGTGTTCATTCCAGCACATTCATCTTACTCCTAGAAAACTAGCCGACTGTGTATCAGGCATAGACAACCTATAACTAGGTATATAATGGTTAGGTTGCTTACGAAAATGCAAAAAGTTTGTCTTTTGTGTGTTAATTATAAATTTATTCAAATCACACCGGTTGAGCATGTCCAAAATAACACCCCTCACTGCACAAACTGTATTTGGCACAGAATTTGATGATACAACACATGATGTATCATCCGCGTACTGGGATAAGACACAATTTTCCATACCTGCTCTCAAGTTATTTACGTAAATCAAAAACAAGGTAGAGCCCAAAATCGACCCTTGTAGAACCCCACAAATCATTTTTCTTGGTAGTGAAAAGCGCTGTTTAATAATCCGGTTCTCCTTATCCACTATGGAAACAACCTGATATCTGTCTGCCAAATACGATTGGAAGAGTTTCAGTGCCACACCTCAACTCCATAACCTTCCAGCTTCCTCGATAAAAGATTGATTGCAATAAACAAAAATAACTAAAAGCGATCGTGATCTTATAATTCTTTTAAAAACTTCTCGAGTGTGTTTCCTTTCCAACGGTATGCAATAAACCCTGAATTGCAACTTCACTAATTCACTAAATTTGTGTACCGGGACACAGGCTGATATTTGATATTCGAGATGAAAACTTAATTTTGCGTAAATAACATGGGCGAAACAGGTAGACGGTGTTATCTCTATCAGACAAATGTATATTTGGAGGCTGTGTCTCTAACTTTAATATCTGAATTTTGAAAATTGGCAATATAAAAATTGAAAAGTCGGAAAAAAACCGTGGGACTAATATTGAGTTATTGGGCCTTATGATACATTAAATGACTCCTACCATCCAACTTAATTTGGCAA
This sequence comes from Amphimallon solstitiale, assembly GCA_963170755.1. Classification (NCBI taxonomy): domain Eukaryota; kingdom Metazoa; phylum Arthropoda; class Insecta; order Coleoptera; family Scarabaeidae; genus Amphimallon; species Amphimallon solstitiale. The sequence goes on along the minus strand of OY720682.1, from coordinate 80,458,192 downwards.
ACGATGCACCAAACACCCTGTATAAAAAATAGCGCCGGAGAATGAGTTGAATCTGTGAATACCAACGTTAGACAAGGATAAATTAGGATAGGAAAAATTATCTGCGGGGTTTCAGGGGGGTTGGCGGCGCGACAATCAATGGCAGTGCAAACTAGAAATATAAAAACTTTCGAAAACCTTTATTCTTATTACACAAAATTTATAAAACAATTTTAAATAATAAACATAATGATTAATTGGTTATTAAGAAAAAATTACATTAAAAAATATACGCAAGGCAAGAAATAAACGTCAGAAATTAAAAACGTACAGGATTCTGCCAAAGAGATACACGTACTATTCTTCAATGGGCCTTGAAGTTGGTCTTAGAAGACCATGGATGCAGCTACAAGGTGGGAAACACGAGTTACGCTGCCATCAAGACACATGATTCGTAATCAAACCCCTGTCAAAACAGCTGTATTGCATAGTATGCGTAGCGCTCTTAATACATAAACCTGGTTATTCGGTTGAGTACTAATATGTACAAATAGATTATCTGAAACATCAGATCAACGAATTCAGAAATTCAATTTATAAAATTGCTGCAAATAAAACCAATATTACACGTAAAATATAAATAAATGATACGGAAGAAAGTTCATTAGTTATTGTTTTAGTGTATTTTAATTAGATAAGTAAAAAATACCAGAGTAATCAAACAAAATACAATTTTATAAATTTGCAAGTTTCTGAAACATCAAGTTGGCTGTCATATTGGCAACCAATCATACATGAATATGTATTTACTCGATGAAAGTACAGTCAACATAATAAAATAGGCAATATCGCATTATACAACGTGAGCATTTTGACTGTCCTGAGTTGGCCATACTGATTTTAATATAGGAACACAGTGTAATCACAGATCACTATACTAGAAGATAGTATAACTTCATAGTAAAAAGCTTAGACAATGTTTAGCGCCGCCTGCCAACAGCAGGCAGTACTAAAATGGATCAAACCGATGAACCGGGAAATTTAAATATTATATATTTCTATTCCATTTTGTATTTACCTTAGTAGTTTTTATTCTTCACTTTAAATGTTCGGAAGTAAAATAGTAGATGTATTTTAAAGAAAAATAAACTACACTGATTGCTATAATAACTTAGTAATAAATTAAAAACATATCTTTTTAGTAACGCTTTATTTTTATATGAAAATTTATTTCTATTTCAAAATATTAAGGAGAAAGCATTCTAAATTATTCTTACATTTGAACTTATTTATTCCTTAAATGGAAATCGTCGATCTTCTCTTATGACATTGAATAAATTAGGATCTCATGTAGCTTCCTACCACTCATGAAAACGAATTGATTTTGGATGCGGGAAACTTTTACATTTTGGTCACAATTTGACACATAACATTTTCTTGTCGGCATAATTACTAGGAGTCTAGAAAAAAGTGCTAATAAATAAATAAATTACTGGAATTATGCAGAATAAATACTTACGTACATACAATTTTAAGAAATAAGTTAATATTTTATAACTCTGATGTCTCTGATTAATAATTAGTAATTAAAAACTGTCAACAAAAATATTTGAAAACTATACCACATGTAATTGCCATAGTTACCAAACACAGTCAACAGCCTACAAGCAGCTAAGCCCTGAAGTATCACATGTGATCCTAAAATTTCGTCAACACATGCGCCACCTACCAACTGCAGGCAGAAGTAAAACGATGTCTACGCAATCTCAATTTAACATTTCCCCCCCTGAGTGTAATTGGGAAGGCTTTTTTTTTATTTATTTTGGTGGTTAGGTTTACTATTTAAAATTTTCCTGTGATAAATATCAATGACACATGGCCATCATCAGCTCAGAATCTAGGTAAATCATAAAATATTAGAATAGACATCCTCAATTAAAGTATTACCAGTAAAAATCACAATTTAAATTTAGCAAATTAAAGAATACTTACAGTCAAAGAAAAATCAAAAAATTCCATATATAATGCGGATGCATATGATATTATAAGAATAAAATACTAGTTTTACTTAAAAATTAACACGTTAAAATTTCTTTGAAAAACGAATACAAAGACAAATATTACATTACAAGCTAAAAATTCAATACTTTTTGAAACTTGTAATGTAATATTTGTCTTTGTATTCGTTTTTCAAAGAAATTTTAACGTGTTAATTTTTAAGTAAAATGAGTATTTTATTCTTATAATATCATATGCATCCGCATTATATATGGAATTTTTTGATTTTTCTTTGACTGTAAGTATTCTTTAATTTGCTAAATTTAAATTGTGATTTTTACTGGTAATACTTTAATTGAGGATGTCTATTCTAATATTTTATAATGATTTACCTAGATTCTGAGCTGATGATGGCCATGTGCTGAAACTAGTACTCGGAGTAAACTGATACCCTTTGTAAAGAATAAAAGAGGATAGTAATATTACTGTGTTTTTCCATTCTAATCCTTTACAAAATGGACATTTACTACATAAATAATTAATAGTTTGTTGCGCAGTATGTGCAGTTGCCCCCTCTTGTTGGAAGTACCCCAGGTTTAATTCACCTTCGTGAAGGCTGTTAATGAAGGGTTCCAATATTTGTTCTTGGTATCGCTTTGCATTAATTGTATCATGAAAAAAAATTGGTCCAATATCCGTCTTTTCGACATTGCAACCCAAACACCAACTTTGATAGGATGGAGACTATTTTCAACAAAAACATGTGGATTCTCTCTTGACCAGGTATGGTAATTTTGAGAGTTGATATACCCCGACAAATGGATCCTAGCTTCATCCGAAAAGCAAGTGCGATTTACGTTTTCTTCATGTAATATTTCATTAAACCAGTTGCAATAATTCAATCTTTGCTCAAAGTGATTGCCACGTCAATGTTGTAGTACAGAAACTTTATATGGGTGCATATGTAAGTTTGTTTTTAGTGCCTTATGAGTGCTTCTGTAGGAAATACCTACAATTTAAATACATAATGCTGTATAACAAATTACGTTTAAGTTAATTAGATCTCTTTACCAGTTTGAGTAGACAGCTTTCGTACAGATTTTGTGGGACTAACTTCCATTCGCTGTCTAATGTCTGCGACAACATCTTCAGTTAAAACTGTTGGTACTTTTTCAGGTTTACATTTACAAACACTCCCGGTTTCCTTAAACCTTTCAATCACCCTATTGCAATGACAAGTGAATGTGTCCAAGTTTATTTCCAGATTTCCATTTTCCCTTACAAATTGCTGAAAACACGATCCCAATGTATCCTCTTGCAATGTTCCACTGCAAAAGTGTGACATTACGATAAACGTATCCTGTTGTATCGTAAAAGGCATGGTATACGAGGTATATTGTCTTGATATAGACAGAAAAGCGACAATAAAACAATGAAAATACGAATGTATAAGACGCTTCAATACATTAGCGTCTTGACATTTGACATGTAAATTTAGTATGGGCAATTCACGGAAGTAAATATTTCCTAGGTTTTGATAATATTGGGACTTTTTTGTTGCCAACCCAGGACAGTTCAAAATGCTCACGTATATATTGCTGTAAATTAAAGGAAATAAAACTTATACAGAGTATTCTAAAATTGCACACGAATGTATAGTACGACCAAACCATTTTGGCCGGCGGAAAAAATGTGAACTACTACCAAAAACACCTTGCTCCTCACCTCCCTGTCCCATATGCTGTGCTAGTACAGTCAGATAAACTGACAAGTTTGTTTGAGTTTGTGACATTTAGTGTTTCGGACGAAAAGATGTCCGAGTTTAAGATTAGTAAAACTTGTTAAAATAATACATTGACATTGGTTACATGACAAACGTCAAACTTCAACAACTCTAGAATTTTTACTCGAAGTGTACCTTTCAAAACGACTGTGCTGCTCGAGCGGTCATATCGGATTGGTTGGACTATATATGTATATTACATAAATAATAAATTGTATCGCCAACCGTCAGTAAAGTGATACGTTACCATAGCGTTTTACGGAGGTAAAGAAACACTTTATCGTACTGTACAATAAAGTACTTTACCTGCCGCTAATATCTGTCAGCGTAGCCATGACTGATGACTTTAAAAATAAATCGTTTGTCATTGTCATAAACTGTCATAAGTTATTATATCTTTATTTCTTAAATTAACAATTTTCACGGTTGGCGATAAAATTTTGTATGCACCACGTCAGTAAAGTACCTTTACCGAACTCGTCTGTTACTCGCCGCGCTCGCTTCACTCGCTTGGCTCGTAAATCAGACTCGTTCGATAAAGTATCACTTTACTGACTTGTTACATAAATAACTATTCTTAGAAAATTTAGATTTTTCAAAATAAAGTCTTACATACTCGTTTTGCTTTTAATAGCATTCATTATAATTTAAAAGAAACGTTTACTACATTGATTTTTTTTTTGATTGGGTGAAGAAATTCAATATTTTATGTACTTTTGGTATTGTATGCTATTGTATGAAGACTGTAATTTGACAAGGTCGATATCACGTTGTGATCCATGCCCAATAAAGATATTTTTATTACCATTATTATATTTTTGCAGTTCAAAACCCATAATTTACCAAGAACGAATGCGACCAGGTCAGGCGAAGATGATTTGCGCGTCATTCAGTCCTGGAGGCTGTTTTTTGGCTACTGGCTCAGCAGATCACCATGTAAGAGTATATCAAATGGCAGGAGATGAAGGACCTAAAAGAGTATTAGAAATGGAAGCTCACACAGACAGAGTAGACTCTATTCAGTGGGCGCATATGAGTCTAAAGTTCGTTTCTGGTAGTAAAGATGGAACCGCGCATATATGGCATTTTGAAAGTCAACAATGGAAAAGCAAAAAACTAAGCATGAATGCCAAACTCCCAAAGTGAGTAATTTTTAATACGTTATTAAATATTGCATATTTATATAAATCTATTCACGTTTTTTGTACAGTTCGGATTCTTCAGATACAGAAGACTTGAAAAAGTTGAAAGTGACGATGGTAGCCTGGGACATTTCAGATACGTGGATCATAACGGCTGTTGTAGATTATAAGTTGAAAGTTTGGGTAGCCGAAACGGGTGAATTGTACAAAATACTGTCGGGGCATACCGATGAAATATACGTTTTGGAGTCACATCCCAAAGATCCTCATATTGTACTTTCTGCGGGACATGACGGACAATTGTACGTTTGGAATATCCTGCATGGTAAATTCGTGGCTCACTTTACAAATAACATTGAGGGACAGGGATATGGTGCTGTGTTTGACGCAAAATGGTCACCGTGCGGAAATATGATTGCTGCATCGGATTCTCACGGTCATATATTGATTTTCGGTTTTGGCTCGGGGAATTATCAAATGAAAATGGTAGGCTACAGTTGTTTTATTGTATTTATTTACTGAAGTAGAAATCTGTAAACTCTTGTTAACTTTAAAGTAATTAATTATTAGGTTTTTGAAGCAAATTACATTTGATTTAATATAATATATTAATATACAGCACGTGTCAATTTTCATTAGCCATAGGCGATTAATTCATGCAATACGTGACAACATGGCACCCCACCTTTCCTCTTCAATGTGAGCGCGACCGATACAAGCTCAAGTTAGCAGTAGCTGTTGGACTATTGACTAGGGTGTTTGTACTGCGCTCAGAAATAATATTTACGCATTGCAAGGATTTTTCTTTTTCCTTTCAGTAAATGCAGAGAATTATTAAGCTGCGTTCACGCTGCATGTCACAAACAAAAGCGTAATTCTAATAAAATTAAAAATAAGGTAAATAAAAAAGGATTCTGAAAATAATAATAAACTACTAGATCGGGGCGGCCATTTGATGATGACGGCTTTTATTGCAGACTAGATCGCAACGTGTTCGCAGCTAAACATTTAATGTAGAAGTGGGAAGATCGGAGAAAGTCGTTGTGATGTCGATTGTTGTCGGGATTGGTGACGGATAGTAGGGGTGACACACGTTGCCACATATTATTTGTATACGTATAAATCGCATGCAAACATTGAATCCATATACCTAATGAAAATTGACACATACGGTATAGTGTAAAGGTGCCTGCAGAAAAAAGTAGGACAAGCTATTTTTTCTACGACCCCGTAATAAAACATTATTTTTTGAACATTCCATTTCATAAATTGAGCGTAAAATTTTCCGTACGTTTTTTGCGAATTTAGCAGGTAATAAATTGTTCGTGGCTACTAAGGCTTGTTCCATAATTTCTGGTGGAGTCAAACTTAACATTTCACTGTTATTATCCCTCATTTCTACCGTTTATATTTTCAAAAAAGCACAAATTTTAACTACTTACTAGTAAATTGCAGAGAAATGTCAAATTTAATTAATTTTATATCTGTCAGATATGAAGTGGCCATATTGAATATTGGAATGTCGCATTTATATTGGATATAAACTTGTATCTTAATGAAAAATCTCTATTCATATTGGATATAAACTTGTATCTTAATGGAAATCTTAAGGGTCCTCGATAGTGGATCTGTGTATAGTTGAAAAATAGCAGATTTTTGATGCAAGATATTTTTGTTGATTTTAAATTTGGAGAAAACCTTTCATCGCCAACTTATGAAGAATTTAGTAATCTACCCCTCTGAATAATCAAACTTAGAAAAAAATATCTGATTAAAGAAAATTAATTAATATGTCAAAATCTTTAAAACAAGTTTTCTCAAAAATCCTTAGAAGTAGATTTGTTTGCTTTAGTTCACGTTAAAAATTATATAAAAGGCTACCCCGCTCTGCACCTATTTTTCATTCAACTATTTTTTACTTTGTTTTAAATGAATATAAAATAAATTAAAATTAGGCAACCCACATTACAATTAATGTTATTCTGGTAAAAACTTTTTCCGCGGTTACAAATGTGTAAATATTTGATCATAATGAATTTTTATTCGCTTAGATATTGAGTTATTATTTCAAACATTTATTATTTATTCCCTATGTGTAATAGGTGCTCGGACATCCTTCGGTTATTAAAGTATGTGCTATGCAACCAATATTGCGATTGCCGTTTCAGTATCGAGGAGCCGCCTTAATGGACATCATTAAAGTACAGGTTCAGCATATCTAATAATACAATTAAAGTATGGGAGTAAAAAAACCATTTAAAAAACCTAGGGGCATCTTCAACCCGTGACTAAAGAGCCCGTTGCTAAATTCACCTCAACACTAAAGCGCAAGAAGCCACAGCTAATGAGCTTTATATAGGATGCAAAGTAAAGCTTATACATAGTTTTGAAAGTGTAGAACACATGTTAAGAGCAAAATATTATTTATATATCATTTCAAAATGTATTTATTTTTGCATCACTAATTTATTTTTTTTGTTAATTTTTTAGTTACCAAAAGAGTTATTTTTCCATACAGACTACAGACCTTTGGTAAGAGATGCAAATCATATGGTTTTGGATGAGCAAACTCAAATCGCACCACATCTAATGCCACCACCGTTTCTCGTGGATATTGACGGTAATCCGTACCCGCCCATGTTGCAACGTTTAGTGCCTGGTCGTGAAAACTGCGAAAGCGAACAGTTAATACCTAATATTGTTGTGGGCAATGAAGGTATTTTGATTGATCCATTTGCATTAAAAATATAAAGTCATTATTTTCCAATTAGGTACTCAAGAGGTCATAGAGGGTCTTCCAGAGGAACAAGCTCGTCTTGATTTAATGGCAATAGATTCATCTTCTTCCTGGCAAGGGCCATATAGCAGACTTGGAGTAAGGACCGGTATGCGAACGTACGTAATTTTGCAATATCAGCTTTGATGTTGAAGGAAACTGGTGGAGTAGTTGTTGTAAAGAGGTACCAACGCCGACCTTTAAACGTCCCTCGGTATAGTAGATTTGTTCATACTGAAATAGAGGATATGAAAGACGTGAAATCTATAGTTCCTCCTAATAGTTCTTCTATAACGGCGTTGAAGTGAAGTAACAGTCCGCATATCACAAAAATAAACATGAGTTTGTAAATAAGATTGATGATTGCAAAAGTTAATAAAAAGAGAGGTATATACTTCATAAAGCGTATTCTACGCTGTCCTAGAACCATCCTCGTTTCATCCAATATATTTTGGTCTCGAAATGCACGTGAAGATTTCTAATTTAGGACGTCAAAAATATAATATTGGTATATATACGTTTTGTCTTCATCATTAAATCTGTTTATCTTTATAATTTATTCATAGTCACGCATCCTAATAGATATTTCGTAGTTTTACAGCTAGACTTCCCCGCAATATAATAATTTATACCTTTATATTTTGAACAGATATGGAAAGGACTATTTTTATTATGGTCAGTGTACAATTAGACCCTCTCACTTGTAATAAAGGAATGTAGGAAAAAGCTAATGTATTGTGGTGCAGAAATAATAGGCCATTTTTATTGTTTCTTGAATTTTTAAGAGGGAGAATATTACAATGTTATGTAGTAGTCCATTGAACTGTAAGCATAATCAATTTCAACTTGACTCAAGACAGTCGATAGCATTTTAAGGCCTATTTAGTTCACGAAGTATCGACATTACTCGGTAGCAACCAATAGTACTTGCAATCGCGACAGTGTTTTATTTTTGTTATTCCTAAGTTATCAAACCAATTCACATTATCTGCATGGTGTAAATAATGATTAGGGCGCGGACATGACCAGTTTAAACTACGACGAAGTTACAACGGAGCAAAGAAATAATGTAAACAACACACGCTTACTGAATAGCACTAATTCATATGGTGAACGGCAACATCTGTTTACGCCCGAGAATGAGAGCAAAAATGCTCATAAAATAAGGAATTTATGAGTAAAATCCTTTTTTCATCGGCGTAGATAGGAGCGTGAGGGGTTTTTAAAATTTATTATATTTACCTTATATTTCGCAAGAGAAATAAAATTTTGATTCATACTTAGTTTCGTTTTTTCATTGTTTTGACTGTTAATTACGTACTTCGTACTTTTTGTAATAGTCTGTTTAATACCGGTTTATTGAATCGACTTCTCCCAATCATCTATACGTAAGTGTGCACTGGATTTCGTTTAGTTTCAATAACATACGCGTTCATTTTTAGTTATCATTTATTTAGATCTAGAACGTTGTTTATGTACTTTTTCTGTTATGAAAATGAATTGTCAGTGATTCCGAAATCTGTAAAATATCGTTACAGAATGCCAAAATATCGCACGTTCGTCACTTAGCTTTGCTAAAACATACACGAAAATCGCTTTTATGCAGAGAATTTCGATAGTTTACAAAATTTCGTTACATGTTTAAATGACGATGCTCGAAGTATTTCTGAGTGCAAGGCACTAACACAATCCAAATTGAAGAAATCAGTTGTTATTCCTTCAGGAACACTTTGGAAATTTGCCTAAACTAATCACATACTTTGAAAATCTAAATCTCAAATTGAAAGACGGATTAACCACATTAGATGTGGCTATTAATAATTTCAAAAGTATTCTAAGTGACTTTGGATGTGGCCTTTGGCAAAAGTGAGACGCAGTTTTTAATAGAAATCCAGATTTAATTACATTGCGGCAATTGTGTATGGGGACAATGACACAAAATCTAACTGCTAAATACGCTGAAATAAAAGAATATTTCCAGTACGCATCTATAACCAGTTGCGGTGTAGAAAGGACGTTTTCTATCTACAAGGATGTACTTGATTCAAAGAGAACAAGTCTTACAGAAGAGAAAATGAACAAATAATAAGGTATTTTGTATTTTATAGATCACCAGCCACTTGTTATCCAATTATATAAATAAAATTAAAACCTCTTTAAAAATACAACATTTCAATAGTGCGCCCATGGGCGATGAGTCATCAACCGTTCGTGTCCGCGCCCGAATAATGATATTAGTTTAACAACGAGGAAGTGTTTATGTTATTGTATCTGACTGTAAAAAAACATGGTGTAGTATACTGGTCCTTCAGGAGCTGCAAGAGACGAGCTACCACTAAATCATTGTGGAACCGTCAAAGACCATCAGGTCGCAACAGATACCTATATGAATAAAACAGGTTTTTGTCAGTTTTACTAAATAAAAAAATTAAAATGCATTACAATAAACATTTATTAATATGAAATACAGAAATGCGTTTGATTCAGTAAGGGTAGTTAGGATATTTCTTAATCTTTAACATTTTCACAAGACTCATCATCGTCTTCAACTTCATCCAACTTATTTCTTGTACCACCTCTTTAAAATTTTCTCCAATTTTTTTCGATCTGTTTCTATACTCCATTCAGTCTAAGAATGGAGTAGATGGCGCTACAATATGAGCACAGTTTACACACGATGAACTTTGTATTTTGAAAACAAGTAAAACATATGTTTACTGTCAGATGGATAGCAGGGATATACATATCTGATATCATTATATTTTGACATTTACGTACATTTTTGTACAAGTTGGTAACTCATTCCTCAAGAAAAAGGAATGCACATGTCGTCTAATTGTACTTTTTTGTGCTTCATCCAATTTATTGTAAGTATGACGATAATTTCTTTTTCTTGGAGGAGAAATTGGAACTCCATATAATTCCATTTCTTTAATAATGCAGTACATTGTATTCCTATTAATACCCACTTCCTCTGCTGTTTGATTGACTGCAGCTGTTTTAGACATATTGTCTTTATGCTTAATGTACACATTATAAGCCATTTGCCTTTGTCCAGATCTTATGTGTTTCCCTTTACGATTTTTTGAAGGACCTGGTAAAACTGCTTCCGCCGTACTATAGAATATTAGCGATTACGAAAAGAAAGTTAACGAAATTGATAAAATACCTTAACAAATGAATATTTCACTTGCGAGTTCTAAGAAGAATTATTTTTTAAGAATATTAACAACAAATAACTATGTAAAATACGGAAATCGACAAAATCTTTGAACAAAACTGTCAGTAAACAAATTTTTGACAGAACAAGCTAAATGCGATTATTTTGCCGGTGTAAATGCACACTCGATTTCAACCAATCACAAACGTTTATTTTAAGCCCTATCTTTCCCAATGCTTTATTCTTAGACTGAATGGAGTATATAACTTGTATTCACTGGATCTGAATACACGAACATCAAGTAAAATATGTCCATATTAGTGTGAATTCGTGATGTTTCTCTTCAGTGATCCTGTCGTAGCATTTTGTTTCTTTTATGGCTGGTTCAAGCACATCGTCGGATAGTTGCCCCACGGACAAAGGCAATGATATGATAATGTCTGCTCCATGAATCAAAAGTTTATGCACACATGAACTCATTCTGTACCACTCATTTTAGCTGTATGAAAACAATAATCCCTAAATTTTTCTTTGTTTATGTAATGTCCACTGGAAATTGTTGTCAAAGTCTTTCACAGCTTCATTTTCACTAATTCGCAAATTCGGTGGCTAACACTTTTTCATTGCATCCGCCACCACATTGTAGGAAGGATCAGTGGCGTAGCGTGGGTGTCAGCCGCCCGTGGCGGAGGAAAATTTCGTCGCCCCCTTATTTAGTTATTTCATTTTAAAAGACTAACATACGGGTATACAGTAGGTAATTCTGAAGAACTTTTCGGCAAGAACAATTATCATTATTGTGCATTGTACAGGTTACAAATAAAAAAGTCATGTTTATATGTTTTACAATATAATAATCAAATTTCTTACAAAAATTCTTACACGTATGCCACTTACATTGATATAACAGGTATAGAACACATGATTATACCTTGACGATCGACAAGGTTAAGTTATTAGCGAAATGAATATAAAACACAAATCGACTTTCAAGTAGAACTAGATCGATACTGTTACTATTTATATTTTTATTGAAAAATAATATAATGGTTAGAATTAAAAACAACGCATCTGTTTTAAACTAAAGCTTTATTCGTCTCCTTTTTTTAAAGAGCAAAGTCTTTCTTACACTATCAATGTCTATAGCATCACATACCTCTTGCTCAATAGACAAGATAGCCAGATTGGTTAGCCCTAAAGTATAACTCATGGTTGATCTTAAATAACTTTTGATCAAGTTCAATTTTGAAAAACTCCTCTCACAGCTGGCATTGCTTATGGCAATTATGAGAAATATTCGGAGCATTATTATAATATTGGACAGAGAATCTTCCAGCTTGGATTTCACAATAAATTTTAATAATTCAAGTGGGTTTCGTTGTCTGTGGCAGCAATAAAAGTCCGCAGTCGCAGTCGTTCCGACTTGAAGTCCTGCTCGTCAATTTCGGCAGATGCGTAGTGTAGATTACATTTAGTATCGTCCGAATCTAATAACATAGCCGGCGTTGAATAAGCAAACTTATCCACCAAATTCTGTACCTGCTGTTTCCGTCTCAACTCATTCTCACAAGGCAAGTTGGCATCTCTGGTTCCGTCATCAAAAATGTGCCTTCTCGTTATGCGCCGCTGAGGTTCCATGGAAATGCAAGTTCTTCACACATATTTTTTGCATGATTTACAGCGCTATCTGCCCATTCCTCTCGTTTCTCTGTCAGTACCATCTGCAAAGCATTTACTTTCTGAGCGCACGGTCTTATGTCAAGTCCCTTTGTTTGTAAATATTTTTGTGCATCATTCACTTTATGTGGCACCGGTTACCAGATGCCCAAGAAACAAAGAAAGGAAAATGACTCCATCGTAACTTGCAAAGTTCCTGCATCTGTTCTTGTGTTTTAGCTTTTACCTGTCTCTGTTAGTTTTTCCAAAGCGACGAGAATGTCTTTGTAATGATGGAATGTCATTTTTACGGCATCACCTCTTGCACTCCACCACGTATCTTGAACCCTTTTTAAACTGTCGCCTGTAGCTGCTATCAGAACTTCCCAACGATGTGTGGACATAGAAAGAAATGAATAGCAACGTTCTAATGTTACTGAACTCGCCTCAACTGAGGCAGCGTGTAAAAAAATTGCTCAAATCATTTAACGAATGATTTGAGCAAGGTACGAATTCAACTTTGGGATTTATTTCTTTAATTCTTTGCTGAACTCCTGAATGCCTTCCAGCCATAACAGCAGCATTATCATATGCTTGGTCTCTACAGTTGCTTATATCGAGGCCATCAGTTTCAAGTTTGCTCAAAATCATCTTTGGAATTCCTTCAGCAGTTTTATATTTTGTGTCAATGAAATCTATAAAAGATTCTACTACTTGTACTTCTTCAGTTTCAATCACTACGTGTTTTAATACCTGCTGTCGAATATAATCAAATAATATTTGGCTTTTTTATTTGTCCGATGATATGTTGCCGAACTTTATTTCCCAAAATTGCTATAAATTCGTTTTGGATTTCTGGTGACATATACGTGATTGAAATTTTGTCACACATTTTAGATTTTACAAGATGTTCAGGAAGTACAGGATCGTACTTTGCAATTAAATGCACCAATTCTAAAAAGTTTCCTCTATTAGTACTGGCGTCGTTTTCTGTATGGCCGCGTAGAGCCAAATTTTGTTTGGCAAGGAATTTTACAATATTAAATATTCTGATAAAAATTTCTTGCCATTTTTTTCTTTCCTCGTTCACTTAGTTTTGCTCTATCTTGTCAAGAGTCTGTCCTTTTTTAAGTCTGGTCTCCAACTCCTTCCATTTGCAATAATTTTGGTTGTGTAGTGTACTTGACTCGTGACTTGAAACCTTGCAGGTGGCAAATCGTAACTCTAATCTAATTTGCAGGTGTTATTATATTATACAATATTGAACACTATTGTTTATATGATATAAGTCATTCTCGCTGAATATTAACCATAAACAATCCAAGCACAAAATAAAATACGGGGAATCCCTACAAGTCAGTACAGACGGTTTTGCCATTCGCTACAATGAGCAAGATGTCATTATTATACATTCATTTAAATAAAGGAGATTCCCCAGTTTCCTCGCAGAATAAGTAGAAAAATTCCGTGCTCAATGGTTCAAATTTTTACAAGATATTATTATTTATTGTGAGATTTTGCCGCCCCCTAAAAGTGCCGCCCGGGGCGGGCCGCCCCTGCCGGCCCTACTACGCTACGCCACTGGGAAGGATATATATATATATATATATAGAAACCAACTGTCGTATCCTTCTACTTATTTCAAATTGTACCCAGTCGTCGGTAATAGGATGTAAGAAGAAAAACAAACTCAAATTACAACGCTAACGTTTCGTACATTTAATCAATGCACTTTATCAAAGCTACAACATGATTAAAAACACATATAACACAGTCAGTAAAATTAAATTATATAACAGCTATTTATTTACCTTAGTAATTTATTGTAGAGATAAAAACATATGAAATGTAAATGATGTTTACGCTACTCACATAGTAATTTATAAATGGTATTTAATACTTTATTCTCGGACATTATGTTATACTCGTTTATATGTTCTCAACAAACGAGACCGTGATCATCTATAGGTTAGCACGTATCTATGTATCTTATTTTAAAAATTATATTATTTTCTTGCGAATAACAAAAACATCACCCACAAAAAGAACAAGCAGACACAAAGCAAACCGAGGTCATTACACTAACAATATAATACACGTATATACCCAATACTCAAAAGATAAAATCTATACAACAATTAACAACTATTATAAATTCAAATGAATGGAAGAATACAATTATTATTATTACTTTATGACCCCTGCATATACATTCAATATTTGTAACGCTGAATCATCTTTGACATTGATAGTATACTGGGACTTATATATATATTTATTTTCTCAAGAAACAATCTCTTACTGAGATTATTTTCCTTATCTGAAATTTCCGGGCTGTCAAAATCAAACTCATGGTCAAACTCAAAATGATGTCTTGATAACGCTGTTTGTTCTCTTTTATTTCTATTTCTATCAAAGCAATCTTGTTTATGATTTTGTATTCTTCTAGATAAGTATTGCTTCGTTTGGCCCACATAAACTCCTTCGCATTGCTTGCAACTTATTCTATATATGATATTAGAAGCAGACTGTAATGAGATTGGATCTTTCAATTTTGTAAAAAGATTTGCTATTGTTTTTGAATTGTAAGTTGTTAGACATGTGTCATTGTTTTTAAGAATTCTTATCAAACTAGGTGTCAAATCTTTTATGTATGGTAAACTAAAATATCTCTTATTCTTGTTAATTTTTTGTATCCCTTGTGAACTATCAATGTCCCCAACCTCATTGCCCATAGTGCGGCTCCTTGGAACGACACCATTATTGCCATATAACACAGTGTCTATGAACCCCCTGGGATAACCATTCTTCACAAGAGTATCCCTAATTAAATCATAATTCTTTCTATGAAAACTCTGATGGCTCAATAGGGTGTGTAGATTGAGCCATCAGAGTTTTCATAGAAAGAATTATGATTTAATTAGGGATATTCTTGTGAAGAATGGTTATCCCAGGGGGTTCATAGACACTGTGTTATATGGCAATAATGGTGTCGTTCCAAGGAGCCGCACTATGGGCAATGAGGTTGGGGACATTGATAGTTCACAAGGGATACAAAAAATTAACAAGAATAAGAGATATTTTAGTTTACCATACATAAAAGATTTGACACCTAGTTTGATAAGAATTCTTAAAAACAATGACACATGTCTAACAACTTACAATTCAAAAACAATAGCAAATCTTTTTACAAAATTGAAAGATCCAATCTCATTACAGTCTGCTTCTAATATCATATATAGAATAAGTTGCAAGCAATGCGAAGGAGTTTATGTGGGCCAAACGAAGCAATACTTAGCTAGAAGAATACAAAATCATAAACAAGATTGCTTTGATAGAAATAGAAATAAAAGAGAACAAACAGCGTTATCAAGACATCATTTTGAGTTTGACCATGAGTTTGATTTTGACAGCCCGGAAATTTTAGATAAGGAAAATAATCTCACTAAGAGATTGTTTCTTGAGAAAATAAATATATATAAGTCCCAGTATACTATCAATGTCAAAGATGATTCAGCGTTACAAATATTGAATGTATATGCAGGGGTCATAAAGTAATAATAATTGTATTCTTCCATTCATTTGAATTTATAATAGTTGTTAATTGTTGTATAGATTTTATCTTTTGAGTATTGGGTATATACGTGTATTATATTGTTAGTGTAATGACCTCGGTTTGCTTTGTGTCTGCTTGTTCTTTTTGTGGGTGATGTTTTTGTTATTCGCAAGAAAATAATATAATTTTTAAAATAAGATACATAGATACGTGCTAACCTATAGATGATCACGGTCTCGTTTGTTGAGAACATATAAACGAGTATAACATAATGTCCGAGAATAAAGTATTAAATACCATTTATAAATTACTATGTGAGTAGCGTAAACATCATTTACATTTCATATGTTTTTATCTCTACAATAAATTACTAAGGTAAATAAATAGCTGTTATATAATTTAATTTTACTGACTGTGTTATATGTGTTTTTAATCATGTTGTAGCTTTGATAAAGTGCATTGATTAAATGTACGAAACGTTAGCGTTGTAATTTGAGTTTGTTTTTCTTCTTACATCCTATTACCGACGACTGGGTACAATTTGATATATATATATATATATATCGGCTGTACGGCTTTTTGCACCTGCCCACATCCTCAAGTAGTCCACTGCGGTCAGTCTAATGTTAATTGTGAGTTCGATTCTCATAACCCTGGTAAGTGACTACTAGGGTAGTGTAGGTTGTTTTACTCCCTGTCCGGACATAATCTTACAAAGCGTTACTCTTAATACACAAAACTGTTATATTTTCTTAGTACGAAACAAATATAAAAAAGAAGACCTGATAGATAAATTGTATTTTGTGACAACTACTTCATAGTTTTTTTTAGGAAAGCTCTTCTCCTTTTTGCATTAATTTGCATACCGAGTATGGTATCACCGTGATTGTTAAATTTAAGTACATAGAAATGTGCTAATAAAACTATTTTATAAGTATCTGGAGTGAGAATTCACTGTGGTATCTGTTTCCTCTGTAGTCCTGTCGGTATAGATTTTAAGCTATGGATAGGGTTTATATAAATGTTTACGTTACGTTACTATACGTGACCGCAAATTGCGTTCGGGAATGTTTCAAATAACCGGGTAAAATTTGTGAACCGGTCGGCTTAGTTAAATGCTATACATTTTGCGAAAACGCCTTATATAATCATTTATTCTATACATTTATGCTATTCTTAGGTCAAGCGATGTTGAAGGAATTAGACAAAGTAGTGGTAATTGGCAGCGAGATCCCAACAAAGACTGGGGTAAAAGGCTACTAGTAAAACCTCTTGAAGAAAGCACTTTGAATAGTACCAGACGCCTAATGTGAGTATATTAAAAAAAATAATTTAGGTATTGATTCATAGTTTTTGTTTTATTAATAGTGAAATACTTGCCACCAAAGAAATGGCACATTATAATAGGGAAATGAGGCATAGACCAGTAATGATAAACACAAGTTCAAACGTTACAACGGAGAAAAGTAAAGCTAAAAAGAAGAGGAAACATTATCATACTCGATCTGCCGACGTAGAAGGCTCCGAACCGGAGCAGGTATGTGAAAATAATTTATTTTATTGAGTCGTGCTGTACTTTTAAGTTCTAACATTACTTGTATAAAAGGAAACGTGCTTTTTCAGTATGTGCGAAGTACATTTTTAAAATTTTTCGTACTTTGATTAAAAATTGACAGTTGAATCAAACATCAATCGCACAGTCGCAAAGCGTGCTAAGGTACTGTTCACGCTGGCTCGAGATATACTGGTGCAAAATTTTCTTTTAATTTTTTTAAAACATATTTTTCGGCTTCTGGACTAATTACTGATTTTGGCCGTTTGGCATCATGACTATTAATATTAAACGAACCATTTTCACATAATTGTTGGTCTAGTTTAGAATTACAGTTGGAAATGTTTTAGCGTATAGACGATCCCATTAGCATGGCCATACTTCAGGTGCAAATCAGACATATTTCAATTTATAGAAAATGGTATTTTGCAAATATGATTATACAGGGTGAAAATATATATGCGGCAATACTTACATACAGCACGTGTCAATTTTCATTAGCCATAGGTGATTAATTCATGCAATACGTGACAACAAGGTACCCCACCTTTCCTCTTCAATGCGAGCGCGAGACCGATACAAGCTCAAGTTAGCAGTAGCTGTTGGACTATTGACTAGGGTGTTTGTACTGCGCTCAGAAATAATATTTACGCATTGCAAGGATTTTTCTTTCTCCTTTCAGTAAATGCAGAGAATTATTAAGCTGCGTTCACGCTGCATGTCACAAACAAAAGCGTAATTCTAATAAAATTAAAAATAGGGTAAATAAAAAAGGATTCTGAAAATAATAAACTACTAGATCGCGGCGGCCATTTGATGATGACGGCTTTTATTGCAGACTAGATCGCAACGTGTTCGCAGCTAAACATTTAATGTAGAAGTGGGAAGATCGGAGAAAGTCGTTGTGATGTCGATTGTTGTCGGGATTGGTGACGCATAGTAGGGGTAACACACGTTGCCACATACAGGGTGTCATTTTGAAAACGTACCACCCTCTATATTTCGGCCCCTATAGAAATTCCAAAAATATGCAAAAACACGTCAAACTTATTTTTAAGGGGGACATTTTGTAGGCTGGTTTTCAATTAAATTACATCAACCCTCTAGCGGGGGTGGACATAACCTCTAAAAATTTAAATGGAAATGCGGGTTGAGTGATACCTCATTTTAAAGGTCGTTTAACCCGCTTTTCAAAAATGCTAATTTCTTGTCCTTTATTTTTTTTTTATTTAAACATCGCCTCGAGATTTGCAAGATTTAAAGAGAAGAATAACAGCTACATGTAGAGAACTTCAGGCAGAAGTGTTTCGAAATGTTAGAGAGGAGTTTGAGAGTAGACTTTATCACTGTTTAGAAAATAATGGACAACATTTCGAAAATTTTATAAAATAAGTTACTTTTTATTAGTTTTTTAATGTTTTATTGCAAAACACTTGATACTTGTATGTTCATGGTTTGACTTGATTTCTTCAAAAGTATTAAAAATAAAAGACAAGAAATTAGCATTTTTGAAAAGCGGGTTAGACGACCTTTAAAATGAGGTATCACTCAACCCCCATTTCCATTTAAATTTTTAGAGGTTATGTCCACCCCCGCTAGAGGGTTGATGTAATTTAATTGAAAACCAGCCTACAAAATGTCCCCCTTAAAAATAAGTTTGACGTGTTTTTGCATATTTTTGGAATTTCTATAGGGGCCGAAATATAGAGGGTGGTACGTTTTCAAAATGACACCCTGTATTATTTGTATACGTATAAATCGCATGTAAACATTGAATCCATATACCTAATGAAAATTGACACATACAGTATGTAATAGATAAGTAAGACAGCAATTCAAATCTACAAAAAAAATAATCTATCGAAACTTTCACTTTTGCGTAAATTTAAGAACACAAACTTTTCAAATACGGTCCTGTATTCACAGTAAATCAAAATAAATAAAAGTTATATGTTGTCTATTCAAGAACAGGAATTTCTGTGTTTACGTTAAAAAAATCCCCGACACAATGAATTGTAATACAAGCTAGCCCATTATTTACACAAATGTGTTTGTTGTGTATCTTTTTCTAAACATCCCTTTATTGCCTATCAGCTGCTCGCAAGGTATTGACCATAATATCACGCAATAAATAAATGGTACATAATTTACATTACAAATTCTTTAAAAATTCTATTTTTCGTTGCCCTTAAAAGGGCAGATTTTGGTGAAACAGGTCTAATGATTAAAGTAGATGTTCAAAGTGACCGCCATTTGCGTCAATACACGCTTCTAGCCGTTCGGTAAATTTTCGAAGTACACGATTGAACACGGCACGGTTTTCACGGATATGGGCCGCAGCTTGAAAAATACGTTGCTGAAGGTCTTCTTCGTTTACAACTTCAATGCCGTTATAAACAAGTGCTTTCATGGAGTCTTATACGAAAAAATCCAGTGGATTTAAATCGGGACTACGCTGCCAGCCCACACCTTTATTGAAAAACGGTATTGGAAACGAGATTGATGTATGATGTGAGGGTTTTTATCGGCCCAATAATGAAGGTTGTGAAAATTTAAAATACCTCCCCTTGTAAATGCACTCATCGGTAAATAACACCTTCGACGCAAACTGCGGCTGTTGTGTAAGTTTCCGACGAAACCATCTACAAAAATGAATTTGTAGCGGGCGATCGGCTTCCATAAGTTCCTGGACGCGTTGCACATGGTAGGGGTATAACGAACTCCTTTGAAGTATTATGGACTGTTGTATGTGAAACGCCTACCTCTCTCGCAACCGATCGGGTACTTGTTCTTGGATTTCCATCTAGAATATCTAAAATTTCTTCCTCCGCATCTAGTAACCTACGTGGTCTTTCATTACCGCGCCCTTCATAACTTGGGTGAAATGTACCGCGTTCTCGCAATCTGTAGACTGTAAAATTAAATGCCTTGAAGGACATCTACGGTTCGGAAAACGTTCTGAATAAATACGTCTAGTACCGCTAACATTTCCACCTGTTTCACCGTACAATAATACGATATCAGTTAATTCGTGATTTGTATAAGCCATACTTCCCAGAGGTTCATAACAGAGTGATACTAACAGTATGAATCATTAATCTAAAACTCTCGCCACTACACTTTAGTAAGGGTGACGCTGTTATAAACAAAAGTAAATTTACCAGAGTCGGATCGGGCCACGCGTATTTATTAACAATTTTTTTTTCTTAGATCTCATTCGAGATAGAGCCTTCGTGTATTAACATTTTATGCTCAATATTATTACATCTGTTACTTGTTATAATATTGCTGCGTATATTGTTTACACCCTGTATATTAATAAAAATTAAAAACTGACAGCATTGCATCGAAATTAACCATACCAAAATCAGTTAAATTTGCTTTGTTGTTTTGCTGTTTATTGATTAAAATATATAATCAAATCTTTCTTTGAAATACTTAATTACGGCCATGTTTATTAAAACGTTTTTGTTTCTTCTGATGACATTTTAAATAAACGATGTGTTTCTTTTCTATTTTTGACGATTTCGAATTTCATTATCTTAATGGTTTAAGTCTTAGATAACGACGAAATCATTGTGAATTATGACAGTAATAACGTATGTCCAAAAGTTTTCGGAAAAAATTCCAATAAAATTAATTTATAGTAAACATGATCCGATTCAGTTGCTGTTGGAATGAAAATTTAGTAGATTAATTGATGCTTAATATGACGTATCACTTTTGTAAATAAAGTCAAATACAGTGTCCAGGGTGTATACTTTCTGGAAAACAGGGAAAACCTGAAAAAGTCAGGGAATTACATTCTAATTCTGGAAACAGGGAAAAGTCAGGGAATTTGCTTGATTTATAAAATAAGTCAGGGAAAATTAATTAAAACAGACGACAAAGAACTTGATCAAAACATCGACGAAATATTTAACATCATCCTTTTCTGGGCCATACGACTACTGCAGATCTTCTAGAAGCTTTGGAAAACGCTTTAAAAGCCTTCAATATGAGTTTATTTTAATCCAGAAATATTAATTTATGATGTATAGTGAAACTAAAATCTAATTATAGGATGATGGTGACGCAAATAGCAGTGGATCAGAATATTCTACCAGCAAAGATGCAGTATTCAGTGACTCCAGTACGTCCGCTTCTGAATCGTCTGGTTATTCTGATTGGGTCAAGGATCAAGGAGTCTCCCTAGAGCCACCAAAAAGATCGAAACGAAAACAAGTAGCTCGCCATATACCTCCAGTAAATGAAGAGCAAGTCAAATCAAAATGGGAACCACATGATGTAAGAATATGGCCTACTTTCAGAATTTCATTTATATTGCAAAATGGCGTACTAATTATGTTTTTGATGTTAATTTCAACACAAGAATAGATACATATCATATTAAATAAATAATACTACATTTACAGGGTGAATCAACGATCTGACAAAGTAAATTTACTCTTTAATGCTTAATATAATTAAAAACTCGCGTATTATAGTTGATATATGTAGTGCCATTGCTTCACAATTTTTTATTTTATTTATTTTTTAAATTTAACACCTTGCATATACCGGGTGTCCCAGCGGAGCGGTAAAGTCTATTATTGGTATCTAATAATGTAGATAGCGAATAATTTTTAATATAAAAATTCATAAGCTCTACAATTTAAAAATATTTTCAATTATACGCCGAACCAACACAAACTTATGTTTTTTTTCTACTCTCATACTTTAATTGTATTATTAGATATGTTGAACCTGTACTTTAATTATGTCCATTAAGATACAAGTTTATATCCAATAGGAATGCGACATTCCAATATTCATCAATATTCAATATGGCCACTTCATATCTGACAGATATAAAAATTAATTAAAGTTGACAGTTCTCTGCAATTTACTAGTAAGTAGTTAAAATTTCTGCTTTTTTGAAAATATAAACGGTAAAAATGAGAGATAATGACTGTGAAATGTAAAATTTGACTCCACCAGAAATTATGGAACAAGCCTTGGTAGCCACGAACAATTTATTACCAGCTAAATTCGCAAAAACGTACGGAAAATTTTCCGCTCAATTTATGAAATGGAATGTTCAAACAATAATGTTTTATTATAGTGATGTGAGTGGTGATAAATATCGTCATGATATATATCGTGTTATTGATATTTATCAGCTACGCTAAAATGAAAATAGCATGATATTTATCGCTTTTCGTTTCCACATTTTTTCAACGACGCCGAACGCCGAACATAACCTAACACTTTTGCAATCAACTAATCAACAAGTTGTTACGGTTGTTACACGTTGTGGGTTTAGTTAAGTTCTAAAATGCCTCGACAACAATTTGAAATATGGAAATACTTTAAAAGATACCGCCGTGGCAAATACATGCACGGGGATTGTATTTATTGTAACAAATCATTTATTGCCAATCCCAAGCGGCAAAAAAAAACATTTATTGGAGTGTATTAAAGCGCCAATTTCACTTAAGCAAGGCTTTTGTGACAAAAATAAAAATGGAAAATCCCTTTCGGTAAGACTACTTCGTTTATAACGACTTAATGTTACTACAACTTTTATATGTAGGAACAAAGAACTCAAAAAACAACAATACTCAAACCATCTGAAGCAGCTACATCAAGTGATCCTGATGGCAGCAACGTCACTCAGATCACTCAAATCTCATCATTTTTGGACAATTTTCTTGATCGAATAACAGATACTGAACAAGAGGAATTTGATACTCTGTTAGCACGAGCAATTTATTCTAGTGCATCCCCATTTGCATTGGTGGAAAATAAAATTTTTAAACAGTTTATGTTGAGAATTAGACCGTCATACAAGCTCCCATCACGTTACAAAATGTCTCATGGTCTTCTAGAGAAGGAGTATCAGTTAGTGGAAAGTGTAGTACGAACCAAGATTGCAAAGGCTTCATCAATCGTAATTTTGACTGATGGATGGACTGATGTAAATGGGATATCGCTTATCAATATAATATTATTTAGTCCCGTACCCATTTTCTATAAAACAATAGACAGCAAAACCGTCAGCCACACGGGAGAATATATGTCAAAAATAATAGAGGAATGTATAGAAGACATCGGAGCAGACAAAGTTGAAGGAATCGTAACAGATAATGCTAGGAATATGGTCTCTGCGTGGAATTTACTGAAAAACAAATATCCAAAACTTGTCTCATATGGTTGCATAGCTCATGGCTTAAACCTACTACTTAAAGACTTGTTTCGTTTGAATAGTTTGTCAAAGTATGCAGCAATGGCAAAAGATATAATTAAATTCTACAAAAATAAGCATATCCCAAAACAAGTGCTGAAGGAAGTCCAACTGAAAGAAATCAATAAAGAAATTGCACTCATAACATGTGTTGACACAAGATGGGGTTCTGTAGTTGCTTCACTTAAAAGCCTCTCAAAAAATAAAGACTTTCTGCAAGAAACCGTTTTACATAAGTCGGTTAAACCTCTAATAAACGCACGCCTTCGACGTTATATACTAGATGATGATGATTTCTGGCCAAAGATTATGGATATAATAGAGCTTACAAGTCCCATAGCTGACATGATAACGAATCTCGAAGGGGACAAGCCGTTATTGTCAAAAGTACACCGTTACCTACACGATCTGCAAGAGCATTTTTATTCTGATAAAATAGATTTTCTCCCACAGGCAGAAATACAGAAAGTCCAGGAAGCATTTGAACACAGAAAACAATTCATGAAGCATCCTATTCATTTAGCAGCAAATTTATTAGACCCTAAAGAAATGGGAGCAGCTCTAAGTGAAGATGAGGTTTATGAAGCTTTGAATTTTATTTCTGAGTTTGCTGAACTTAGAAATTTGGATTCAGTAAAAATATTTGGTGAATATTCCGAATATAAATTAAAAACGAATACATGGAGGAATCAAACTGTTTGGAAAACAGCTGATAACACTGAGCCCACACAGTGGTGGAAAGCATTTTTTGAAAAGAAGGAACTGACAAAAGTAGCTGTAAAAATTCTCAACTTTCCAGCAACTGCCGCAAGCTGTGAGAGGAACTGGAAAGATTATTCTTTAATTAAGACAAAAAAGAGGAACAGACTGACTATTGACCGAACTCATAAACTTGTATTTATAAAGTTTAATTTAGATCTTTTGGAACCAGAAGATTTTTTTACGGTTCAGAGTGCCCCTCCTAATGCAAATCCTTTGCCAAAAGAGTCAACTAATAACCTGAATGATATCTCTGAACACATGGAAACAGATGATGGAGTTGCAGGTCCAAGTGGTATGAGTTTAAAAAAAAACGTGAAGACTGAAAGGTTTTCTAGTCATAGTACTACTCTTCTTGAGCATGATGAAGAGGAAGAAGGTACAGAATACAGTCGTTCTGACGCAGGATCTTTAGTAGATGTGGAAATGCATAGTGAAGACGAGGAATCATGTCACGGTTTAGATGCCTCAGAACCCCATCTCGAAGATGAAGAAGATGAATATTTTTCTATTAATATTAATAATAATCAAGAGACTGATTATGAAGAAATTGATAATGCCGAAAATGAGAAAAATGAAAATGCAACAAAAAAAAAACTTTTTGTACCAAATTTTCTAATTATGAAGTAAAAAAAAATTGTTTTGTTTGAATTTATTTTTTATTTTTATTTTATGAATGTTTATTTTTCTGTTTTTGACTTCATACTAAACTTTAAATAAATGAAATTACACCTAAAATGTCTAAAATTTTATCAATTTTAATAATTAAGCAATTTCTTGTTTACATGTCCATGGTATGTACCGTATTAATTTGAAAAATTAAACACGTAGAATACCAAAACAAAAAACTAAAATTTTTTATTTATAGCATTTACTGTTGATAAATATCTTGCTAAATATCACGATAAATATCAAAAAAATAAATAGCACGCTATTTTACATCACTATTTTATTATGGGGTCGTAGAAAAAATAGTGTATGCATCTCGCATTTAATGGCTATTAAGACACTCGTATTCATTACAATACTCGCCTTCAGCTCGTATCGTAATTTTCATTCTCGTGTCTTAATAGCCATCATTAAATGTTCATTGCATAAAATACTATTTTAAATGGAATGTTATGCATTTTTTTACATTTTATGATAGCCATTGAACGGCTGATTAAACTGACATCAACTTGTATTTGTCGATTTTCAACTGTTTCTGAGATATGGCGATTTTTCGTTATAATTGTACAACATTTGAAAAGTTGCTATGAAATAACGATTGATGATGAAATACCTATTATGGGCTCAATTAGTAGATACATATATCTTTTCGGTACGTAAAATTTATGTTTATTTCGGCATATCTACGCATGTTCTTTAGAATCACATACCATTCGCTAAAGTTAAAAATTCTAAAAAAAATAAATGGAACATGTATACCTGTATTTTATAAATCATTGAAAAGTACTTAAAATTTACTAATTCAAAATATATACTTTATTCCACCTGTGGGCGATATTGCAAAAGGATATTATATCTGAATAAACCCGATTACGACTTAAAAATAAAGAGTTGGCACGACTTGCACTACGACTATAACTAAAATTAATCGAAAACAGTTACTTCTATTTTCCTTTTACAAATAAGTGCTTTTCATTAAAATTTTAAAACTCACGAAAAGCTTCTTCAAAAATTGTTAACGCTTTCATGAGGAATACTGCCATTCCGCATGAAAAAGGGGCCGTGTAACTGCTGCCGTAAAAAACGCAGATGCACAATAGGTTCTTTTGTTATGCGTTCAAGAAAATCCTCATATAAGCGTGCGTAAACTTTCTAGAGTCCTTGATGTTAGCAAAAACTGTATTAAGAGAACCTTATAGAAGAATTTTTAATTTGTTATATGATAACTAATAATTACTGTGATGCTTGAAAATAGCAACTTATATGTTCTTCAAGTTATTGCGAAAGTTATAGAAGTTTTCAATAACGTACATTTAAATACTTGTATTAACGGTTAGCTTTTCAAGTGAAGTTATAAATCTAAGTATGGCGATAAACAATATTATGATGACACAGAGCGACTGCGTTATTTTTTTGTTAATTCATGAACTTCCAAACTTTTCATTTTACGAGTTTTTAAATTTTAATAAAAATTAAAATATTAGAAGTAACTCTTGTGTAATTAAAGTCAAGGCAACTCATATTTTTATATCGTAATCGGGTTTCTTCAGATATAATATCCTATAACTTCAGCAATATTGCCAACAGGCACTAGAAAATATATATTTTTAATTAGTAAATTTTAAGTATTTTTCAATGACATATGAATATACAGGTGTTCCATTAAATTTTTTTTAGAATTTATAACTTTAGCGAATGGTATGTAATTCTAAAGGACATGCGTAGATATGTCGAAATAAACATTAATTTCACGTACTGAATTAGATATTTCTACTAATTGAGCCCATAATAGGTATTTCATCATCAATCGTTATTTCATAGCAATTTTTCAAATGTACAATTTTTAAAGAAAAATCGCCATATCATATCGTTTAAATTGTCTGCATTATGCAATACCTTCGCGAACACCTTGTATGAATTAGAACAGATTATGCGAAAGTATCATTTGGCACACCTTGTGTGCATGCCATACCAAATTATGTTGTGTTCTATCATATCACTCTTGAATTATAAGCAATTAATTGTCACTTTTTAACTTCAGTTGTAAATAACTCGAAAATTATTAACTTTAACGACTGATTACTCTTAATAAAAACTATTTCTATTTTAACGGGAAATTCAAATTTGAACTTATATATAGGATGTTCAATTTAAAAAAATAAATCTACCTTGTGCTAATGCTTTGTGGATCAGCCCGTATAAGTGTAATATTTTTAGATTTTGAAGCGACAACCCCATCAACTACAATACGTGAAAATTTAATTATATTAAGCATTAAAGAGTAAATTTACTTTGTAAGATCCTTGATTCACCCTGCATAATTGTTAAACATTGTTAAACTCCCACTGTAATTGGCCTTGCCTTTTTTTAAAGGTTTTTATTTTAGAATCCAAACATCGATAAGATCAAGGAAGTACCTGAAAATTATAAACAATCAGATTGGTTGGCCGAGACCATGCCCAAGAAAGTACCCTACTTTCCACAAATGGGGGATGAGGTTGCGTATTTCCGACAGGGTCATCAACTGTATGTAAACGCTGTGCAATCGAAAGGTGCATATGAAGTAAACGCCAAAGACTTTCCGTGGGTCAAAAATCAACTGAAAGATTGTGAATTTGTCAAAATAGTCGGTATTAAGTATGAAATTAGACCGCCGCGATTGTGTTGTTTGAAACTGGCCTTGCTGGATAGTGATGGACGTTTAACCGGAAATGTTTTTACTGTAAAATATCACGATATGCCCGATGTAATAGACTTTTTTGTTTTGAAGCAGACGTATGAAGTTGCTATATCTAGGCTTTGGAATCCCGGAGATAAGTAAGTTTTTAAACTATTGAATTAGTTTATTCTC
This sequence comes from Amphimallon solstitiale, assembly GCA_963170755.1. Taxonomy (NCBI): domain Eukaryota; kingdom Metazoa; phylum Arthropoda; class Insecta; order Coleoptera; family Scarabaeidae; genus Amphimallon; species Amphimallon solstitiale. The sequence goes on along the minus strand of OY720682.1, from coordinate 80,430,085 downwards.
TATAGGCACGTTTCGCGCGGTATTGTTATACGATATGTAGGAAATGATTTTATTCTTCTGCTCTAGGTTTAGATGTATGATCGATGACGCATGGTGGATAGGCGAAGTTGTATCAAAGTCTGCTGTAAGCGAGGAATTTTTAGATTCCTTATTTATGTGTTACGAAATACGTTGGGACAATGGGGAATATGAGAGAATGTCCCCGTGGGATATGGAACCATTGAAAGAAGATAGTAAGTAATTTTATCCGGATGAAAGATATTATTAAAAACCAGTTAATACATTTACTATCTTCAATATTTAAGTCCATAGAGATAGATATATGGGTACAAAAGAATCTGTAATTAATTGAAACATGCCGTATATGAAACACACGTCATCAAGAACCTCATTAAATAACACGAATAGTGGTGTATTACAGACATCAAACTGTATATGTAAATGTATTATACGAGGATAATGTGAAAAATTCTCGGCCTGACAATGAAAGACTGCGATTATCAGTTAAAAATTGATTTTATTTTTCTACATAATCTTCAGTGACTTCAACACACTTGGTTCTCCAACATCAGTATTCCTTCCCGGAAGGCTGTTAAAATATCCATTTACGGCCCTCCCAACTTTTTCATTGGAAGCGTGACGCGCCTCCCAGAAACATTTTTTTTTAAGTTTGGGAACAGACGGATGTCTGAGGGTGCCAAATCAGGGGGATGGTCGGGCAAATCATACTTCAAATCCGGCAGTTTTCTTATTGCTAGCGCACTTTTGTGAGCGTTGTCCTGGTGAAACATGATTTCTTTCTTCTTCAAGCTACTCCTCTTCTCGCAAATTTTGGCATCCAGCTGGACAAGAAGGTTGGAGTAATATTCGCCTATAATTGTTCTGCCTGTTTCAAGGTAGTCAATTAACAGGATCCCTTTCGCATCCCAAAACAGTGGCCATGACCTTTCCGGCAGATGAGATCGACTTTGCTTTCTTTGGCGCTGAATACCGGCTTCCGCCCACTGCTTCCGACTGCTGTTGCGTTTCTGGCGTGTAGTGGTAATAAATCGCAGCACAAAATCGGTCGGATCCCTATTGAATCGGTCCAAACATGGCTGCGAAAGTCGTTTGCGCATTTGCTTTGATCGGCATTCAGCAAATGCGGCACCCACCTTTCGCATCCCTAATTCTTCGTGCAGGATGTTTTGCACCCTTTCTTTCGATATCCCCACGGTCTCAGCTATCTCACTCACCTTCACACGCCTATCGTGATAGCGTGCACCTGTTCGATGTTTTCCGGTGTGTTTGTGGTTTTTGGTCGTCCTTCAAGTGGGTCATCTTCGAGGGACGTGCGACCACGCTTAAAATCAGCTGCCCACTTTTTAACGATTGACATTGAAGCAGTCCCCATAAACTTTTGTCAACTCCGGATGAACTTTCTTAGGGGTTAATCCAACCAAAACGAAGAATTTTATTTATGACCTCACGATATTCAAGTTAATCCATTTTAACGAAAAACACGGAAGACGTCTACTGCGAAAATTCGTGTAAACAAACTACTTGACAGAACAATTTGAAACTTGTCATACGAAACAAATGACAGGTGCAGGCAGGCAGGGATCATACATTTTCGCTGATTGGAAGGCCATCTCTGTGTCAGACCGATAATTTTTCGCCTTACCCTCGTAAACATCCACGCGCAGACTTTACTAAAACTATCTTTAATAATGGCGTCTGTGATTCGAAAATGGTCTCCTAGCTGAGAGTGCGCAGTACAAATGCGCGTTCCGTGTATTAGCAGTTTTTAATGTCTCTGATATTTACGCACTATCAAATTAGATAACACATTATTCATAATCCTCTCAAATGGTTTTTCTAAAATAATTAGTACGATTGTCAAGTTTTTATTCTATCATTAAGAATACCGTCTCTCGATTTACGCGGAATCTAACCAGTACACAAAAAGTATTAATGGGATAGATCGTTAAAAATCATCGAAACATTGCCATCTTTGCTGTAGAAATATAATATGACGTTTCGGCAATGGATCAGTTGTCACCTTAAGGGTAGCCTTGATAGAGGGCTATTGTATAATGATGAATAGACTACATAAACCACAATAAGAAAAAAAGGACTCCATGGAATATTTCACTAAATTTTATTTAAGGATGAATTTTTCATACAATAGCCTTTATTACCGCTACTCTGAAACGATCAATCCGTCGCCGAAACGTCGATTTTTATATTTTTTAATTAAAATCGTCCTTATATAAGTTTAAGTGATATACCATTGTCAATCAATCAATAGTAGCTCATCATTAGGAAAATATATGATATATATGGATACCACTAATACTAAAAGGTGGATCATGGGGAGTAAATAACAACAGGTGCCTGTAATTAATTTACTGACCGGCCATTTGCATTTAAGCAAATTTTACGTTTTAATAATTGTTAAATTCCACACATAATTCCATAAGCGCAGTTTGAGGATTTGTAAGCAGTGATTTTGAAAATTGTTGTATAAAATGATGTTTATTTTGCAAAGTAAATATTTAGGCACGACTCTGGCGGTAGAAAAAAAGAAGGAAGACTCAAGATGTCTATTTAGTAACATGAAAATTATTAAATCGGAATGCGTGAATCAATTACAGATACTTGTTATAGATACGGTTGGTCTTGATATCGATACACTTGGATAGTTACTGTGAAAATTAGACCAATACGCAGTGGTTCAGCGTACACACAAAGTGCGGACATTCGCATCTAACAATGTATTACGATGCGCTTGACATTGACTTCGTAGTTTATAGCATTGGAATACTTATTTGATAAATCAATATGATGTATATTTGTACAAAATCAACAATTTATTGAAATTTATATTTTATTAAAAGAGAAAAAAAGGTGAAAGAGTATCCAAAAATGAAAGATCATTAACAAAATCATAAAAACTACTTCAGTTGCATCTATTCACGTCCATGTTTTTCGTGATCCAACATTTTGTTAAAATAGCTTCGTCTGTTACAGATCGTTCCGCAAAATTTCCAGTAATAATTTTGGGTTAGTATTACCCACCCGTTGGTTCTTTTTTTTATAAAGCATAATCTTCAATAATGGAAATGAAATGTAAACAATCGCGTAGAACCATCATACCATGTAAGCACTGGAAATTTTTATCACGCGTAGAAAGATTCGCGTAAAAAGTACCGCGTAAATCGAGGAGCAGGTGTCTTTAAAAGCAAAATAATATAACAAGTTATATTTACGTATATATGTCAACAATTATTAAAACATGGTAAGCACTTAATTTATAATTTTTATAACTGTACTAAATGTTTAAACATTTAGCGTATGTAGTATTATCAAAGACGTTACAGGTATAACTAGACAGCGTTCTTATATTAGAAAAGTGAACCGAGGCGGGCATTAACAGTTAGGTCAACTGACAGTTTTTGGTGTCAGTTTTCAATCTTATTTCAAAGCATGCTTTGTATCTGTCAAATGTGTTTATTGTTCACAGTTCAGCAGACGTTTTGGTTACGGCCATTTTTTAAGTGTTTTAGGTAAATTTTGGGTGGAGATTTCAAAATATTCATCAGATTTAGTCTATCAAATCTAGTTTTTGAAATACGCTATATTGGTCTCTTTTAGAATAGAATAATCTTATATTTATTAACTTATGTACATTTCACGTTACTGCTATTCGATCCAACTGCCAGTTAAAAATACAAAGGAAGGTATTTATTTCACTAAGTACATTCTTCACCTACAACTTAAACATTTTCATTTATATGACTTTCAAGCATGGGGTTTACCGGGACAGTCTCGCTGAAGTGTGATGGATAATGAGGATGGCATTTTATAAAGTATTACACGCCGCGGATATAACTACGCTTGTCCTTATCTAGAGCATCTACTCCGCGATAGTTAGTAAATAAGCAACTAGATTAAGATACAATAACAAGTTTATTTAGTTCGTCCCAAGTAACGCAGTTAACCTGGAGGCCCGAACATTACATGGCGATCCTGCCGGGATTGGTGATATGGAGATTGACGTCCTTGCTATATCGTTTCTACTATTTTGTACATACAAATCTTAACCCACTTGCTTATTTGCCAACTATCGCTGAGTAGATGTCCCAGATAAGAAGAACAAATGTAACTTTGTAAAATGCTATCCTCATTATCCATCACATCTCCCTCCGCTGGGGGAAAGAAAATCAAGAACGTTGCTGTTGTTTAAATTCTTTCATCCTTACATACTAAAATGCCTTCCTCATTACCCATCACACAAGACTCCAACAGTAGTTGGGCATCAGATGGTATCCCATCTTCCTTCATGTCGGATCTTCCATAGTTTTAATGTCCTCATCAAATCTTGTCCCCTGTTTTTCGTTAAAATCACCTAGATTTTCTGGAAACCGATCTGAGTGGTTGTGGTGCTAGTGAACTTTTTTTCTCATGCAACCGATAACATTAAAACTGGAAAGCATATTTCTACTAGTTCTCTGTAATTCTCTGTCTAATGATTTCCAAGAAAATTTTTTATTATTCGAACAAATGAGCATCGGACATTAGATTCATTCTTGTTAATTGATGCGGTAAATTATAGATATTAAAAAAAAATTCCTATTCCAAACACCGCCAATTATTTCGCCTTTCAGTTTTTCAGTGGTAATCCCAGGAAATGTAAGTGTTAAGTAGCCAAAACAAAGTCCATATTGATTTACAGTCTTCACATATTAGTTCATAATCCACACCTTGATATGCAAGGGTGGATATAATATTTCTGTCTCATAACCAAAGGATCGTTTATTATGTTTTGTTTTTCTTGAGTCATGAAATTCTTAGAGGCCAGTTTATATAAAACCAGTGCTGATCCTTAGCTTTGATGTACCAAAGACAAAAAAGATAAGGATGTTTTGTATATACACTTGGGTGTCCAAAGAGGGTGCTCATCACTTTTAGATCGACATAAACCACCCATAATTATTTTTTGGTTTTTACGGTCATGACTTGATACCAAATAATTCAAATTGGCTGATTAGATTATAACTTTTGGTTCAAAATTTTAATTTTGGCCTCTAAAGATATAATTATTTCATTATTTCTGCCTTCTATCAGAACTAAAATCATTTAGCTTGCATCTCAAAAACTTCAGTTGCTACGAAAAGGAATTCAGGTATTTTTGAAATCAACAGACCAAAAATATCCAACATTTGTCATTGTTTTTCGGCATCAGAACAGAAATTTCATTCTGTTCAACTACGTATTAGTTATCTAAAAATGTTATCGTATTGTATGGTGGTAGATAACTATTAACGCGAAAGACAAACTCAATTTTTATCAACATTAAATGTGTTTTTAATGGATTCATATTAATAATGAGATTTTTCAAATTAGAAATTAATTTTGTAGTACATAAATGATAATATGTTATTAATCTCTAGTGAATTTATTAATTTAGATATAAATATGTTAAATAACTAATTGAACGGGATGTTACCTGTTGAAACTCCATGTTAGAATAAATAATAAACGTAAAGATAGTTTCAAATAATTTTTATTGTTTCACTCACAACAATATTGTTTCGCCAAACTTTGGCTTCATCAGGTGATGACGGAATAATGTTTACAAAATCATTACAGCGTTATATATACTTATTTTATATAAATGTCGGGGTTATCTTTGTCATTCAAACATACATTAGGAATGACAAAGATAAAATAGTAAGAAAGTCAAACTCAGGAGTCTATATGTTAACATGTGAATGTAACAAAGTGTACATCGGTCAAACAGGACGCACCTTTGAACAAATAATTAAGGAACACGAAAAAAGCTACAAGGAAAGAAAGACGGATTCAACATTTGCCAACCATTGCATAGAACTAAATTTAATAAAGAATTTCAAATTTTACATGTACAAGATAAAGGAAAAAAACGTAATTTATTTGCGGCTTTAGAAATTAATAGATATAAGAAAATAGGTCGGGCACTAAACGAACAAACAGATTTAAATCACTTCCCTCTACTGTCTTTCTAAATGTTTTAAAACACCCCCTCTTTGAACCCCGACATTTATGTAAAATAAGTATATATAACGCTGTAATGATTTTGTAAACATTATTCCGTCATCACCTGACGAAGCCAAAGTTTGGCGAAACAATATTGTTGTGAGTGAAACAATAAAAATTATTTGAAACTATTTTTACGTTTATTATTTATTATAAATATTTCATAAATTTTCATTAGAAACCTTTCAAAGTAATACGTTTCCGTGTAAATATTGACCTAATTAAAATGGCGTCTGTGCCTCACTATTTCTTATGCCATTATTATGGTAGCATGCTCTCTAGTATGATATTTTAACGTCTTTGATTTCTATATATGACAAAACTTAATATTTAGATCTAGTTCCTTCAAAAAAAAAAAAAAAAAAATTATGCACTTTATCAAGTTCTCTTTTGTACCGAGGTTTCGATGAGCATCTAAAAAAAAGATATCCGAGTCTTGTTACCTGATCTTTATCATTATATCATAAAATGTTTACAATAGCTGTTGTATTACCAAAAAGAAAACGATGAAACCTTTTCGTTAGGAATGCCAGCGAATCCATGCGAAGCAGTTTCTGTTCTACCCGAAGAAATTCAGAGTATGCTATATCAACCGCAAATGGAAGAGTGGCCTCATGGTGATAGAGAAGGTTCCACAAAGAGAATAATCAGAGGTCTAGATAGTGTTATGGGTTTGGCAATAGCGGAACCATTCCTGGTTCCGGTGGATGTCAATGAGTATCCATCCTACGCCATGGTAGTGGAGTATCCTATCGATTTATCGACGATCAAAGCGAGATTTGAGAATAATTTTTATAGAAGGATTACATCATCTCAATTCGATGTTAGATATCTGGCGACGAATGCTGAAAAATTCAATAAACCCCATAGCATTATAGTGAAGCGTGCTCGTATTATCACGGAATTATGTTTGCGGATTATAAAGTAAGTTTATATTAAGAAACACGTTTGAACAGGGATTTTAATATTTTTATTGTCCGTACTTGTCATAAATGTAGTTAAGTTTAATTTTGAAATGGTTTTTCGAGTCTGGTATAGTTTTAGAGGTTACATTTTGACAAAAGGCGTTCTGTAGAGCGTCTCAACTTTAGTATTCAGTTGTCTCTTATGGGATATATACCGTTTGACTGAAATAAAAGTAGATATAGGGAAACACAGACACGCACACATGTGCATGCAAACATGAAATGGAGGGGTACGATAATAGGGGAGTAGATATGAGTTCATATCGGGACACCGGTTACCGGGGCTTCAGTGCAAAAAGTTGAAAGCTAGTATGCAGACGTTTGCTTTAAGGAATTGCTCCGCTATATACGGCTTTTGTATAATATTTTGGTAATTGATGTATAATGTATTAACATTGAACTGAAACAAAACTCTATAAAAATTGTAACTAAAATAAAATTCTTATAAAAAATTAAATAAAATTCTCACATTTAAAACGAAACAAAATATTATACTTAATGAACTATACAAAATTTAATGTTGAAGATGTTCAAATGTCTGTCCCTCTTGCATCAAGCAGTACCCTAAACGATTATAAAACCCATTTCGTACATTCGATAGCATTTCAGGAGTAATCATTTGTATGGCGTTTAGAATTTGTTCTCTTAAGCCATCCAAATCAATCGCTCTATTTCCTTCAGCGGTATAGATTTTCGACTTCACGTGTCCCCACAAAAAAAAAGTCACAGGGTGTTAAATCCGGGGAATGTGGAGGCCAACAAATGTCTGCATCCCGACCACCAATACGTCTTCCCGGAAAAATGCCGTTGAGATATTCCCCGGCAAGCCGGCAGTTGTGAGCGGGGCAGCCATCTTGTTGGAACCAAACAAACATCATCGAATCTAACACCTGGTATTGCTCGAATTGCAGAAATTACCTGATTTTGCAAGAGATCGAGATACCTTTCTCCATTTAGCGTGCCATTAATAAAGAATGGTCCTACAATATTATCCCCCAAAATACCAGCCCAAACATTCAGTTTTTGCGGGTATTGTGTGTGAGCGTTGTAGGTTAGGTGAGGATTTTCCTTAGCCCAACAACGGGCTACAGATGGGTTACGTCGACCGTGTAATGGAAATGTCGATTCATCAGTAAATATAATGTTACTAATAAACCGATCATTCCTGTTAGCGATTTCCATTACACGTTCACAAAACTCCATCCGACGCCAGTAATCATCGGGAAATAGTGTATTTGACCTATGAAGTTTATATGACCTGTAGCCATACTTCTTCAAAGTTTCTACAACCATTTCTTTACTAATATCAAACTTAGCGGCAATTAGCCGACAGCTTAATGAAGAATCTTCTTCGACACTTGCACAAATAAGAAATTCCTGCGCCTCTTGTTCTTCTGTGACGTTACGGTGTCTTTTAGTATGCAATTAACACAACCTTCTGTACGAAATCTTATGGATAGCTGGCACAGAGGGAGGTGGACGATTTTCATACGCCGCAACAAATAAATTTTGCACGTCTTTCTACGAATTATCCTTCGCATACCATAACACAATCTGTATTTTTTCCTCGGCAGTTAAGGGCATTTTATTTTAATATTTGCGAGTTTGCTCAGACACAATGTAAGTTCACGCTCTAAAGATACGGAACGAATGCCATGCGCGCATGGTGTCCGCGCTCTCGGTCTCCCCACACCACCGGTCTTATGGTGGTGTGGGTAAACCGAGAGCCACATTCTTGAAATGTTGTATACATACATACATAGGTACATGTTTATGTGTGTGTATTTGAAGAGGCATATTAACTTTTAAATACGACAATCTGTATACCTCTTTTATTTTACTACCATAAGCAATTTGTAATAAACATCTTTTTTTTTATTTCAAGGCAATGTTGTCAGTTCGATTTATTATGTTTATGGTTGGCATTATCGGTGTGGTTTAAGTATCACAACATAACCGTGCTGTCAAGTGTCAAATTAATAATATTATATTAGAATAATATCCTAACCAATAAGTATTTAAAATGTTGTGTCATTATAATGAGTTACCAACCTAATCTGTCATTGTCGAACTGACAACTATGTTGTCTGTCTCCATAAGACACATAGGTACTGAATACTGAGGTTGAGACGGTCTATAATGAAAAACACTTATAGTATATAGTAGTTACCAAAAATGTTAACTTTTTTTTTAGTAATATAGAAGATATATTATTGTAAATTATATTATATTATACGAGGTCTGACAATTAAGTATCCGGAAAATTGGTTTTAAGAGCTCTTATTTCAAATTGGTCGCAAATTAGATATTACACCCTTCAATATACTCCCCTCCGCGCACACTTTTCCATTCGTGATTTCCACGACTGGAAACAATTTTGGAAAGCTTGTTCATCAAGAGCGTCCAAGACCCCTGTGCATGCCTGTTTCATGACCATTACAGTAGCAAAATGAGTCCCCTTGAGCACCTTTGTTTTAGGGAAGAGGAGAAAATCACATGGACCTAAATCTAGGCTGTAGTTCCAACACAAGTGCCCCTGTGGATGCTAAAAATTCGCGAGTAAAGATGGCTGAATGCCGTAATGCAGCAACCAATTCTTGTTGGCCCACAACTCGGGTCTTTTTCGTGCAATCTGGCGCCGCAATGTTTTCAGGACCTCAGCATAGTAGGCAGCAGTTACAGTTTGCCCCTTAAGCACCCATTGTTTCAAAATGATGCCTTTGGAGTCGACAAAGGTGATAATCATGGCCTTCGCATGTGATTTGGACATGCGCGCCTTTTTGGTTCTTGGCTGGGACCAGGTTTCTCCCATTCACAACTCTGACGTTTGGTTTCTGGATCGTATTGGAATATCCAACTCTCATCATCATACATAAGTTAGAGCGTTAATAAAAATTTAACCTTTTTTTTTAGTAAGGTCACGTTTTTGTCGATTTTGAACACTGTGCGCCGGCAGTAAGTAGTTAGACCTAGCGAAACTCACTACCTGCTGCACCGTAACTCCCTGAACCCTTGGAATATTTTCATAATGTACCATTTCTTTAAGAGGATCTATGTTTTAATCATACGTCAGAAGATTTTTCATGTCTAATGTCTACTCCGATGACCTCTTGAATTAAACTATTCTAAAATAATTAAACTAAATTAGGTATATTCAATCAGAAATTACATTGTATTAAATACACTCGTATTTTAGGGCTAGTACAGAAGTACTAGACGTAAATGTAATATATCATCAGTTAATGGATTCATATGAATCATCAGATAGTGAGATTGATGTAGATGTATTCCAACCTGGACCTTCCTCTTCAACTAGAAATTTAAGGCCATTGACGACAAGGACTTTCTGTAATCCAGATGATTGGAAAATAGAGGCTCGAAAGTTACTAGACGTTCTGTGGCGATGTGAAGATTCTGCACCCTTCAGAGCTCCCGTAGATCATTTGAAACATCCGGGTATAATATTAATTAACTATCTATTAAAATATTATTTAGAGACATTAAAACTTTTCAGATTATTATCAAATAATCGACACTCCGATGGATTTAAGTAATGTGAAAGAAGATCTTTGCGGTGGAAATTATGAAACTCCTCATGATTTTTACAAGGACATGAAATTAATATTTCAAAATTCCAAAAATTTCAACACAAATAAAAGATCAAGAGTAAGTCATATCTTTCAAGTAAAATGTAAATTTGCCTAAAATAAGTAACTATACTAACAACAGAAGTTACCTTTCGAGTTTTATAGATTCACAAAGTGATATATAGGTGAAATAACATTTTAGAGTCACGATAATATGAGGAAAGAATTTTTTATCGTACATCAGTGGTTACGTACTTCGAACTTTTGGCGTCACTGATCAATACCGTTTTAGCTAGAAAGCACACCCCTTTCTCTAAATCAATATAATTTTATAAGCTAGTTGTGTCATAGAATACTAAAAAGTAGGATTCGCCGACCGCCACCAAGTATGCAATGCCCTGAACTGTAATTTTCGGTCTTTCTTTGTCCGCATGATCTTAAAGAAGTTGTGATTGGATACATATGTCAATGATTTGGTATCGTTAGGACCAGTTGAATGACAAAATAAATTTAATTACAAGTACTGATGAAAGGAAATAGTCAAAATACATATCCACTGATGGGTTACCATAAATTATAAGCTAATATTGATGGTCAGGTGTATTGAATTCATGTATATGCCATTAGTTGTTTACTTCACTTTGTAAAATGTTTTTTAAACTTCTTCGAGTTGTACCTTTATTTATTTTTTTAAAAATAAGTTTAAAACGAAAATGAAAAGTGTGAACACATGGATGTTAAAACTAACATCAAGCAGTAAATAATTACTGTGACTTACATATATACCTTTATACGTATGTGTGTATCTCAAACACATGCATATATGCATATACGTTTTACGTACAGTGATGTGCAAATGTATGGAACCAAGTAAATATCTCTGGAGTTTCTAGAGATGTAGAAATTAAATTTGGTGGGTAGATATTACACTATATTTTGTATTTAGTTCGAATGTTTTTATCGCAATTCAACTTCCAGTTTAACCGGAAGTAATGTCAGCTTGAAATTTTTAAATAGAACACCCTGTATATTATTTTAGTTTTGAATAGAACACTTTATTGCGAGTACAAAAATAATGGGTTCGATATGTTTTATTTCATGGCCAACCGTGATATTAACAAAAAAAAAAATATTTTTGAATGAAAATGTAATAATATCTGGTAGTCCATGTAATAATTGTAGCAGTGACAGTTATTGTCAAAATAAGTAGTATTTTAGTTTTAACGCAAAAATGGCTCATTTAAGCGAAAGAGAAAGAATTGAAATACTAATGATGATTGGATTTGGCGACAGAAGAAGAACGCATCAAGAAGTTTGTGACCTTTTTAACAATATTCATCCGAATAGGCAAATAACACGTTCGATAGTTACAAAGACTTTGCAAAGGTACAATACAAATGGCACCGTCGGAAATTTAAGAAAAAGTGGACGTATAAATACTGCTACAAATGAAGAAGTAGCTCAAAATATTGCTATATCTTTAGAGGAAAATCATAATTTGTCTACTACTGAACTGGCCAATATGCACGAAATTAGCCGTCGTTCAGTAGGGAGGATATTAAAACGAGAAAGATATTACCCGTACAAAATTCGCCTTGTTCAAGAACTTTCCGACGACGACTTCAACAGACGGCTAGAATTTTGTGAATCAGTTATGGATATTTGTAACCGTGACGATAATTTTGTACAAAATGTAGTGTTTTCTGATGAAGCAACTGCCGTTACTGGTCCCAAAATAATCCTTACTGGGTACAAGAAGCTCATACGCAACACTCTCAAAAACTGAACGTTTGGGCCGGTATTTACAATAACAGAATTATTGGGCCTTTCTTTTTAGAAGGAAATTTGAACGGGAACATGTATTTAGAACTTTTGGATGCACAAATAATTCCAGCGCTGGAGGAAAATGGACAACTGCCAAATAATATCTGGTTTCAGCAAGGTGGGGCACCACCTCATTACGCTCGCATTGTTCGAGATCGTTTAAACAGGACATTTCCTAATAGGTGGATTGGAAGAAGAGGTGCTATAGAATGGCCTCCTCGATCACCAGACCTTAATCCACTGGTCTATTATCTATGGGGTTTTTTGAAGTCCAAAGTTTATTTTAATCGACCAGATAATTTGCAAGAATTAGCTGAGAGAATAACTCAAGAGATTCAAAGAATTCCACCAGAAACAAAGGCCAATGTTACAATGGCATTTAAAAATAGACTGGCCTACTGTCAAGAGGTAAATGGTGCTCAGTTTGAACATTTAATACACTAACGGTATCCTAACGCTTTGTCGTAGTCATGTTTTATTTTACTATGTTTGCAGTAATTTAAGTACTGTTGTACTCAATTTCAGTTTTGGTATTTAATGTTATTGTTACATTTGTGATTTACACTCGCAAAATACTAGATCTTAGCATTGTAACAAAAATCACTCTTTTGTTAATATCACGGTTGGCCATGAAATAAAACATATCGAACCCATTATTTTTGTACTCGCAATAAAGTGTTCTATTCAAAACTAAAATAATATACAGGGTGTTCTATTTAAAAATTTCAAGCTGACATTACTTCCGGTTAAACTGGAAGTTGAATTGCGATAAAAACATTCGAACTAAATACAAAATATAGTGTAATATCTACCCACCAAATTTAATTTCTACATCTCTAGAAACTTCAGAGATATTTACTTGGTTCCATACATTTGCACATCACTGTATAAAGGTATATATGTAAGTCACAGTAAAAATAAGTTTGTTGATTTTTTTAAAATTAATTTGTTCCTAGTGACTAACCTATAATTTGTCTTAAAATTCTTTGCACACTAAACTAACTCAAACGGTTTAGTCCATTTAAGTATTCTTACTAGATGGGCAAGGTCCAAATGCTGTAGTACCTAATTATAGGTTTGTTCAAACCTCCAGTTCTGAACAGTTCCGGAACCGTTCTAGAATTAGTAGTTCTGATAATAATGCGCATGTCCGGCCAAATCCTGGTTCTACAACGGTTCGAAATCCTAAAGGTGCGAACAGTTTTAAAATTGGAATTTTAGGAAAACTTGTACTACCAACATTAGTAATAGATATATTAAAAAATACCAAACTTATGAGAAGATATATCAATCGTAATGAACATTTAATAGCTAATGCATCTAACCACCAAAATTGCGACAGGATTTAAAAAGTAGTGAAAAAGTTGTTTATAAGAAATTCGAAATTTTGTAATGGATATTTCTGCATTTTTTATATAAACACTGGTGGACAAATATCAATCGTAATGAACAATTAAATGTTGCATTTCAAAATTGCGACAGGATTTAAAAAGTAATGAAGAAGTTGTTTAGAAGAAATACATTTTTTGAAATTTTGTAATGGATATTTCTGATAAACCGGGTAAATAAAACAAGGATTTTTAATACAAGCTGTTAGTAATAATAGGCACGTGCATCAAATGCACACACACATTAATAAATATGTATTACATAAACAAATATATTACAATACATTTTCAATGTTCAAATCCAACTCCTTTTCTTTTCGTTTACGTAATTCATTTGAAGTAAAAGATTATGCCCAAGATATTTTTTTGAGATTAGTTTTAATCTCTGAAGTAGTACACTCTTTTAATCCATTTTGGAGAATATTGAGAATTGAAGCCTTTTTGGTAACTTGAATTGCGATACCTACATGATTTGGTACTTACATCAATCAGACTGTAAACGCTTTGTGCACTTTATTCTTAGAGAAAGAATCACTTGCTAGACTCAAGAACATGGTAGTAACTGAAGTAATTTCTAAAACAATAAACCACCATTTGAAGAAATTTGAATGCTTAATTACATACTTATAGTTGTTTACATTGGCTATTACAAAATTGATATAGTGGGTGTGAATAAGACCAACTGTAAAAAAAATTAAAAATAAGTTTGATGAACCGAATCACACCAATACTCTAATAATATCACAAACTAAAATAAAAAACAAAAACAAATAGGTACTTGAACGACAACTTAAAAACGAACCAACAACTACTCCAAACTCTGAAGTTCGACATAAATACGATAAACATAACCAGAAAAATGCGGAAGCGGATACGCATGCCAATTACGCATGCTCCGGATTTATCAAAATTGCAAATACTAGCCCACCATCCAGAACTGTTAGAACCGTTCCGAACAGTTCTTGAATTACGCGTTCTGAAAGACCGAACACTGAACTACTAGTTCTCAGAATTTGTAGTTCCAGAACTGCATGGTCCGAACAGTCTTTTTCTTAAATGACATGCGCACTAGTTCTTGAACCGTTCGGAAATGGAGGTTTGAACAAACCTTATTCATATGGCATGGAGTCTCTTCTCGTTCTTTGCTGCAAATCTCTTGAACTCTTCCTTAACTCTTGGAGTTTTCAAATCTCTATGTTTTGGTACAACGATGGGGCATCTGCGATATTTCATAAAACCGTATTTTGAAATATTTTAATTTTGTCGATATGACTCTTAAACAAAATGCAAAAGATTATCCCACTGGTGATTTGGTGAAGAGCATGTCTTCTAAGGTCACACCTTAGCAAAAAACACTGGGTTTAACTCTTGCAGATGACAACTTAGTTGCCGAAATACGTATATAGGTTTTTTATTTCTTTTTAATTTTTGTGGTAAGGGCTTTTTCCTTTTGCATTTTGTTTCAGATTTTGAGCCATTGTCTCCACCTTGGAAATGACTCTTAGCTTCACAACCCCGTAAGTGCATATACAGTTTAATATTTGTTTGTATAGGAGCAATATATTGTCTACTGATAGCTGGGATTTTCTCCCATGAAGCCAGTCCAGTTTCCTTCATTTAATGGCCAGTTCGTTTCTTTTTTTCTTCAACATGCATTCCATCCTTGCTGTGTAATTGAGATGTTTGTTTTAACTTCACATGTACCGATTTTTGCTCTCTTTGATTTTGACACGCCATTCTTTGGTCCAGTTATTTAACCGTTGCTTGCTTGTTGGAGCTTTTTGGCTGCCCCTTTACTATTTGTAGCAATAGCCTCGATAGAGATGAGATATGAGAGAAACTGCTGTCAGAATCATGTCTCATATGTTTTGTTTTTTGACCGAAGAAGCATAACGATACAGGCTTTGAGAAAGAGATTTGCTTTCTCGCTAATAATAATTCATGGCTACCGAAGCTGTAATGAGTTTAAAGCTATTAGGGAACGTTACGAATTATTGTTATTATTTGGGATCGGAAGTCAGATTTACATGACGTCATTGTCAGGGACGCAGGAAAGACATGATATTTTTCACACGTGATTCAAAATACGTATAGCGGAAATCTTCTGCAAGCAATATTGCAGGGTTTATAAACATCACACATCCTGACTGTTCACTGTTCACATTGAGAGTTCAAATGAAATTAAATTACCATTACTTGTTCCATATGCTCGGGTGTTAATAATTGTCTGTCACCGTAAATACATTTATATATTGAAAACTACCATTCAACATCTACCGTTGTAAAACGAAAATATTTATAGCGCCGATACATAAATATATTCCTACGTGCAGATGCCTTCAAAAAAAAACTTTCTTGGCAGAAGATATCAATTTGTCTGCATTCGGGTAGCATTTTCTGACTTCCTCTGATAATCTATGAAGAGCATGCGAGAAACATGTAATATGTGTCATATTACCTTTTCATTATATTTATCGTGCTCCCCCCCCCCACCCATAGAGCTTTCTAACACTACATTATCTGACATGGATTCTGCATTAGTTATTTCGCGTCTCTTAGATGCAAGTAGATGTGTAGACACATTGTCGCTGTCCATAATCCCAGCGAAAACATTTTCATTATTGCGTCCTTTAACACCAATAGTTTTATGTATTAACACCCAAATATGTTCAGCGTTTATGTCATTTACAATTGAAGTTTTAATTTCATCGTACATCGGAGACAAATAATATTTTCTCAAGGTGGATTCGTCGAGCACACGCAAATCACTATATTTACCGTTAACACAATTTTGTAAAAAAAATGAGTAAACTCAGCACGATTCGCCGTATTCCATGAAATGTTACACGCTACTATCACTTTAAGTAGATCCGAATTAAATGCTATATGCCGTTCATAAGCAGTTGCAGAGCCAGCAATACGTGCTGTATATGTATTCGACGACACATGTTTTACGACGCAGGTTTCCACTTGCCACGACAGTAATACATTGCGGATTTTGCATCAGAGTTGAATGCCGCCGTTTTTTTTAGAGTAGGCAAATCTGTTATCCACCTTTCAACGGGACATATTTACCCAATAGAACACGTAGAACTAATAAAGGTAAACAACAGATCTACCCGCTACAGACAGCTCTTACGATCTAAAACACTTTCGGCGCAAAAACCCGCACTGTAACGTCGTCTACATTCGGCGCGATAGATGCAAGCTTTTACATATACATATAGTATTGTATAAATCGTTATTGAAGGCAAGCGGGGATGCCAGTGCTTCGAATTGATGAACTCGAGTGAGAGCATGACATACAAAATGTACAGCTTGTTACGTATTATTGTATTACTGCTATTACTGTGCCCAATTTCGAATTACATTATTTATTCATTTAAACCCATTCCTACAATATGAACTGCCGATCCCTAGAACATTATATGCAATTGGTTTGATTACTTGTAACTTTGTAAACACCGTGAACTTGTTTACTTAGGGGCTTTCATTTAGAAGTCTCCCCTATTTTGAACACATTTAGGCATTATGTAATGATGTAAACTATCTGTTCTGTGGTATATTCAGGAACATTTGTTTAGTAAATATCGATTTGCTTATTTTCGCTACGTTAGTTTTGCTCTTGGAAATTATTAAATCCAATTTATATGATCAAATATATCTTAATTTGTAACTAAAAAAAAGGTACACATTTCCTTGACAAACCTACAAATAGATATTTTGCTACCTTCTTGTGTTTAAAATATCAAATGGCAAAAGGCCCTAAACAGACTCGGTAACAAAATTCCAAGAAGGTAGGAAGTAAGACACCACCACGGTAACTAACCTTCTATTTGAATACAGGAAGACGCTTGTCTATTAAATAATCACCAACTTATAAAACACTCAGGTCTTACCTTCGTACTTCCCAAGGGTCGATGTTCAATATGGGAGTCAGCACCGCCTCCAGCTACAGTCAGAATTAGGGCGAGTTCGAACACAGTACTAAGTCGAAGGTTACGTTGTCAGGGCGCCTATCCGTTAAAATATGCTGAGCCCAACAGATATTCAGACCCCGGGCAAGATCCAATATAAGATTCCCCAGGTGATAAGAAAAATAAGACCAACACACAGTCATTCAAACTTAACAACAGGTTTATTACAATTTAAATACCCAAAATGTTTCAAGACCCAAATAATCAGAACAAAACAGCTATTGCTAACTAATAACCTAAATCATACGTTGTACGTAGCTCGTTAAAAATTGAGTTCAATAAAATATTTAAAAGGAAACAAAAAAAAACATTGAAATTTGAATTACATAAGCGCAACCCAGTTGCAAGTATTTAAATTTCTGAAGGAATGAATAAAAGTCTTAAATGGCCACTCCAGGTGATCCACAACTTCAAATTACCAATGACATATAATTACAAAATTAAAGAAATTAAAAAAAAAGGAAACACATGAGACAACCTTAAAGTTAAATTAATTACCTGACAATATTCTTACAAAAGCATATAAATATAAGGCAGCTTGCCGAAAAGTCTCTCCAAAGTCGAACAGTTTGACCGGAAATTGCAACACATCAACACTCCAAATGAAACACTCTGTATAACAGAGGCAACCGACAATCTGTTCGACAGAAGAGTGCAGACTCTAAGTTATAAGGTATCTAATACTAAAAATATTAGCGCTAGTTAACTGTGCTTTACATAAGAGTATGTGATCAACATTAAACTCAATAATTCCTTACAAAATTCCACAATAATAAATTTAAAAGGTGACTAGTTATATTAAATAACAAGCAATAGATTTACACCATACAGATGTGAGGCTGCAACGCCAATACACATCCAAAATTTGTCCAAAATTCTAAATCCAAAAAAAAAGGCTACGTAACGTCTCCAAAATTGACAAAGTAACCCCCAACTGGAGTCACTGTTGTTAATAAAACTACGTTAATTTAATAAATTCAAATTATAAGGCACTCAGGCCAATATGCAGTTAAATAATGAAATTCCGATGACTTGAACGATTAGTTAAGCCGAGAAAGTTACAATTAACAGTCCGATAGTACTCGGAATTGACTTGCTATTACCAAACCTGATTGGCAATTAACAGATAATCAAACACAGCCACAGTACCTTTAAAATTCCACATCCACAGCTACAATACACGATACCTTCTACAATTCACACTCGTTACAAAGGAATCTGCTCCAAATACCCTCGGTTAACGACATCTTCGGGAAAAACGGTGTAGGAAGGCTACAGCATTACATCAATCTGCACCTTAAAATATGTCTTCACCGCAGGATACACAATCTATCCCCTTGGAACTATAAAATATATCAGGCACGTGGTTCCAAAACTTTACCCAACGAAAAGTGCTCTAATGAAATTTTTGCCATGCACTAGCAGCTATAATTGAATATAGAAACAGCACAATTAAGATCGGCCAGACACGTGAAAATTATACTTACAGCAGTTAAACAATTCTTAAGCTACGACAAACAATATCCTCAGCAAGTTTATAACCATAACGCCAAATTCACATTAACGCTTGAGAAATATCATAACATCCGCCTTGTGCTAGCGATTACATACGATATAATTCCACAATCTAACATTTCTCAAGTAGTGACTAAAGAAAATTGCATCTGCTCTTGTGATGTTTTAAGTGCTTCTTCTAAGACAGTCGACGATCAAAAGAGAAAGGTTCTAACTTGTCAATCACCGACCTTAAGCGTAACAACGAACATTTGAACTAATAACAGAGCGACCTAACCTGATATTTTAACATACGACATAAATGTAGATTCAAATGACAATACAAAAGTGGAAAATAATTATCATTAAAATGTCACATAACTCTGACCCAAAAGAAACTCCCAAAACTAATTAGAAACTAATTTAAAATACCCAAACTATTAAATAAAACATCGTGCGCCATCTACCCGCCAGCAAAGGTATACATTACACACCTGAGATAAGGCAGATCGCACGGCAATAGGAATCTTATGAAATTCTCTCCTATCTCCTAGATTGCAGAAGGAATCGATAACATTAATTTAAGAGAAGGATGATTTATTTAATCCGAAATAATTTAAGTATTCAAACGATAAAACTAAAATTCTCAATTCAGAGATAAAATACAGCAAAATAATTGTAACAATTTAAAAAAATAATCTCTTTAAAATAATTACTGTGTTTGCATAAATATTTTTCGTGTAAATTAAAGGGAATTGCATTTGTTTTGTTAATGCAGTGCTGGTGAAACCAAAAGGTCGAAATACGTATTCACTGATGGACGACACAGATTCTTTGCTTATTGTCTTTATCACGATGCTAAGGTGTGGTCTTTTCACACAATATTCATGAAAGGGTTTACATTTTTTTGTAAACTCTTTTTTTTTAATCACTAGTATTACAGATGATTTGAATTTTACTTTTTGTAATTTCATATACTTTTACAGATATACGCAATGACAGTACGATTATCAGCGATGTTCGAAGAACATATGGGACGACTAATTTACAATTGGAAGCTAGCTATGAAAAGACTTAAAACCAGACGGACCAGAATCACCGACAGCAGAGAAGTGGTAGACGACCCCACCACAACTGAGGATGAGGATACTTCGAGTAGTCCCATAAGAGCATCAAATCAGGTTCCTAAAAATGTTGGAACAAGTAAAAGTCCAAGATCTAATGTAACACAGAGTACAAGTACCCATAAAAATTGCAACGGTGGTGTAAAACGGAAACATCCATCTCCAACCTACCAAAATGGAAATAAGAGTACGAGTTCGGTAAACGACTCCAACAACACCGACGATAGTGATTACGCGCCATTAAGTAGGTGGAAAAATGCCAATTACAAAGAGCCATCGACATCGAACACCCGAAACACGAGGAAGAAAATTTCTGACAGCAGTAGTTCGGACAATGACGTTATTAGAAAAACTATGACGACTAGAAATTCAAAGAGACCACGGTATGTTAACGACGATGATTCGGACGATGATAGTGCTAGTGAAGAAAATGCGAGTTATTCCTCTTGCAGTGATAGTGATAACAATCCGATCGTAACAGTTAGCAGTCGTGGTAGAATAAGGAGAATGACTGCTCGTGCTAGAGCATTACTGAAAAAGTGATTTTAAATTGATTGTTTTCTCTATTTTTATTTTATAAGTAATTTGTGTATTATATTATATATATATGATTCTTTATTAAATAGTTTTTTACGTAATTCCATAATGTGTTATTATTATTTTGTTCTTATAATACTCAGTAATATAGCAGATCTTGTTACTTACTTTTCGTACATCGACATTTCCTGAAGTCTGGAAAATGATTAACATCAAACTTTTCTTTAAAAAAATGAGATGTAGGCACCACACGACTAAATTATACAGACTGTTCATTTCAAAACATCCGACCCTAAATTGCTGGAAATCTATGAAAAATTCCCTGAAACACGTAAATAGTATTATCGAGGGGGCCGTTTCTTGATGCAAAAATTGACTTACCCTCTGGGACCCCCTGCCCCCAGGAGCTACTCCCTTAAAAAAATTAATTGGAAAGGAGTATCGAGTAATACGTCATTTTAAAGGTCTTCTGAAACAGTAATTTTGGCGATTACTTTTTTTCAAATTCATCGATTCGTTTTGAAGATTTTTAAAAATATCTGTTGGTTTGTTTTGTTTTGTATTTATAGCTATATAATCATGAATCAGAAATCATGACGCCGCACAGTGTTTCGATCAAACGTAGTTACCTGGTCAAAAGTCATTGGCGAATTTCCGAGAAATGTCTTTAAAATGTGACAAGTAACTCCTCAATAAACATGATTCCAAGATTTGTTTTTCTTTGTATTAAGCGGAAGTGGTAATTAAGATGTGTATGAAAGGAAAATAGTAGAGTGCGTTTGCATTATTCGTTATTCTGCTGTGTTTACGATAATTTCTTACAGTGCTTTTTATTATTGTGTATAATAGTATATTATGCAATGAGCATTTAATGATAGCTATTAAGACACGAGTAAGAGAATTACAATACGAGGCGAAGCCGAGTATTGTAATGAATACGAGTGTCTTAATAGCCATTAAATGCGAGTTGCATACACTATTTTTTCTACGACCCCATAATAAAACATATTTTTTGAACAATCCATTTCATAAATTGAGGTTAAAATTTTCCGTACGTTTTTGTGAATTTGGCTGGTAATAAATTGTTCGTGGCTACTAAGGCTTGTTCCATAATTTCTGGTGGAGTCAATTATTACATTTCACTGTCATTATCCCTCATTTTTACCGTTTATATTTTCAAAAAAGCACAAATTTTAAGTACTTACTTGTAAATTGCAGAGAACTGTCACATTTATTTAATTTGTATATCTGTCAGATATGCAGTCGCCATATTGAATATTGTTTGAATATTGAAATGTCGCATTCCTATTGGATATAAACTTGTATCGTAATGAAAAATCTGTATTCCTATTGGATATAAACTTGTAACATAATGAAAATCTGTATCGTAATGAACACCATTATAGTACAGGTTCGGCATATCTAATAATACAATTAAAGTATGGGAGTAGAAAAACATATTTTGGTTATGGATTGTAAAGTTAAAGGTGAGTACTTTTTAATTTTTGAACGAACTATATAAAACAGATCAGTAATTAGGGGGGAAAAAATTAAATCTTAAAATCACAGTACTTTTATCGATTTGTTGTAACTATAAGTCCAGAAACTAAATGCCCCTGTATGCCCCCGGGCTAAAATTTATTTATGTCATAGCTGCTACTTTCTGCTTTCAAAGTATAATTATTTTTAACTGCACATTTTTGTACAACTATTTTTTTTTTATTTTTAAGATTCCGTCTACACTATTTTGAAACTAGAGCTTTTTGAGGAATGGCTGAAACATGAAAAAAAAATATCAGAACAGCATGTTGTACCAGCTCTTGTCCTCAAGATATGATTTTTTGGGTGTCACCGAAGCTTCACTGAGGGAAACAAAAAATGCTCTCAGCAGATTTTCCTCAAAATTATCTGAGAAATGGACGAATTGTGGAAAGAGCCGGGAACGCTTTCTGTTGAAAAATTCATTGTGGATGGCACAAGATTTACGCTTTAATGTTTCCCTTTACCAATCTCAACCATCCACATCAGGATGTTCTAATGCACCTGGGCGGCCTCGCAAGATATTCGATGAGTCGAGCGACAAGACAAAAAGGAGACGCCTTCAGGACTTAATCGCTTCGCGGAGTACATCCGAGTTTATGACTGCTGCGGAATTTTCAGCGCTATTATCTGGTTATAGGGACTTGGCTGCAGTAATTAAACACGCTCACGCTAGTGAATATTCAGAAAAATGCAAGGAATTAAAAAAAATTCACTGACAGCACCAATCAGAGATGTTTAACCATAGAAGAAGCTTTGGCATATTATGTTGACTCAAAGTCAACTAGCCACTCCTATAAACAGACTCGAAAGTGGAGCATGAAAGCGGGACATCAAGTATTTCCTTCTTTTTATAGCATTAGAAAAGCTAAAGCTGCATGTTTTCCTCCTGAGGATCAAATTTTTGTAAATGAAAGCCGTGCTGAAATCAAACTTCAGGCGATTTTAGATAAAACCGTTGAACGTTTAGTTACTGCTAAGCGTGAAGTAATAAGCAATTTGTCTCCTTCCTCATCCTTCACCCTTATTAGTAAGTGGGGTTGTGACGGATGTTCAGATCACAGCACATACAAACAAAAATTCAGCAATAGTGACGATACTGATGAATTTTTATTTGTGTTTTCACTTGTACCGCTGCAATTGCGTGATGAAAATGGTAACATTGCATGGCAGAATCCTCGACCATCGTCGACTATGTATTGCCGTCCGATTAAGTTTATTTTCTACAAAGAAACTACTGAATTTACCGTGTCTGAGACAAATATAGGTTTGGAGGAAATAAACGGGTTGCTGTCGACAATGTCTAATGTTGATGGTTATGAGGCATCTGTGAGGCATGAATTACTTTTAACAATGATTGATGGTAAAGTGTGCAATGCTTTGACTGAAACTTCATCGACACAAAAGTGTTATATTTGTGGAGCTACTCCAAAATTAATGAATGATGAATCCAGGGAGTAACGTTGCGAATAAAGATAACCTTAGATTTGGTTTATCAATATTGCACGCCTGGATTCGTTGTTTCGAATGCTTGCTTCATATAAGTTATCGTCTAGAAGTTAAAAAAAGGGCAGCTGCGAGATTCGGCTCATAAAAGTAATGTGAAGCAACGTTCCGTCAATATTCAGAAACGATTCAAAAATGAGATGGGTTTAATTGTAGACAAACCCAAAGCAGGGTATGACAACACCAATGACGGAAATACTGCTCGCAGATTTTTTGGAAATCCCGAACTCAGTGCAAAGATTACAGGTTTGGAGGTAAACCTTATAAAAAAATTTGACACCTTACTTAGAGCTTTAGCATTGGGCTATGACATTAATATAGACAATTTTATAAATGTAGCACAAGACACGAAAAAAATTGTATTTAAGTCTCTACTCGTGGTATTACATGCCTGTTACTGTGCACAAAATTCTTGTGCATAGTGTCGAAATTATCAAATTCACTCTTCTGCCAATCAGGCAGCTATCTGAGGAAGCTCAGGAAGCTCGCAATAAAGATTGCAGAAGAACATCATACACAGAAGCGATCACGAGATTTACTAAATATGTTATTGATCATACCTGATCCTGTAATTAACAGTTTGAGAGAAGTTCCTAAAAAAAAGACTTGTAATCTCCCTTCCGAAGTTTTAGATTTAATAATACCTCCACCTGAAAATATATGTAGAAATATAGCCACTACCAATAAAAATATTATATTACAGGACTATGTTACAGATGATTCATCAGAGGAAGAATTTAATGATAGTGATTAGTTAAGAAAGTTAAAATTATGTTTATAATTAGGTTTAATTTTGAATTTTCTGGTTACTTCTTTTATCTTTCATAGACACAATAAAATTTGATTTACCCAATAAACGCATTTTTATTTAATAACACCAGTTAAATATATGTAGAGCTACACGTTTACAGTTTAAAGTGAACAAAATCTTAAAATCACTATTCAATAAATGTATTAGGAACAGAAAATTTACTTAAATAATTTTGTCCAGCTAACTTGTACTGATCGAAACACTGTGCGCCGATTTGATTCGATTGCCCGCCTGCCCGCTGCCCCCCGCCGCCGCGGCTGTTGAGGGAGGAAAACCTTTCGGTTTTGAGAATTTTACAACGTATAAAGGTTAACCGAACATGCCTTTCTAATACTGGAGCCTTTCGGTTTTCAAATTTTTACAAATACGAAAGTTAACAAGAACAACTGACAAATGTTACGGCAACTGAACACGGTATCAGCCGCACACCTTTCTATTATGTATATATTACAATGTTGCAGTTGTGGTAGGTATAAGAGAGTAGATTTTCAAAATCTAAACACTTTAAAGTTCGCTTCGCTAATAAATATCAAATGGACAGCGATTAGTTGGCCTAGTATCGACCGTATATATGATCGATGGAATTTTATGCCTAGAATTGGTGAACAAGTAATTGATCACTATATGCCATACAATGCTAGTGACTCTGATACAACATGGAATTCAACGTCATATTTTTTAGGAAGTAAATTGAAAGTACAAAATCAATATATAGCAAATTCTAAAAACGTAGAAGTTGCTATAGCTGCTTCTGTGGATACTCGTACTTACATTAATGTTAATTATAATAAGGAACCACATATTGTAAATATTTTAACAGCATCAATAGATGCCACAAAACAGTATGATGTTCACAATCGTCAGGCACGTAATACAACGATTTCGTTAGCATATTTTGGTATCTTACCTGTACCACAATTAAATCCAGCTACAGATAATACACAATTTCAAAATACTTGTGCTTATTGGTCAGTTGAAGCAGATTTAGTAATGGAAGTGAATGCAGAGTCTCTTTTTACAATTGGAACTTCAATCCATGGAGGACCTCAAGAATTTAACTTAAGAGTTAATGCATCCGTAGAATGAAATGATTATAATGATTTCAGACCTGGTAATTTAGTTACATTTGGTAATTAAAAATAAATCATTAAACATAATTGTTCTTTATTTTCACACCCATATTACGAAATTTTTTTATAATTTTCTTTTACACAGTTAACATATA
Source organism: Amphimallon solstitiale (assembly GCA_963170755.1). NCBI lineage: Eukaryota > Metazoa > Arthropoda > Insecta > Coleoptera > Scarabaeidae > Amphimallon > Amphimallon solstitiale. The sequence continues at coordinate 80,404,048 of OY720682.1, read as the reverse complement.
AATATATTATTAGTAGTCTAACAATAAATGATAAAAAGCAATCGGAATTGTTTTTATACAATGTTTTAAAAATAGAACACTTTGCCATTTGTAGCGAAACATTCTACAAGTGAAAGTAATATCATTTGGAAAAATATTATTATTTGATAAAACAATAACTGGTGTACGATTGACTATAGCGTCTTCTTGATATTTAACTTTTACATTAATGGTATCGCCACCGAATAACATTTTAATTGTATCGAATTCTGTAACCTCGCACATAGGTTCATTCCTTTATTTACACACTCTTGCATTTGTTAGAATATTTTGAAAAATTTCCAATTTGACCAAAATTAATAAAATAATGCAATATCATGTCAAAGAAGAAATTTTTCCCGCCACTTGCTGGAGATACAATTTCTAAACAGTTAACTTTTGGAAATGTTTTTTCTACAATATTATATACATCTAACAAAAATTGTTGAGCATTCTCTTCTGAATGTAATTGGTACAATAATAGTTTTTTACAAATGTTAATTGATTCTTCAATAGAATAATAATAATCATAAATATTCTCTGTTGTACAAGCAAAATAAGAGTGCACTATTATTTAAAAAACTGTACATAGAAATAACGTCATTTGAAATAATTTGTAAGTATAAAATTTCAATTACATTTTGAACGTTTAAACATTTGTCAGTTGTTCTCGTTAACTTTCGCATTTGTAAAAATTTGAAAACCGAAAGGCTCCAGTATTAGAAAGGCGTGTTCGGTTAACCTATATACGTTGTAAAATTCTCAAAACCGAAAGGTTTTCCTCCCTCAACAGCCGCGGCGCGCAAAGCGGGAGCAGCGGGCAGGCGGGGCAATCATGAATCAGAAATCATGACGCCGTTGATTTGATTCGATTGACCGCCTGCCCAATGGCCCCGGCCTTGCGCCGCCGCGGCTGTTGAGGAAGGAAAACCTTTCGGTTTACGGTCCAATTTCTCAAGAATATGCAAAATAAATAATCTTTTCTTTCTTCTTGTAGTTACTTATTAAACAAAAATGCATGTTTTAGGAACGTTTTTATACCGATTTTGCGTTCATTAATTCAATTTTTGTAACAGCACGACAAAATAATGTTTTAAACGAAAAATATGCAATAGCATAAAAAGCGGATATATTATTCCTTTGTTCCGGTGATCCTCGTTTGGAAATACATTCTATGTTGCTTTAGTATAAATTGTTATTTAGTGTTATCAACGTAAAGTGATTTAAATAAAATAACAATAATGGTTTACAGTTTGCAAGAAAGGGTTGAAATTGTATAAATTTATGTAGCCGAAAACAAAGTGCTTGACGAACTGCCGCAACATTTTACGAAAGGCATCCAGATAAGATCACATCTCATTGATAAAAGTGCTTGCTATTCGATAAGAGTAAAAGTGTTACTTCCGGTCCAATTTTCAAAATTTTCATACAAAAAGTATTCAAACTCAAGGTTTAAATACTTTTATCTGCCTAGAAGGCAGTACGAGATATTCGCAAAAAAACTGATTTTCGTTAAAAGTAGAAGACCTACAGAAATTTCGAAAAACTTTTTTTTAATACACATTTTGTCAAATCAAAATGTCGCCTCGTCAGGTACTTAAAGTATCACTTTTCTGACTTTTATTTAAATAACAATTACTGTGCAGGTAATACGTTTGCTTGCCTCTGAACTGGATCTTGAAAAAGAATAATGCCAAAGCGTTTTATGCGGACAGAATAGCAAAATGAAAATGAAATGGAACGGAATATTACCCATTGTGCGTTATTCGAAAGCCAACTTATCGAGTTGCGCTACCTACTGCCAATTAATGGCAATGACTACTTGATCAGTGGCGGCCCGTGATTTTTTGGGACGGGAGGGCACTGGGGGTCTGAGTGTTTAATATCAAAAATTAAGTACAGACAAAAAATAAACTCAATATGCTATTTAATTAACTTGTTTGAAAATAAAATCCATCCGCCGTTCCTTACGATCAGCAAAAATGATTAATAACTCATTCATTGAAGTTTGGTGTTGATGTCAGTAATTGTTTTTCAATGGAACACATTGCTAAGGCACATAGTTTACTTTCTCGCATGGTATTTCTTGAAAATGTTTTTATTCTCTTCAAAGTAGAAAAACACCGTTCACTTGATTTTTTCTATTTTGGTTATTAAAAGTTCAAAAAAGCTTAAAATGAGAGACATGTTTCGTTCGAACATTTTAAATATTTGAATATATGCGGTGTTTATGTAATTATGATTAAAACGTCTATGGAAACTGTAACTTCGTTTGTGTTCGGACGTCTTCGGAATGTCAGTAGTGGCCTTGCTTTGACTTCGGCCAACTTCGTATGGGTTCGGACGTCTTTGGAATGTCAGTGAAGGCCTTGCCTTGGCTTCGGCAAACTTCGTATGTGTTCGGACGTCTTCGGAATATCGGTGAAGGCCTTGCCTTGTCTTCGGCCAACTTCGTTTGTATTCGGACGTCTTCGGAATATCGATGAAGGCTTTGCATTGTCTTCGGCCAACTTCGTGAACATTTTAAATATTTGAATATAGGCGGTGTTATATGTAATTATCATTAAAATTCAGACTGATTTATGCAATAAATTATTTCAAATTATCAACAAAAAGGACGAAATAAATACTTGCACACCCCCAGAGATTCGCAAAATAGCAGAAGACAATTTACAAAATCTTTCACCAATATAGTCTCGACATATTATCAAAAACAAACTTTTATAACAGTTGTACTATTCAACCTTGGAAGTAAATTACAATAGTAGCATCAGAAAACTTATCATCCAACTCTGCTTAACAATTTATATTGTTAATTAGTAAATAAAATGTTAGCATGTGTGCTTTTTATTCTTTGTACAACTTCTATTGCACATGTTTGTTACATTAAAAGCTTACATTTTGACCTTTAAATATAATTTGGTTCCATTTCTTTTTTGTTACCAACGTCAAAACAACAAAATTAGCATGCGATAAAGAAATACTTTTGCAACCAAAACGGATGTCGTAAAGTGAACTTCATAGCACCGAAATAGTAAAACGCATTTTGGACATTATACCCACACAACCAGTCTGATAAACTGTAAGAGCTTCTGTTGAATTTTCTCGTCACGGTGTTATTAGTTTTCAAATTGTGATCTTCTAGTATAATCAATAAATCTGGTCTAGGGAGACCTAGATTTTTTAATTCTGTCTTAATGTTACTAACGCAATTCATAGTTGTATTTGCACCGATAGAAATTACAACATACACTCACCGCTGTATATTACATACTGGACCGCCACCCGGACCAGGCACCATAGAGTAGTGCCCCGCCGCCTCCATATATACGCGCGCTACCCGCGCCAGTTTCATCGCTCGATTTCTAATACAGACGGGGCAGTCGCGCGACATGCCCCGGAGCCTACGTCACACTGCGATTTTTAAACGTGATGAAAAGACGGACTGTTATTTCCGAAAACATATTATTTGTTATCAAACAAATCAGAAAAATTACATACAAATTAGGTATTTATAATTAATTTAGCTGTTAAAAGAAATTTGTCACGGGGAGGGGGGGGGCAGTGCCCCGTTGCCCTCCCTGAAGCAGCCGCCACTGTACTTGATTCTACTGTATGGTTACTGTGATCCAATGTATTTGCTTGAAAAAGTTCGTGGAGTCGCTGTACTTAACGAATTCTTCACACTACATCTTAACGCTCATGCACAATTGACGCGAACGTAAACAGTAATGGTAACGCAAACGCAACTCAATTCCCAAATAAAAATATTAACACCTGCACAATACTTTGCGTTCACGTAATTTTGACATCTACAAACTCCATGCAGTAATTAGTTAGCTAGTTTGCTCTTTGTTTGGAAAAATAATGTTATATGTTATCGTAATTGTATGAACTTACATTGTCATTCTGTACTCCACACCACTTACACAAAATACAAACTATAAAGATCAATAAGGTTATGTATTGTACGTCAAATTCATAGTTTACACTGCGCATGCGCTAACCGAATACGCGAACGTCAAAGTTACAAGATGTTGATGTTGAGTTTTAACCTTTGATACAGAACATCATATTTAGATAATAAAGCTAATTAAATAAAATAATTCTTTAATAAGAACACTTTGTAATGGTGCCCGTATACCCAAATTTCACGTTTGCGGTTTTGAGCTATTGTGAGAGAAAAAAATAACACTGCGAGTATATTTTTTTGACGTTCGCCTTCCCGATTGCGTTACTATTAACCGTTTACGTTCGCGTCAGTTTCACTTCTTTTTTTTTATCACAAAATCTGACCAGGGTAAGACCGCCATTACAATGGCAGTTTTCCCTGGTTAAAATTGGATGTTTACATAAAATAATCAAAATTAATAAAACACACTATTTCTATATATGTATAAACATAATCATTTTAAATAATACAAAATGTAATAGAAAACAAATATATACAAAAAAATATATTCTGAATCTCTTAATTGATTACAAAACAATTCTAATATACACGGTGGCCAGAAAAATGCGGACAAACGCCACGCAGGCCAAATCTTTGTTTAATTTTGAGTTGACAAGTGTAGTACAGTGCTTTTTTTTTTTTTTTTTTTTTTTTTTGTAAACCATTGGTATTAATCGATTAGTTACATCAATGCATTTGAGATAATTCCATTTCTAAATTTCACCACAATGATTTTACATAGATAAATTTGACGAATTTTGCTAAATTTTAGCCGTACAACTTAATGTTTGATGGTCTCGTATGCCGTAAGGAAGGACCGTATAACTTTTTTGGATTAAGATTATCGCCTCAGAATTGAACAAAGAATCGTTCTACCTGGCGTTTGTCCGCATTTTTCTGGCCACCGTGTATAGGTACCTACCTACAAATTTACAATACACATAAAATTACTAGACAAACCGTGTGTATTTAAGTGGAACATTGGTCAAAACATAGATGTAGAAAAAATTATGATAAAATCATATTTCTATTCACTAACTTTGCAGTGAAATATAAAGCAGTACTACTCCTCTATATTATGTTATGTTATTGCTTCCAGTGCAAACATAAAACACAAGGGAATTTGAAAAATTCAATAGTACAATTTCCTATCATAAATAATTATTTGGCATAAATCCAAATTAGTTTAAATGAAGATATTTTTATGTTATAAAAGATTTACTTATTAACAATTAACGTTAACTGTTGAATCCTAACAACAATATTATAGTAGTGTTACAATTAATTTTTATTTTTCCAAAGTAATTATCAAAATATCCTTGCAACAAAACGACTAACGAGTACAAATTTGTATGTATTATATGTAATTAAAATTAGTGTTTGGTACTATCCAACACTATCGATAGTCGCTATTATATATTTTTTGCACGACCCTTGCATAATAGGCACGTTCACTCCCTTAAATGAGGGAGTGAAGTGACTCTTTTGCTCCCTTGGTATAAAAAACATAGCCAACTCAATTTATGAATTTAATCGTTTATTTAATATTAATATTGACATTAATGTTAGTACCACCATTAATAGTGAACAAAGATGTTAATGGACTAATCACACGTTGCTTAAAGCCGCTAGAATTGGACAGTCGATTTTCTTTTACATTAATATCCACTTGATTTGACCCACTGGAAGTTGACGGTCGATTTTCCTTTTCCGAGTCTTTTCCGATTAGAATTTTTTCGGAAATCAAATTCTTATTAACTAATGAATTTTCAATATATCCCTCTGCGACAGTATCAGATTTCCATCCGCCATGACGTTTTATAACTCCAATTTCAACACCTGAATCGGCCAGAAAAGATGTTGATGAGCGCCGAAAGCAGTGGCCGGTGTAGGAAGATGGATTGGGTAAATTGAGGTATGAAGCTATTTGCTTAGGCAATCCTCCAAAAGTATTCTTACCTACGGGTTGTGTGGAACATTTGTTATTTCTGTAACATACAAAAAACCGTCTATGATCTGTGTTTTCTTTCCGCAGAACCATATATTTTTTACAAATAACAACAAAATCAATTGCACAGTTTTCTTTGGAGACTATCGTAAATGCTCTATTTACATGATTTTTGGTATTGTTTACAGATACCAAAATAGTTGATCCCAAGTCTTGGACATCATCTACTGTCAATTTTACCAGTTCATCCGATCTTAAAGCCCCAGCAATTCCCATAATCATTGCTACCTGAAATCATAGTGTATAATTATCTTAAATTAGAAACATTAACTTTTTTAGTTTACCTTAACCATCAAGTACTTTTCTTCTGGAGCGTCTATTAGAAATTGATGAACTTGCTCCTTAGTAAGAATTTTTGATTTTTTTGCCTGGTATCCAGTATTTTGTCTTTTAAGGAATGCTACTAATCGTGAGTACTTGCTGATGTCGACATTATTTTTCACGCTAAGAGTAGCTTTTATCATTGAATAATGTGACCACAGTGTTGAAGCCTTAAAATGCTTCGCCTTTTCGGCAAAATATACCAGGAGCACACTCTCGCTATGAATTTCATCTACTTCTTTTACCAGACACCAATCACAAAATTCCTTGAAGCACTTTTCGTAGATCTTCCTAGATTTTTCTGGCAATAAATTCACAACTATTTTTGAAGCCGTTTCTTCAATAGTTTCGTCACACATTTTTCCAATGCTTATTTAACGAAGCGAAGAAAATACGGGCAGTTTCTCGATATTCACAAAAAACCAATATGGCTACCCTTATTTATCGGTCGTCAAGGGTTTCCATCAGAACCAGCATGATTTTTGCGTTCGACAACTGGAAACGTCATGTTGACAATTTTTAAAAAAAGTTAGATTTCTTCAATTAAAATCGTTTGGGTCGTGCAAAAAATAGTATATACACCTCGGGAGTGAATGAATTTCTCCTCGGTGCTTTGTAGAGCCCTCGGGCTTCGCCCTCGGGCTACAAACTGCACCTCGGAAAAAAACATCATTTCACTCCCTAGGTGTATAATATACTATATTTTCTACAGGGTTATTCAGATTATTATTAATAATATATTTAGCTGAAAAGCAGAATGTAGGGTCAAATTATAATTCAAAAATTTGTGGATCAATATGTTTTTAATCAATAACTCTATTAGAAAACAAAAAATGGGTAAGGTAAGTATGTATAATACTAAATATAATTAGTAGTTTATACAACGAGTCCATAATGACAGTTATTATTCCCGAGAGCCGAATTTATGAACCGAGCCGTGAAGCGGCGAGGGAGTAATTCGGCTCGAGGGTATAATAGTCATTATTACGGGTAGTATACACTACTTTATCTACGACTAACAGAAGATTACTAAAAAAAATCAAAATAATTAAACGGAAATGTCAGGTTACTATATCGATATGACGTTTGACGGTTAGACAGTTAGTAAAATGGCCGAACTTGTTCATCGTTACTACGACAACGTTGGTAATGTTATGTTTTTATTGGCGCAATGCATGGAATAATGGTAACGTTGTGTCTGTCAGTTAGTAGAATGCAGTGGCGGTTGCTGCAAGGAGAGCAACGGGGCACTGCCCCCCCCCCCCGTGACAAATTTCTTTTAACAGATAAATTAATTATAAATACCTAATTTGTATGTAATTTTTCTGATTTGTTTGATGACAAATAATATGTCTTCGGAAGTAACAGTCCGTATTTCCAGCGCGTTTAAAAATCGCAGTCTGACGTAGGCTCCGGGGCATCTCGCGCGACTGCCCGGTCTGTATTAGAAATCGAGCGATGAAACTGGCGCGGGTAGCGCGCGTATATATGTAGGCGGCGGGGCACTACTCTATGGTGCCGGGTCCGGGTGGCGGTCCAGTATGTAACATACAACGGTCAGTGTATGTTGTAATTTCTATCGGTGCAAATGCAACTATGAATTGCGTTAGTAACATTAAGACAGAATTAAAAAATCTAGGTCTCCCTAGACCAGATTTATTGATTAAACTAGAAGATCACAGTTTGAAAACTAATAAAACCGTCACGAGAAAATTCAACAGAAGCTCTTACAGTTTATCAGACTGGTTGTATGGGTGTAATGTGCAAAATGCTTTTTTCTATTTCGGTGCTATAAGGTTCACTTTACGACATCCGTTTTGGTTGCAATAGTATATTACATACCGAGCGGGGAAGTGCTCTATTACAGCCGAGCGTCAAGGTAGCTTACCGAGGTAAGCTACAAACGCGAGGCTGGAATGAGTTCTCCCGAGGTATGTATACGATTTTACTCACAATCTACTATTAGTAATTCTATATACGTTTTATTTTAAATAATAATAATAATAATACATGAGTATCGGTATTAATTTTTATGATATTTTGATAAACTATTTTAAGGAAGATACTTGTAAAATCGTTGCTAGGCAATGTAATAAGTTTGTTGAATCTGACAGTTAGGTAATTATTTTGCGAGTTACAAAATATGGTACGGCATTTTTAATAATAAAAAATCTTTATACGAGTATACTAAGAAATATGGTCTTTCTTTAACAGTTAACTAATGATAATTCTAATGTAACCATTAATATTTACAGCTCTAAATAGGTTTATTATTGTTTCTTTACTAAATAAATACAGAGTTTGATTCCAATTTATTCAAAACATGTTTTAATGCCAAAATGGCAATGATGTCATATTTGTGACTAATGAACTGACACTTGCTAGCTGGGAAAACACTTTTCCGGCTATAGCTGGGAAAGTGAAGTAGGTAAGCAATAAGTTGTTTCCCGACTGTTTCGAAGGATACAAATCTACAGATTACTAACCGATTGTGAGTAAAAGTATTTCTTTATCGCACGCTAAATTTGTTGTTTTGACGTTGGTAACAAAAAAAAAATGGCCCAAATTACCTATATTTAAATGTCAAAATGTAAGCCTTTAATGTAACAAACATGTGCAATAGTAGTTGTACAAAGAATAAAAAGCACACATGCTAACATTTTATTTACTAATTAACAATATAAATTGTTAAGCAGAGTTGGGTGATAAGTTTTCTGATGCTACTATTGTAATATTTACTTCCAAGGTTGAATAGTACAACTGTTATAACAGTTTGTTATTGATAATATGTCGAGACCGTCGAGACTATGTTGGCGAAAGATTTTGTAAATTGTCTTCTGCTATTTTGCGAATCTCTGGGGGCGTGCAAAATAGAAAAAATCAAGTGAACGGTGTTTTTCTACTTTGAAGAGAATAAAAACATTTTCTAGAAATACCCTGCGGGAAAGCAGACTACTGTGCCTTAGCAATGTGTTCCATTTAAAAACAATTACTGACATCAACACCAAACTTCAATGAATGAGTTATTAATCATTCTGCTGATCGTAAGGAACGGCGGATGGATTTTATTTTCAAACAAGTTAATTAAATAGCATATTGAGTTTATTTTTTGTCTGTACTTAATTTTTGATATTAAACACTCAGACACGGGCCGTCACAGTAGTATCTACTCCTAATACGTTTGATATGCCTCGTTTTCAGATTACCTGATACTAGGGACGAAATTTCACCTATTAAATGCTGAGATATCATACCAGGTGGTTATAGTAACTTTAAAATATTTTTATTTTTATTACAATTATATATACCGGGCTCTTTTTTTATCATTACACATAGCATTTTCCCTATGTGTAATGATAAAAAAAAAATTGTCAATGCATTAGCGATATAGTCACTGTATAGTAGACAACCAGTTATACACTCGTATTTTGACAAGCAGGAGCTGTCATAAGATTTTTATCAGTCAATTTTCGTTAAACTTTTTATTAAAATTTTAAAATAAAAATTGAGTTTGTAGCAGAAACACTGTACGATACACGTGTTAAAATGTTATTTTATTTTGCTTATTTTAAATTGCTCCAGTTCCTAATCATCCTCGTGTCGCAAATCTTACTCGCAAAATAAAATACCTAGCACTTTTAACAATTATATCGTAAATAACTAATTTTGTACAATTTTTCTTACATTTTTAAAATTCGAAATAATATCACGTCGTCAACATCATAATTGCTACATTAAGGATTTCTCGCCATTTCCCACTGGCCCCGTAACGTCGATACAAATAAAATAATATTCTGGAGATCCGTTTCTCTTACTTCTACCATAAATTATTTGTAAGGAAAAATTAAACTTTGCAGCGTACATAAAACCTTTTACATTTATTACGAAACTGTTAAAATTTAGCGCGAAAGTACTTGATTCGGCAATAATACATGTACTGGTAACACTGGGCGATACAGAGCAAAATAAAGCTTGGAAGAATTAGGTTATGTTTTTAATAAAGAAAATGCAGAATATCACTTGGAACAAAATAATTAGTTTATTATAACAATTAAACGAACTTAAATGTGAAGTCTAACATCATAACAAGTTCTCGAAATGTCCACCTTGTCTTTCAAGGCAATAAGCAAGGCGATCTCGAAAGCAACGAAGTGTATTTCTAATAAATTCTGGCCTTATTCCATTACATGCAGTACGTATACGCTCTTTTAGTTCATTCAAGTTGCGTATTTGTACATTGTTGTAAATTTTACTTTTTAGGTAACCCCAAAGAAAATAGTCATTTGGAGATAAATCAGCTGATATTGGAGGCCATAGTATGGGACCAAATCTACCAATCTACCGTCTTTGAAATAAGTTATTTAAAAAATTCCTGATAGCGTTAGTAGAATGTGGCGGGGCCCCATCCATTTGGAACCAGGATTAATCAACATTCATCATCTCAATTGATGGAATGATATGGTCTCTTAACAAATTCAAATATTTCACTGCAGTGAGGTTACCGTCAATAAAAAAATGGGCCAATAAGTCTATCGCTTATTATTCCAATCCAGACATTAACTTTTTGAGGGTACTGTGTTCGGGTCAGGTTTTGAGCGTGAGGATTTGTATGGGACCAGTACCTATTGGATTAATGGATAGGAAATTTAATAATTTTTCATGGATAAATGTAGGGTACAAACCGAAAGTTCTGAGAGTTGACTTCACCGTTTACGGTAAATGTAGCCTCATCAGTAAAAATTATTTTATTTAAAATTTCTTGGTTTTCATTTAACATGTTAAAAATTATTTCACAAAACTCAGTTCGTTTTATCTTATCCTCTTCGAAAGGCTCTTGATGATTTGATATTTTGTATGGCCTATATTTAAATTCTTTCAGAGTTTTGTATACCGAACTGTACGATACTCCAAAATGTTTAGCTACATCTAAAAGCGATCCTACAGACCGTTCCTCTACACAGGATACCTATTTAATTTCATGTCTTCTGTTCGAACATATATAATATATCTTTATTAGCAATACGCTATTTACATACACTTACATTATTTATATAAATTTATCTAAAATATATAATGACAGTTGTCTCTTAAATCTATTTATATTACTACAATGTTTTATTTCATACGGCAGGCTGTTAAACATTTTTAGCCCATTAACAAAAACATTATTAGCCGTTGATGACCTATTAACTTTTCCTATAAAGAAATCATTGATGATTCTTGTATTATATTTATGTGTGTCATGTATATAAATCAATTTCTGACTAATATACGATGGCGTAACACCTTTTTTAGTCTTATAAATAAATAGCATAGTTTTGTAGTTTAGTCTTTGACGCACATTCATTAATTTCAATGTACTCAGCATTAACGTAACTGGTGTATATTTGTTACACTTTAAAATTGTTCTCATAGCCCTGTTTTGTATCTTTTGCATTTGCTGAGTTTCGTAATTATTTAACTTGAAAAGGATCGTTGAGCAATATTCAATGTGTACGGAAATTAATGATTTATATATAGACAGTTTAATATATGTAGACATATTTTGACCTATTCTACTTAAATAACCTACTTTTTTAGACATTTTATTTAGAATATGTTTTGTATTTTCTTTAAAATTTAAATGCTGATCTATAATTATCCCTAAATATTTTATACTATTTACTCTTTCTAAATAATTATTATCTATTTTTATCTTAATATTGTCATAATTAATTGTATTTAATTTATATGCACTACCAATGATTATAAATTTAGATTTACTTATATTAATACTTAAACTATTCGCACATAACCATTTATATAATAAAGTCAAGTCTTCATTTATTTTGTCCATCATGTCATTTAAATTATTTCCACTGACATATAACATTGAGTCATCAGCAAACAAATGTAATTTACTGTTTTTGGTCCTTAGCATAATATCATTAACATATAAATTAAAAAGTAATGGTCCTAATATTGTTCCTTGTGGTACACCATATTTAGTAGAGCGCACCCCTGATGTTGTCCCATTAAACTTTACACTTTGGTATCTGTCAGTCATGTATGAACGACACCATTCCAGAGCGATGCCTTTGAAGCCGATGACTTCCAATTTCTTCAATAGTAATTGTCGGTCGATGGTCTCAAAAGCTCTTCGGAAATCCAAAAACACAGCCAGCACCATTTTGCCACTGTACATTTCCCTCGTCCAATTATCGCAAATGTTCACCAAAACTGTTTCACAAGAGTGTGATTTCTTGAAACCTGACTGGTTCAACGATATTATGCTATTTGTATCACAATAACTATCGATTTGTTTTTTAACGCACATTTCCAACACTTTTTCGTATGATGGCACTGTATTTATAGGTCTGTATTCTTCACACAGTTTTGTCCCATTGACTTTTGGGACAGGTACTATATATGATATTTTCCAGTATTTAGGAAATACCCCTGACTGCATTGACGTATTTATTATGTCTAGTATTCTATTTGCTGACACCAAACAAATGTCCTTTAAAACTCTGCTTGTTATACCATCACCAGCAACGTCTCCTGTACCTTTTAGAGATTTAATTACATCTTTAATTTCTTTCATAGTTACATTTTCAAATTTACAAAATTCCGGATGCTGCGGTATGTCACGCAAAACTTCATTTTCACTGTCAATATTTTGTCTTTGTATCCCATCGACTAGTGTATCTATGCTTGTTACAAAGTACTCATTAAATTTTTCAACAATTTCCCTGTCGTTCTCTATTTCTTCATTATCGAAAATAATGCCTGTATTATTTGTTTCTTTACATGTTGGTAATAACATTTTTAGATTCTTCCATAGTACTTTTGAGTCGTTTCTGTTTTGATCCAGTGCTGTTTTCAAATACTCTTCTTTTCGTTCTCTAATCATTTGAACTACTTTATTTCTAATAAATTTGTATTCATTCCAGTCTTCCTCACGTTTCGTAAATACTGCTACCTTATATTTATCATCTCTAATATTTATTTGTTCTAATATTTCATAATTCATCCACTCATTCCTTAAATACTTTTCCGGTAAAACAAATTCACATTTTGGACACATTTCTTCAATACTTTGGTTTATATTTTCAGTCCATTGATCTACCATAATGTTGACATCATTTCCATTATACCAACTTTTTTCGTAAATGTGTTCATGCAATTTATCAATGTCATAATTTTTAAAACTCCTTATAACTTTCTTTTTCCTTTTTGTCACATCACTTTTTGTCTGTAGTATAACTTTTAACATCGAATGATCACTTACTTTTGGTGTATGTAGTACCTCATGTTGTATTGTTTTTTCGTTAGTAATAATGTAGTCAATGAGCGTTTTACTATTGTTTGTTATTCTTGTATATTCAGTTACCACTTGCTGTAAACCATTTATATGTATCAAGGTTTTAAGTCTATTACTGTAATAAGTGTTTTTTGTATAATCTATATTTATATCACCCATCATTAAAATAGTCCCATTGAAATTGATTATATTATCAATATAGGTTTCAATATATTCCAAAAATAGGTTATCCATGTTTTGTGGAGGGTGGTATATAACGGACAATAGTACTCTTTGACTACCCATTACGATTTCCGCACTTACCATCCAAATATATTTGTCAATGTGGATGTTATGTACTTTATAACTTATATTACTTTTTATATAAAGTGAAACTCCACCAGTTCTTCTATTTTCTGTGAGTGCTTTTATTACATTATATCCTTTAATTGTAATTTCACCATCAGTAATTTCATCATCAATATGGGTCTCTGCAAGACCCAATATACTCGGTTCCCACATATCACAAAGATGCAATATAGAGTCTTTATTATGCAAAAAACCCTGACAGTTAAATACCAAAATATCCTTAGAAATCCTACCTTTTTCACCACTATCGACATTTATTAGTTGCTATTGATAATTAATTTTAGAACGCAATTTCTCAATTATCCTTTTGTAACAAGGACACTCTCTATCTGTTGCTGAATGACTAACATCTAAATTCATCTTTAATCTCCGGTTAGTGTTTATGCAGTTTATACATTTATTTTCATTCACATTACATTCTCTAGTTGTATGAGTACCAGCACATTTAGTACATCTTACCTCATTTTTACAATCCTTTGCCATATGATTGTATCCTCCACATTTGTAACACCTAAACACGTTATCATGTTCATATACATTACATTTTCTCCATCCTATGTTAATTTTTTCTTTGCTTAATATTCTTTTATATATGTTTGCTTCAACTTGTAAAACTATATTGCCATAGTTTTTCTTGTTCTTAACGGAGAATTTTCTTTTGATCTTCATACTTTCCAGAGCATTTACATTGGTCAATTCCAGTTCATTCTGATCAATAATACTGTGTAATATATCATCATCTGCTTGGTCCAAAGTTTCTGCTTCAATACCAACTATGATCAATTCAGGTTTTTTTAATACCGGTTCAATTACATCATATTTAGTTCCCAACTCCTTTGTCACTGAGTCTTTTAATTTTTCTTTAGAACTAGTATTATTGCAGTTTATAACAATTCCTCCATTACTTCTATTCTTAACCGTATTCACAGCTACTGCCAATTTACTTGGATTAATTTTCGTTTTAAGATCTTTTTGTGTTTGTTCGCATTGTTGCTTATCATTCTTAGGTTTAATCACCAGTACTTCCTTTTTATTCTTTACCGAATCTCTATATAATTTACTTTTAGAAATATTTTCTCCTTTTACCAAACTCTGTATCATTATATCCATCTGATGAATAACATCACTCTGTTCTGATATCGTATTAAAGCATGCTTCAAACTTTTTGTTTAATTCATCCATTTGAACTTGCATTTTATTATTCTCACACTCTGTACACAAGTATTTTATACCCCTTGATTCAAATATTGATTTTAGATTTTCTTCCGATGACTTGAATCCCAGACACTTCAAGTGATAATCTTTTCCACACACAAAACAACTTACGTATTTGTCTATTCTTTTTAAATCGTTTTTACACGTACAACACCTCTTTGCACTCATTTTGAAACAAAGAAAAGCGAAAGAGAGAAGAAAGTAGACACGATATGTTCACATAATAATGTTTAATACTACCGTTTAATACTACCGACAGTCGAGACCGCAATCAATTGCATGTGTTCACTTCAACAGTACATGATTGGTTCTATTTCTTTTTTTGTGAGAATTTAGAACACAATTTAACCATCTTCTTGAAATTTTTTAAAAAAGTTCAGAATTGTTTTTGCACAAGGTATAGGCCTGTCTGGATAATTGACGGGAAACATGTCTCTAACTTGCCTTAAACTATTATTTTTCTGGTACCACATTACTATTGCCACCTTTTCATTTCTGTTGTATTTATCCATGATTTATAAATAAATTATCTATTTTTTAATAAAATGTATTTAATTTATGACTTATGTTTGAATAAAAATTCAGAAATATTAGACATAAAAAATGTTTTTCCCGTCATGGCAACCTGATTTAAAAAAAATGAGGTGTGGCCACCACACGACTTTCTTATACGTATGAGCGTTTCAAACTATACAATTTTAAGAATTTTTTTATACAAAACTTATCCAAACTCCTATTCTAAGTTATTTCATTCTCTTAATAAATCGCTATAGAATGCATACTTTGCAAGATATTCGAAGAAAAGTGCTACTCGCTAGGAATAAAAGTGCTACTTCCGGTCCGAATTTTGAAATTTCATGTATACAAAAAATATTGCAAATCCAATTCTAAATACTTTTGTACTCTTAATAAATATATATAGAATGCATAATTTACGACATATTTGCAAAAAATCGTTATTCGGTAAGAGTAAAAGTGATACTTCCGGTCCGAATTTTGAAATTTTTTTTATATAAAAGATATTGGAAATTAAGTTCTAAATACTTTTATATTCGTAGCGTACCTGTCTAAAAAGCATGACTTGCAAAATATTGGCAAAAAACTGATTTTCGATAAGAGTAAAAGACCTACTTCCGGTAGGAATTTCTAAAAACTTTATTAATACAATTTTTCTAGAATTTAATTTTGAGTACATTTGAATTATTTATAAATTTGTTTAAACTTAGTAATTGACGAAATATTTGCAAAATTCGATTTTTTCACTGAAGTAAACTACTACTTCCGGTCTGCCGATTTTGCTCAAAATCTAATCAGTTCTCAAGAGGGAGATTATATTCGTAAATACAAAATTTGGAATTGATATCTACAGCGGTTTGACCGCTATCGTGGTCACACACACACAGACACACACACACAGACACAGACACACAGACACACAGACATTTTTTAAAAACCACTTTTTTGGTATCAGGGAACCTCAAAACGTGGACATCTGCAAAAATCTCGAGGTCGAAAACTTTCATCATCACAATACTTCCTTATACTACGTATAAGAAAGTAATTAAGGTATGCTATACGTAAATTCTTCATTGGTGTATAACTGGTTGTCTACTATACAGTGACTATGTCGCTAATGTATTGACAATTTTTTTTTTATCATTACACATAGGGAAAATGCTATGTGTAATGATAAAAAAAGAGCCCGGTATATTGTTAAAGTATTAACTGAGAGTATTTTTGTAAATTACACTCTCTTAAAAGAATTTAATTTTAAAAAAAATATTCTCTGCATTTAAGGTAATTTTAATTATAAACGGAATCGGGGCGGCAGATAATGTCTAAATTTTGTCTAGACAGACTTTTTTTAGTCTGTCAAGAAAGAATATTTCAAGTAACTGAAGCCGAAACACGGCCCATTCATTTGAAACTTTGCCCGTAGTATCAGGGTAGCAGAAAAGCGAGGAGGTATATCAAATGTATTAGGAGTAAAACAAAATAAATGTGGCGAGATCTTTAAAGTAGTAGCCACACTATATCGTGAATATAGAATTCTATATTCACATGTATTAGGAGTAAAACAATATAGAATTCTATATTTACAATAGTAGCTATATTTAGGATATAGTCCAGCTACTATTGTGCAGATGGCGCCAATATATTTAATTTTACTCCTGATATATTTGATATACCTCCTCGCTTTTCTGATGCCCTGATACTACGGACGAAATTTCAAATGTAGACTAATTTACTGAGATAAATTTCGTAAATTACAGTTTCGTAAAAGAATTTAAATTTGAGAAATAAATTATTCTCTTCACTTAAGGTTGTTTTTAATTATGAACGAAATCGCGGCTGATAATGCCTACCTTAAATAGGTTTAGACAGACTTTATTTAGGAAGAAAAAGAGCGAGGAGATAATATATTTTATTTTACCCCTCATACATTTGATATACTACCTCGTTTTTCAGCTTACCTGATACTAGGGGCGTAACTGTTAAATGCTGATGTCATACGTGGTGATAGTAACTTTAAAATATTTTTATTTTTATTACAATTATACATATATTGTTAAAGTATTAACTGAGAGTATTTTTGTAAATTACACTCTTAGAAGAATTAAATTAAAAAAAAAATATTCTCTCCATTTAAGGTAATTTTAATTATAAACGGAATCGGGACGGCAGATAATGTCTAAATTTTGTCTAGACAGACTTTTTTAGTCTGTCAAGAAAGAATATTTCAAGTAACTGAAGCCGAAACACCGCCCATTACATTCATTTGAAATTTCGTCCGTAGTATCAGGGAAGCAGAAAAGCGAGGAGGTATATCAAATGTATTAGGAGTAAAACAAAATAAATGTGGCGACATCTTTAAAGTAGTAGCCACACTATATCGTGAATATAGAATTCTATATTCACATGTATTAGGAGTAAAACAATATAGAATTCTATATTCACAATAGTAGTTATATTTAGGATATAGTCCAGCTACTATTGTGCAGATGGCGCCAATATATTTAATTTTACTCCTGATATATTTGATATACCTCCTCGCTTTTCTATTGCCCTGATGCTACCGACGAAATTTCAAATGTAGACTAATTACGGAGATAAATTTTGTAAATTACAGTTTCGTAAAAGAATTTAAATTTAAAAAATAATTATTCTCTGCATTTAAGGTAATTTTTAATTATGAACGGAATCGCGGTTGATAATGCCTTCCTTAAGTATGTTTAGACAGATTTAGCAAGAAAAACAGCGAGGAGTTAATATATTTTATTTTACCCCTGATAGATTTGATATACCTCGTTTTTCAGCTTACCTGGTACTAGGGGCGTAATTTCAACTGTTAAATGCTGATATCATACCAGGTGGTTATAGTAACTTTAAAATATTTTTATTTTTATTACAATTATACATATATTGTTAAAGTATTAACTGAGAGTATTTTCGTAAATTACACTCTCTTAAAAGAATTAAATTTTAAAAAAAATATTCTTTGCATTTAAGGTAATTTTAATTATAAACGGAATCGGGGCGGCAGATAATGTCTAAATTTTGTCTAGAAAGACTTTTTTTTAGTCTGTCAAGAAGGAATATTTCAAGTAACTGAAGCCGAAACACTGCACATTCATTTGAAATTTTGTCCGTAGTATCAGGGTAGCAGAAAAGCGAGGAGGTATATCAAATGTATTAGGAGTAAAACAATATAGAATTCTATATTCACAATAGTAGCTATATTTAGGATATAGTCCAGCTACTATTGTGCAGATGGTGCCAATATATTTAATTTTACTCCTGATATATTTGATAAATCTCCTCGCCTTTCTGCTGCCCTGGTACTACGGACGAAATTTCAAATACAAAGAATTTTTATTTTGACAGATTAAAAAATTTCTGTCTACACAGAATTAAGACATATTATCACTGGCGATTCAGTTTATAATTTAAAATTATAAATCAAATTCACATTCTTTTAAGAAAGCGTAATTTGCTGAAAATAGTCAACAGTAATTACATAAGTGGTGATAATTTTTTGATAATTTTAACTAGATGCACGAACCTTTGTTGCTATAGAAATCTCACAAGTGGACGAAGTCCACGAGTGGGATTTCTTAATAGCAATAAAGGTGAGTGCTAATCTAGTTAAAATTATCAACAAAAAATTATTACCACGAATGTAATTCGGCGTGATTATTTTTTAAACTATGTCGGAAAATGTTAAATAAGTATGTAAGTATAAACAATTAAGAATCTTTACAATTGTTGTAGTTAATGGTGCAATTATTGTAGGTAATAGTGCTATTTCCTTGAGATGAAGAGAAAGAAACAGTGTCTCCTCTTAATTTGTTTATTACGGTTGCGTGATGCTTTTCGTCAAGTTGTAGATAGGGTTTGATGGAGTTTGCAGAAGAGTGTCCTGTTATTTTTAACAACTGCTGCTCACCTACTCCACTTTTAGCTAGTTGTGTTACAGCAGAAGAACGATGTGAATGGTTTGTAATTTTTATCTTTTTAGGATCCAAGCCAAGCTTTTGGGCCGCTTGTTTTGTCCATTTTCCTATTTCGTTTTGGCCTACCGGGAGATTTTTATACCACCCCTTAGATAAAGGTTCCTGCCAATATGGATTAGGTGACAAAAAGAAACGATCAATTTGAATATTTTCAGTTCTTTTTGACATTAATTTATGAAAAAGACGTACCGGACATTTGTCAGTGTTATTTTTATTTGGCGTTAAAAATCAGTTAACCTGCGCGATCCACCTTGTGCAGTTTTAGAAATTATCGGATTATATTCTATCCTTCCAGTTTGATTTCCATAATGATCTATTTCTTCTCTAAAATATTGCACTAACGCTTTTGACGCTTCTCCACCTCTCCATGCCAGTTCGTAGCTAGCAGTGTGATAGAACTTTATTTGTAATCCATTTGGAGTATTTTCGTCCCATGCTGCTATCATCTGTTCTATTTCTTCTTTCTTGAGAGCTGCAGCAGATGATTTTCTTTTTTCGAGAATAAATTGAAGTTCTCGACGCTTACAATTACGCGTGTCTCTCGCAGTCTTAAATTCAATATCAGTGAAATATTTTTCCTGGATAAGTTTTGCGGTTCCATTCCACAAAGTTTTGACAACAGATTCTTTGTAGTTTTCTCCATTTTTTTTGCGCATGTTATATGCCCAGTCCTCCAAAATTGTTGCGATTTGTTTCAACTCGGTTGATGCAGTTAACTCATAATTACGTTCAAGGCAAAACTCTGAAAACTGTTTCCATATTGTGTTCTTACTTTTTTTGGTGTTGTTTGTTCGACAGCTGTTTGTATTGAATCAGCCGAGCTTTGACCAAATCTCGTGCTCATGTTGGTTTTTGTAAGATAACTAATTGTTTCTTCGAATTTATACCAATTCACTCACCTTATATTAGAGAAAATCTCAAAAGCGAAATCTGAAGGTTGTTTTTCAATGTGTTCCATTGAAAAACAATTACTGACATCAACAGTAAACATCAATAACATAGTTATTAATCATTTTGCTGATCGTAAGGAACGGCGGATGGATTTTATTTTCAAACAAGTTAAATAAATAACATATTGAGTTTATTTTTTTGTCTGTGCTTAATTTTTGATATTAAATACTCAGACCCCCCCCCCCCGGTGCCCTCCCTTCCCACAAAATCACGGGCCGCCACTGGTAAAATGGCTGGACTTGTCTATCGTTACTACGACAACGTTGGGAACGTTATGTTCTTATTGGCGGTATGCAGGGAATAATGGTAACGTTATGTCTTATTATTCCCCGGCCGCATTTCATTACTCCCTCTGGGTATTATGAGTCCTATTATTAACCAATAGTGATTAATATAATACCTAATTTATTGTTTAGTCGTGGGTAATAGCAGTTTATACGAGTCAATAATGACAGTTATTATTCCCGAGAGCCGAATTTACGAACCGTGCCGCGAAGCGGCGAGGGAGTAACTCGGCTCGAGGGAATAATAGTCATTATTGCGAGTTAGTATACACTACTTTATCTATGACTAACTGTAGATTACTAAAAAAATCAAAATAATTAAACAAAATGTCAGATTACTATATCAATATGACGTTTGACGGTTAGACAGTTAGTAAAATGGCCGGACTTGTCTATTGTTATTACGACAACGTTGGGAACGTTATGTTCTTATTGGCGGAATGCAGGGAATAATAGTAACGTTATGTCTAATTATTCCCCGGTCGCATTTCATTATTCCCTCCGGGTATTATGGGTGTTATTATTAACCAATAGTGATTAATATAATACCTACTTTATTGTCTAGTCGTCGATAAATATAATTATTACGAGTATGTATACAGAGTCCAGTGGCGGCTCGTGAGTTCAATAATTGGTGAAGCAATATCGGCAAAATCCATCATCCCCCTCCATTCTTAGGATGGTTGATCACCTTATGCTTATAATTAAACAAGCACTGTTGCTGAGTCAAATAATTATCTGGTTTTCCAATAAACACTTCGAAGCAGTCTTTTTCTTGGAACGCTTCCTTGAAACATACTGGAATATTCTTTTGGAATAAAAAAAGTTCTGGTCACATAATTGTTGAGTTTTAACCTTTGATACAGAACATCCTATTTAGATAATAAAGCTAATTAAATAAAATAATTCTTTAACAAGAGCACTTAATTATTGTGATCATGAATTTGTTTGTTTGCTCTCTACAATGCGTATTGACAGATCATTGAATTGCTCTATTCAATGCACGTAACCCGTATAAAATAAATACTTGTCCCTGCCGAGAATAAGTCGGCGGGAAATTTAAAACTGAGTCCACAATGGCGCGCAACTGTATAACATTTTAAAAATGTTATACCGTTGGATAGGGAATTGAAAGTACTATCGAAATCAATTAAAAAAAATAGAGGTTGTCATTTAAAAGGAAAAGTCGTTGACGTCATAACATGAAAAACAAATGACGTAAGAAATTGAAAATGCAATGAAAATATTCGCTTTAGTTAAAATCGCTATACCCCTTCGAGATTTTTATGAAAAAATGAATATTAACGATGTTAATGCCTCTATCCGTTACTTTATTTCCACACTGTATATTAAATAGGCAAGCTCAAAAGTGTGGTAATTTTAATAAAATAGGTGTCTTTTCCACCACCGTAATCGTAATGTATTTATAAAGGTCAAAATTTTGTGCAAAACTTATAGCAGAAAATGAAAACATCCATTTGTTCCAAACTAAGTGGCGACCACTGTACTGACGTCATGCAATGATTCTTAATGCATAAAATTTCTTAATCAGTTGAAATGAATTCAAGCTAATTACCGAAACTATATTACACAAAATAACTAGAAGCCCCCTAACAAATAAAATAAAGTAATGAGTCGATGTTTTGTTATTGGTGGAATATAACCGCTTGATTAAGTTGTATGTACTTACTTTTTTGTTCATTAATAATTTATTTTTTTGAGTATATGTACCATATACTTATATAATCAATCACTAGACTGACGATTAGAATCTTAACAGTGGTAGAGGGCTTGGAGGTTGAAAGGAAGTTTAAAAAAAATTATATTCTGCAAGAGTAGATAGTGATATAGTTATAGGTATTACGGTTTTAAATAAATAAGGACAGAAGAAATATTGTTTTATTTTTATAATTTCATTCGTTTTTTAATTTGACTGAAGAATGTTCTTTGCAAGTTAAGGTTTAGTGGATCATTCTGACATGTCTTTAAAATTATGCGTCTCTTGCTATAAACTTTTATTTAAGAAATATATAAACAGAAAAAACACATCTGCTTATTCTTCAATATAATATAATATAAAAAGCACGTTTAAGCAGCCACTGCAATCTCTGGCCCTCTTTTTCAAACAATTTTTTACCAATTTATTAAATATATAATATGCGAGTACTTGCTCATTATTTCCTCAAAAATTAACAGTAACTGAATTACTCTCGCTATAATAAGATTTTTGAAAAGATTACCATACCAAACCTTAATCAATGAAATCCTATGATTGGCATTTAAAAAAAAACATAAGTTTATGTTATATCTTGCTAATTAAGTGTGCCATGATCTTTTAACTAAGATTGTTAAATTCTACTTAAAAATTACTACCAGATACCGTTTTTATATTTGTTCTATCTTCAATAGTTACGAAGATATCTATAATTGAAAATTTCGGCAATTTTCAATTTTCTTAAAATATCTTCAAGTTGACAATTAATGTTAAATCTGAAAATGCCATCAGATACCTACTCCTCAAATTTCTTAACAATTTTGCTAATTTAACTGATCCTGTATCTGCAATATGAAGACAGTTACCCATACAGGGAGATCGAAAATGGGCACCTGTATATACCGGGTGTGGCAATTGTGTGTCGGCGGAGCTTAATATGAAAACTAATAACGTTGTACCAATGAGACTTTACGTACAGTTCTGTGCAATAAACTGGCATACACTTATTATACGATTATGTAAATATGACTTTTGTTTGAATATCTGTCATGTATGACAACTTGAATTGACGTTATAATTCAATTTGTCATACTTAACGTAAGCCATTTTCACAATGGCAAAATAATGTCAAAATTAGCAATAGGACGTGTACGCCATTTTATTGCACAGAACTGTACATATGTAGTAGACTACTCGCGAGCTGAGTACTAGAGTGTTCTAACTGCATTCTTTCAAAAAATGTGTTTTCTTTACAAACATGGATTTTTTCCACGCACTGTTCTATCTGCATTCTCAAAATATAATTACAATCGAAGTTTCTGTTTCAAAAGTTAGTTCAAATTTGTTCTATCTGCATGAAAAATTAAACTTACGTGCTTGAGTGGTGTATTTCAACAACCAATAGGAATGCAGTGATTCTCCAGTTAGAACATTTCAGCATCAAAAATCAAGATCTCTGGGATCATCCAGTCGTGTGCACTTGGTTGGTTAATTGTTGTATTTCCTTTGAATTGAAGGTCACAGAGTAAGTACCATATATAGTACTGATACTATCGATATTTTGACTAAGGAAATTCAAAATGATGCTGTGGACAATAATTTTGATTATTTCCTTCACCTGTCAAATTTAAATTTTGTCCAATCACAATCAAAACTGAAGTTGAAATTAACCAATGAAAGGTACCGGTTCTTGATATCAGCGACTATTACAAATCGACTATTCAAATGTAGGTAACAAATCAAGTATGTATTTTTTCATTAAGTGGCATACGTGTCAAATAGATGAAAATGTCCGACAAAAAGAGATTTAGCGATGTTTCGGATGAAATTATTGATAATCACATCGATTTGACAACTCATTTTTTATTATGAAACTTGGTTTAGGAAATAATCTTAACAAATATAGCTCGAGCTTGATAAGTAGTCGACTATTACATTGTTTCAATTTTTCTCGTGTGCCTCCTAATTTGACTTAACCAAAATTGGCATTAATAATTAAAGACTAAAGCCCTCGAGCTAAAGCTCTCGTGCTCTAGTCAAATTATTAATGCCAATTTTGGTCTCGTCAAATTGACCGTAGCGCACACTCGAAAAATTGATCACAATGAAATAGTCGACTATTTGTCAAGCTCTCGTTATATTACCTTTGAATATCCTGACAATCCTGACAGTCCAATCAACACACATTGAGATGATCATGATTTTAATCTTAACGATCACGACTATTCATTACATCTTGGAGCTGATCAGGCCCTAACTAATAAAAGGTGTGTACCTATTATTTCGAACCTTCTCCTAAAAAAACACCAGTAATTATTAGGTATGAAATATATTTTTCTTTACCAGGCTCAGTAAGAAGCAGAAGCGTCGTCCGCAGGAATGGCAGAGAAATGTGAAGAAACGACTACGAGAACGTGGACAAGAATATGTAAATTGGAAAGGAAAAAAATGTGACTGAAAACAGGCCAAAACTTTAAAAAAGTGCCATCAAACTTGCAAACTTCAGTGCCAGAAATTAATATTGGAGGATGAGAGACAAAAAATCAACAAAGAGTTTTGGATATTATCTGATGAAGAAAAAAACATTATTATAATAAAAGTACCCAGCGCATACCTAAGAAGAGAACCACTACCAAATCTGGGAAGTCTCGGCGGGAATATACATTTACTTACTACTTTCATTTGAAGGACGAACCACTTAAAGTTTGCAAGTCATTTTTTCTAAGTACATTAGATATAAGTCAGAGAAGAATATCTTATTTTCATTCAAATAAGCGTGAGGAAATGACAGGCAATCCAATAACAATTCAAAAGGGAAAGCATATCAAGAAGAAAATTGCAGAAGAAAGAAGACAGAGCGTAATAGATCACATAAACAGCATTCCACGAATTGAATCCCATTACTTCAGACAACGCACTAAGAAAGAATACTTTGAGTCTGGCCTAAATCTTAACAAGCTTTATGAGCTATACCAAGAATGGTGTCAGAAACGATATGTCATACCTGTGAAAAAGAGCTATTACAGGCAAATATTCAATTTTGAATTTAACATATTATTCTGGAAACCAAAAACTGACAGATGCAACATATGCGAAGAGTTAAAAAACGTGAAAGTAACGATGAAGAGGAAAATTAGAACTTTGAGAAACATTTGCAACTGAAAAAGAACTGTTATGAAAATCGACAAAAGGATCGAGGAATTGAAAAAGAAGGGATCATGCTTGTGATAACAGTGAAAAGGTTAATAAGAAGAGCCAAGACAAAACCACATAATCTGTTTTGATATGGAAAGTGTCTTCGCACTGCCAAAAGCAGGAATTTCCTGCTTTTTCTATAGCAAAAAATTAAACGGCTGCAACATGACCGCCCACTGCAATTTAAATAGAAATGCTTATTGTTCTGTCTGGTCCGAAGGCATGCACGGACGAAAAGGATCTTATCTGGAATCTGCATTAATAAAGATATTAAACGTTGTGTGCCAAGACTTTCCGGAAGTGAATAAAATATTATGGTCAGACTCATGCTTGCCACAGAATCGCAACTCGATAATGAGTTTAGCGTTATTAAAGTTTCTTGAAGAGCACCCCAGTGTTAATGAAATAGTTAAAAAAATTTCAGAACCAGGTCATGGGTAAGTACAAGAAGTTGACAACATTCATTCACAAATTCAGAGAATATTGCAACACCTTGAAATTTACAGTCCATTGGGTCTTTTAAGGGCCTTGAAAACTGTGAACAGCAAGAACCCATTCCAAGTGATTCAATTACATCTTAAGGACTTCAAAGACTATGAGAAAGGTGCAAAAGTATTCAATTTTATTGAATTACCTTACTGTTCAGTTAAACAACTGAAATACAAACAAGCTGAGCCGTTCAGAATTTATTACAAATTGGACTAATCAGATGACAGCATAGAATTTAAAACAGTTCGGATCAGACCTAAAACCAGAAGCCCTTCAACTAACGCTGAATTGCCCAAAATCAATACAGTTCCAAAACCAATCAAGTGCCTTCTCACTGAGGATAAGGTGTATCATCTGTACAAATTGTTCAAGGTCATCCCAGAAGTGGACAGAACATATCTGAAAACTTTGTTTTACGAATATAAAGATGAAAAAATCATCAAGAAATTGGCCAAAAAGAAAAAAAGTCTTAAAAGAAAGAAGAGAATAATACAGCAAAAAATAAAGAAAACTACACAGAACGCTGAAAAAAGGAAAAGTTGGCAAGAGTTAACAATAATGAATGATGAATTTATTTTTTATACTTAAAAGAGTAATGTTGGTTGTTAATAATAAAGTTATTTCTTATTTCCATCAATCACTCATTTTTATCGAGCAGATAGAACAATAATTATCGAACTATCAAACTATTTCAGATTTAAATTGTTCTAACTGCATTTTCGCTACCTTGCACAAAAATTAAGCAAAAATTTCGTCTTCTAGATAGCAGTTTTTTTTTAAATGGCTCTGCTGTAAATTTTGCAAACTTGCACATAGAACACTCTAGTACTCAGCTCGCGTACTGTGCATTTTCTATTTTTATTTACAAATATACAGGTTGTTTCAAATTTTCGCAACCACCATCAACATTTTTAGTTTAAATCAATTGCTATACTTTCTAGCTATTATAATGATAGCCACCTAAATTAGTTTTGCAATGATATATGGATAGCTGCACTTACGACTGTTAGTTTTGGTTTTATTGATAATTTTGTTAAAATCTTGACAGTTGCAGCATCTAACATTTTAAGCCTTAGTCTGAAAATGGGTAGACTGCCTCACGTAACTCTTGTGTTACTAATTTATGGACTAACACGTTATTTGTTTTGAAGTTGATCAAAGTGAATAAATATACAGGGTGTTAAATATGTCGTGTCTAAATTATCCATCTTTATTGGCTATTTTCTCGTTGTTTCTAATCTAACCTATAATATTTTTTAAGTCAGCATATTCCTTGTAAAATTGCCTTTAAAATGGTACCAATAACATATTACTTATTTCTGGTATTTTCAAAGTTATAACCCTTTATTGGTATATATATACCCATATTTATATTTTGCAACTCCGCCGACACACTATTGCCGCACCCGGAATAAAGAAGGTTAACTGTCAGTTTTGAATTTAGTGTGTAATCACGTGATTAAAGGCAACCGTCAGCGTATCTTTTTTATCGTGTTTAAAATTTAATAAACTGTCTTTTCCTAATGTTGTCAACACTACTTCGAATTTATTTAGAGTGCAAAGCTCTGTCCATTGGTATTATCTTTGCACTGAGTACAATCTAGCTTTTTATTAATTTTATTTTTGTATAGTATTTTCAAGTTTTCTTACGAGGGCGTATTTTTATGTTATCTACCTAGCCATGAAACAAAAGAGTGACAATGTCAAACAAATAATTGAAAAATTGCTGTCACTGTTAGCAGTACATGTGCTAAGTTGTGTTTAGTTTATGCTGTGTATAAAGATTTGAGACGGTCCATTTCTCGATAAAATGAGTGAAACTAAAGTTGAACATCGCAGTGTAATAAAGTTCCTGACAAAGGAAGGCATTGGTCCAAAAGCAATTCCTGAAAGAATGGTTGCTGTATATGGGGAAGATACACCATCATATTTCCAAGTAAAATATTGGTCTAAACTCCTTCGATGGGGCCGAGAGTCAATCAATGATGACCCAAAGTCCGGACGACCCGTTGAAGCTCGAACTGAAAACATTGTGCGAAAAGTCGAAAATTTGGTACTGAAAGATCGGCGTGTAAAGATATCTGACATTGCCAATGAAGTCTGTATATCCGAAACAAGTGTTCTCAAAATTTTGCATGATGATTTGGGTATGAAGAAGGTGTCTGCACGGTGGATACCCAGATTGCTTACACCTGAACAAAAACTGTTCAGAAAAAAAGTTTCTCAAGAAACTTTGGTCAAGTTGGAGAGGGACAAAACATTTTTATCTCGAATTATTACCGGGGATGCGACTTGGGTATATTACTGGCACCCTCCTACTAAACAAGAATCCATGCAATGGGTTCATAAGGGCTCTCCACCACCAAAAAAGGCCAAGATACAATTTTCTGGAAAAAAAACTGATGGAAACTGTTTTCTGGGATGCTGAAGGAGTTTTGCTTATTGAATAATGCCGAGAGGATCTACCATAAATGGAGAGGCCTACGGAAACACAATTAAAAATTTAAAAACTGCTCTGGAGGAAAAACGCCCGCATTCTTATTTACAAAAAAACTTGTTGCTGCACGACAATTGTCGGGTTCATAAGGCAAACAAAGTTCAGCAGATAATCAATGACTGTGGGTTTATAGAGTTAAGGCATCCAGCTTATAGTCCCGACCTAGTTCCGTCAGACTTCTCCTTATTCAAAAATTTAAAGCATCTCAGAGGAGAGCGTTTTGCTTCTGATGAAGAACTCAAAGAAGCTGTTGAAGAATATTTTGCGGGGTTACCGAAGCAATTTTTTCTGAGGGTATGGGGCAACTGAAAAAAGATGGAATAAGTGTATTAGTGTTGAAGGGAGTTATGTAGAAAAATAATTTTTTTTGTTCTCTTATGTGCTTTTTTTCATGGCTAGGTAGATAACATAAAAATACCATAAAAATACGCCCTCGTATTATTATTTTTATTATTGTACCGTATTGTCAATTGTTGTGTTTTACCCTGTAAATAGATGTTTCTGTTGGATAATAAAAAATATTCTTATTATGTCAATGAGTCAACCTGATTGAGAGATTTGTGAAACGGGTTTCAGTAATTGATTTAGGCATTACAATTTAAAAATCATCATGTTATTAAATCTGCCACATAGAAACCTCTTCTTAAAGTTGTTCTACTGCCAGAATCGTGCCTAAATTTACAAAATAAACATTATTTTATAAACATGTGACTGGTAAATATATTGTTGAATAATTTATGTCGATTATTTACAAAATTATGGCTAAAAAAACTGCAATTAGGGGATTACAATGTTAAATATAACAATTATGTTGACTTCAAGTAGGGGGAAAGTTATAAAACGTAACACCCACTATGTAACTATATAGTCTAATGATGACGGTAATGTTATGATTTAGTTATTAAATTTATTATTAAAGTTTAGACATTAGTGCATCATAATATAATGTATTAATAAGGAATAGATGAAGTATGGATGTACTTCAAATAAAGAATGTGTATAATTTGTATATTTAAAGAAAATGCAACAAACTGTTCAAATGTTTCAATATTGTAGTAGATACAAATCTATTTACATTTAATAAGTTAAGCGAAAGAACGGACTGCTTACTTTTTTGGAATATTTCAGTTTAGTAATGTGGCAATGGAACGCCACTGTCAATAGTCCCTGGTCTTAAATTAAACTCTTCCAATCAATATAATGCTTGTGTGCAGTACCGGATTAAGCCAGCGCGGGGCATGCAGCAAATATTAAGGAGAGGTCCTTGGCTTGAATTAGGATATTAAATAAAACAGCACTTTTCTCGATTTAATGTGGGAAAATTTAGAAATGACAATAGTCAAATCAACGTACCTAAGTAAATCATGAATATTCTTTAAGGTGATGTCACTTAGAAAATCATGCCCCATCATGTTCTGTAACTGATAACATTTCTAAACTACAAGTCACTGTCCAATAAAACACCCAAGCTTTTGACACTATCCCGATCGCAACCCTCTTGCCCTCAACAGAAATATTAATATAAGCGCGAACAATATCATCACATCTGCTTTTCTTTGCTCCAAAAAGGATTAGATTGGCTTTTTAGAATTCAGATACAATAAATCACACTTGGTAAATGTACTAACTTTAATTAGCTTTGCTTTTAGCCGTTTATATGCTATATCAGATTTGGATACCAGAAACGAGCAGTCAACCTGCTTGTTGTTCGCATAAAAATAATAAGTACTTGCAAAAGGTGAAATATCTGGCCATTGTAATATAAATTGAGAAGAGTAGTGGCCCGAGTATGGAACCTTGCGGAATACCGTAACTTGTAAGTACAAAACCACAGATACGATTTTCGATCACCGCGTGTTGACTCCTACCAACAAGGCAGTTATATAGTAAATTTACAGAGTTTTGCACTAAACTAAAAAGCGACAAAATGGCGGATATTAGCTAATGATTAGTAGTTTCAAATGCCATCGTAAAATCAAGCAAGCACAGATGTGCTAAATTATTCTTGCCATGTTCTTTGATTATATCATGTGTGTCTTACAACTTACATTATAGGCACTACTGCGCAGAAGGCAAAATATCATTGTCCAGCACAAATTGCTTCAACTGATACTCTATGACTTTTTCATCAACTTTGGAAAACACCGGTAAAATGTTGACAGGTCGCAAGATCTCCGTAATCTGTGGGATTCGATTTCTTTGGAAGTGGTCGAACAAAAGACCGTTTCCTGCACTCTGGAAAACGACCACTTTCTAAGTAGCAATTACTCTTAATATAAGAGATAAATCTATCGACAATATCCTCATCATCAGGTAAGAATTCTAATTGATTATTGCTTTTCTTGGAGTTGCTATATAAATCAAATGTTTGCAGGTTCAAAGAAAGAAGACTTAGGGACTACATTAACAAAGAAACTGTTTATTTCGTCAGCATTTGTCAAGTGAGGTGGTATTTTTATTTTTGCACAATTCATTATTCCAAAAGAACTTTCACAAATCCTTACTAGATGTCGTATGATTTATTCTATACTGAAATTATATCTATTTCTCTCTTTTTATTGCCAATGTCACCAGATTGGGCAAATACCTACAATACTCGACTAAAAACTCTACTTTTGCATACTTATAATAGTGATCGTTAACAAGGAAGCCGATACCTTAGAAAATTGCACGGTTACCAGAGGCAAATGATGGTTTATCAGCGCCACCAATTCTGTGTTCCGAAAAGTGCTTTTTCATCAACACCCGTTGGAGTACATATTACTTTCGTTTTGTATTTGGCTTGTAGAAGATATCGGAATATTATTTTCAGCAAAAAAGTAAAATTATTAATTATTTATTATAAATTTCTCTGAGTCGTACTAGTCCTCCAATAATCGGGATCCGTTGCATTTGCTACTTCTGCTACGTGGCTAATCCTGCACTGTATGTGTAATATGTAATTTATGTAATATGCGTCGTTATCTAAGAAAGCGATTTAGGAAGGGCGAAGTGAAGATTTATTGATAATATTAGACAAGACATTGTACATTTGCTAGACCGAAGTATAGTAGAATAAATACAATGATTACCGAAGGGCCCAAATTATTATTTTATATTACCAAAATTATTGGAATAACTCCTCTAAGAGGCTCAAGTAAAACACTATTCAAAGTATTTCAAATGTGCTTTACAGTGTTTTGCGTCATTTTATTTCTTTCTGAAATGTATGATAGAATATTTATGACATCTACGGCTGACTTTAGAACAATGACATTTACCGAAGTAGTTTCGTCTTTGGTCATTTGCTTTTTAAACATTTCTATAACACATGGATTTCGAAACAGTGGAAATGACAAATATAATCAATTGTTAGAAAAGATATTTATTTTAGAAGAGATGATATCAAAATATAAAATTGATGGAATCCCAAAACGTCACCCGCATAATGTTAAAATATTACTAATGTATGGTTTTTTAATATCTATCATCACTTCTGATGTATGGTTGCAAACACAAATTACAAAAAATTATTACTATCAATATTTTATACTAGAGAATTTCTATAAATTTCGATTGGGTGTTAGTATTTTACTAATTTGTTATATGGCACGAAGAATTTATAGAGTTTTCCATACTATAAATAATGCACTTATATATGTACATAAAAGGAAACATATTAATGGTGGATATACTAAAGGCGATATGTCAAGAGCACTATGTAAAATTTCAAAAATGTATACAATATCATTAGAAGCTGTCACGATATATAATCAGTTATATGGTTTGTCCATATTGATAATTGACTTGTATTTGATTACATATTTTCTGTTTGTTTTTGATATTTCAAATTATATGGATTTCGATGGATTTCTTAAATTTCGATGCTTAATTTTTATATGGATGCTTTTCTTAATAGTAAGTTTTTTCTAATGAATATTGGTTTCATTCTTGCTGAACATTTAAAATAGCACAGGCCAACAAAATTTTTTTTTTGGTGTCGTAAAACTGAATAATGATTTTTGATATAATTGAGGTGCTGATGCCAAAAATACTTTCCCTTTTTTCGTAGCAGCCCTAGTTTTTGAGATACAAACAAATATTATTTTCGTATTAATAACTGGTACAAATAATGAAATTTTGAGTACCTAATCTTAACAGATTTGGCGCAATACACATTGGACATAATAATAATAATAATAATAATAATAATAATAATAATAATAATAATAATAATAATAATAGTAATAATAATAATAATAATAATAAATAATAATTAATAATAATTAATAATAATAATATTTATTTAACCTTTCGAATGTAAGTAGGGAAAAGTAGGGTAATTGTACGCATTGGGTAAGTGTTTTAAGAAAAGCTGATGCGCTTTTCTTAAAACTGACAATATTTAAAAATGTCATACTTCTGTTGCCATCTGTGTTTGAACTCCAAATGTTAACCTACCGCTCAAAATTGGAAACCTGCTTTATGATCACAGTCGTACTTAATGGAAAACATTATTCGTTGTGTGCATATAAGTTTCTGGTGTTTAAAAATAAGCTGTAAGTATCATGTTTTGTTACTAACCCAAGTGAATATTGTTTGTAAGCATCCGTAGAATGTAAGGAAGCGTGTGAAACTATCGAACACGACAACAATTGATTATATTTTTTGTTTTTTATTTTTTGTTTCGGTGGAAGCAAGTGGGGTAACTGTACGCAAATTTGTAGGGGTAATCAGACGCGCGTACAATTACCCCTTTGTTTAAAAGCAATACCTAAAAGTTTTTTTTTCGTCTTAGATGCCAAGAACATGTACAAAAAAAACGAATAAAGGTTGTGTTGTTGGACACCTCAACAACTGCAAAATGCAATATCTGCAATTAGGGACGGTATGTCAATCAGACCAGCGGGAAGGGAATATGGTATTCCAGAGTGTACACTTCGATAAAAAATGAAACAAGGTGCGGACATAACGAAGCCACCACATTTAGGAAAACCAACAACTTTTACTGATGTTCAAGAAAATGAACTGGCGAATCATGTAATTACTATGGCAAAAATGTTTCACGGGCTTAGTAGACTGCAGTTAGCTTTTAATTATGCTGAAGCCAATAATGTCAAACATAACTTCAATACAAGTACCCAAATGGCCGGACCCGATTTTTATTATGACTTTTTGAAACATCATACCCAAATAAGCTTAAGAAAGCCCGAAGGCACCAGCATCAATAGAATCAAAGCTTTCAATGAAAATGACGTTAAGTTGTTTTACGAAAATTTGGGTAAACTTTTTGACAAATATAAATTTGCCCCTGAAAACATCTAGGGTAAATCAGGCATACGTGCCCCAGTCGATAATGTGCCCCACTCGCAGAACTGACAGATGCATTTTGAATTTGGCGCTAATTTGGTCCGTGCGGGTTAGTAATAGAAGTATGGCGTCGATGTAAACAACTCAGTGCTGTTATTTATTTGTTTTTACGAAGAAAAAGTGGTCACAAGGTATGTATCATAGTCTGAAAATGTTTTGTGTCTGTTGTAACATTGAGTTAAAGTGTTTGCTTCATGTTTTTTTTCCCATTTTTAAAGTTTTATTCTAAAGCTAACCTCTTTGAACTATTGTGTACCTACAATTGCGTTTCGTTCTTCCTACTTTTTGTTTGAAATCAAGTGGGGCACGTTATACTGAACTTTGGCTAATGCGCCCCGATTTCTTTCGGGTAATGTGCCCCACGTCTGTATTAGTTTTATATTTTTATTTTTAAGTATTTCTGATTTGTTATTTTATTTTAGGAAATGGGGAAGGAAAAAGCTACAGATCCAAGAAAATGGACAGAAGAAAATATGAAAAAAGCTATAGAAGATGTCATGAGCAAGAAAATGGGAGTTAATGAAGCTAGCCGGACATATGAAATACCATCAAGAACCTTACGTAGACACATCCTGAAAGGCTGGGATAGCAAGCAGAATATAGGTAGACCTTCGGAATTAGGACATGAAAATGAATTGAGACTCGTAGCTCACATCAAACGTCTCGAATCCATCGGATTTCCTCTAGAACAAACAAGACTGCAGTCTATTGCTTACGACTTTGCTGAAAAACTAGAATTACCTCATCGATTCAATAAGGAGAAAAAACAAGCTGGATGGGATTGGTTCCAAGGGTTCATGAAGAGGCATCCAGAGCTAAGTAAAAGAAAAGCGGAAGGCCTGTCTCTGGCGAGAGCTACTGGTATGAATCGACAGGATGTCAATAATTATTTTGAGATGTTGCTGAAAGTGTTGACTGAAAATGATTTAATTGGTAAGCCTGAAAGAATTTTCAACATGGACGAAAGTGGCATTCAAATTAACAATAAAACTGGAATCGTAGTAGCTAGCAAGGGTGCAAAATGTGTTAATTCTGTAACCAGCGCTGAAAAAGGTGAACATATTTCTATAATTGCATGCTGCAATGCTGAGGGCACTTTTCTTCCCCCCGTTTTGATATTTAAAGGTAAATACAAAAAACTTGAATTTTCTGAAGGGCTGCCGCCAGGATCAGATGTTTTTATGAATCAAAAATCATCTTACATCAACGCTGATCTATTCTACAACTGGATGAAAGATCATTTTATTCCACGAAAGTCAGACGGGAAAGTTCTTCTGATTCTTGATGGCCATTCCTCCCATTCGAATTCATATAAAATGCTACAGTTAGCTAAAGAAAACGAAATAATTTTGCTTTGTCTACCTAGCCACACTACTCAGGCTCTACAACCTTTAGACAAAAGTTTTTTCAAGCCTTTTAAAAGCTACCTATCCAAAGCAGTAACCACTTGGTTTATAAACAACAAAGAAAGGAATTTAAACCGACACCACATTTCAAAACTAATTGGTGAAGCCTGGTACAACTCTGCAATTCCAGCAATCGGTGTTTCAGGATTTAAAGCAACAGGGATATATCCCTATGATCCAAACATTGTTCCTGACTATTTCTTCAGCGTTTCTGATGCAGCAGTTAGAAACAGTCCTGACAATATTCAAAAGAATGACCTTTCTTTGCCGAGTACTTCAACATCTTCAATAAATCAGAGTGACCAGATTGCACACGCTTCTAATGTTTTACAGAAAGAAACACCAACTAAGACCTTACAAATAGTGAGTCCTTTGCCTGTTTTACGTCATAAAACCAGTAAAAGGAAACAGAATGTTAAGATTTTGACATCAGAAACACATTTAGCAACTCGTAAACTCTTTGAAGACAAAAAGAAGTCGCAGGAGAAACACTTGGCAGCACCAGCAAAACGTAAGAAGAATGTTGCAAAAGTGTCTTCATCATCGGAAAGTGAAGAAGAGTTACAGCTCAGTGAATCAAGTGAAGAATGTTCTGTTGAAAATGAAAACACTTGTGTAGAATGTCTCGAATCTTACTTCCATACAAAGAAAAAAAGTGACTGGATCCAGTGTTTGCAGTGTTCTGGCTGGTTGCATGAAGATTGCTCAAACTTTCCAGAGAAATGCAACAAGTGCGGTGACCAAAATAAAGGAAAAGGAAAAGGCAAGAAGACTAAAAAATGAGAGGCTTTATTGGGGCACATATGACTGATGTATCCGTGGAATGTGCCCCACCCTAGACTTTAAGAAATCGTTGATCTCAGCTATTTTAATTACTTTTAAGAAGTTTTTTTTTGTTTTTGTTATACCTATTGAGTCGGAGGTTAAGACTAATCACTTTAATAAACATGTTTTAAATAACACCGTTTATTATTTCAATTTTTCGAATGGTGGGGCACAATTGCCAGGTTTACCCTATAATGTAGATGAGAACGGTATTAGGGGAGAGGCGGGGAATAATACGCAGCGGGCAATTATACGCATCCACCTGTACTTTCAAGCAATCGTTAGGTATCGCCATTAATCGCATAGGCTCGTGGCTCCCATGTGTCTCAACAACTTTGTTGCGATACATTTCAGTTCCACTCTTGTGTTTGTTAGTAGTCGACCATATTGACTTTTCGGTATTTTTCTTATAATATTTGTGCCTGATTAAAATAAAGGTAAGTTGTGTAGATCTATTTGAAAGTCGCTCTAATTTTTATAGTAAAAAGACTAGCTTCTACTAAAGTAAATGCCGTACATTTATTATGGCAATATCATCCTGTGTTTGTTTGAGAAGCTCATAAGTATAATGGCGTCCAATCGGGTAATGATATGCGGATGCGTACGATTACCCTCAATCTGCGTACCCGAAGTATCCAAAATTGAAGGAGTACTTGTGTTTGCTACATTAAAATGTTATTATTCTTTTATCAGATGCCTAACAAGTACGTTTGGAAAACGAATATCGCTCATTGGACCGAGGAGACTTTACAGAAAGCTCATGAGGCAATAGATTCTGGTAGAAAAATTCGAGAAGTTTCTAGGTCATTCAACATTCACGAAGCAACATTGAGAGCTCGTAGGCGAACTAACGACAGATCTGGCCCAAGATTAGGAAGACGTTCTACATCCTCAGCTGAGAGTGAGACATAAATGGCTAATCATGTTCTCAAGTTAGCTAAATTGTTTCATGGATTGACGCCAGTGGAGTTACGAAAACTCGCTTTTCAATATGCAGAGTCTAATGGCATACGCCAAGAATTTAATAAAAACCGCCAGGAAGCAGGCAAGGATTGGTTGCAATCATTTCTTAAGAGAAATCCCCAAATCAGCCTAAGAAACCTTGAAGGAACAAGTGTGAATAGAATAACTGCTTTCAAAGAAGAATCTGTTAAACTTTTTTATTCAAACTTGGCAACCCTCTTAGAAAAATATAAATTTGCACCAAGCGGAATGTTTAACGTTGACGAGACTGGGATTTCAACTGTTCAGAAGCCTATTAAGCAACTTGAACCCAAAGGCGTTAAACAATTTGGATCAAAAATATCTTGGGAACGTGGAAAGAATGTCACTGCCATATGCGCAATGAGTGCTTCTAGAAGCTTTATTCCATCGCTCCTTATATTTCCCAGAAAGCGAATGCCGCCCACATTGACGAAACATGGACCAGTCGAGGGTATTTATGCAGTTACCGATAATGGCTGGAGCAACGAGAAATGTTTCCTTCAGTGGTTACAGCATTTTAAATGTCATATGAAATCAAGTCCAGAAAACCCTGTTTTGTTGTTGCTCGACAACCATTATAGCCATATATCTCTTTTGATTTATAATTATTGTAAAGATAATGGAATCGTAATGTTGTCTATACCGCCACATTCCTCCCACCGCTTGCAGCCTCTCGACACTTCATTTTATGGACCATTTAAGTGCGCGTTTAATAAGGAGTGTGATCTTTTTTAAAAACTGGCAAGCAAGAGAAAATAACTTTCCCCGATTTAGCAGAAATATTTAATAACGCCTACGTTAAAATTGCGACTATGGAAAAGGCTTTATCAGGTTTTAACGCAACTGGGATCTATCCATTCAATCCCGATAAATTTACAAAAGACGATTTTGAAGCTGCTAGTCAATATCTACCTACGGTATCTGATGATTTGAACTCCACAAATGAGATTGATCCTGGCCAGTAAACTTCTGGCTTTTCAACTTCTGTCCCGTCAACTTCTGGCCTATTAGCATCTGTCCCGTCAACTTCTCAGGTTCAAGCTAAACATCAGTCGCGTTTAAAAGGGAAATCCAAGAATAGTGCTTTACCGAAAGAAAAGGTTACCATTGCAGAACTATCGCCATTGCCGTCATATTCTGGGAAAGGAAAAACTAAAAAAGGTAACAAGGGAAAGTCGGAGATATTAACTGCTACGCCGATAAAATTGATTCTCGAAGAGAAGCAACAAAAAATGAATAAGGTTAATTCAGTTCGACAAAGTAAGAATAAAGATATTAGGGAGAGGTTGCAGTACGCAAAAAGCCGAGAAATAAAAGAAATATGGAATTACACTCAGACAGTTCCGAAGACGACGAAATTGACGATAAATGTCTAGTTGATGATGACGAACTCGACGACATGGTCAACATGGATGTGGATCCAAAAGAGAAAGAGCAATGCTTGGTGTGTGAAGATTTTTGAAAAGATGGAGAGATATGGAATAGATGTGTTAGTTGTGGACTGTGGGCACATGCCGAATGTAGTGGGTGGAGCTCTGCCGTTGATTATAGATGTGAAATTTGTTATAAAAAATCTTCTATTAAACGACACCTTGTAGCAAAATTTTAATTTAAGGTCTCAAGTTCTGTAATATGTTTTGCAATTCTTTAATAACTTTTAAATATATATAAGTGTACATTTTTAGAATTTCGGATATTTTGTAGCAGTTTTTCAATAAAAAGTCTTTTACAAATAGAGTTCTTCTATTACGTATTAATACCCGACCAAATGCGTATCATTATCCGCAATGACGGGTAATAATACGCAAGACAACAAACTTAACTTTACCTATTTTATATAAACACTTTCAATTTAAAATAAAATTTAAGATGGTGTTGTTAAAGGGAACATATAAGTGAACAACTGTGACAAATCTGCAGTCTACAGTAATTAAATCGCTTGACTTAGATCAGATATTGCTTAGGTGCGTACGATTTCCCTCCTCTCCCCTACTACAGTCCAGAAGCCGTCTAAAGTATTAAGTCCTAAGGGAATTAAACAATTAGGTTGCAAAACTTCAAATGAACGAGGTAAAAATGTGACAGTGAACCAGTTTTGCTGATCTTGGACAACCACACAAGTCACATTAGTCTCCAAATATACAACTTTTGTAAAAGTAATGGTATAGCTTTACTTACACTTCCTCCTCACACTTCACACAGGTTACAAGCTTTAGATGTAACATTCTTTGGGTCGCTAAAAAAAAATACAACATTGAGTGTGAGAATTTTTTAAGACAGCATGACCGAATAACAACCTTTGAGATATCAGAGATCTTTGCGAAAGCTTATGTTAAGGTAGCTACAATGGAAAAAGGGATTTCTGGTTTTGACACTACCAGCATATATCCATTTCAACCAGATAAATTTACCGCAGAAGATTTTGCTCCAGCAGCTCACTTTAATCCTGTAATAGTTGATGAACCAGACGAAACTCATCAAGAATCCTCAATTTCACATAAGGAAAAAAGTAATATAGAAGAAGAAAAAGAAGAAGAAGATGGAAATAGCGCTCAAGATGCTGACCATGTCACTGCAGATTCGTTGTTCCCACTTCCTGGAGTTTGTGGAATAAATACAAGGAA
Source organism: Amphimallon solstitiale (assembly GCA_963170755.1). Classification (NCBI taxonomy): domain Eukaryota; kingdom Metazoa; phylum Arthropoda; class Insecta; order Coleoptera; family Scarabaeidae; genus Amphimallon; species Amphimallon solstitiale. The sequence goes on along the minus strand of OY720682.1, from coordinate 80,364,051 downwards.
AACTAATAATAGACAAAAACAGAAATCAACAATTCTAACCAGCACGCCATATAAAGATGACCTAGAAGAAATGGAACGGAAGAGAGCAGAACGTAAAGCTAATCTGGAGAAGAAATTAATTAAGAAAACCAAAACAAAAGCAGTAAAAAAGAAAGCACCAAAAAGAAAATTGTATAGCAGCAGCGATGATTCTGACGGTGATGTTGATCCAAAAAAATTATATGACGATGATGAATTAGACGACTTATCTGATACACAAGAAGAAACTTGTTTGATCTGTGGCGACTATTCGCGAAAGAATGAAACCTGGTACAGATGTACTGTTTGTGGAAGATGGGCCCATCAACTCTGCAGTGGCTGGGATTCACCCAAAAACTATGTTTGTGACCTCTGCAGTTAAAAATTAAAATATGTCATATATTTTTTTTTATTTTAATACATTAATGCTTATCATTTCGTTTGTTGATTTTTTCTAAATCGTATATAACGTTATTCCCATAAGTCCAATTACCCCAATCAGCGCGTACAGTTGCCCATCGGTGTCGGGTAAGTGTACGCAATGTAGAAGTTTACAAAAAAAATTTTTTTCCAAAATTTTAAACCTTTTTAGCAGTAATATATTTACGAAAGGTTAAAGTACTCCCTAATGTTCCAGTAGAATCAAATCCAGGTGCTCTATTAACAAAATTACGGAATATATATATAGTAGCTTAAATATAAATGCGCACAATTACCCTATCTTCCCCTACACGAACTATATACCAACATTATTAGGTAAGTAGTCATATACAGTATTACATAAACATAAGAGATCTATACATCTATACAATATTGTTGTTTAAATGTAAAATAATAAAAAATAAAATAAAAAAAAAAGATTTTTTTCCGAAAACTTTTGAGACATACGTTATATTTTAAAAAATGCCTTTGCAACTTTTGAAACGCAAAATTGAAGCAGTCTCTTTCAATGACTTTTGTTTCCTCAAAATTATATGCAATGTCAGCAGAAAAACGATAGTTCCTGACTCAAAACTGTTGAGGGAATTGAAAGTAAGACTACCATATATGAGTAATTTACAGCAGCTCATAGACGTGTTTGAACGTTACATACTTTCCAAACTCATGTGATAATAGCATTTATAGATTAGCAATGAATCTATACCATGTTGAGATAGATACCCTGCCAGAAACACTACAAGAACAAGCGCTGGAAATAAAAATGATTCTGCGTAAAATACGATCTGAAAAAAGTAGAAAAAACAATTTTTTGGCTCAAGTACATACCTGAAAATTTATCCTAGAATAGCAGAGCAAGCGCTGCGATGGTATTTACCCTTTTCTAGCACGTGTTTATATGAAAAAGTGTGTTTAGCAGTCGTAGCAATAAAAACAAAGTATAGAAGCAAACTCAATATTTCCAATGACTTACGTTGTGCAGTTTCGTTTGTTCAACCGAAAATAGGCGATCTGGTCAAAAAATGCAAGCTCATCAATCTCATTGACTATTTTTTACATAATTAATAGTACATTTGTAGTTTTGTGGCAATACATGTTTTGCAATTCTTGTGTTTGTTTTTTAGCCGCATAAATTCTTGTAGGGGCTGTAATTTTTTTTTTTGATTGGAGGGGCGGGAGGGGGGGGTAATAAAAATAAGTTTGGGAATCGATGATCTAGAATCTAGATCATCGATCACTAATAACCATCTAGATTCTAGATGGTTATTAGTGATAGGTTGAGAAGTACATTTTTAGGAGGATTGCAACTTTATTGCAATATACATCAAATAACATAATTGCTTGGTTTGTATTCTTTTAACCTACAACAAGGAATTCAACAGAAAACTTTGCTGATAATTATTATTACTTAAGATTGAATATATTTTTCGTTTAGTAATAAAACCTTTCTTAGTTTCATTACTGTTATGGGAGGTTGCACAAATCTGCATCAAAATCCGCCACTGACTTATCATAATACATGCTTTTTTTTGTTTAGGTGGGACTAGTGTGGATAGCATCACTTTGCAACAAAACGTCGAAAGAATCAGAAAAAACGGCGCAACTAGCCTACCATCTTTTGTACACACTGGATTTAAGACATTTCTCCAATGATAAGTCGATTATCCAGAACTTATTACTTTTGATTAAGCAAACTACTTATAGCAGCTGTAAATTTAATGCAGCTGGATTTTTTACTGTCGATTACTCTAGTTTGTATGTTATTATACAGTTAGTAATATCTTATGTTATCGTGCTTATACAGTTTGGATGAAGTAGTACTAAAAAAAATAGTATTAGATGGATGCATTTTTAGTATATAACTTTTTGTTTATAAAAATAACATCAATAATTGGTTATTTATATTTTAACAATGTCACATAGAAGAAGTTAAGAGTATAAACAAGAAAATAAAGATAAATGAATACACTTAAATTAATTGGAAGAACCTGTAGAATAATTAATATTAGCGGACTCTAGATAAGGGACGGAATTAGGTGCAAGTCTATTAAAAGGTAGATGATAAAGAATAAGATATACGCATGTACGTTAATTCTAAGGATGTAATAATAAAAATAAATAATAAAAAAATAGCCACGTGATTTATATAGATATAGGTTTCATCGCAGTATTACAGTATATGCGTCTCAAACTAAACATAAAATGCATAAATAATTCTGTTATAAAGTAAATCTATACCTACATATAATATATTGGACTACACTTCCTCTGGACAATATCTACATAATTTATAAAAAAAGAAGAGTAGTAAAATTATTAAAGTTAGATATGATGAATATACTAGACATAGCTGGTCGACCATAAGTGGGAGACTAAAGTAGCCTTTATCCAATGGATACACAATAAATTTAATAGACAAACTTGTAACACAAAAACAAAGATCGCAAACTCTATATCTAATTTATCCTAAAGTTACCAACAATAACAAATACCAATATAACTCAATCACATATTTAGGTCCAATTTCAGTCAAGATCGGAAATCTAATTAAAAAATCCAACAATGAATTAATATCATTTGAAACAAATAACTCGCTACAAAAATACATTAGGAATGACAAAAATAAAATAGAAAGAAAGTCGAACTCAGGAGTCTATATGTTAACATGTGAATGTAACAAAGTGTACATCGGTCAAACAGGACGCACCTTTGAACAAAGAATTAAGGAACACGAAAAAAGCTACAAGGAAAAAAAGACGGATTCAACATTTGCCAACCATTGCATAGAACTAAATCATAAATTTAATAAAGAAATTGAAATTTTACATGTACAAGATAAAGGAAAAAAACTTAATTTATTCGAAGCTTTAGAAATTAATAGATATAAGAAAACAGGTCAGGCACTAAACGAACAAACAGATTTAAATCACTCCCCTCTACTGTCTTTCTAATTTTTTTAAAACACCCCCTCTTTGAACCCCGACATTTATATAAAATAAGTGTATATAATGCTGTAATGATTTTGTAAACATTATTCCGTCATCACCTGATGAAGCCAAAGTTTGGCGAAACAATATTGTTGGGAGTAGAACAACAAAAATTAATTGAAACTATCTTTACGTTTATTATTTATTCTAACATGGAGTTTGAACAAGTAACATCCCGTTCAATTAGTTATAATTTTTTGATATCAACTTTAACTCATCTTAAAGTCTGATGCTTTGAGTAAACAATAAATATGATTTAAGTGGTCTTCATTTAGCCTATAGTGTCAAAATATGCCATAATATACAAGGTGTTCTATTCAAATTTTCATAACTTTGGTGCGCAACGTTTTATTGAATTACTCTGTATATTTCAAAATAATTTTAAAATGTGCCACCCATGAACCTACACAATCTCTGATAAAAAGATTTTTAAAATGTTTTGCCACATTTCGTATGTAAACCGACGGGAATGTGGTGCCTCACCCTGTATATATTGTTCGGTTTATTTTTTTGGAAAATAGCTTATGTTATGTAGATGGTAAATAATAATTAATTATTGACGTTTCGACAATTTTTTACTGTCTTTATCAGAAGGTATTTTTTTTATTTTTTAACAGCATATAGTGCAAAAGGAAAATCCTTCTGTTTTTCATGTTTCCTAGTTTCCGCCATTTGCAGTTTTTGTTAGAATATCCTCAGTTTTGAGGACAACAATCGACATCGCCGCGAGGAAGACATTCTCAACCTGCTACCGAACCCAGGAAGAATAAAACATAAAAGGATATTGCGGATTTCTGACAGAAGCTGCAAATGGCGGTCTCTCATCCCGATGGTCTTCCGTTATTGCTTCTATCTCCAAGGATGTCCCACCTAATTCCTTGGCTACACCGTACTGACGATAACCAACAAGTCTAAAACACGTATCTACGGTTGCTCTACTGTGGAATGTCCCCAATATTACCCTTTCTCTTGCGTGCGTGTGTTTGTGTGCGTGTGTGTGTGTTCAAGTATATAATTTAATCATTTATCAATAGTTTAATAGAATAATTATGGATATGTTCACAAACACTTAATCTGTAATCTACACTGGAAGTCTTTTCTTTCTCATTAATAATTTGTATGTGTCACTTTCAACAAAAATAATGGTATAATTGTAATAGATTAACTGTCAAATAGAATATGAATAGTATATTTTAATGTAATTTTATTCTACTTAATTTGTATTGATTTATAATAAAATGTTAGCAATATTAACGAGTATTAATTTCATTCATCCGTAAACAGAGCACCTAGGCAGAAATACACATATTGAATCCAAAAGACAGACATGATGAAATTTTTAAATAATATATTTATATATAAAGTGGAAAAGTATTACCCTAATAAACCATATTTGTTATTTCTTTTTAGTCATATATTGGGCATGACTTCTACAACTCATCTAATGTTAACAAGAAAATTATCCTATCAATTTTTATTCAAAATGTATTTAATCTTTATTACATTAGCAGCAACTCTTAATTATTACTATGAGCTGCATCATTTGGTGGAACAACAGTCCAAAAATAAGTTCTCAACGGCAAGAGTAGCAACTTTCTTGGCATCTTCTATATTGTATCTTATGAATGTTTACATAACCGTCAAATTTAATTTTTTTAGTCAGAGAAGTTTTGGACGTCTTTTTGAGAAAACGTTCAACCTTGAACAACTTATCTCTATATACAATAATTACAATATGAACAGACAGATGGGGGAAATTAATTTTACACTGACTATGTTATCCATGTATATTTTGCTAGCAATAAGTGCAATTGCGGATGTTTATAGTACTAACGTTAGCCTGCAAAATACGTATAAATTATTTCCAATCGAAAATGTCTACAGATTACGTTTGATTATCGCTGTACTTCTGATTTGCTACACAGCCAGACGAATATGTACTGTTTCTTGTGGCATAAGTAATATATTGACTGAATTAATAGAAAGAACCTATTTTGTCAATAATGAAAGAGGAAATGTTGAATTTGTACCGTACACTGATGTGGCAGTAACTGCCAATCATGTTACTAAAATGCACATTCTTCTTATGGATTGTGTATCCATATTTAATGAGTTATATGGATTTTGTATATTCTTGATTTACATGTATGCGATCACCTTTTTTCTCGTTATTTTTCGTGTATCGGTGTTTCTTGTGCAGACTGGAAATCTATTCATTGGAATAATATGGGGGTTAACACTACTAACATTGATAATGGTAAGGATAACTGATTGTTTTAGTATTGTTTGATGTACTATACCACACAGAGAAAACTGTCAAATACAATCTAGATCATAGAAAAAATATAATACCGTTTATAATAAGTTTTATGAATACTTATTTATCCAGTTAATTGCCTCTATAATACAAATATAATATGGTGTGTATAATATAAATATAATACAATGTCTTTAACATTTACTAAACAATAAAGTTTTGGACTGTATAAAAAATTAAGTGCTTTTAAATTTCAAATATATTGAAAAAGACAATAATCCATACAACGAAAAGGAATAGCTACAGAAAAATAAAACCTCAAAAATTGCGTTAAACACTAACCTTCCCACAAACAGTGACGGTTCGGACGCAGCTCTCTTTGTGTTGTTGAAAGTTTGGATATAACAATTGAAGTATGATGTGATGCATCTGTAATTTCCAAAATTGTTTTGTTTTGTGGATGACCACTCAATATTCGTTTATTTTATATATATTACATATACAACTTTGCTGATGTTAACACGATGGCGATTAAATCAATCTGCAGATGACAACGGCGTAATTAAAGAAAATCGGGTAATTTTCTAATATTGTGAAGTATTATTTTGTATATAGGCTGAACCAATCGAGACAACTATACAGGCTGTGCTAATTATCTTACTTCCTATTAATTTAATTCAAAAATATTATATTTCTAAGAGCCTGTATTATACAGTTTTCTCTGTGCATGTTTCATAATAAGAAGGAGTGATGTTTCATAATAAGAAGGAGTGATTGAAATATCTCGCTAAAACCCAGAACACAATTTAAAAATGTAGTAAACAATTTGTCATGATACGTAAACAGTCGGGTAAATGTAAATTGCCTTCCGAGATAATAAGCAACTATTAATAATAGTTAAATTGCCTCCCGCAACTTTTAGGTACCTAATAAAACAAAAACAGGTAATTAAATTTTTTTTTTAATTAAAAAAATGTAGAATACAAACTAAACAAAAATATATAACACATAAATTCTAAGATGTAACATAAACCTTAAATCTACAATTACTTAAATATTAAAATTATTATTAAATAAAACTCTAAAAATAGTTAATTAAAATTTTGAATTTATTGAAAAAAATGTAGAATACAAACTAAACATAAGTATATAATATATAAATTATTATATATTATATTATATACCGGGTGTAGAATGGATTTTCGTACATAGGGATTTTACATGCAAAACTAATAATTTGCGAATATTCCCTCCCCTAATTTTTTTATAGGAAAATGTTAAACACAAAAATTATAGAGCTTTAAAAATAGGTCCCATTTGTTTTCTTCTTTGCTTACTATCACCCTCCGGGTCATTAAAGGAAAAACAATTGAAGAAATGATACAAAATAGCAACTGCCGTGACATGTGACAACAAAAGTAACAAAATTCATTCATTTAACACAACAATGTGACAATTTTAGTAGAGGCGTTTAAATCTGTTTTAAGCATAGGTTTTAAGTCGTTTGCAGAAAATAAAAAACGTGCTGAAGAGATTTTAAAATTTTATTGAACGTGGTAATAAAGGTAGTTGTAGTAATAACTAAATTAAATGCTCAAACAAATCTCCGTTGACAGCTGAGCAGCACCCCAATCTGTCGTAAAAATTTCTTCTAGTTGCGGCCAGTTGATAGTGTGATATTTGACGACATTCTGCAAGTATTGCAGCTCTTAAAGCGTCGACATTTTGATACGTCCTTCCATTGTATAGCCGATCATGCAATGTGCCCCACAGAAAAAAATCATTTGGCGAAAGATCCGGAGATCTTGGAGGCCAATTAATTTCTCCACCTCGACCTATCCAGCGATTTGGGAATACATGATTTAAGTACTCTAAAACATCGCGCTGGTAATGCGCCGGACATCCATCATGTTGGTACCAAAATTCGTAATTAATTTCCAATTCGTCGATAGCTGGCCCGACTTCTTCTTGCAAAAAATTTAAATACGCAGCACCAGTTAAGCGGTCTGCAATAAAGAACGGTCCAATTATGTGAGGACCTAGTATGCCAGCCCAAACATTGACACTACCCCGGTATTGCGTATGAGTCTGCAACATTAAATGTTCATTTTGTGTGCTCCAGTAGCGATAATTTTATTGATTTGGTTCACCAGTTAACTGAAATCGACACTCATCGCTGAATAAAATCCTAGATAAAAAGTTTCGGTCATCATTGGCCATCTCCATCATTATTTCACAAAACTGCATTCTTTTTTCTTTATCCTCCTCGAATATTTTTTGGTGCTTTTCGTATTTATAAGACCGAAACCGCGGATCTTGACTCTTTAAAATTTTCTGAGCAGTAGTAAAATGAATCCCCAAATTATTAAGTACCTATTTGTCTTAAGGAGACATTCTTGTTCTCTACAACGCTCAAGAGAACGGCATCTACCTTCTCTCTACTTGCACCAGCTGTTACATTCTGGCACTTACATTTCTTATTAACAGTGCCGTTGGTCTCAAAGTGCCTGACAATTCTATTCAGGGTGTTCAAATTTAGAATTGGTCGCTCCGGGTAGAATCCAGCAAAAGTTGCTTGTATGTCCCTAAAAGACAATCCAGAGTAGTACCATTTAATAAAGTTGTCTTTTTCTTCTTGGCTATAGCAATTCATTTTAAGAATCAGCAAACTTATTTTGATTGTCAAAACGTGACATTTATTGCTGACAGGATTCATGGCTAGTACTAATCGGTTCATTCCTAATACTTTTTCTTCAAGTCTAGCAGGACCAGAAGGTGTTAGAAAATAAATATCAAAGAATTTAGATACATTTTTTTTGTCTTCAACTTTTGTGTTTAACATTTTCCTATAAAAAAATTAGGGGAGGGAATATTCGCAAATTATTAGTTTTGCATGTAAAATCCCTATGTACGAAAATCCATTCTACACCCGGTATATTATATATTATTATAAATTATTCAATCTGTAACACCATAATGGAAAGAAATTTAATACAGTGTATTCTGCTTATCTCTTTTTTTTTATAAGACTCCATCATTTTTGCAATGAATCTTTTGCGATTTTTTACATTCGCGTTATGAATTTTAGCAGTTAAATGCACACTCTGTAATTTAACGTAAGTTTCTGTTTGGAATTCTTTAAGCTTTTCTATAAATACAAAAATATTTGGATGAGCTTTGTAGAAGGAATCGCTAAAATGTTTTTGGAACGATTCACAAGCATTGGTAGTGCGAGTGAGTTCCGCTGAATCTTCAGCCCAAAGATGTGGAGGAAATAAAGAGTTCTCTGATACATAATTGTCTATTAAATAATCAGAATATTTTTGAATATTATCCAAATACGGTGCAATAGATAGAAAATCAAATACAAAACAATCGCTAACTTCTTCAGGTTTTAAAAAAGTAAGGGCGAAGGTCATTCGTAACCAATTTCCGATTTCAGAGCTTTTATCTTTATATGAAGAAGTTTCTTGGATTTTGCGATACCAAGATTGTGAAAGATGAAATCTTTGCTAACGGCCAAGTTAGTTGAACAGCCTTGTGGATACCTTTTTCAAAATCAATTACGACCTCCAAAATGTCTACTTTTACATGATTATTTTTAAAGTTATCCGTAATTAAATTAAATAATTTTAAATATGTCTCTGAAAATATTAATGGAATATAATGTCCATTGTAATACCCATGAAAGGTACCGTCCAAATAAATTCCTGTCACCTTTTAAAAAAACTGGATATTTGATTTACAATAAAAAACAACTATTTTGTCAATTTTACTATTAGTAAGCATAAAAGGTTCACCTTAATATGTTTCAATTGTGAGCTCCTCCAGAATTCTGAAACAATCTTCAATACAAGCTACATCAACCGTGGTAACCGTTGATGGAAGATTTTCTTGTAGTACGCATCGTATAATTTTCGCAGGTTTTTCAGACATATCTTCGATAGCCTTCCTTTTACAGGACGTGTTAGCAATTTGACGATGTAATTTTTCTATCTCAGCGTCATGACTATGTTCCTGAATATGTTTTGTAACAACTATATTGTTGTCGACTTCACCCAGGGTAAGAAGGAAAGATTTGCACGTTTCTTCTGTACAAGTCCACCGTTTTTCACTACTTTTTAAACATTTTTGGAAACCATATTTATACTTGTTTAAAACTAATAACTGTTTTGCCCTTTCAGTAAAAATAATACTGGGATTCATGTTGGAAAACTTTAAGAATCTTAACCAAATGAATGTAGAAATGTAACTGATAAATATTCTTCACCGGTCTTCTTATATACTAAGAAGACCGATAATAAAGTAATTAACAGATAATTACAACAGATCATTAAGATTAATCCTCTATCCTCTATGAAAGAGGCATTAGCAATAATATTAATAAGTATATATAATAAAACACAAGTGTATAGTTTCAAAATTATTATAATGTTTAACACACTACATATGTTTCGCCACACTGTGGCTTCATCAGGTGGATGCAAATACCTTTTTCATCCACCTGATGAAGCCACAGTGTGGCGAAACATATGTAGTGTGTTAAACATTATAATAATTTTGAAACTATACACTTTTGTTTTATTATATATATATATAATGGAGTTTCAACATGTATCTCCTTCGTCGATTATTAATTTATTAATAAGTAACTTAAAAATAATCCATCCTAAATGATTACAAACGTTTCAATTTACCTATTTATAAGACGGATTAAATCCGACCCTTTCTCTTACTACCTGTGGGGAGGCAATCTACCAACACCCGTCTATTTCTATTAGAAGATTTTACAAAGTTCATTGAAGAAAACAATTTTTCACACGAATATGTGGACCCAAGCATCGTTAAAAGAGCATTAGCTAGTTTTTTCATTGATATAAAATTACTTGGTAAAGAATCCCACACGTTCAATATAATATTTTCAATTTTCACTGTGATATTATCTGCAATGCTCTCACACAGTTTTCCTTCTATTTCAGAAATCAAGTCTTCAAATTTTGTTTTCCACACTACGCTGCTTCGAAATTCCACTAATTCCATTTCTAAGTTATCTATACCTAGCCACATAAATTCGATTAACTCCATTGTTTCAAATTCAGTTTTGTATGGGTATAAAATAAAGTTAAATGTATTTTCCAAACATTTAAATTGATTGAATCTCTCCTCAAAAGCTTGTTTTATGTCCCGGAGAATCATTAAATATGTTTTAATTGCATTTTCTTGAATATCGGCTGTATTTTCAAAAATTATTGTATTTTCAAAATGTTTTCTTTATTGCGAAAAATATTTCATAATTTTCATTTCTAAATCCTTACTAAAGATGTCAAGTTTTGCAATAAATGTTTTAATATTTTCATACATGGTTGAAACAATTAATCCTTGCCCTTGAAGTTTTTTATTCAGTTCATTAAGTGATGTCGCATAAAAACATTAAATCATTTAACCATACATTGGATAATTCATCGAAACTATTGTCTCTTTCAATTAAAAAGAGCTTAATTTCATCTAATAATGTTACAAAGCGACTTGACCGCAACTAAGCCATCGCACGTTGTTGTATGTCAAAATGCCAGAATAATTGCATTGAATTTCCTCTAAGAATTGTGCGTTTATTAAGAGCTCTTGCGTTTATAAAGTTGATGATTTTTATTACAACTGACATTACACTGGAAAATGTTTTTAATCCATGTTTCGCACATAAAACTTGCTCGTGTATTATACAATGAAATTCGATCAGAGAATGTGAAATATTTTGCTTAAGATACCGAATAAATCCAGTGTTTTTCCCTACCATACTAGGTGCACCGTTTGTTGTTACAGAAACTATTTTCTGAAGGTCAATATTCATTTCTTTAAATGCAATATCAAATTCATTAAAAATATCAAGACCGTTACACTTCCCTTTCAACGTTATTAGATTTATTAACTCTTCTCTCATTATATTTCCTGATTTATACCGAGCAAAAACTGCTAATTGTGCATAACCATTTACATCATTACTCTCATCTAAAGCAATTGAATACATTTCTGCATAATTTAAGTCGTTATGTAATTGCGAAAAAATATTTTTTTCTAATTCTATTACTCGATCATTAATTGTATTTAGACTTATAGGTAACTCATTTATACGCTTTATAATCAAGTCTTTTTCTTTAAAATCAGCAAATAATGTAGGACTACATTCTAACAACGCTTTTTTTTACAAATTCTCCTTCTGATAGAGATTTCCCGTGGCGAGCAATGCAATGGCCAACTTGAAAACTAACAGCTGTAATGTTGGTTTTTGGAACCAAAAAACTTTTTAAAACACTGCTTTGAGAAAAATTCTCTTTTTTCTTTTGTAAAAAATATGTGTTTCTTTCTTCATCTATTGACATTCTGAGATTAGAATGCAACGTTTCAAAATGTCTTTTTATATTATACATACGTGAAGTCACTTTTTCATTACAAATAACGCACATAACCATTTTATTCCTTTCAATCACACCATATTTATCAAATCATTCAGCTTGATATGGTCTTGAACTTGTATCGCTTGTTTTTAATTTTTTAACCGCCGACATAGTACAGGGCTACAATTAAAAATATTTATATTTAGAATACAATAATATCAGAAGTTTTTTTTATTAACATACTGTAACGAAATATGTATCAGCCAGACTAGGCGACGTTAAAAAAAAGGGGTTATAAATCATCTCGGCACGACCGGTAAATATCGTAAATGCAGTGAGTCATCTCACAGATGTAGGACGTAAGCAAGGAAGAGTCCAGATTTCCTCCAGTATATTGCCGAACTTACTGGTACATTTCGAGAACATTTCATGCAGGTACATAAGGCGACTGGGTCACCGATGGATTCATTCATTGCGGAATTAATTGCGGGATGAGTAATTCGGGATAAAGAAGTGGCCTCGTGGGAACAGTGGAAATAAATAAGTAGCCAAACAAATAAATAGTTCTTTAAGTGCCGTGTTATATAAATAGAACTGTTATATAAATATACAGGACGGACATATTAGTAATGGAAATAAATAAATACCTGTGATAATTAAATTGTAGTAGTTTAAGTGTGTTACGTTAGTTTTATATTTTTATATTGTTATATAATTTTAAGTATATAAATATACAGACTATTTTAAATAAATAATTGCACGAGTTGTTTATTGGAACCCGAAAACGTTACAATTGGTGTCAAGTGTGGGGTAAACATAAGTGCAAATAAATAAATAAATGGCTTCCAAACGTTTGGAAGAATTAAAGGTCTCCAAGTTGAGGGCAGAATTGGAAGAAAGGGACGCAGATACGTCTGGAAGAAAAACAATTCTTCAGGATCGACTTCGTGACCTTTTAATAAATGAAGGTGAGGCTCCCGAGAAATATTTGTTTCAAGTACAGCCTGATCTAAGCTTAATAGCGGAAGAAGTTGCAAAACAATTCGAGACTAGTATGAAGACTCTAAGAGATGAAGTTGCAAAACATTTCAAGACTCTAAAAGATAAAATTGCAAAACAACGCGAGACTATTTTTAAGGAAGACATTCAAAAGAATTCATCGAACTGGAGACAGGAATTTTCTGAGGCCATCGAAGCCGTAGAACAGAAAGTTGAGGAGCGCGTGTTCGGAATGGGGGACGAGTTTGGGGTTCAGCTTCAGTTGCCAGCGATGAACGACTGCGGTCCCCATGACATTTCGGGCGGAAGCCTGGAGATCTCCCGAATAGCGAAGGCAAAGGTAAAACCTCCCACCTTCGATGGAAAGACGTCATGGATGTCTTACCGGAATCAATTCGAAGCCGCTGCAGGAGCAAATGGGTGGACGTCCCCGAAGAAAGATACTGGTCTGATTGTGTCATTAAGAGGACAGGCCAGTGATGTTCTGCAGACCTCACTTCCGGAAGAGTGTCAAGACTACCCTCAATTAATTAAGCGTCTTGAGATGAAGTATGAGCATGCACACCTGGAACAGGTAGTCCGAAGATTGGTGACTCAGGTGCAACCTAAGAGAAGAACGCTCCGATGCTGGAATTGGAAATGGAAATGGAGATGGAAATGGGCCATGCGCATGGTAAATGCGGGAAGAAGCCCAAGGAGACCATAGCGGAGCAGCGAAAATGAAACGGGTCGATGAGAAGAGGCAATGGTCGACCCAGTATCGTGGAGCCTCAAAACCAATAACGCAAATTGCATCTGTGCAACACCAAAACGCTGATGCTGTTGCAAGCAGACAACGTCCAGAAGACTGCAGGCATGGTAACTGACTAGAAGAAAAATCGGCCAACACATTCTGAACTGCCGTGGTTGACGATCAGTGGCATCCTGACAATCTGAGGATCGATCAGGAAACTGATGAAGACCTTGGTTCCTTGATGGTTTGGAAAGGTACTGGTCACAGACCGACTTGGCAAGAAGTAGCACCTCGTTCACAGGGGCTGAAATCCTACTGGGATCAATGGGACTCCCTGAAGGTGGAGAATTGCCTACTTAAGCGTGTTGTTGAGAACCCAGATGGAGAAGGGCAAAAGATACAGGTGGTCATTCCTAAGAAAAGGATACCTGATGTACTGCAACAGCTCCACGATGACAGCTCCGGAGGACATTTCGGCGTACATAAGACACTCGAGAAAGTGCGCCAACGATTTTATTGGGTAAATTGCACACGAGACGTGAAGGAATGGTGCCGAAAATGTGCAACTTGTGCCGCCAGCAATGGACCCCAAAAACGTCGACGTGCCCCCATGAAGCAGTACAATGTAGGAAGCCCGTTTGAAAGGATTGCCATAGATGCGGCTGGGCCATTTCCTGAGACTGACAGTGGAAATAAATACATAATTGTCGTAATGGATTACTTCACCAAGTGGGTCGAAGCTTATGCCTTGCCTAACCAAGAAGCCGCAACAGTCGCGGAAGTGCTCGTAAAGGAATTTATTAGTCGGTTTGGCGCCCCCTTGGAACTTCATTCCGATCAAGGGAGGAATTTCGAATCAACTCTATTCCAGAATATTTGCGATCTTCTGGGTATTAGGAAAACGCGAACGACACCGCTGCATCCGCAGTCAGATGGAATGGTGGAACGCATGAACAGGACAATGCTCAAACACCTGTCCAAGGTAGTGGCGGACCATCAAAGAAACTGGGATGAACATCTACCCCTGTTCTTCATGGCTTACAGAGCTGCGGTCCACGAGACTACCGGTCAATCTCCAGCAAATTTGTTATTCGGAAGAGAGCTCAGGCTGCCGTGTGACCTGAAGTTCGGCTGTAAGCCTGGAGAAGACCTGGCAGGAGAAGACTACGTTAGCGGACTTAGGCGGAGGTTGGAGGATGCCCACGAACGAGTACGCCTACATATTCAGGATGCCAGCGACAGGATGAAGGATCGTTACGACGTGCAAGCCGAGAAAGGTGGTTATCGAGAAGGGGACCTTGTTTGGTTATACAATCCGCAACGTCGCCGAGGCCTGTCCCCAAAGCTCCAACAACACTGGGAGGGACCATGGGAAGTACTAAAGCGAATAAATGACGTGATTTATCGCATAAGACGAACACCCCATAGCAAACCAAGGGTGGTACATTTCAACCGGTTGGCCCCATACCATGGACATAACAACGGCGAAGTAACGGATGTGCGACAAATTACCAGTAAAGATGGAGAGCCATATAGGAATTTCATGCAAGAATATTCTGGTACCAAGAAGGCTCGTTTTGGAATCACCACAGAAAGGCAACAGGATCTTTTTACGGTACCCTGTGATTATGCCTTAGCTCACTGTGTGGCCCAGGACCTATGTATGCGCAAAGGGATTGCCGTGGAATTCAAGAGGAGATATGGTGGGGCCAATGAACTGACCCAATAATAGCCAAGGGTTGGTAAAGCTCTGGAGATAAAGCGTGGCGGGAGATCTATCTTTTACCTGGTCACAAAAGAAGTCTCCAACGAAAAGCCGACCTATCGTGCATTGTGGGAATCCCTTGTTGATTTGCGAGGACGTGCACTCGAGCAAAATATAAGGAGGCTGGCAATTCCGAAACTGGGCTGCGGCTTAGACCGTTTGGAATGGAAAATCGCAGGAAACATGCTGGAGGTGATGTTTCGGCGTGCTGGTATGGAAATGGTCGTGTGCGGCTGTCGCCCCAATCAGCCCGTTGTGCAGCCTGGGACGGTGGATTGCCATTTCCACAAGACGGCTGGGTGCACCCGTGGGTCCCAATGTAGATTCCGTCATCCGCCAACAAGAAGAACATGGAATAGTGTGTTTCGGGACGAAACGCAGTTTTTAAGAAGGGGGCAATGTAACGAAATATGTATCAGCCAGACCAGGCGACGTTAAAAAAAAAGGGTTATAAATCATCTCGGCACGACCGGTAAATATCGTAAATGCAGTGAGTCATCTCACAGATGTACGACGTAAGCAAGGAAGAGTCCAGATTTCCTCCAGTATATTGCCGAACTTACTGGTACATTTCGAGAACATTTCATGCAGGTACATAAGGCGACTGGGTCACCGATGGATTCATTCATTGCGGAATTAATTGCGGGATGAGTAATTCGGGATAAAGAAGTGGTCTCGTGGGAACAGTGGAAATAAATAAGTAGCCAACCAAATAAATAGTTCTTTAAGTGCCGTGTTATATAAATAGAACTGTTATATAAATATACAGGACGGACATATTAGTAATGGAAATAAATAAATACCTGTGATAATTAAATTGTAGTAGTTTAAGTGTGTTACGTTAGTTTTATATTTTTATATTGTTATATAATTTTAAGTATATAAATATACAGACTATTTTAAATAAATAATTGCACGAGTTGTTTATTGGAACCCGAAAACGTTACAATACCTAATATACAAACACAATAATACACATTACTTTTAAATGCGTTCGAAATGGTTGCCACTTATGTTAGATCAGCACTGGTACTGACTGGTGACTGGTACATTCCCCCCACTCTCTGAAGCAACGAATGTGCGCGTCAAGTTCCACAGCACAGGTATCATGATACGATAGAAATAGAAAATCAGTTAGCCCATGTCCACTTGGATATATATGTTTTTCATATAAAAAATTGATTTATAAAAACCAATGAGTGGGTCAGTTAAAAAACTTGCCATAGATTCGCCATGCCTGGTATAGGACATGCTTAAGAAGAAAAGTGTCTTTTGCTTAATATGATTCTGTTAAAAAATATTGGTCGTTCCATTTAAAATAAATATTCGCGAACACCCAGTATAGATTAAAACGTTTTGGATACAAGTATCACTTGGCACAACTTGTCATACCAAATTATTTTGCGTATTGTCATGGCACGCTTGAATTATAGATAATTAAATATTACTTTTTAACTTTAATCATAAATAATTGAAAAACTATTAATTTTAACGAATAATTACTCCTAGTAAAAAATATTTCTATCTTAACGCAAAATCAAATTTTTTAACTTATATATAGGATGTTCAATTTAAAAAATACATCTTATTTGTGTCATTCATTTATGAATCACGTCTATAAGCGTATATATGGCAACCCAATCAATTGCTGTACGCGAATTTTTAATTATACAGTGTGCCTTTAAAGTCTCGATCCATTTAACTGAAAGCGGCGTATAGTAGCAAATGAAGCTTTATTAATGGGATAAGAACAATGTTAACAATTTAGCAATAACATAACTAATGTAATTGGACATGACCGCCCTTCACTTCGATGCACTTTTCTTACCGGTCTACAGTGAACCGAAACACGTTCTGCAGCATATTTGGTGTAATTTCTAACGGAAAGAACATCGTAAGGTCTTCCCGAACGTGACTCATCATTAACGCTTCCTGTACATCGAAATTTATTGACAAGTCGTCGAATATTGGTTCGTGTGGGCCCTGGTTTTCTAAACTTCCTTGTAAACTCGTCGCGATATTCCTCGTAAGTTAACCATTCGCAATCGGACACTCACTACGGCTATTCTCTCTTGTAAAGTTAACATATTAAATACCTGTAACCGAAAAGATATATCACAACGTTTTCCATCAAATGGATCGAGACTTTATGGGCACACTGTATTAACCATTCAAGAGTAAATGTACTTTGCCAGATCGTTGACTCACCCTGTATATAAACCTATCAAGCTTCATTTAAATCGGTTGGCAGAAATTGGGCGGATTTTCTTATTAGGTGAGTTATTTGTTACTTTTAGATCGGACCAGTGTGGATAGCAACATTATGCAGTCGAACGACACAAGAGTGCAGGAAGATGTCGAAAATTGGTTACAGCCTTCTCTATACATTGGATTTAAAGAAGGATTCCATCAATAAAAAATTTATAATGCAAAATTTAATAGTTCTCATTAAAAGAGCTACCAGTTGTGATTGTAAGTTTTCAGCTGCCGGTTTTTTTCCAATTGATTATTCAACTTTGTATATTATACTAAACTTAATAATATCCTATGCAATAGTTACTTTACAATTTTAGTATGTAGTTGTTTTAGTAATTGTGTAATACAGTGCTGAATAAAATCATATTTGCTTAAAATAGAAGATATGTGAATTACCCTTCTCTAAAATTGTTGATTTATTTGTCTTTGGAAACAACGTCGATAATATCTCAAAAACAAACTTTAAAGAAAATAATATAGGTAGACTCGACCGATAGATACTTACCTGTTATTTTGACCCTAATTAGAGATTAAAATTATTTTATACTTTCATATTTTTCAATAAAAGGGATTAAGAAAACAAATATCAAAAGTCGATAACTCCACCTATCTATATAGCTAAACAAAGTCGTTACTTAAATCTGTGTCATACCCCCATTAAAAATTTCCTTGAAATATAACATTCTCTATAACAGTTTCTGGCTGGGTGTAAATTGGGCACTAACCTACCTGAAATTTTAATCTCGTTGGTAATTCGGGCACTAGCTAAAAATGTACTCGCAGAGGGTCTGTAAACTGGGCACCGTATAAAGCAAACAAAAACAATATTATAAAAATAGTGTATTTCAAGTTGAAGTACAGCAAAAAGATAGAAAATAAAAAATATGTACTCATATGAAAATAATAATAAAAAAATATTTAATTATACAAAAACATTAATATAAAAATAGTGTGTTTCATGTTGAAATAGGTACTTATTGTCAAACAGCAAAAAGATAGAAAATAGAAAATACTTAATTATAGAAAAACTATAATAAAAAAATAGTGTATTTGAAGTCATGCTGATGAATAAAATGATATACACTTCACAGTGTAATCGTGATATTGTTCCATTATTTAGTTGTTCACACAGTTCATTTAGAGTGCTTAATTTTTGTTTTGCGCGTGTGTCACTCTTGCTGGTGTGTGTACACTTTGAATTTTTACATAAGTGTCTATTTGAAATTCCTTAAGCTTTTCGATAAAAATATAAATAGATGGATGTGTTGAATAAAATGACGCATTTAGTTTGAAATGAAACGCTTCGCATGCGTTTGTGGTGTTAGTGATCGATGGAGTTGCAGTAGCCCACATATGTGGAGGAAAGGGAACATCGTCTTCTATGTATGTCTCCAATAAATAATCGGCGTATTCGTCAGCCTGTGCATGAGCAGGTTTTTCGGCAAACAAATCTAAGGCGAAACAATCGCCTACTTCGTCAGGATTCAAATACGTAAATCCAAATGTATATCGCAGTCATTTTCCTACTTCGGAATCTGTGTTCCTAAATTCTGCTGTTAAACCCAAACTTTGGATTTTCCTGAACTACGATTAGTGTAAATGGAAACGACCTGGCTCGGTTTGCTGTCCTCAAGGGACGTGATTAAACTAGTGTCACGCGTCGCGACGCGTCTTACTAGGTGTGTGTGTGTGTGTGTCTGAATTCAGAGTCTTCTGAGGACTCCCTGTCAAAAATTGGTCGAAATCGACCGTGTGGTTTCGGAGATACGTGTGTTTGAAGTTCGCGCATTTTCCCGGCTTTCGCGTGAGTTTTCGTCCTGTGAAATCGGTCAAACATAACTCCGGGCTTTCGCACCGAATTATTATTTGTTACATGCACATATAATAGATAGAATGGGCAGCGATATTAATATTAACAATTAAAAGGGTTTCTTACCCGATTTCCTTCCGGTTTTCGCTGAATCCTACAGGAGGCTGAGTGCCTCCGTGACAGTCTTGTGTTTTCCTCGTGGTTTCGCCGTCGTAGTGTCCTCCAGAGAGGTACTTTCTACGAGGTTTGCCCTGAGGAAAAACTTCCTGTTTAGATCTTGTATAAACTCCGCAAGTGAGTTTATTTCGGCGATTTTCCTGATGTGTGCCATCGGTGTGGCCCTCGGTTGCCTCGTGGCGATCCTTAGGCAGCGGTTCTGCACCCTCTCGAGGCGCTCCAGGGTGGTCTTTGGCATGGTTGCCCATGCAGGGCTGGCGTACGTCAGGATTGGCCGGATATGTACTTTGTACAGTATCACGGCCGCCCTCGTGGTCAGCGCCTTGGATCCTAGCAGCGGCATCAGCTGGCCCATCCTTGCTAGTGCCTTGCCGCATGTCCTGGTGGCGTGTTTCCTGAAGGTGAGGTGGTTATCGAGAGTCACTCCCAAGTAGTCGATTCCGCTGGTCCAGTCGACCTCTGTACCTGAAATCATAACTTTAGGGGGGTTTCTTACATACCTCTGCGATATTATCGCCGCTTGCGTCTTCTTCGGGTTGATGTTCAGGCCCCATAAGTCGTAGAATTCCTTCACCCTGTCCAGCTGGTTTTGAGCCAACCTGACAGCGATGTCGGACTTCATGGACTTTGCCACGATTGCGGTGTCGTCTGCGTACAGCGCGTTGTACACCCTGTGGTCTTCTGGCTTCGAGTTGTCGCTCACGTAGATGGTGAAGAGGGTCGGCCCCAGGGCCGATCCTTGTGGTACTCCGGATTCCATCCTCCCTGGCTCGGAGTTCACACCGTTAACTACGGTGTTGAATTTCCTGTCGTGGAGGTAGGATCGGAGGGTCTTCAGGATCCTTGGTGGGAAGTTGGTGTTGCGCATCTTCCACAGGAGTCCCTCGTGGCGGATCTTGTCGAATGCCTTCTCCAGGTCGAGTGCCACTATTACGGTGTACTCGTTCCTGTTGAACGATGAGGTCATCTGCTCGGTGAGCCTGTACACCTGCAAGGTGGTCGAGTGTTGCCTCCTGAAGCCAAATTGGTCCGGGTCCGCTAGTTCGTTCTCCTCCAGGTGATCGGTGATTCTGTGGAGCATGGAAACGACAACCATAGATTTGTGCTGATGGCCACATAGCGCGGACCGCTATGTGAATGCTTTTCTCATAATCTACAAAAACTTCAGCTGGTCGTAATATTGTAGAGTGACATCGAAAGATTTCTTTTGTTAGCATTTCAAATAATGTTGCATACGTTTCACTGCGTTTATCAGGCAAGAAACAAAACATCAATGGAATATCATGTCAATTATTAAGTCCGTGGATTGTAAATAATTGTAAAAAATATTTTGTACAATACGAAAATGTACCGTCCATGTACACTTTACGCATTCCACATAATCTTCTAACAATCGTTTCACAAGACAACACTATGATAATACTCACTGGACAGTTTATAAAAACGAAACTTTCATCCTTGCTTGTTTTAACATTAGCAGCTTCCACTATATCATGGACTTCTGTCTTATTTTGTGGTAACGGCCCAGGAAGAAATTTTCTCCTTGCATTGTACAAATTTCTTCGGATATAAGTGAAATCTGTTATCGTAATTGTTTCCGGCAGTTCCTTAGCTAGTTCACGACGAATAATTTTCGCTGGTTTTTCGGAAATATCATCAACGGCTTTACGTTTACACGCATTTGAAATCACTTTTCGGTTTAATTTACTCTGGTTCTGTTTATGATTATGTTCTAGCTGGCTTCTGCTCACTAAATTTTCTGCACCAAGCGTAAACACTTTTGCGGGTCAATTTAAGGATTTTTTTGTACAACGCCAAAACACTTCGCCACTCTTCAACACTTTCTGTTTTGAAAAGGTATACTTGTTAACCACTAGCAAACATTTTCCGTTGTTACTGTCCACGAAAGAGACCTCCATAATCCTTAAGAGTGTGCAACAAAACTCGAGACTGAGAAGCGGATCTATTTTCTTACTTTAAGCAAACGCCGCAAACAAGATAGAAATAACTAAATACACAAACTAAATGTTTCCTTATATATAGAATATATTATAGCATAATACAATAGAGGCCCGCCCACAATAGGTGTACAAATAAAAATACATTTGAAATAATCTATTTGGTCATTAGGAAATTCCTTAAGCTTTAAAGCGATCATTACCCGAACGGTGCCTAGATTACCTGTAGGATTAAGCAATCCTTTTTGCATCCGCCCCAGTTTCTGTCTCTGTTCTCTTCTAATAAAATGTTATTTATAAAACTCCTTCTCTTCAAATAAAATATTATTTATAAAACTGCAGTTGAAGTTTCAATAGTTAGTCAACGAGGTAAAGTTATGCTCTTGGTAGATAACTATAAGTTTTTTTTTAAAGAAGAACTCAAAAGTGGTGAGAAAAAGTAGAGGTGTAAGACTGCCAAGCGTCTAGCAAATATTTATACAGTGGGTCCGGACAACACAATAACGAAATCGAATTTAATTCATAATCATTCGGCGTATGACATTCGCAACATTCAAATACAAGTGATTACAAGTGCAGCAAAACGTAAAGCTGTAGAGGATATTGGCAGTCAACCAAGTAAAATTGTGCGTTCCCTTATTGCCAAAGAAGATTCAACAAGTATTACCACAACTGATCTGTCGTATATAAGGAAGAATATATATAACACGAGAAGAAAATTACAACCAGTACTTCCCAAAAAAAAAAAAAAAAAACAAGAGAGTTCACAGTTCACTTAAACCAAAGACGCAATTTTTGACCAGCCGTAAGGAAGAATTTGTTTTAGTTAACAGCGAAGATTCGAATATATTAGTGTTTAGCTGTTTTACAAATTTAAAACATCTTTGCTTAAGCCAGAAAATGTATGTGGATGGTACTTTCAACTACTGCACAAAATTTTTCTTGCAGTTATTCACCATACATGGCTGCCTTAATGGTCATTATGTACCGTTAGTGTTTTGTGTGCTACCAGACAAAGCAAGGGAAACATACAAAAAGTGTTTCGAATTTATGACTGAAAAGTGTATCGAATATTCTCTGTCGTTTTGCCCCACCGAAATTGTGACAGATTTTGAGATGGCTATACATAATGCAGCTAAAATAATTTGGTCACAAATAACAATAATTGCACCCAGATTACATGCAACGCAAGCTTGGTGGTGTACAATTCAAAAATTTGGACTTTCAGCAGATTATAAAGAAAGAAGCGAGGTTGGAAAATGGATTGGTTATTGTTTTGGATTGTTGTTTCTAGAACCACAAGATGTTAGTGATGTTTACGTTTGTACATTATCTGCTATTCAACCAGAAAATGATAAAGTTACTTTGTTTGCTGATTATTTGGTCAACACTTACATATCCGAGGATGCCGTTTTTCCACCCCAGTTATGGGCATCAAAAACTGCAAGCGCCGCTCGCACCACCAACGCATGCGAATCGTTCCATTCGCATATCAGCAAAACTTAAAATTCTCCTCACCCTTCCGTAATCGTTTTTATTGATTTTCTAACAAGATAAATTTTTCAATTTCTTCGAGCTTGAATCCACCTCTTTCGGAACTGATTATAGCTTTACTACAATAATCCTGTAAAACGCGAGCATCATCTTCATGCTCTTTATAATGTATGGTTTTCTAAACTTTTGACGTGCCCTGTATATACGTCTAATTTAAGTTTTTGCACAAACTGTCATTGCGTCTAAAATTAGTTGACGTTTAACCGTCATTATTGACATAAGTAAATGTGACTATTGGGTGTAATATTTTTTTTTGTATTAAGAACCATTTTTATAATATTAAAAACTCGTTATTGTTATTATTGTACTTACATGTGATAACTGAAATCCAATTTTCGTAAGACTGTTGTCGAAAATCCAACTTCAGTTGGATGTTTGAAGTTTCTTGTTACTTTAAAGAATATTCTGCATTACATACTTAGCATTTTACTGTTTTTCATCGGTGTATGTTATTCGACTACGTACAATTAAAGTTTGCATACAGAAGAATTAAAAATATGGATATTTTCTCTATAACTTTTGTATGTTTAGTTTACGTTTTGCCCTATAAGTACTAAATTCGTATTCAATGAAATTAATGCCCTTCAGTGCTTTCGTATTTGTCTTTCTCGATCTATATATTTGCCTGTATTTGATGTTTTCAGTTTTTAATAAACGACACCTGCAAGACTGTAATTTTTAAATGTCATACCAAATATATTTCACCTTATGGTGTTAATTCCTTCCACCTTACTTTACGAAAGGGCTCGTGTTGCCCGTTTGTATGTCTTCTAAATGTCAGTTCTTTGCGTTCATACCGATCGTCCTGATAATTATGAATTGGTATACGTGTGACTATATCACGCATTTTTTTTTGTAAATTAATACCTTTCATCGTTATTAGAAAATCTCGATTGAAACATGAAACTTCTAGAAGTTAAGGAGACCTTTCTAGGAAGCGGCTGTAGCATACCTTGACCTTAGGAAAAGCAATTTTCTCTAGAACCATCTCCTAGGCAAGGGAAAAGGCTATTTGTTCGAAAGAATGCGGAGCACGCAGTATTTTTGTGATAAAGTAATTCTTTTGCGCGAGAAAATATTTTACTCACGGTCTGTAAAGTGACGTTTGGCGCATGCATTGCTCGATCAGGAAGGAGTATTTCCCGGTCGAGGACTGTAAAAATTGAAAAAAACACCGGCTCTTTGGGATATTAAAAAAATCTAACTTGATAGTAATAAAATTTAGTCTATAACATACTACTTCCCTCGACTATTCTTCACTAAAAGTTGGGGAAATAGGAGTAATAATTAAAAATTCTTCCAATAAATTTGTGGCGCCATCTATTTGACGACATCGACATCGCAGTTCATAATAAATTGTAATTAAACCAGAAAACGCAATAAATGTACTGTAAATTTATAAATATAGGAATCATGTTTGCCATGTGTAAGAATATAATAACGTAATTTTAGGGAAAGGTGAATAATAGTTACGTACATGAAATGCTTAAATTAATTAGGTAATCTATTTTAGGTTAGGTATGATACTAATGACATTAATCAATAATATTTTTTTTAATTTATTGTCGTACAATAAATATTGTACAAACTATTTGCGTGAAGACATCTGTCACGCAATCGCGCAATTAAAAGCACTCGCTTTCTGCGGTCGCTCGTGCTTTTAAAGTGCGCTCATGCGGGAAAATAATCTTCCCGCACTTGGCTC
Source organism: Amphimallon solstitiale (assembly GCA_963170755.1). Lineage (NCBI taxonomy): Eukaryota > Metazoa > Arthropoda > Insecta > Coleoptera > Scarabaeidae > Amphimallon > Amphimallon solstitiale. The sequence continues at coordinate 80,339,002 of OY720682.1, read as the reverse complement.
GTAAATAACTATTACATGTAGATAAGTAGATAAAATAAATATCGTTAAAAAAATTAAATAGGTAACGCGCGCTTCTTCCGTACATGAGAGTGGTAATAATATACACACAAATTGCACACCAGTGGTAAATTCGCAGTAAACGTATGGCCCTGGATTAGCCTGGATGGTCAGCGCACATGCTTCAAAATTAACGAAAGGCTGTAGTTTACAGAGACATTCTAGAAAAAGTAATGTTATTTAAAGTTTATCGATGGAAATTTTGTCTTCCAGCAAGACAATTCAGGTTACGGATCAATAATGGAGAGGCCTTTGTGTAGTCCTGAATCATGCGAAAATTTATGGGGTTTAATAGTGGAGAAAATTCGTTCATAGAATATGGTTCCCAGAAATAGGGAAGAATTGTGGAGATTCAGTAGTCTTGGATAGAGATGAACGAAAAACACGTAAGAAATGCAGTTGTATCAATGAACAGAAGACTGATAAACGTAATAGGAATGAATGGTGCCACCACTAAATATTAAAAACTGTTAAGACAATTTTGCTCTAATGTAATAATGAAAAGTTCACTCGTAACACTGTTCGAAAGGTTATGAAATGTAATTAAAATATTATAAATAAAATGGGTTGATAACTCGATGTTTTTTTTGTGATCTGTATACTGTAATAAAAGAAGCAAAAGCAAGCAAAACCTTCGCTTCGGCTGCGACAGTTTGTTGACTGCGCTCAATGATGACATGGGTGACCTGAGTTTATCACATAAAGCTTACACTATCAACTATTAGAAATGTCCAGTAAACTAGATTAGGCCGGTGTTTCCAAATTAATAGCCACCACTGTACATATCTATTTGTGTACATGTTGATGGAACAAAAAGGAAGAAGAAAAGTAAAGATATTATTATTATTATTATTATATGGAAAATTTAATAATTTACAAAAAATTTTACTTAAAGGGATATATAAGAATACTAATACGTTGCCACAGTTAAGTATGCCATCGTAGGCATTTTTCCCGTATTGTTTACACTCACTTTATTATAATCAATATTTCCTTCTTCATTAATAATTTGAATGTCAATAATGGCATAATTGCATTGATTAACATTTTCTATTAAAGTAGGCGTGAATACGTTTTCATATCAAGTTAGTTTATTTAATGCATATTGATTTATCATAGAATACTTCCGACATTTATTTCTGAATATATTTCTAAACACTCAAAACAGACAACATATTCAGTAATAACCGTATATATAACCTTAGATTTCCGAAGATGAAATATTTAAAAGATTTATTTAGATATAAAGCAGGAAACTATTATCCTAATAGACCAAGCCTCTTGTTTTTCTTTAGCCATGTATCGGGAGTGACTTCTGTAATTCATTTAATGACAACCAGAAAAATAAAATACCAAATTTTATTCAAAGTGTATTTAAGGGGATATTAAAGCTGTCGAGAAAGCAAGGTATCGAATTTATCAGTTTTTTTTACTATTGTTCAAGATAGAAATGTGAATTTTTTTGTACAACTTCAATAGAGATATCAGTACAAGGAAAGGATGTTAGATTATGTAATTTTTTGTCAGAACCATCTATTTTTTTTATTGCAATTTAGAGTAAAATGTACGTGTGTTTCTCGGTCAAAATCTGAAATAATTAAATGAAATTGATCAGAACGGATGTAATTCCCGTGTAGACCAATGTTTTCTTGTGAGATATAGCTTTTTGAATTGCGGAAAAAAGTTTAATTTGAGTATTTAAATTAAGGGTGTTGTATAGGTACATTTTCAAATATTTACAGATTACAGGCTACCTTTAAACTTTATGCAAAAATGATTTAGATGAAATATTCTTATAATGTTTATCTACACGTCCTTTGGCATTTTGTTTTTTCAATTTTTTATTAATTGTTATAAAAAATTAAATATAAATAGACAATCGAAAAATAAAATGCGTATCGACGTATAACATATTATTGTGAACATTAATTTCTAGCAAAATTTTTTCGTATTTATTAAGATAAATGTGTAATTTGATAAGAAAGAAATGGATTTTTGGCACTGCTTTAGTACGCCACCTGCAGTGAAATATTTGATATATCCTTGCAATCCAAGACAGGGCGGAGTTACTTTGTTTAGGTGGGGATTCACTTTACGAGCGATATTCGAAATACAGAAATCCTTGTTACGGTTTTGAGTAGGTATTATATATATTAGTTAACTTTATAAAATTAATGTATATTTTCTTTTTGTTAAATTTACTTATATTATTTTGTATTACATTTCATAAAATTGTACACATTTTCTGGTAGGGTTTGATAACTTTTACATAAATACAAACTTAAACAAAAGTATTACATACGATTCATAAATAATACTAGCTTTTTTAGTTCTTCCACTATTTTACATTTATCAAGATAAAATACTACTGACATTTATAAGTGAGTTAAAAATAATGTAAAACTAATATCGAAAATGAGATGGATATAGATGGTGCGTACTTCATCTGTACAGATCGTCAGATATTGTAGCAGACTGGTAGACGTTCAAAAGAGTTAATTTACGACCTAGTAAAAAATTACTCTCAAACGATTCAGTGTTCGGACAGATATAAAAAGATTTGAAGTAAACCAGAAATTGCGTGGAAAGGATATCTTTTATTTTAAAAATTTAACTAGATTACTTTTCCTGTTATGGTAAATAAAGAACAGACAGAAATAGGACTTATTATTTTACAGATGTAGTTACATAATAATAATGAATAAACATTAAATTTTAAATAATTTATATATAATAATAAAACAATGAAATTCGATTCAATACATGATATTATAGTAGTCATTCTATATTTTTTTTTGGAAGAAAATATGGGGGACTATTTTATTTGATAAATCGTTAGTGGGGCATGCGACGACTCTAAAACCAAAAAGTTGGAACTCCTTGTGGGTTTTTGGTAATCTCAAAAAGTTTTTGAATGGATTCTCGGCGTAAATGGTTGGTCGAACAAAAAATTTTTTTAACAAAAAAAAACAATATCTACAAATTATCTAATGTACTCGCTGCGCTACAGCCAAAAGCGGAAAAAGCAGAGGGCGCCAAAATTTTCAAAAATGGGTTTTCACTATTTTTCGGCGCGAAAATTTTTTTTAGCGTTTGATGCAAATGTAAAGTTGCAGAGAATGCCTCAATTTGTCTGAAGGGCAGTAGAGAGATAACCGTTTCTACGTTAGGACTTATCTTTTCTGGCTCTTTGGAAATAAGCGTTTGCTTCATTTGCGAAGAAAAATTTCGGAGACGAAGAATACTGTGCGTTGAAGCCGCGGGACAGGTCATCTTCATGGCATTGTACGATGGTGCCACTTGCAAATACACACTGTCTCAACTTCGCTTCAAGGAATTCACGCAATCCGCGATCAAGAGCAAAGTGAATCTCCCTTATTTACCGCCTTCGCCCGGACTTCTCGAACGTTGTTTCCATGGAATATGTGTTCATTTGGTTGTTCAATAATTTCTGGAGTAAGCAAAACCGAAGTAACTGCAAAATTGTTTTTTAGCATACTATACCACCAATAGAATCTTGTTCCTTTCACTCACGAAAAATAGTACATTATAATATAATAATATAATGACATTCCTTTCGTTCTGCAAACTCCAACAAAACAAAGTCATTTTTAATTCGAAAATATATTACCGTTGTTTTAATATAATAATAATATAATAATAGTATAATAATAATAATGTATATTTACTCATCTATAATTATTAACATTATATTAATTACAGATTATCGTCATATCTGAGTAATCTTGTGGTAATTATCACATTTGACATAAAATATCACATTAATTTAAATTAAAGTGTATATATGTATAACAAGAATCATTGTATCAACAATATGACAAACAACGATATACACAAATAAACAAATAATAATAAATGATAGAATGTTATATACTTCAGCAGCTCGCGTTAATTGCCAGAAAATCTTCGACGCCGTAGTACTTCCTCTCCATCAGCAGCCCTTTGACCCTTTTCTTGAACTCGTCAGGTGGTAGGTCTTTAAGTTCTTCTTCAAGTGGTTATATAGCTTGGGACCCCAATAATCGACACCCGACTGCAACAGTGAAAGTCAATGATAAGGGGTTCTTAGATGCTTTCTACTTAGTGTGTTGTACTCATGTTTGTTTCCATTTGGATAAAATGTGTGTTTGTTGGTAGCCTTTTTTGCAGTAGAAATATTCTATTTGCATCAGCCGTCTGTCTCGAAAAGAGAGTTCCATAACTTAGAAGAGAATGAAAATACGAACAGTACGCCACCTTTGCAGATTCGTATGTGCATACATGTCTCAGTCTTCTTATGGTGAATACCACAAACGTCAGTCTACCAGTGTCCCCACCTCAGATTGGAGTCCACTATCAGACCCAAAAAATTTGGCTTTTCCCGATCTTCTGTTGTTTTCGTGGAAAATTTCATGTTTTGTTTTTTGTTCGGGTTTATTTTCAGGTGATTTGCCGCAAACCAGCCCTCTGCTTTTTGGATGTCAGCTGCAGATTTTGCTGTTAGTTCTTGGAGTTCTTTCCCCCTTACTAACAACGTGGTATCATCCGCATATAGACACAATTCCGTGTCTGGGGCACTACAGGGCGGGGTCATTCATATATATAATGAATATTTTCGGTCCAAGAATTAGCGAGACATGGATGCCTTTCTATCTACTTTGGGTCTTCTCAGGAAGCCGTAGGGGAGCACGGGGCTAAATGTCACAAAATTTGAATATTTGATAGAATTTTGGTTATTATTTGCTTTCAAGTATAACCAAGTATCAGCATATGTACCTGTACATGTGGTGAAAGTATACCACAAAGATTAAACTTTAGTAATGACGTTTGATAATTTTTTTGTAATTTTCTTTGCCAGCGTGTGCAATGTGACAATATACCCCAAGACGGGGAATGTTGTCCCATGGTATGGGGTAAGTTGTCACCTACATTTAAGTACATAAGACACCAGAATAAAATATTTTAATTTTTAAAAAAATTTTGTTTACGATTTTATTATCTTAATAAATACATGAAGTAAGAATTTAACATTTAACAATAATAAAAATATGTGAAGAAAAAATTTAAATATGTATCTACTTAACACAAAATTGTAAAAACAAAGTTAAATATCATCATCAGAATCGCAGTTATGACAAATATAATAAGAATTGCCGTCCGTGCATTTTTCGTGAGACCAGTTTTTACATCTGGTACATTGCAGCCACACTTCTTTTGGTGCACTATAGCTTTCCCCGCATACCAAACACAATGTTTCTTCTTCGTCTGATGATTCTTTCTGTTGCTTCTTCTGTTCAGGTCGTTTATTTTTGTCTTGCTTCTTTTTTTCCGAAAAAACTTTTCGTTTGACTTGCTTTGCTTTGGAGTTTTTCCAAGCTTCCAATTCATCTTTAATTGGTGTATCAGTTAAAATAACACTTTTAAATTTTCTTCGATTTTGTTTAGTAGCTTTTCTTTCTTTGGCCTTAGGAAGTGGAAGAATATCTTCTGGAGTTAGAACTGGTTTTGTCAGTTTCTTTACAAAGGTCAACCCTGATGTTGATGGAGTATCATTACTGAAAAGCAAACCTGAAGAGGTTTCATTTTCGCAACGGGATTTGTCTGTTTCAACTTCGACTTCTTCGTAGACGTTGACTTCAGAAGTTTCTAAGGTGATCAGAGGTGGAGTTGTAGGCGGATCTATTTCAAGAAAGGTTGCTGCTTCTTCAGTTGCAGTTGTCTTCTCTGGGGCTGGACGGTCTGTCACATAACTTGGTAGAAAATCTGCTTCCGTAAATATATCACAATTAAAAGGATATATTCCTGTCTTTCTAAATCCTGCCATAATATTGCTAGGAGTAATCGCTAGGGGCAATGCTTGGGCCACAATTTCTGGAATGTCATAGATTGCAATAGTTTTGCCTGGGTTATTTTTCATCCAAGAAGAGCAGGCTGAATTAAAAAATGTTTTCAAAGGTCGGTTCACTGTACGATCTAACGGTTGCATCTTGTGAGAACAATGTGGAGGAAATGAAAGCATGACCACACCATTCTCTTTTGCATAATTTAAACCTTCAATAGAAAGGTGTGATCCATGATTGTCTAATATTAGCAATATTGGCTGTTCTTTTGAGCATCTTGTATGAGTTACTAAGTGCTTTAAAAATACGAGAAAGTGAGGCTCTTTCATCCAGCCTGAAGGATTAGCTACCCCGATGCTTCCTGGTGGGCCTTTCTGAAGAAAATGGTTTTTAAAATGTACGCGAGGGAAAACAAAAAGTGGAGGAATGCTGTTTCCTGCAGCCGACACTGCTAAGGCTAGAGTCACTAATGTGCCTCTTTCTGCAGAAGTTAGAGATCCAATTTGCTTGAATCCTCTTCTGGCCACTACTCGATCTGGACGTTGAACAGTTGTCAGTTTCGTCCATGTTATAAATGTCATTTGCACCAAAATGATACCGTTCGTAAAGATCTGATAAATTTCTGAAAAATGTTCGGACGTTAGTTTCATTAAAACTTGTGGCCCTTGATAAGCTGGTAGGCTGTGGTGTTCTTATAGATAATTCATTATGTCTTTTTAGAAAACCAGTAAACCAGTCTGGACCAGCCATATGAGTTATCTCCCATGTGGGCGGTATCTTCTTTTTCAAAGATTGTGCATACTGATACGCCAACACTCGCACTTCTCGAGGATTTAAGCCAAAATATATATCACTGGCTTTTTTAAGGTACTTCTCTAGTTCTGATTCTTCTTCTGGGCTAAAAATCAGTCTATGTTTTTTGTAACCCATTACAACACTGGAATGATTTGACGCAAGTTCTTCATCGGACACTTTTTTACAAAATCGTTGTAAAGTTCTGTAATGTAGACCAAAGTCTGCTGCAGCTTTTCTTAAAGAAAGAGGATGATTCTCATCTTTTACTGCTTTTGCAGCTCTCAACAGGATATCAGTGGGCGGTGCTGTTCTGTCTGTCTTCTTTTTATAATTCCTCACCATCTTAAATAAGAAATACAGGTACCTTAGATACCATTTGTTTCTTGTGGGGTAAATTGTCACATGTGACAACCTGCCCCTAACAAATTGTGACAACTTGCCTCAAAGCACATGTTGCATTAAATAAATGATTATCATTGATATGTGATTATTGTAAGCAATTTGTTACATATTATTATAAAGAGAATTTCATAAGCTTTAATGCAATATACTTCACTTACCTTGCAAATGATTATATTCCTGTTAACCAAGTTACAACGTGAAAGATAAAAAGTACGTTGAAAACACCAGTCTGAAACTTTTGTTAAAATCATACAGAATTCTGTAGGTACCGTACAGACATGTTGTACACAGTGCCTGACGTTGTTAAGAAACTGATATATAGATGGCAGTAGCAGAAATATATTGCAACTTTGCTTAAAATTGCCTTGTGACAATTTACCCCTGTGACAATTAGCCCCGTGCTCCCCTACGCTTCAAAATAATTTCTTGTATAGATACGAAGTGCTGGTATACTTGCGTGGGTGAGTATTCCGTAATCCAAAAAATTCTTAATTACTCACTCTGCGACATATTCCGGAAATTTGAAAAATTCTTAATGATACACGTACATGTCGTTTTAGTTTCACTTTTGGATGTGTGAAGTTAGACCCCTTTTTTCGAAAATCGGAATTCTGACGGTTGTTCCAGGTTGTTCTAGGTTTATTCTCAATTGTTCAAAAGTATTTCAAAAAATAAATTATAATAGGCCGAGAAAATGACAAAAACAAATTTTTGCTAGCGCCCCTTTTTTCGAAAATCAAAATTCTGACGGTCGTTCCAGGTTTATTTTAAATTGTTCCAAAGTATTTCAAAAAAAAAATCGTAATTGGCTGAGTTAAAAGGAAAAGCGATTTTCTTACAGCCTCTTTTTGCGAAAATTGAAATTCTGTTTCAGGTTGTTCTAGATTTGTTCGAAACGCTCTTCTAATACATCAAAACCGTATCTCATATATCAAAAGATATTGCAAAAAAACTATATCCAAAAGTGAGAAGTTAGCCCCTCTCTTTTTCGAAAATCGAAATTCTGACGGTTGTTCTAGGTTTGTTTTAGATTGTTCCAAAGTATTTCAAAAAAAAAGTCATAATTGGCTGAGTTAATAGGAAAAAACGATATCTTACAGCCCCCCTTTTTGCGAAAATTGAATTCTGACGGTTGTTTCATGTAGTTGTAGATTTGTTCTAAACATTTTTCTAATGCCTCAAAACCGTATCTCTTATAGGTATATCGAAGTATATTGCAAAAAAAAAAACAAAATCCAAAAGTGAGAAGTTAGCCCCCTCTTTCCGAAAATCTAAATTCTGACAGTCGTATCAGGTTTTTCTAGGGTTGTTCCAACGTATTTTAAAAAAAAGTCGAAATTAGCCAAGATAATAGGAAAAAATGAGGTGTGGCCACGACACAACTTTCTTGTACGTATGGGCGTTTTAAATCATACAATTTTAAACATTATTTTATACAAAAATTATTCAAAATCCTATTCTAAGTACTTCCAGTCTCTTAATGAATCTCTACAGGATACATACTTAATGAGATATTTGCAAAAAAATGCTACTCGCTAAGAGTAAAAGTATTACTTCCGGTCCGAATTTTGAATTTTCATTTATACAAAAAATATTTCAAATCCAACTCTAAATGCTTTTGTACTCTTGACAAATATATATAGAATGCATAATTTGCGAAATATTTGCAAAAATCGCTATTCGATAAGAGTAAAAGTATTACTACCGTTCCGAATTTTGACATTTTTTTTTTATACAAAAGGTATTGAAAATTAAGTTCTAAATACTTTTATACTTGTAACGTACCTGTCTAAAAACCGTTTAACGACCGCTCGGGCATACGACTTCGACGCTCGAGCTTCTGCGTCGGGTATTCCCCGCAACAAACAACTGTTTAACGTGGGGAATACTCGGATACGTTTTGTTGATGCGTAAAAGATGCATTATAATCATCGACAGGTTTTAAAGCCGTAATAACTATGTAGCGGAAAGGTTTGATTCATGAGATGGAAAAGCTCCTCGCGATTTGGTTGATGACCAGATACTAAACAAAAATTCCGAGAGCTTCTATATACACGTAGAAACGGAGACAATGCCGGTTTTAAGGCATTTAAAGATACAATTACATTGTTGTTAGGAGGTAATGTCGCTGGATTGAAGTTAAAACTTTTTCTTATCTATTGCTTTGAGAACCCATGTGCATTAAAGCATGTTTACTATCGTGCAAACAACAAATCATGGATGACGCAAGCATTATTTGAGGAATGGTTCCTCAACTGCTTCATACCGTCGGTTAATATTGTTTGAAAAAGAACTTGCCATTTAAAATTATCCTTCTGCTTAACAATGTACCAGGTCATCCCCAACATCTTGATGATTTACACCCAGATGTAAAGGTGGTGTATCTGCCTAAAAATACAAACGCTATCCTACAACCAATGGATCAGGGTACAATAGCTACGTTTAAATAATACTATTTGTGCACAACGTTTTCCAAAGCCATAACAGCAACAGAAAGTAATGAAATAACTCGTGACTTCTGAAAGTCATATAATATTTTAGAATACATAAAGAACATTGAAACCGCGTGGGAAGAAGTGACAGAAAGATGTGTGCAGGGTCTATGGAAAAATGTAAAATGTCAGAAAGTGTTCAGGAATAATTTAGATTTTGACGAAGACGAGTACACTAATGTCATACATAAAGTAGTGGAACTTGCTAACATACTTAATTTAAAAGCTGAAGCGGAGGATATTGAAGAATTAATAGAGTTGGAAGTACAACGGCTCCCGGAAGAGGAACCAGTAGAGGAAAGTGAATGAAACCAATAAAACTAGAAGGTATGGATTCAAATGTTGAACGGTTCACGAAAGTTGAACGGCCAATAAATGAAGTTTTACAAGTTACAAAGCAGACTACATTAACGACGCATTCTTTTCAAAAGCTATAACCAGGACTCCTACCCTTGTAAATACTTCTATTTCTTCGCCGCCATCTCCCTTACCCAGGCCCCTCTACAGCTTTTGATAGCTCTGGTGATAAATACAATGACGACGTTTATGAACGACATTTTGCACTACATATCATAAATAGTTATTCTTCGTTTTTCACAGAATGAATTTAAATTATTAATACGTCACTTTTTAATTTTTGTATGTATTTTTATGTTCTGTAATATATAAGAGATGCAATTAAAAAGTTTGCTTTGAACTTTTGGAGAAATGTAAATGGAGAAACATATTCGTGTATGTATTGCGTATGTAATAATATAGATAGAAATAAATGTCGTATATCACGAGTATTTAAATCAAGTGACACATAATTTAAATATAAATGCATATACTGTGTATATAGGTACAATTCATTATTATTTACTTTAGCATTAAGTAACATTATGAAAGGTAAATTATAACATAGGGTACATCATAACATAATAAATTGTTTTATAGAACGATTTGTAATACGCCCAATGGAAAAGAAAATCAACACGATATTAGCGCCGTCAACAAAATAATACTTCAAACATCATACTCTTACATAACATAGAAATTTGAAGACTGCATTCCTCTCACATCTGGTCGACTAATTGAGAATAATTGTCAATGGGCATTTTACCTCATTTCGCTTCTTTCCCCCAATTACTTACTAATAAAAATAAATACCAAATTAAATTGAATTAATATTATTTTCCTTAGAAAAGTTTTATGAGGCGAAAAACAATATGGAGAACTACAAGTGGGAACGAGGACTCTGACGGAAGATTTAGTTATGCATTGTACAATGCGGTGGCCACATTGAGCAACTTTAATAATGCTCCTTAGGCTTTCCATAAAATAAATCACATTTTTTTCTAAACCCTCTAGTAATTTATTACAGCTTCGAACTCCGATATTTCAAGAACCGTTAGGAATTCGGGAAAAGTGAATAGAAACATTTTTGCTTAAAATTAGTCATTGAATTCACGTGCGAGGTTTCTCGGATACCTTGGCGGCCACCCTGTATAATAATAGTACCTATAGATATAAATAATTATCCTGTGATTTTCAATACGCCCAATGAAAAAGATAATCAAGACGATGACATAGTACCGTTGAACAAAGTATTATTATTATTATATAGTATTCATAGACACTAAGTAATATTTCTTTTAATCATAATTCCATCTTACATATTAACTTTTGATTTATTGAACATATGTCTGACTAAAAAAACTTACAATTTACATTCCTGTTGCGCCTAGACTCGCAGGCTAAATAAATCATACAAAATATTACTAGCACCTACGTTACGTAGAGTATGTGTAGCCTGAACAGAGACAAATAGCACTTAACGCATCGTACGTATGTTATTTTGAATGCATCGCTCCCATAAGGGCGGTACTTATAAACCGGGAACTGTACAATTTAGATTTTTACTATAGCATTTAGCAAAACAGTACATGGTAGTGGGGTATTGGCAAGCTCCACCTCTGAGTAGAACCCCCTTTAACCCGCCGCGAAGACGTCGAAATTTTTAGTTTGGTATACAACACCCTTAAGAAATTCTGGAATGGTGCGGTACTGAATTATTTGTATTTTAACAGCGCCTTCAGCTCCTACCTACCTCTTGGCCCCGCCTATGGGACACTACGAACTGTTTTCGGTAGTCTGCAGTATTTTATTTCACTTATTCTCTTCTCACTCCAATTTTAGCAAATTCGACTTTAATATCCCCTTAATGTTCATTATATCAGTAACAATACTTTATTATGCTTATGACTTATATTTGTGCCGGTGGTCCAACAGGAACGTCAAACCAGTAAAGGTAGCTGGTTTTTTAGCATCTTCAGTATTATGTCTTTTGAACGTGTACATAACAGTTAAATTTAATTTTACTAGTACGAGAAGCTTCCACCATTTATTTGAGAAAGTTTTTACAGTTGAGCAACTTATCGCCATTTATGATATTAACAGCAAAAAGGAAAAAATTAATTTTACATTAAATATTATATCAATGTATATTTTACTACCAACAAGTGTAATTGTGGATATGTATAACTCCAAGAATTTTTTATCAGAAATGTATGCATTATTCATGCTTGAAAATATCTATAGAATACGTGTAGGCATTGCTATCCTTATAATTTGCTACACAACTCGACGAATATGCACAGTCTTTTGTGGAATAAATAAAATTTTGACCGAACTATTTAAGAGGTCCTATTGCATCGACAATCAAAGAGTAAATGTAGAATTTGTGCCCTATGGTGATGTGGCAGTAACTGTTAATCATATTACTAAAATGTACGCTATTCTCTTGGAATGTATACCTATATTTAATAATTTATATGGATTTTGTATATTCCTAATTGACATGTATGCAATTACCTTCTTTGTTGTAATTTTTCATGTATTGATGCTTCATGTCAAGTGTGGAATTTCTTTTATTGGAATAATTTGGTCATTAACTTTTGGAATACTAATAATGGTAAGTTGTTTGATTCTAGTAGAACATATTTTTTTTATTATTAAATGTGGCCGTTAAATATGTACAGTCTCCTAGACGAGGAGTTGTAGTATATAACAAGCTGTACGTTTTCGTGGAAACTGTAAATGTCCATTTCAGGGGGTTCCATCTAATCTTCCAGGTTATTATTTTACGTTTTTCAAGTGTCTAGTCTAGTTTGTTGGGGTTATTCAATAAGATTTTCTTTGATTTCAGGGCTTAGATACAAATCCCTTTGACTTTTTATTTCTAGCCATCTGGACATCTGGAGGTACTTACTATTCGAGCCAAAGAGTTCGGTTCCCCTATTGGTATTGGTCGGCAACCTGGGACAGGTTTCAGAGTATTTGGCATGTGCTTTTTGTCATGTTGGTAACTTTTTCCCATACACTCCAGTCTTCTATTCTGTTTATTTAGTTTACAAAAACCAAGGGCCTGTTGCATTGAACAACTTATTCCGCTTTTAAAACATTGTAGTAAATTTGTTACTAGTAAAAATGAGAAAGTAACATATAAAAGCCCTAATTACCTAACTTAAATACAAATCGTAGACCTAATGTTAGTGGTCAGCTATGTCACGCCCATTTTGCTATCAAGAAATTTTGTGATCAGAGTTGTGGATACTTTTGATGCAAGTTTGTAGAGGATTCAGGATTTTTCGTGATTTCTAAGGCATTAGTAACAGCCATATCCTCCCGCGCATGCCTATCTTCATCCGTGAACGCCTCAAAGTGCCGGACATTCAAAAAAAGAAACATTCTAGCGTTCCCATCACATAGGGTTTCCAAAATTACCGAGGTTTTTGTTTACCGGTAAAAGATACAAATATTCCGAAGAAACGCTAATTGTTTTGATTGAATTTTTTAAAATATTATGCGGATTCTTTTCACAAATACAATACTTTTGTAAGGGTTATCAAACACAGTTATGAATTTTGCATAAAATTATATTAACCATAGGAACTATATTAATTGAATGAACTAAAATATATTGATATAACAAAAGCAGTTTAATGCTGTTACCCTCTTGTTCTATAATACAAGGAGGCAGAGAGTATGGCGCCACCGCGATAACTAACCTTCTATTTCAGAGACTAAAAGATAATTTCAAGATACCAAGAAACGCTTATCTATTTATATCACTTCCAATGAGGTAACGCTTATGGTCTTACCTTTTTCTCTTCCCAAGGGTCGATGTCAAATATGATCAAACAGTAGTGCCTCCAGCTGCAGGTTCGAATCACTGTACAAGTCGAAAGTTATAAGATGACTAGGCGCCAGTCCCTCGTATATGTATCTACTGTCTACCAACCTAATATTTAAACTCGGGACAAGGTTCAATGTTAAAACCCCCAGAGGAAATAATTGGTAAAACCAAACACACACACTTACAAATATTATTGTTTATATTTATAATGCACTTCTGTCATTTCTAAAAATGTCCTGTAAATGGTTTTGTAATACAAAAAAGTTTATATTATTGTTATTATTTTCTTTGTTTAGGTAGGACCAGTATGGACTGCAACTATCTGCAATCAAGGCTGGTCACGAGTGTAAGAAGACTGTTAACATTGCTTATAAAATTCTTTACACATTGAATTTTGAGAAAAATGCCACTAATAAAAAATCTACAAGAGAAAATTTAAAAGTTCTCATTAAACAAGCTACCAGTGGTGAATGCAAATTTTCACTGCACGGTCTCTTTCCTATTGATTATTCAACTCTGTATGTTATTCTGAACTTAATAATATCCTTTATAATAATTAGTTTACAGTTTTAGTATAAATAACAAATTTTAGTTTTCGTATGATACAGTGCTGAATAAAATGATAGATGTCTAAATTAGAACATATGTGTATTACTTTTTCTTAGAATTAGGTTAACTGGATAAACTAATCACTAATGCACATAGTTTGTTTTGTAAATTTTCTATTTTTTTTATATTATATATAATTAATATACTATATATATTTAATATACTATTAAACAGACAATAAATTCAAAGAATATTCCAGGATTTTTACTCCTCCTTCGTATATCTTCCATTTTCACAACAGCCTATTCAGGCCTCTTTACTAAACTAACGCTCCATGGGCTATTTTATTCAGAGAATGCTGTGGATGGGTTGAATGGAGGTTACAATGTCTTATATAAACTTCAAGTATCTGTTACAAGCATATTTATGCTATTTAACATTACAAATCTTATAAGAATAGAACGATTGTGTTTAAGCGCTCTTCCAGAAAATGTGAATTACAGAAAATAGCCTTCTTTTACAATAAAGTATAATACTAGTTAATTACCTGGTTGCCGGATTAATTAACAGAGCATAAAGCCAGTTAATTAAAAAGAGCAGAATAATAAGCAATTGGGCAGGCCAGAAGGCAGCACTTACAGCTTCAGGTCAACCTTTGAAGCAGGCTATATGCAGCATTCAAATGTTAAATTCAATTCAAGGAGCCTGCGTAGATGATAAAGTCTCATTTCAAGCCATAAACACCTGTTAAACACGTAAACATCCGCATTATCGGACATTGAACATACATATATCACGCGGACAAATGGTGTCTTTTGTTCCTCAAAATAATTACATTTTTTCGCAAAGAAAAATATATACATACAACATTTTATAAAATACTTTGGAAAAACATAGGATTTCGGAAATGTAACGGCACGACCTTGATGCTGATGATTATAAACGTGGTATAATGGTACTCTAGCACCTCTGGTAGAAGTATATTAATGTTAAAGCGAATAGTTGAAAAATAAAGAAAAATGTTGCCGTCGTACTTTATTGTATTTATTGCAACAACTCATAATGTGTTTGTGTTTCTTTTATCTTTTATTTAATTCCTTACTTCCGTAGTTTTCTTTCTCTTCTTCTTTTTAATTACCCATTTATTTTTCTATCAAAAGTACTCATTCAATCGCTAAATGTTTGATATCAACCTTCGTTTTCGAATTTTTGGCGAAGATAAATAACCAGTTTTGATAAAATTACCCTGAGGAAATAGTTATGTTGTAAGAAAATGCTTCTGTGTTAAGGGTCCTGTGAATAATGGAAAAAAAAGCAGATTTTTGATGCAAGATATTTTTGTTGATTTTAAATTTGGAGAAAACCTTTCAACGTCAACTTATGAAGAATTTAGTAATCTATCCCGCTGAATAATCAAATTTAGAAAAAAATGATCTGATTAAAGAAAATTAATTAATATGTCAAAATATTAAAAACAAGTTTTCTCAAAAATCCTCAGAGGAGATTTGTTTGCTTGGGTTCACGTTATAAATTGAATAAAAAGCTACCCCGCTTTGCACTTATTTTTCGTTCAACTATTCTTACTTTGTTTTAAATGAATATAAAATAAATTAAAATTAGGCAACCCACATTACAATGAATTGTTATTTTGGTGAAAATCTTTCCGGCGGTTACAAATGTGTAAATATCTGGTCATAAATTAATTTTTATTTGCTTAGATATTGAGTTATTATTTCAAATATTTATTATATATTCCCTATGTGTAATAAGTACTCGGATATCCTTGGCTTATTAACTATGTGCTATGCAACCAATATTACGTTTCCAATCCATTATATAGGACCCTTAATAACAATATGAAAGGAAGCAATAAATGAAAGTGTAAGTATTAGTTTAAATAGAGCACGTTTATTTTCAAATATTATACAATTTATGTTTGTACAATTTACGTTTTTATTTAACAATCATGTAACATCAACAACGGCATTTTTGTATTTCTTCATTTTACAAATTTTTATCGGTGCACTAATCAATTTTGGTATTTTACCCTCACTAGGAGATAAATTTATTAACACGTGTATATCATCGTTTGTTATTGTATAAAATACACTCTTATGTATAGTAGCATTATCTTCAAAGAACTGAATTCAAAATTTGATTGCAATTAATGATAATGGTAATGCAAATAAAAAAATACCACAAGTAAATGTTTCGAAATGCTTCCATAATGTTTTTAAACTTATAATGTACACATGTTATGATTATTGAAAGCACAATAAATAATTAAACAGCCCAAACAGATAATTTCTTATCATAATTTTATAAATAAATTATATACATACATACATTGCGGGTAGGACAACTATTAAAAGTAAAATATAGTCTTTGAAAATGAGTTCTTTTTATTCGTATTTCCTCTTCATTCGGTTAACGATTTTTTTATGAAATATTACTTGCACATACAAGTAAAATACTCTCAATTTTTACTAGTGAAGTACAAGCGAAGGCTCTCAACAGAAAATGTAATAAGAATGGTTTTCATTTAATTTATAATACATTTTGTTAGACAATTTTGAAGTGAATATTATGTGAAAATAAAGCTTTAAACTTTGCGGGTGTGTAATTTATCATAGAATAAACGCTAAATCAAATATTTATTTTCTGAAAAATGCTTTGAAAAATTAAAATGACTATATTTTTGTTTCTTCAGAGTGTTCGAAAACGACGAAGCAACTTCAAACTTGGCATTGTATTATATTTTCAAAAGTTGATTTAATGAACACCATAATGTATTTTTTTATTTTCAACTGTTTAACCGTTTAAGATACGATGGTTTTTCATCGAGGATTGTGCAACCCGATTGCGATTTATTAATTTAAATATACCGCATGTGTCAATTTTCATTAGGTATAGGGATTCAATGTTTACGTGCGATTTATACGTATACAAGTAACACGTGGCGAGGTGGCACCCCTACTGTCCGTCACCAATCCCGGCAACAATAGACATAACAACGATTATCTCCGATCTTTCCACTTCTCCCCATCAGATTTTACATTCAATGTTTAGCTGCGAACACGTTGCGATCTAGTCTGCAATAAAAGGCGTTTTATTACTGGAACGGGAAACATCAAATGGCCGCGGCGATCTACTGATCTAGTAGTTTATTATTATTTTCAGAATCCTTTTTTATTTACCTTATTAGGGTTATTTTTTAATTTCATTAGAATTACGCTTTTGTTTGTGTCATGCAGCGTGAACGCAGTTAATAATTCTCTGCATTTACTGAAAGGAAAAAGAAAAACAAATCCTTGCAACTCGTAAATATTATTTCTGAACGCATTACAAACACCCAAGTCAGTGGTCCAATAGTTACTGCTAAGCTAACTGTATTTTCGAGCATGTATCGGTCGCGCTGTCATTGCATGAATTGATCGCCTATGGCTAATGAAAATTGACACATGCTGTATACATTGCCAAGACTTGCACTACACATAGCATGCCTCAAATCAGTAGAGAAAATTTACTTATAATATTTATTATTTAGAAATAAGTAATTTTCAATAAAATTTTAAAACACCTGGAACGAAAAACTTCAAAATTTATAATTAGTGATTTAGTTGAAAGAGAAAATAGTCATTACAAAGCGAGAAAGTGATGAACTTGCTTACTGGCACAAGCAATATGGAAGCGTCTACTAACATTATACATATTAAATGTTTATAGGTCTTTGGAAACTCCATCTCAAATGTGTACCCAAAAAGTGTTGTTTACTATTCATTACGTTATATGTTTTTGTATTTTATTCGTTTTTTTTTTCGTGTCCCCTTATTCAGTTTCGTTGTTGTTAACTGTTTGCTATCTTGCTATCTCTCTTTGGCTTTCCAGCTTGTCTTCTGCTATACCTCGTATTGTTTTTGGATATGTTTGCTAGTCGGTCCGGTCTCATTTTGTCTAGACACTCACTCCATTTCTTTCTTGTCTTATGTCTGCTGCTATTTGTTTGTTTGTTCCCCAGTGTCATGCTTTTCATTTCTCCGTTACTGTTTTCTGATTTTTAACCTTTATACTTGCCCTTGCCTTTGCCACATATGTGAATATTGGTCCCACTTTGCTTTCTGTGGTCATATATTTATTAATCCATATGGTTTACCTCAATCAGCGGATCACTGTCATCGCTTTAATCGCTTGCCTTTTGCGTCTTTTTACAAGTTTCTCTCACAGGTGATTCAGTTACCATTTAATCAAACGTTATCTCCTTTTCTATGCTTTTTTATTAACTTACATCGACGTGGTTCCTTGCTGACCACCATGCATTAGGTTTTATATGCGAAAATCTTGGTTTTGCATTAATGCAGTTGTTTTTGTAGTTTATTCTCGTTATCAGATACCAGTACCGCGTCATTAGTGTAGAAAAGCATGTTGATTTTGTCGGCTCCATTTCTGTGTCCTCCACTTTTTTTACTTCGAGTATTATTTGATTCATTATCAAGTTAACGTCGAACTGAGGTTATCCCCTTTTCGAATTCCTCCTTTTATTGCGTATTTCGTTTCTCTTGTAAATATTCTAATTTTTCTAATTTTTTGTAATTCACATTCTATTCTTTAATTCTTGTTATTATGTTTTCTTCTATTTGTTGTATGTTCCAATATTCTATATAGGTTTATATTTCGGTTTTATACTCTCAAAGCGCCTTTCAGGTCCACGAAACACATTTATGCAGACTTGTTATATTCAAATGACTTTTCTACTATTTCAAATCAATGTAACAATATAAAATACTTGAATGAGTAACGTACATTAACGGATAAACTATCATATTATACATATATACTTTTATACGTAAACGTATGAATGCACATCTACCCTAAGCAAGCATTGCGAACAACAACATGCAGACAGCTGCTTCGACCTTACATTGGTCTCATCAGTGCATGAACGTATTGTTCACAATGCATTAAATGCATTTAATGCATTGTGATAGTTTCTACTATTTGCCGGATAATAGAAGTGACGCCTGTAGTATTGCAGTCCTTCCTTAATCCTTGTTATTCCTTGGCTATACCTAGTCTCTTTTCTATTTTGTCTTTTATTAGTGGAACAATATGTTCTGGAGATTTTAGATCACTTGTTTTGTTGACCTACAAGTTACCTCGAGATATAGCTCTACTTTCATGATTCCATTTGATATGACTAGAATTATGAAGGTATATATATATTCTTTCCAAAGTTGGAAATAGGATGGATTTGGATATGATATGGTATGGGTATTTCGGAATATTATTAATCGTCTATGTGCGTCGACTTACATGTGTGAATGTATTTACTGCTGTACATAATTTGTAATTTCTCTGTCACTGGGAATTGGTCTGTTGGGAATTATAGAATTATTATTATTATTATTGTAGCTAGTAGCTTAAACGTACTGTTCAATAAACTGATGACTCGGTAATTTTCTGGTTCTTGTCTCTCTCACCTTGTAAGTATTGGTATTAGGATACCTTTTCTCATTTTTCTGGTACATTTCCACTGTTGTCAATGACGTTAAGTAGGTTTTGGATTCATGTATGTAATACCTTTACGTTTTAAATACCTACCAAATAATACGCACTTAGTAATAAACTAATATTACTTTCTTGGTTTCTGAGTTGGTTTCGTTCAATATCCTAAGACACATCCTCAGGACTTCTACTGCTGCGAACCCCCTGAAGATGAAATTGTCCCTGAGGATATTGAACGAAACGTACGTTCACAGTATAAGCAGAGACAACGATGCTATTTCAACTCAGAAACCAAGAAGGTCCTGCCGACTTTCGTCCATTATCCTATGGGACATCTTCAGGGCTTCAAGTTCTGCGATAACGTGAAACAGACTCAATTTGTTTCACGTTATAACCCTGAATATGAAGATGTCCCTTAGAATAGAGGATGAAACTTTTGCAGTAGACGTAGAGACGACGATGCGGTTTCAAACCAGAAACCAAGAAGTTATAAACGACAAAAAAACGGAAACCTACGCCTTAGGTTAAACTAACAGTATTTATGCGTTTCAGTTCTTACACATTTTTTTAATTTGTCATGTGATTTACTTATAATAATTGTAATGCTTGAAAATACCATGCATTTTAAGACACCTATTTTTCAATAACCCACATTTAAATTTGACATCTTAAAATAAGTTTGATTGCAATATTTTCATAGTACTCTTAACTCATAAATTTTTAAGTATGTTACTCTATGACTTTTTATATTTTAATATAAATATCGTAAGCACCTTTTTTCTATTACTTCAAGGTATGCCATTTGTAATCCAAGTCATGACAAGTCATATTTTCAGTTAATAACTTGTCATTAACTTTATTCATATACGACATTCTATAACTTTTACAACATTTCCTACACGTAAAAAAGAGTAGGTATTTTTAATTAGTATTTTTTAGTACTTTTCACTGGCATCTGAAAGTACAACATGTTTCATTTACTCGTAATGTAGAATGTTTAACTACAGCAAATGGTACGTAATTCTAAAAAAAATCATTAAACAAACATAAAATTCTAGTAGTGAAATGATATCCTTACTAATTGTGTTCATAACAGTGCTTTCATGAGTATTAATTGTTTCATAGGAATTTTTGAAAAGTTCTATAATTTTCGATGAAAAATCATCATATCTCCAATAATTGACGTTAATTTAAATAGCTCTTGAAGATGTTCTTCTTTTACGTTACTTTTAATAGTTCTCGTTTATAAGTATCATTGTATAATTTACATAGATTTATTACTAACTGTAAGTAACATACTTATATTATAAATAATATGTGTATGTTACCTATATTTATATATTTTTTAACAAGACACACATGTGAGATTGCGACCTATGATATATTTGGTAATTTTATTTCGTCAGAAATGGGTCAACCTACGAACTTTGTTTACAGTTGTTTTAAAAAATACTACCGACATCCTGCTTTTCTGGATTTTTTTAGAAAAAATTTAAGAATGTAGGTACTTCAAGACTTTTGGTAAGAAATTATGTTCCATTCATTCCAAACTGTTAGAATACTAACATATTTTCAAAATTTGTTGTAACCCATTAAGTTTTATAGTATAAATTGTTACTTTAGTATATTAATAAGATTAGAAATCTCAAGCAAGTTTTAATATAATAGTAATGATCATTTTTTTAGGCATGATAACAAGACATTTCTTATTAGAAAATAAAAACTTCTGAATTTTTTTCTGAAAATTTTACGTATTACATAATAAAGGTACAATACTATTATATTGATTAAAGGTTTTGGAAATTGAATCATTGAAATAATCAAAATATTTACTAAACAATTAAAAATTAATACTAGTTCTGCCCACGTCTTAAATTTAATTGCATAATTTTATTGCTATAATCTGCTTAGATATTTTTATTATAAATTTTTAAGTAAAATTAAAGTAATTAAGACATTTACAATCTCCTATTTGTGGAAGTTAGAAATATTTTCCTTGCCTATTGTGTTTAAAATATATATTACAGGTCTAGTATGAAAAAATCTCTGAAATATAGTTATTATTTTTGTTATAGTTTTTTGGATGCTGATTGCAAGAAAGTACAAATTTCGTTACTTTCAGTTTTATCACAAATGACAAGTTTACTTTTTTATAAATCCTTAAAGAGCTATATAATATTATTTGTACGAGACTATTATTAAATATATTTATAAATTTTAAATATTAATTGACTGCATATAAATACTATGCAAGAAACATGTAAATTGCTCATTAACAACAAACAATAAATCAAAATTTTTTGATCGCTACGCTATTGGCGTAATTACTGTGTTTTATGCAAACGCGAGAAAAGCAAGCTTTATTAATGGTAATCAGTTTTCTTGGAAATAAAGGAGACCCCAATTAAAAATCTCTGAAAGGACAGATATTGACAAACTTCAAGATTTAATATTAGATGTAATCTGAGTTTATAACATCTCCATTTAACTCTTTGTTTATGCAGGTGTCGTTATTGATTCGTAGAATAAAAGCAGCCACATCAGCCTGAAATATCGGAAAAATTCTATTTTTTTTCATTTATAATATTCCGTTTTTTATGAATGCATTCTTGAGCACACTATAGAAACCTATTTGTGACAGATGAAATTCACACCTGCCGCGTTGTAGATTTTGTGTCAAGTTCCGTTTATAGTTGGAAAAACGCCGTGTCAAGTACTGGGATTTGACGAGCACCCTTGATGAGACTATTGAACTCGCGCTATACAGCCAACAAATAAAATATTAGTAAAATAAATTTCTTGTATTCGTGTATTAACCACTCTCAGAGCGTTTATTGTAAAATCCGTTGCCTCATTATTAGGGCGCGGACACGTACGGTTGATGACTCATCGCCCATGGGCGCACTATTGAAATGTTGTATTTTTAAAGAGGTTTTAATTTTATTTATATAATTGGATAACAAATGGCTGGTGATCTATAAAATACAAAATACCTTATTATTTGTTCATTTTCTCATCTGTAAGACTTGTTCTCTTTGAATTAAGTACATCCTTGTAGATAGAAAACGTCCTTTCTAAATCGCAACTGGTTATAGGTGCGTACTGGAAATATTCTTTTATTTCAGCGTATTTAGCATACACAATTGCCGCAATGTTATTAAATCTGGATTTCTATTAAAAACTGCGTCTAACTTTTGCCAAAGGCCACATCCGAAGTCACTTGGAATATTTTTGAAATTATTAATAGCCCACGTCTAATGTGGTTAATCCATCTTTTAATTTGAAATTTCGATTTTCAAAATATGTGATTAGTTTAGGCAAATTTCCAAAGCGTTCCTGAAGGAATAACAACTGATTTTTTAAATTTGGAATTTGTGTTAGTTCCTTGCACTCAGAAATACTTCGAGCATCGTCATTTAAACATGTAACGAAATTTTGTAAACTATCGAAATTCTCTGCATAAAAATTATTTCTGTGTATGTTTTAGCAAAGCTAAGTGACGAACGTGCGATATTTTGGCATTCTGTAACGATATTTTACAGACTTTGTAATAAATTTCGGAATCACTGACAATTCATTTTCATATCAGAAAAAGTAACATAAACAACGTTCTAGATCTAAATAAATGATAACAAAAATGTACGCGTATGTTATTGAACCTGTGTGTGTAAGTGCACACTTACGTCTAGATAATTGGGAGAAGTCGATTCAATAAACCGGTATTAAACAGACTATTACAAAAATTACGAAGTCCGTAATTTCTCTTGCGAAATATAAGGTAAATATAATAAATTTTAAAAACTCCTCACGCACCTATCTACGCCGATGAAAAAAGGATTTTACTCATAAATTCCTTATTTTATTGTCATTTTTTGCCTCATTCTCGGGCACTTCTCGGTCGTAAACAGATGTTGCAGTTGACCATATGAATTACTGCTATTCAGTAAGCCTGTGTTATTTACATTATTTCTTTGCTCCGTTGTAACTTCTTCGTAGTTTAAACCGGTCATGTCTGCGACCTATTCATTATATTTCAAATTACATTATAACAGCAGTATTTCATATCATACTTGTGTCATTGTTATAAATAATGTTTTATTATATAATTATATTATGTGTTAGCATTATAATGTGATGGAATCTACTCTATATATGTAGTTATATTTAATTTAGGACGTAAAATATAATCTGTGTGTTTTTTTGTACAGCAAAATAATAATAACTTTAGAAAAAATTACACCTAATATAAATTCCTGTTCAAAATTAACGCACCACTTATATTTTCTGACTTATTTTTATTATTTAATAAAATATCGCCCAAATATTAGCGTGTACTGTTAGAAATCTTAGGTATTTGTTTTTGTTTGTTTTGTAGTGTTTTTACAACTGTATGCCATTTAATTAAGCCAACAAAGGTTAAGTACTCCGTTCACGTCTATTTTTTAAAGTTTGATAAGTGTATTATTTAAAGTTGCTGTTTGAGTGTTGGTTATTCTTTTGTGTGGATTAGTTCGCTAGGTCAATATTCAACAATTTCGTTTAAAAAAGATGAATCGAGCAAGTCATTTAACCAATAATGAATGCGTAAGAGCTTCAGCTTTGCTAGAAGAGGGAAGAAGTATGCGTTATGTGGCCAATTTACTAAGTGGTAATCATTCAACAATTAGTCGAATGGTTAGAAGATTTAGAGAAACCGGAACACACAATAGAAAACGTGGTCAAGGCAGGAAAAGGGCTACAAGTCAAATTGATGAGCGCTTTTTCCGACAACAGGTATTACGAAACGGAAAGTGTACTAGTAGAGAGTTAAGTAATCAACACGAAACTGTTAGAAATATCATGATTTCCGGATTAACCGTCAGGAGAAGATTAAAAGAAGCCGGATTGGCTAGTAGAAGGCCTGCTACTGCACCACTACTTACTGCAGATCACAGATCACGCAGATTAAGATTCGCTAGAGATCATGCACAGTGGACTGTCGATGACAAGAAGAGAGTGTTGTTCACATATGAAACTCGAGTGAACCTAAAGTCTCCAGATGGTCTTGATAGAGTATAGCGCAGACCTGGAGAAAGATTTTCTGAATGCACTATCTCTCCAAAAGGAGCCATTTGGTGGCGGTTCAAAAATGTTCTGGGGGAGGGGGGTATGTTTTGAACCACGCACAGAGCTGGTTTCTATTCGTCCGCGGTCTATGAATGCAGAATTCTATCTGGAAAACATTATTAAAGATCACGTAATTCCGTTTGCGTCCTATATATAGTAGAAACCTTCATTTTCATGCAGGATAATGCAAGGCCTCACTTTGCAAGGATTATTATGGAGTACTGACTTAAATCCAATAGGGCGCCTTTGGGATGTTCTAAAATGATTAGTTCGGAATCTTGTACCTGCTCCAATAAGCCTGCAAGAGTTAGAGCTTGTTGTTCTCTTGGAATGGGAAAACATGCCTCAAGCAACCATCCAAAACTGAATAACAAGCTTACCCCGACGAATGCAAGCTGTTATAAGAGTTCGAGGAGGTACTACGTGTTATTGAAGTTTTTTTTTGTGGAAATTAGAAACTCTCTTTGTTTGTAAAGTTTAGTAGATTTTTATAATTTTTAAGTTTTTGTACCTGATCGCCAAATTTTGTATTATTCTTCGAACTTAATTAAAAATAAACGTTTTGTGGTGCAAGATTGTCTAATTACCTTTATTTATATTATATTAACTCTAAATTAAATAGAGACTGCAAACACAAAGACATAATTACAAAATTTATAGTGGTGCGTTAATTTTGAACAGTAGTGTGCGAAAAAACTATAGTATTATAAACAAAATATAATATGCAAAGAAAAATGTGATAATATCATTGATATTTTTTTAATATTTTGTCGTATAGGCTTTGTTTGCAATGACTGCTTCGCATCTGCGTGGCATGGATTCAACCAATTCTTGACATCGCACATGTGGAATAGAGCGCAATGTTCTTTCGATAGTTTCGCATAATTCTTGACTCATTGTGGTTGTTGCTCCATGCTCAAACAATAACGAACACAATTTCATAAAACATGGTCCTAGGAAGTGACATGTTTATAAAACATCTCTGTCTATATAACTATTATATTGACATTTTCTTGTTATCAGGTAGGGTTATTTGTGACTACCTTACCAGCAGCCTTATCTATACTGCATTGTCCAAATGTAATGCCCTACTATCTCATTCGAATCTTTTGCAAGTTGATTATCTCTCTCTCTCTCTCTCTTATATGCAATTTATATCAATACACACATCATCTTAAAAATAATATTGATAGACATTTCTTACATCGTTTTCATATATGAAATTTTAGATTTATCTTATGATTTTAATTAATCTGTAAAATAGCAAATATAAAGGAACAATATCAACAGACCTTAATGGGTTAATACAAAATTTTGAAAAATACATTTGCAAAAACTAATAATGAATTTAAACATATGTTAATTTTTAATTTAAAGGAAAAGCCGTTACGAATGCCTGCAAATTATTAATCAATGTAGCCAAATATTTTGTTTTCTAGCATAAAATCAAACTAGAGAACCTACAATTTCGCATATCACCTTCTTATACATATGGAATGTTTCGAATCAGTAGCGATTTTAGCGATAATTAGGTTGATGTGCTTGTCAATGGTTGAACCACATTATAATTATTTGTAAATTCGAGAAGCTATTGTAATAGCTAACTTTGCTATGAATCACATTGCTAAATTAGATCGACATTGTATTACTAGAACATGACTAAGTAAGCCAATTATAAACTGGTAATTCACTAAATTCATATTTTTTTCAGAAAACAATTATGCTTAGTAGGAAGAATTAGGATGCGTGAAGCAATGCGCACAAATTTCTAGTATTAATAGTATTATTAATACAGGCCGTTTGTATATTTAGTAGATCTCTATTTCGTTTAAGAATATTCCGTTGTCCTTAAACAAAAGGTCCTATTTATATAATTGCCGATTTTCACTTTTTCAGTTCTAATGATTCACGTACAATTTCTACAGCTTCCTACGAACCACAAACGTCTTATTTGCATTATTAAAACATGTCTAAATATTTTGCTCTAAGTGCAAAATTTGCAAACATTACTTACTAGAAAAGTTGTATGTGATGAATGCTTAGATATAATGTAATCTGATTAATTCGGTGAATTACTAAGCACTTCAGTTTAAATATTCAGATGCCTAAGGAAAAAGTGCCGCGTCTACAGCAGTTAGGACAGTTTTACGTTTTACTATGTCCTTCTTCCAACATACTTTTCCAACCTTATGCGTAACTTTAAAAATATCTGGCATGTGGTGTGATGACAAATATTTGTCGTTATTCATTAGCTATTAGAAAAATGCCGAAAAAGGTTTTTTCATTTTTATAAGTATTTTTCGAGTTGAGAAAATGGTGGGTTCACTAAAGTCTGTATAGTTTTTCTAATTGCAACATTAGAATTTGAAAAGGATAATGATTGCATATTAAATAATGTTCGGAGTATACATCAAGATCAAATTGCGCCCAAAAAACATGGTCGCGAATGTCCATAACCTCGTAAAATAGATTGCAACGTCATTATTGATTAGGGTGTCTCTAACAGGTGCGGAAAAAACGCTACCACACATTTCTGAGGGCGATCTAACCCAACTTACCTCAGTCCAAAAGTGGATGCACCATTGCATTGAATTGCCACAAGAATAACACCCAAATTACAGAAGCATATGTGTCCATATACGGAATGAATTTTTTATATCCAGATTACTCATAAACGGCTGCTCCAATCAACTCCTACCAGGTATACCTTTTCTAGGTAAAAAACATTGGAGAATAAGAATTTTTATTTAAAAGTTAAATACAGTGTGTCTCAAAAAAGTTATTACGTTTTAAATGGATACAATATGCCGCAGGTGGCGCCCTCTACATTTTGCAATGAAAATGAGAGCAGATTTAAATTTTTTACCCCACGAAACCCCCCCTACCCAAATATTGTGACAATATACCAATTATTACAGAAATTATTTATAAAAAACTAAAACCAAATTGAACTTTTGACACTCTGTATCTCCGAAAGCATCCACTTTTGGACTGAGGTAAATTGGGTTAGATCGTCATATTTTGCCCTCAGAAATGTGTGGTAGCGTTTTTTCCGCACCTTTTAGAGACACCCCAGTATAAATTCCTTTAAACTAACAATGCCGCATTATCGACGTGCTTCGGATTGCGAATATTTACCAAGTGATACCACAATTACTAAATATATAAATGTTTTAAAAGAAAGTTTCGAATACAGACTTCTCTTAAGATGTGTATCGAAAAAAGGTGTTTAATCTAAAAATATCGTTTAAAAAAATCGGTCAAATTTGGTCAAAAGCTGTGAAATACATAAAAAAGATGATAACCACGATTACAAGGATAAGGATATTGCAGAAGAATGCGCTGCTTGCTAGAAAATTGATGTTCTAGGCAAGAGTACCAGAGTAGAGGATGCTAGAAACAGAGACACACAACATTGTCTGTTATTGTAGGTTTTTGTTTTCAGGTAATTATGTTGCTTAGATTGGAGATGTTAAAGGGAGTTATATTTACGGCATGCATTATTGCGTTCAGCAAAACCTTTGTCCCGCTTGGGAAAAATATCGCTTTGATCTTGGAACAGTTAGGTTATGACATGAAGCTGAACAATCAACATTTTATGCGTCCCCTCTTGCAAACAGAGATGTAAGGGAAGTAACGATTTAGTTAGATAACTGTTCCTCAGAGAACAAAAATTGGTCCTTTATCAGCTGTTTATTATATTTTGTAAATTCATTTGAAATAGCAACTGAAAATATTACACTTAAATATTTCCAATCTACTGACGCTTTTCATCACCAAGTCGACAATCTTTAAGAAGAAATAAGAAAGTATACGATTTTTGCGGCTTTATTAACGTTGCCAAACAAGCAAATTCATCAAAAGTAATCATACTTGAGAAAAAATGAAAATCTTAAAGATCGTGGTTACTTGAAAGATTTTGTACCAATTTTCTTTGAAAACCTCTAAATTTCTTTGCTACAAAAAAGACTATTAAGATTAATTGATACAGCTTCACGCTGTTAAAGAGCAAGCTTCAGAAATGCAGTTTTCCAAAACCATCTCTACGTTCGGGATATCGTGTTTTTAAGCTTAGAGAGGAAAAGTACATTAACTTCCAAATCTCATATTCCGGCTAACAGAATGAAATTCTGGGGGATTATGTCAGTTAACTTGACAAATACAAACGATGAAGATTTAGAGTATTAAAGTATTGTGTTTATTGCTTTCAGTGTTAATAGTTTTGCAATTTAATAAAGGTTATAGGCGCTATTATTGTTGTTCCACTTCAGTTCACTGGAATTTACGTTTCAACTTTTCACTTACTTAGTGATACTGTTATATCGGCGGCCTACGACACGATGTGGAGGGAGGGCATGATATACGAATAATTAATTGATGAGGCTGATACATGTTGAAACTCCATATTTAACTGAATAAATAAAATTCGTAAACTTAGTTTCAAAAATTATTTAATAATATCACTACAATATCAAACTTTGGCTTCATCAGGTGATGAGTAACTAGTTACGTAAACGATATTGTAGTGATATTATTAAATAATTTTTGAAACTAAGTTTACGTATTTTATTTATTCATGATATACGAGCTCCTACGTGTGATCCCCTGCAAATTTACAGCCCGATTGATAGACAGCATGCTGAACGACCGGGTGTTCCAAGTGGCTATGGGATCCGACATCAGCTCTCCAAGGAAACTAAGGAACGCACTTCCACAGGGGTCAGTCCTTGCCCCGCTTCTCTTTGGCCTGTATATTGCCGACATGCCGGAGACAGGATCGAGAAAGTTTGGCTATGCCGATGATTGGGTACTGGCAACAAGGAGCAGCTCTATTGAACAATCAGAGGAGACTCTAACGACAGATCTGGAAATGGTGGGGAAATATTTTCGCAGGTGGAGGCTACAATCTAATGCCACCAGAATCTACCCATCCATAAGGATGTCGAAGTCGCCAACCTTAA
Source organism: Amphimallon solstitiale (assembly GCA_963170755.1). Lineage (NCBI taxonomy): Eukaryota > Metazoa > Arthropoda > Insecta > Coleoptera > Scarabaeidae > Amphimallon > Amphimallon solstitiale. The sequence continues at coordinate 80,309,121 of OY720682.1, read as the reverse complement.
TCGACTTCGGTCTAGACGACCCCCAACAAGAACGGTAAGGGCGTCTGTGGAAAGTGGGCTCAATCTAACCGACGCATGGACTCAAGAATGGACCGCACAACAAAACAATGATATGCCGTGCATCACACACAAACCGCCGGGTTTCGATCTACCACGTAACATGGTCCACGCTTAGTAGAATTAGAACTCAACATGGCAGATGTGCATACTCTCTACACAAATGGGGCAAGCAACCTTCTCCCCTCTGCGATTGCGGAGAAACCAAAACCATCAGACATATCACAGAAGAATGCACCATACGATCATACAGTGGAAGACCTGAGGGTTTCATGATAGCGACCCCAGAGTAGTCGATAGACTACATAAATAAATTAGATGTTCGTTTGTAGCCTTTTAAATTGTATCTCATACTTTATGTGTATATATTCTATGTTGTACTGTATTTTAATGTGTCTAATAGCCATACGACAAATGAATAAATCTACAACAAATGTTAAATTTTGTCAAAATTAAAATTTTTATAACGTTAGATTACATTGGCAACACTCCTTAGGAACTAATGCAGTGAATGCCAAAAGAATATAAAAAGTAAACTAAATAATAAAAAGTTGGCAAGAGGAATTAACAGAATTTAATTTATCTCAAAACAGTTAAATCGCAGATAGGACCTTTAGTTTAAGGACGGTAGTATAATTATAGCTTTAGTCGAACAAGGATTTGAAAATTTTAACATAAAAATTAGTTTTCGGAAATAGATTCCTTTACTTCTCCATAAGTAGGTAATCATATTTTTCAGCAAGTAGATATATTGCTTTAACTTTAATTCTATTTATATTTAGCTCACTTAGTTAAAACATGTTCTCAGTCGACCGTGACTAAAAGTATACACCAAACAAAAGAAATTCCTTTGAAAAGTAAAACAATAATCGGAATTACAACCTAACTAATTATTTACAATATCACATTCAAAATTGTTTAGGTATACAATTTACATATGTTACAATTCCTTTTCTTTTTATATATTTTATACAATTATGCATTCATATTTATATTATTTATCAGTTTATCTATTTATATATTTTCCTGGATCTGTAACTAATAAATTTACTAAATCTGTGTTCAATCAAAAATTACAAATTAAAAATAACTGCTGAAGTTCAAATAGTATTGATTAATTGATTTAATTTGTTCAATAACAAGTTTTGTTTAATATATTGTATTGGTCCGTATTGATTTCTTAAGATTTTAGATATGAATTATTTATTTGAATGTTATTCCTTTTGGCTTTAAATTTTTAGTAGGTAATAGTATTTCGAAAATGCAGATTGAACATACATACATATACAATTCTTAATTAATAATTTCCAGGTGATATAAATGAGAGTTTAATGTACTATTATTTTTTACAGACATCTTGTTTAATTTGTGTACAACAATCTAATAATTTGCTCAAGTTATATGTATTATGGCTTCAGACAAATCATTTGTAAAACCCATTTAGTTTAAATGTTGTGCATCCAGATTAAGACGAAGTAGGTACATACCAAACAAGGTTTGATCAAAAAGTAACAAGCGGTTTTTAAAAATCTGTGTCTGCCTAAGATGGTAAAATTTTGTTTTTGATGTGTTGACGAAATCGTTTTTGACGTATATTGATATTTGTAGTCATTAGTTTATTGTTAGTAGTCAAGGGTGTTACATGAGTTTTAGTGAGTACGGCGATTTTTTTTTATCGAAAAAAATTGATCAAAGAAGTTGCATTAAATTTTGCTTAAAAAGTGGAATACAGCCCAAAACCGCATTCGAATTGTTGACTATTGCTTTTAGCGAGCTACTATGAATAAAGCATGAGTTGACGAGTGGTACAAATGTTTCAAGCAGAGCCATGGAGACTTTAAGGATGACGACATTTCTGGACACCCCAATAAATTGACAAAAGACTATAAAGACGTACTGGTGAAGAAAAATAATTGTGGACATATCATTCGCCTTTTGCTAAGCAATTTTCTCGGACGTTTTAGGTATAAAAAGTGTGGCAGCAAAATTTGATCCAAAATTGCTGAATTTCGATCAAAAAAAAAACGAGTGGACATTGCTCAGGCGTTGCTAAACAATAAACCAGAATTTCTTAAATAAGTCGAAACTGATGACAAGACATACTAAGGTACAAAGATCCTAATGAAGACTGCTTGAAAAAGCAAAACCGAAAAACATTCGACAAGTTTGATCGAATGGAAAGGTTTTTCTCAGTATCTTCTTCGATTTTGTTAGCGTGGTTCACCATGAGTTCCTTCCATATTGTCGTACGGCCTGAGGAATATTATTTTAGAAGTTATGCGTCATCTACGTGAAGCAATCTGTCGAACCTAACGGCTTGTTCGTGAATTTTTGGCCAAAAAACACATTTTGAAGTATCAGTTGCTATAGCTAAACAGGATGACGCCAATTTAATGGGAATTTTAAACAAAAAACTGTGTGTATTTATCACTGTACAAACATTGAGTACAATATTTCGATATCTAATTAATGTCATTCTTAAAATGAAAACTCAAAAACTGGAGAGGTACTACACAAAATCAGATATGATAGAACAGAAGAGAAAGATTTTTATAAAACCTTTTAATGAAAAAAGACAGGATGACATAATACTAAAATACTGAGTAGTTGGCCCGATAAAATTTTATTGAAAAGCAAGTAACATGAAAATGTAATTCGCTTGTATTACTGCTCTGAAATCTTGATCAACAGAAGCAACTAAAACATTGGAGAAGAACGTTAAAAAACAACAATAAATATATCATTAGGATCTTGGATTTTGTTGTAAAACATAATCAAAATGCGCGACAATTTTCTGATGTTATTGTTGAGAGTGGTCATGGTTCAAAATCCAAACAAACCGCACAGTCACAATCATTTTTCTTCCGTGTGAATTATACGGTGTGAAAGTAGAGGAGAGTATTTATAAGTATTTTAATAAAGAGTGCCTACATAAATTGACTTTTTCAGTGATAAGTATGATGTGTAAAATGTGTTCTAATGATTTACTATAGTTTAACACGGATAATACTTGTATTTTCAGATTTATAGACAATACAACATTGTGTTTACAATAAACTGTGGCTGTTTTTTCTGAAGAATTTTATTTATACCTACCTAGTAATTAATTTAATCTTTTCACGTTTAGATTCTTAAAAAAAACATGAAATTATAATTATCAAAGAATTTTACTGAACTTGTATATGCAAAACCTTTATTAAAATAACTTTGTGTGCTGGATACAATTTAAATACTTTTCCTTGCCTTGAAGAATATTGCTTTGTATTATTGATATAGTTAAACTTGCAAGTTCATAAATATTTCCAATGGAATAATGAAGAAAAACTAGTCACAAAGATATATTGTCTATAAATCTAAAAATACAGGTATTTTATGTGTTAAACTATAATGAATCGTTAGAATACATTTCAAATATCATATCTAACACCAAAAAAGGTCAACCTATATACACAACTTTTATAGAAATTGCTTTGAAATAGTTTTTTCTTCAGCTCCATATACTTTACACACGATAAAAGAAGTATCCAGTTTGTTTGGATTATGAACCTTGACCTAGGATAATAGTGACGTCAACAGAAAATACCCGCATTGGTAAAATGTTTGCATGATTAAAGAGGACGATAAAAGAAATACCATTACGTACACATATATATGTATATTATAATTTTAATTTGAGTAATTTTTATTTTAATTTCAGGCAATTATTTTTAATTTGTACACATAAAAGAAATGAAAATATAAATGTGCAATAATTGGAATTACATATAACATACCCACTTCTCTGTTTCACATATATACATATACAGGGTGTATAAGTATTATTTAATCTAAATAATATTTTCGCCATTTATAATAATGTAAATAAAAAGTGTTAATAAAGAAACTATTAGTTTTTCTAATACTGACTTAAATTTAGTTACTAGTTGTCAATGTTCCCATGAATTTGATGCGAAATCACAATTTAAAACTTATTCTAATTACATAAAAGAAGTTTACTTTATATAATAAGGTGCTACAGCTTAGTCTAGCGATTACAAACGCATAGAAATTTAAACAATTAAATAATCTAATCTACTGTCTAATAAATAATATAAAGAAGTAATTTAATAAACTTAGATTAATGTTGGATAAACCACACTTTCGAATTACTCTTTTTTATATGCAAGGAAATTCTATTCCAGTGCAAGTGTAATAATTACAATATTTTTTCTAGAAAACGTCATTAATAAAAATTTTTTTTAATTAAATATAATCGCAAAAACTACATTAACATTTATAACACCCTGTATTGATGTAGACATAAGTATATATTTATATATACATCATGTACACTATACAAAAGCTGAGTTTTACACAGTCTGTGTTCAGATTTGTTTTAACGATGTGGCACAACAACGTATTTTCATAAGATACATAGTAAAAAAGTAGCTCTCAAACGTTCATTTTTTGCGTTATATTTATTAATTATTATAGCATTTTATAATTTTTTCGATGTCACATGATCCTCTTTTGCGTTTGTATCGAGGAAATAGTTATTACATGTTTAAAGCACTATAGATGATTATTCAGTTCAACAACGTCGCAAAAAGACATTTTGAGTTCAGTTTTTGCTTTTTTTTTTCATTTGGATTTTAATTCGTTTCAAAGATTGTGTAGCGCCCTCTTTGAAAAGGATTTCAACACCCACTGGTAAATTAAAATTCGTAAATTAAAAATGGAAATAAAATTCGTCAATTAAAAATCGATGAGAAAATTATTTTGTAATAAGTAAAATAAAAGAAACGAATGTGCTTTTTTGCATTTCGTCATTTATTTAAATTTTAGTCAATAAGAATATATAATGAGCACGTAAAGATTGGAAGAAATTCTATAAAAACCAGAAGCAGGAAAAGTAATATGGACAGAGGTTGATTCATATCAGATATTTCTTTATTAAATAGAAAACTGTATTTTCATCTACAATTTTAAATAAAATTAATAGATATGAAATAATAAAAGTTCTATTCAAACAAATATTATTTCAATAAAAATTAAATGAATGAACTGCTGTGAATTATTATCAATCAAAAATACTGCATTCACCAAAATAAGCATTCCTTTAAAAGCGGTTAGTTTTGCCTCTGTTTGCAATCACTGCTGGAACATTGTTTGGAATGCTCAAATAGTATATTATGCAACGAGCATTTAATGACAGCTATTAAGACACGAGTAAGAAAATTACAATACGAGCTGAAGGCGAGTATTGTAATGAATACGAGTGTCTTAATAGCCATTAAATGCTCATTTTTTCTAAGACCCCATAATAAAACATTATTTTTTGAACATACCATTTCATAAATTGAGCGTAAAATTTTCCGTACATCTTTGCGAATTCAGCTGGTAATAAATTGCTAAGGCTTTTTCCATAATTTCTGGTGGAGTCAAATTTTACATTTTACTGTCATTATCCCTCATTTTTACCGTTTATATGTTCAAAAACGCACAAATTTTAACTACTTACTAGTAAATTGCAGAGAACTGTCATATTTAATTAATTTTTATATCTGTCTGATATGCAGTCGCCATATTGAATATTGATTGAATATTGGAATGTCGCATTCCTATTGGATATAAACTTGTATCTTAATAAAAATATGTATGCACATTATTAAAGTACAGGTTCGGCATATCTAATAATACAATTAAAGTATGGAAGTAGAAAAATTAAATTTTCAAACACATTGATGAAGATTGCCTCACAAATCTGGAAGAAGCAGAAGGTTGATTGTTTGTTATTGCTTCAGCAAGCATGTTCTATGCATAATTAATCTACGTAATTAATATCAGACGACTTGTTCAAAGCCAGTTCATCCAACACAATTCTGACTCGATGAGGATGACCATTATCGTCCAGAAATCTAAAGCTTTGCTCCAAGTTCCGGCGATATGTAATCAAAATATTGCTAATGATGTCTCCGGCGTCGCCTTTCATAATCCGGTACAATTCCAGAAAGCCTTCTAAAAAATTGCACCCTACACTATTACTGAGCCATCACCGAACGGGCACATTTCCTCGTTTACTTGTTAATTTTGTGGTCCCCACACACTATCGGAACCAACAGGGGCTGGTGAGTTGACACTACGGGTGTTTCATTCTTGCACCTAATCATCCGTTTTTAACATCCGTCTAATCTGTTGGCTCGATGACCTGATGTAAGTGTACCACCTCTAAGAAGTCTTCTACAGAATAGCACTGCTTTATTTAGGCGGTTTAGCGCAGTCCTGGGGGTGATATTATTTCCTGTAGCATAGCGAAACTGCTGGTTTGGAGCTGTACACGTTCCTATAAGGTTATTTCTAGCACTCCTGATTATTATTAATGGATTTTTACTTTTATTCCTCGCTCCAGTTCTTCCTTCACTTCTAGTATTTTTTATATCTCCGCGAAAGTCTTAACATTACACTTTGAGTTAACTAAAAGTTTTTAGTCACTACTACTTGCCTAGCTTTCCAGAAGTACCGGACATAACAAAGTAAACGCAAAGAATGTAGGAAAATATATATATATATATATTTCAACATTGTGAGCAAGCGTAGCACCCATCTTGCGCACACCTTTCTCATTTCCACGCACTTTTTGAAATGTCTACCTTGTCTACTAACTCGTGCTCTCTCAGTTGACGGTAATCCAATATCGTTTTTCGGATTTTCTTCCATTTCTTGCGTGGTCACCTCAGTTAGTCAATTACTATGATGCTCGTCTTGGCAGTTCGTACGTCCTCTTTTAAAATCTGCCAATCAATATTTTTCTGTTGTAAACATCGGAACAAACTTCCCCAGAGTAGAGTCCAGCTCGATTTTGATGACCCATTTTTTCAATGTTTACAAATTCACTGACAGCCTTCACTATTGATGCCTGCCAAACAAGTACTAAACAACTACATCAACCTCAAATTTAAGCTTTATAGCGTTCGTAGTTTCTACTATAATAATTTATTTCAAACAACCGCTGTCTATTCGTCAGGTAGGTTTCTTCTGGGATCACCCTCGTAGCATCTATGTAAATTTCATAAAGTAATTAGTGAAACAGTTGAATTTAGATATTGGATATTTTATTACCTTTACTTAACTAATTCTAATCAGTAAAAAATATTTGACGTCATAGCTTCTGTATGTCATTTGCACTTTTGGTTCATAGTCCCATAATCAAGGCTAATCTTGGTACTCCCTCACTGAGGAGAGTAAGTTTTCCGTACTCCTCTGCGAACGCAGAGAGGCACTATCGTGAGTCGCACCTGACGCGTTGGCGTAATCTAAACTTTTAGTAAATAAAATTTGCTGCAATTGGCGCAAAGCTATTGAGGTACGATTCTAGTTTAAAACATTAGCACTTAACATAAAAACTAACCTAGCTGACCATCTCAATAAATAATTTCCTGATTCTTTATGGAAACTTTAGTGATTTTTTCAGAAATATTTAAATTTAGATAATGAATGTTTTATAAAAACATTTCTGATGGCATGGCTCGTAGACAGGTCGTACTTCATTTACACCGTTCTTAATTATAAACGCGTCTAATATTAACAAAAAACGATGTGTCAAAATATATTTAGAATTTCCTATTTTTTTAAGGAATTTATTCCAATCTTTTCGTACTGTATAATTAATGCTTTATTACTAAAGTAGTACTAAAGCCTATTAAGGGGGTATGGTAACCTTGTGTGTTCTTAGCCACTATATTGATATGTCTTCCACAGGGTTAGACATTCCTGGACGACTGGACTCTACACATCACAATATTGTTGCGTTGTCTAAATGGCAGTATTTGATGTATGCCTATTACCACAGTTTTTCATTATATTAATTTTTTGAAAGACATTTGAATTATAATGTTATGGATTTTGGGAAAAAATAGTTCCCAAATACATTTCCAACAGATCCACCTAAACTTAAAATCAAAATACCTTTATTATTCACAAATTATGTAACTAAAGGCTCAACAATACTGACTATCCCAACTTCTTCATATATGGTATCTTTTAGGCGTCTGCCGCATTTTTAGAATAATAAATATTATCCGTATGTTACATTGTATTTTACTTGCACTATTCTATAAAACATAATGAAAATATTGTACAATACTGAACTGGATATAAATCATTTCTTTTCTATTAATCTTTAAATGTCAATAATAAAGTAAATAATACAATGTAACAGTAATTCTTGGAGAGTAAGCGCTCTCACACTATTAAATCACTCAAGTATACATATACGAAAAAATTTTCTTTTTCGTATATGAATAAATGTATGAATGCACATCTACCATAAGCCGGCATTGCGAACAAACAACGTGCAGACAGCTGTTTCGACCTTACATTGGTCTCATCAATGCACGAACGTGTTTGTTCACAATGCCTCAAAAGTTTAGAAAACAATATCAGGTTTTCTAAGCTTTTGAGGCATTGTGAACAAACACATTCATGCACTGATGAGACCAATGTAAGGTTGAAACAGCTGTCTGCACGTTGTTTGTTCGTAATGCCGGCTTAGGGTAGATGTGCATTCATACATTTATTCATATACGAAAATTTTTTTTTCCGTATATGTATACTTGCGTGAAATAAAGTAAATAAGTAATAAGCCAATGATTCTGTTTACATTTATAGTAGCTTACAATTATGGATTGAGGTAAATAATATGAACTATTAAGTATTAACACGCTCACTGCCATATTGGTACCATGAAACAATCGCAGAAGTTGTTTCATTGGGCTGCCTCCCACTTGGCAAAATCACAATTTTAGAGAAACATAAAAATACGTATTTGCTAATGTAGAACAAGTGAGCATATAGTGATTTTGCCTCGTGGGCTTGGTCCGATGCGAGTATTTTCAATCTTACATCAACAGATCGTGTTACTCGAAACCGACACTTGTAATGATGTCTACCAAGCCATTGCGTAAATTTAGTTATGAACTGTGAGAATGAAGAAAATTAACTTTGAAGCGAAATACTCTAGATATAATCTGCTCAATTTTCAAAATGTCAGAATTGGAGTCCACCTTTTTAAATTAAAATGAACTCTTTATTTGCAGATTCAAATAACCTTTATTTCACAAATTAATCTTTATATAATCATTGGTGCGTCCGTTAGTGATCGTGTAACTTCGGAACGACTTGACCGATTGATGTCATATTCATAAAATACCTTTTTTTGTCGAGACGGTATGATCCGGTAGGTGGCGTTGTAGTCACGTTATCAACAAATTCTATATTTATGGACCGTAATGATTTATATTCACAATATATCAGGTGTTCAGAAAATTCGATGTCAAGTAGGTGTTGAACAAAAAATCGTATATCCTTACTTAAGACTGTGATTTCTATTAAATATTAATTGTCAATTGTTGGCTGTTAATAATGGACAGAGTAATTACTCTATCTCAGATAGGACTTCAAATTTTTATGGATTACTTTGACATCGAATTTTTCTGAACACAGCTGTTATGTTGGTTTAGTGCCAAAAAAAAAATTCCGAAATCTGGCCCAATAGGTTGCGCTATTGGCCTTCTTGCTCATCTTCCAATCGCGCCGATCTTCTATCCAGGCTTACTTATACAGGGGCTTTAATCAAATGAAACTTATTGCGCCATCTGCCGGAAAGGGCAGAACAACGTATGCCGGGACAACTAGTGTGCTTATATAATCAAAAGTAAACAAAACTAAACCCTATATAAAGTGAAAGAATCATTGATGTTGTTAGCGAAAGTTCTAAACCCACTTTCCTAAACCACAACAAATTTTTCTAAAGATTATGAGTATCAACCGAGTTGGCCAAACAAGTAGAGTAGTTCTTAGAACATCTCAATCGTATTTTGTCCATGTTTAGTAGACCGTTTTTCCGTATTTGTTCTTTTGAGTTACTAAGGCTTGTTTTAAATTCGTTTCCCATAGACACGATGTTACTTTTCTATAACTTTGCTTTTACCACTTATTTCAGTCCTTTTGTGTTTTGCTTTGCTTGATTTAGCATTTAGCATTTTATTTGCCAGTGGCAAGATCGTATACCAATTGCCAGTTATAAATATCTATATCCCTGTTGTGCTAACTCACCATATGATAAAGTACTATACGCTAGAGGCTAGCTTTGTAATTGTCACCTTGCTCTGTATATTGTTTTAAGTTAATAGAGAATTCATAACATAGATTATACGAGCGCATGCCCAATGGTACACAGTAGCATAAAGTTCCTCTTCTGACAGCGTCGACCTGATGAGACAACACACTTCTTATATAGTGCTCTACGGGCTTTAGATGGTCACGTCATCAAATTTTTAAAATCATGCTTTGCGGTGGACGTACTAATGATTTAAAATAACATTGACTTTGACATTTTATATCTCGACAAAAAATTATATCTGTAAGCCTCCATTTTAAACCTCTCCTCTTTGGATCTTCTTTGTGATTTTCCTGGTACTTACTCAATTGATGAGTATAATCTCACTGAGTAGGGCAGAAATACATCAGAAGCTTTTTTCGTCTAAGAAAATATGTATTAAATGTTTGCCAGTCAAAAGTTCCTTCTGGTACATTAATGGGAATTTATGTTTAGTTTTAGTTTGCGTTGTTGCACATTTGAACATTATGATTTAGAAAGTTACTTCATTACCAGCTCAACTGATATGTGTCCTCTAAATAATTCATGTAGTTAATAATCGACGAAGGAGATACATGTTGAAACTCCATTATATATATATAATAAAACACAAGTGTATAGTTTCAAAATTAATATAATGTTTAACACACTACATATGTTTCGCCACACTGTGGCTTCATCAGGTGGATGAAAATACTATATTTTCATCCACCACAGTGTGGCGAAACATATGTAGTGTGTTAAACATTATATTAATTTTGAAACTATACACTTGTGTTTTATTATATAAATTCATGTAGTCTTTGTAATCTTTCTTGATGGCAATAATATGAAAAATAAATATATTAAGGTAGAAATAAATATATTTTCTGGTTACCAAACCCCTTCAGAATTCAAAATATATTAATCTTATGAAAATATCTATTGATAATTGATATATTTATAATGTTGAGAAACAAAAATAGCGACAGACACTTTAATAATTAAAATGTTATTGCTTAATTATTTTTTTATTGCACTGAATCGTGTTTTGTACTGTGAAAACAAGCCCAAAATTAAAATCAGATAATTTTATGTAATATAAGTGCAGAGTGAAATAATAAAATATAACATAATATAAAATTGTGTATATACGGTTAGTAAATAAAAGTTGTACGTTAGTAAGGGAATATATAATTCATAAAAGGGTATAAAAGAAAGTGGGCGTTGGAATGATAATTATGATGAACTTGTTCATATGTAAGAATATGGTCCATCGGTGAGGGCGCTACAAAGTAGTAGTCAAGAATTGTCGTCCTTATTTGAACCACCCCCTCCTGTACCGCTACCTTGACCGGTACCAGCTCGTCCTCTTATATTTTTGTATTCTAAACCTGGATCGAATTGCATTAAAACAAAAACCTGAAAAGAAAAGAAATTAAATATCTTAAATAATTTTCATTTTCTAAAGTTGAATATTAAATATTAAGAATATCAAAAAAATAATGGTTATATTCTTTGATATTTCATTAGAGGAATAAAAGATATAAGCCAATGTCAAAATAACCTTTATTATAATTTTTATTTTACAGATTTATTAAATATTTGTAAAATTGACAATAAATTAACAAACATTTTTGAACTTGTCACTTGTAACATAAAATTTAGAAGTATAACTTTATAACTTAATTTTGCCATCATTTTTTACGTGATTTTAATTTTGCAAATTTATCTATACAATTTTGAAAATCTATATAATCAGTTACTTCTGATTCAAGGCACATAAGAGACAATGCATTTAATTTCTCTTGGTGAAGAGAGGACCTAAGATAATTTTTTACCCTTTTGAGTACGGAAAATCAACGCTCTCCGGAGCAGTTTGTTGTAGCCATACATAAATATATTCTAAAAGCAATTTCAATGTTCGGAAATACTTGGTCACAAACATGGTCTTCTATAAGCTTTATTTAAAATTTGTGCCGGGATATTTACTTCATTCAAGTTGGACATATATTCTTTTAGATAACATTCTTCAATAAATGCTTGTTCCAGGTCTTCCTTATATATTTCTTGTAACTTGTTTGCTTTAGTTCTTATGTCATAAGCTGTTAAATGTTTTACATTTGACAGAAATTCAAATTTTTCGTTAATCGAAATATATGCGGATTTTCTTCTAGACAGTTCTGCACTTAATTTGCCAATTATTACAAAGAATGTTGTAGCTCCGTTCATATTTATGGATTCATCCATACTTGAAACTTGGTAAAATTTTGTATTCACTTTAGGTTTTCTTCGCAAGTCATATTCATATTGATTAATTTTTGTATTAAATTTTGATGTTTCCTCATCATTATCATATTCTTCTCTTAAAGTCATTAAAAAAGCTTCTATTGATTCGTAAAGTTGGATGACTGTTTGGAGATTAATGTCAACTTTTTGTAATGCCTTACTAACTTTATTAAAATGTAACATGATTAAGAATCGATTTTTTTTTACCATAAACTTTTAATGTTTTTCAAAATTTAAATCCTTATTGTCTCGACTGAATCTACGAAAGCAAAAATATTCTATAGTGTCTTCGTTTATTTCCCACTTTGCAAGATCACTATAATCACAAGCAACTGACGAAGCCGATGTTGAGGGTAATTTAGGCAAAGATAAACGTATATCCTTATTCGTTAACGACTTTCCATTTTCAGAATTTGTGATCATATTTTTACCTAACAAAATCGTAACACTGTATTAATGTTTAAAATAAACCATTTTGTTAATTTACCATCACTAGTCGAAGTGTCGCTATTTATAGTGGGTAGTAAAACATTTTTACTTAAATCTACGCTTCCTGAACCTTGTGGAGTTAAAAAAGCTTTCAATTCTGGGATTTTTTTTAAAAACAGCGTCTTCACTTTGCTGTTTCTCATAAGCACGTTTTTTTTGTAAGCAGCGCCACTCGGTTTATTTTTAATTTTGTTCGCACTCTTCATGAAATCAATTAACTTCTGTTATTAACAAAATACCAACACCGTGTCACAGCACAGATAATTGTCTAAATCAACCAACAGATCTGCAATAACTGACTGACAGGGTAACATTTAACACAACTAAAGTGAAGAAAAACATATCGAGTTAGTTTATATTGTTAGAAAATTATAAAAATAGGAATTTCAGGCAAAAAATACGTTCAATTTAATTATTACTTCCGGTGGTGCAGTCCACTCGACCCCAGACCTTCTTGGAAAATTGCACATTGCTTATCTCCCTTTCCAGTCGAGTATTACTTCATATAAAATATTTTTTAAAATTATTATTGAATATTTATGATTTATGCGATTGGTGTCTCTTAAATTTTGACGCCTCCAAAAATGTGGCGCCTGAAGCCCGGGCTTCGTAGGCTTCCGTGTTAATCCGGGCCTTTATGTCTGTAACTACTAACATATTTAACATCATCTAGTCTTTTAATTGTGCAATTTGCGTCAATATTATTTGTGTGGTGGAGTTGAATATATGTCTTTGATAATAGAGTAATATTTAAATTTGTTGGTATTATTTTGCAGTGCTTTGTTAGTACGTCTCGTTTAATAGTTTAATTCAATATTGTATTATTTGATATTTCCTATTTTTGGTGTTCCTAGTGTCATCTATGAAAATATTGGGTAGTTATTCTTGTCTCTGACGCTCCAAATTAATTTAAATCCTTTGTATCTGGGTCGTTTTAATTGATTAGTGTTTCTAAAGATTTTAGCTTGAATTCTAGATAATTTCTATGTATTTTCCGCCATCTTTTATTGTTTAATTTTAATTTTTTATAAACGTACCTTTTCTGCGCAACTTTCGACGGATCCCTCGCTCTTCTTGCTTTAAAATTGGCAGTGTTCGTCCATTTATCGTAGGGTTAACAGTAATTTAATAAGTGCTTTAAGAATTATCAATTACCATTATCTAAGATTTATTTCTTCTATGTTATACCTACGTATATCGTTATTAACGGCGGATTAACAGATGCATATTGACTTAGATCAATTGAGGAAAATATATGAGGATCTTGTTTTATCGAAGATTTAGTGCTTTGTTTATCGATTATTTTTCTCTAATTGCGATTTTTTCTTCTGTGAATTTAAGTTGCATATGATGGTGTACTGAACTAATTACCACTGCAAGAGCGAATTCTTAATTGCTAAACACCATAATTTTTTATGGAGCTGTCTCACAGGTAAATTTTTGAATCTTTTCAATTATTTAATATGATCAACACCACGTGTCATTTAACTTAATATATCAATTTACTTCATGTAATAGTTTCTTTTTTCTGTTTTTTATGGAAATTAATGCTAATTGAAGCACCTTAATTGTTGTTGAAGGTCAGATAATTCTTTTCTCTCTTACTGGTTGTAGGCATAATCTGTTTGGTTGTTGGAAATATATTTGGCAGATAATTTTGCAAGCAAGCTGTTGAATGAAAATGCTCCGGAATCTTATTTAAATTATTAGTACTTCTACCTTGACTTTTCTAAAACTAAAATAAGTTTTTATTACACTTTTATTTTTGCATATTTCCTTTTCCTTTTTTTATATATTTAAACTGGTGTGGGTGATATTTAAATAAACTGTATTTGTTGTTCAAAACTTGTTTGGTATTTCCACTTTGTTTTGTTTTGTTTTTGTGTTGGTACAATTACCATTTGACTTCTGGCCCCACTTCCCTACCTCTTATGTCATCCAACGGCCCATACAAGGTTGACCTTGACAAACTATGACACGTATGAGTGGCTACAATTGTTATACCTGTTTCGGAATCCCGACCAACTTTAAGAAGCCGGAGACGACCTGACTGATGGCGGAAGTTACAAGTAGGTGGGAGCAAAATAGTTAGTTTCCACTTTATTAGCAACATTTAGTTTTATTAACTCCCAACTGGCGCTATTATATGCTGGTACTGCCGACCCTTACATTTTAAACCTAGCACGCTAAATAATTTTCTATGGCGGCAAATTTAAACGTATCTCAGACATTAATAATCACTTTGTAAAGAATAAAAGAGTAATTTTATTTCCGATGGACCAAGAAATAATTAATAATATAATAAACATAATCAGTAAAATTCCAAAAAATTCATAATAATGTTCACTACTATTAGATACCCTTTAACAGTAATCTTTAATAAACCTTGCCAAGACGACACTAGTCAGGATTCATTAAAAAAAAGAAATTAAGAAATAGGCAAAGTCTTTCATTTAAATAATTATACAAGGTATGCGCTATAAATTCTCGGCCTGACAGGCTTATACAGGTTCAAACGTGTTCAAACTCCGTCACGTCATGCATGCACATAATCGAGGTGTACACTATAAATATGACGGTTCGAAGCCTAGTAGTTTTTAGTAACGAGCCAACCAACGTGACTAGCGCACGAAAATTGAGTACCGCGCGGTCATTAAATTTTTAACAAAAGAAGGGCATACACCTTATCACATTAAACAACGTTTAGACGGCGTTTACGGTGATTCATCTCCTTCGTATTCAACTATAAAGAAGTGGGCAAAATGTTTCCGTTTGGGACAAGAATCCCTGGAAGATGCTGATCGGTCGGGTCGACCAATTGAAGTGATAACGCCTCAACTAATTTCAATTATTTAACATTTAGTGCTAGAAGATCTCCATTTGAAAGTGAAGGAATTAGCAGTGATAACAAACATTTCCGAAACAAGTGTTCGCCGAATTCTCCATGACCATTTGAGTATGAATAAAATTAGTACTAGATGACACAATATTCTGGAATTGTGAGGGCATTTTGCTAATTGACTTTAAAGAGCAAAATACAAGTGTGAACGGCACATATTATGAGTCTTTATTGCATAAATTGAGGGACAGTATTTGTGCAAAACCTCGTAGAAAATTGACAAAAGGTGTGCGATTATTGCACGACAATGCTTCCGACCATACTGCCGCCATTTCACAAGCTGCCATCCACGAATGCGGCCTTCAAGAATTGGAACATCCACCGTATAGTCCGGATATGGCTCCTTGTGATTTTTTTTGTTTCCTAATTAAAAAAAGGGACCCTAGGGAACGTAGTTTTAAGGACGACAGTGAGTTACAAGCAGCTGTTATAGAACATTTTGACGGAAAAACTTATTATTTTTACAAGGGTATCGAATTATTAATTAATCGTTGTAATAAATGTATAGAAGTTAGAAGAGATTACATTAAAAAATAAAAATTCTATATTGCTCCAAGTTTCTTTTTTGTATATCATGCCGAGAATTTATGGCGCCTACCTTACTATGAGCAATGCTCTACGAATATATACTCACTTGATCAGTTGGCAACAAATGGAAATCATCGGGAGGATTCGTTATCACATATCTCTTGCTGCTAGCATCACAGGACGAACTGGTATCCCTAAATCTGTAAAGTCCAATGCACAGCATACCGAACTGTTTGAGGGCGGCCACGAACAGATCACCGTATTTACCAGTTTCACCGAATTGAGCTAGAGGACCATCGTACAGAGATATTTGACCTACCCTACAGCGGTCTCTGTTAGATAAACTATCGGGCGTACTATAACCACCCCGAAGTCCAGCACCCTCGGCTAAAATCAGTTCTAATTCGGGCGTTGCTCCACCAGTTATCAGCGATCTGATGAGTGTTAAGGCATTTTGGTTGAAATAAGTCTGGAAGAGAGGTCGGACAAAAATTAAAAATATATCGTTTTATCTCTGAAAGATTGTCTATACATACAGTTGACATTAAAGAATCAAGTACGCTGACTGCAAATGCTGTCCCACATGCAAATGGTTGCGTTAAGTACAATTCTGTGTCAGGATCGTCGTCGTCATCCTGGTCTAAGAATTGGACGTTACTATCGTTTACTAATTCTGAAAACAATAAGGAAACATAGGGTAATTCTATTCTGAATAATTCAACAGTTTTATTGCCATGTTCGAATAGTTAGTTATATGATTTTGCAATATTTAGGTAGAACCGTACACACAATACAATTTTATTGAGTGTGAGTAGGATTTTATTGTAATTTTTTTCTATAAAAACTTTTTGTAAGGAAAAATTTAATTATTTATTGCGTTCAGATCTTTTATAAGATATACAATATAATAATAATATATTTTTATACGGCATGTATAAAATGCCGCAAAAGCTACACGCAGCTTATCTTAATCTTAAAATGTCCTATGATGCTTTGTACTTGTTCGAGTCTTTCTGACGTAATTTCCAATACTGCCACGTTAATTATGTTTCTGACTTCGTCAGTGTCTTGAGGAAACGTTATGTAAACTTAATCCTTAATGAAACCCCAAACAAAAAATCTAAAGGATTGAGATCGGGAGATCTCGCAGGCCATCATATAGGACCGCCGCGACCAATCCATCTGTTTGGGAAGTGCTCATGCAACCATTTTCTTACATTACGAGCATTGTCTGCAGGAGCTCCATCATGCATGTAAATCTTGTTATGGCCATCTCGTCATTAACTTGTTTCAATACAATGAAATACCCATTGACATCAAGACGATTTGGTAGATAAATTGGCCCAACGACCCCAAGATTTATTATGCCCAGCCAAACGTTAATGGAAAACATTCTTTGGTGACCATATTCTCGAAATGAATCCGGATTTTCATCCTCCCAGTGGTGAAAATTATGGGTATTAATACACCATCTCTGGTAAACATATTCGCATCGCTCCAAAGAATACGTCTTAAAAAGTCCCTAAATCCTATTTATAACAGTGTTGCAAAAATGTAATCGAAAAATGTTGTCGTTTTGATAAAGTGGCAGAATTTTACAAACGTGATAGGGACGCAAAAGGTTATCTCGTACAACCAACTGAACAGTTTTATTACTAGGGATATTTAAGGTTAAAGCTAACTGTCTGGTACTAGCGGAGGGATCTTCTTGTACTGCGTCTAGAATTTGCGCCTCTAGTTAAATTGTACGCCTTCCTCTTGGTCGACCAGAATTAGTATTTTTTTTAGTAACCGAAACAGTTTCACGTAGACGTTGATCCAACCTTTATTTATTATTTTATTTTTCGTATCGAATGGGTTACTCATGTTAAGCCTTTTTAAACCTCATGTTAAACCTTTTTAAATGAGTTTGGATGGCATGAAATCACCATCAAAAAATTCTGATGTCGTTAGCCAAGTGAGGCTTAATAAAAATGTTATTTGAAGACTCATTTGATTCTTGTGCAGGTGAAGACATAGAAAAATCTTCCCCAAGAAGATTTGTGCACATGCATAATTAATCCACACGGTCTATTTCTGTGCATAGAGTATTTGGTAGAGTAAAGAAAGTTCTAAGAAAACACTGAACCATTAAGACTAAAGAAGGGAAATATATGTACTACGAATTTGGAAAAGTAAAATGTCGTGGACAGGACTTGTGCTTTAAGACGGCAAGTACTTGCAGACCTTCTTAAAAAAGTCTATATACCAACAGTATTTTTTAAAATAGAAATAAAAAACACAAACACTTGGTTCAGATTTACACTATATTTAATTAAAAAACACAACAGCTGTTTCGCTACACTGTAGCTTTTTCAAGTGGTAACAAATTCTAAATTATTACAATTCGAGAACAACTCTATTATATATAGAAAAATATAATGACAACATTAACAGATAACTATAAAATATTTACAAAGGGTAATTTAAATGTGTTTACTTAAAGAGGACAGTTTTCTTAATTATACGGCAGTTTACGAAATGGATCTGCATTATTACTGAAACGATTAGGAAAAACCTAAGAACTGGAAAGATATAGATTTAACAAAGGCGATTGATTCAGATTTACTTTCTCGTTTAATAAATTGTCTGAATATTTCAATTTGTTAATTTCCATACATTCAAGTAAATCTAATTTTCTACTTTTGTTTTGTACATGGAGAATATCAAATTTATTGTTAAAACAATGGTCGTATTCAATTAAATGATTCGCATAAGCTGAGTCGTTGTTTTTATTAGTGTAAGCTGACAAATGATTAGCTATCCTTTTTTTAAAAGCTCTACCAGTCTGACCTATATATTTCTTAGTAAAAGTGTTACCAAAAAATCAAGCTGCACCCATCATAAAAACCTGCTTCCAAAACTTTAGGTGTGAAAGTACAGCTGAGACTCCAAAAATTTTTTCCAGAAAAGCTAAAAGGAACTCCCTCTTAACAATGGAACTGCTAAAACTTGAAAGATCTTTTAAGGGAAAAAGAAATATTGCTGAAACTGTATTTGCTTAAAACTTTCACGATGGATGGGAACCAGAAGATGGCCAATTATGGTACAAGAATTTGTTAGAAGGATGTGAAAATGATGTAATTGAAGAAGAGCAAGACGAATGCCTGAAGAAACAGGACTGGAATTTTATGAGGACTTATCGAAAGAATTTTTTGAAGGCATGGTATAATTAGAAAAAATGTTGGAATAAATATTTGATCATAATGGATCCATATATTGAAAAATCAAATATTACTGTCTGCAAAATCTTGTGCTTTATAGCTATGTAGATAATATATAAATCCTCCCTCGTCCATTACCATTAAGTTATAGTCCTCTCTTAAATAATGATTAGTAATAATTTGAAGTCCATAATAGTGTTAAATTTATGACAATACTTACGTACACAATCAAGTTTTAATCTTAGCAATCATGGTTAGTGTTAAAATAATTTGCTAATTGCGGAAAAAGTATAGCATATTTTTAATCATTGATTATAATAATTTCGTTGTAATAATATAAAGACATACCCGTTATCATAGGTACATTTGCTCCGTAAACTGAACCTCTTCTTTGAAGTACGATTGGGCTACCAACTGGAGTTCCTGCCTCCTGATCACCATTTACTTGACTTAGTACACCTATCGTGTCGTCAAACGTCATGGCTTTAATATTCAACGAGGCAAGAATTGCTTCCTTGTCGGCTAACGTGGGATCATCGTTACTCGGTACTTTTGCAGATAGTATACAACACATATCACATAAATTAACATTTACAGCGCGAAGATCTGCTCTACTTAAAGGCGAACCCTAAAACAAATAAAGTTTTTTCTAGTTTGTTTCTAGACTATAACTATGAACAATGGCTTGTAAGGGATTCTTTTGCAATGTACAACGTAGGGGGAGAGGTCTAGTTACCTTAATATACGTTGTTATTATATAAATTGACTATATATATTTTTAATTCAATTATATGGAATTTTCTATGTTAAAAGTACTGAAGGATTATTGTTTATTTTCTAAGCCTCGTTCTCATCCACTTGACTTAACTTAAACTTTATATAACGTACAGTAAAATTAACACAAAACCTATGAAGTCGTTCACATTGCCTTAATTTACCTTAGCCGTCAAGCCTTTATGAATTTGTGGCTAAAATCGGACCGCATCAACTAAAACGCCGTCGTTCATGATAATAAACGTACAAAACAATAAAATAACTGTGGCAAATTGTGCAGCAAATTTCCCCTTAAGTTATGCTAGTTTCAAATGACAGATTTGAAAATAAAGAAAGAGCGCATATGTCGTTTCTGGTGGTTGCCGATTGATAAAGGTAACAAAGGTGAATTAAGGAGTTCTCTTAAGGTGAAGTTCGGTAGACTTAGTGCAGTGTTAATTACGTTAAGTATAATAATATTCAATGTGATACATTGCATACAGATACATAAGAAGGAATGAGTTTTAACTTTTGTTCATTTTGTTACTACCTTAATTTATGTTAAGTGGATGTGAACATGACTTTATACAAAATAAACATTATGATATGCTTAACGTTCTTATGTATAATAGGCGTAATATGAAAATTGTGACAACTATACCCCCCACCCGCTAATTAATTATTGCTTACGTTTAGAACTGATATTTTTGGCAAGTTTTGTAACATTTTCCATTCTCTTCTTATATAATCCACAGAACCAACTATTACCACGTGTTTCAGCTCGTGATAATGAAAATTACTCGCTCGCAGGGGCATGACGAGATTTCGCAGACCTATTAAGGGAGAATCTGGATCAGCAAATAAACAGACGACGACGTGTCCATTCAAAACGGTCATAGCTGCTTGATTTCGATCCTGAAATGTTAAATTTCTTTAACATTAAACTCTAGAAGATTGATTTGCAATCAGATTAAGATTAAGAAGCATTGCGGATAAGTAAAGTGATAGACTTTACTTATCCGCAATGCTTCTTAATCTGATCTCTTTCGCAAATGGGTAATATATACAATAATTAGATATTGATCATGTTCAGATATTGTCAGAAATAAAGGAAGATAAATTGAGCAAAATTGAACAATGAAACGGTACCGCTAAATTCGATATTTTATATTTTCAAATGTGAATAAAAATTACTTTACAAAATGAAAAAAATAAAAGAAAATGTTTGTATGGTATTTAAGACTCATGGCGCCGTTTTTGTGTTTATCATCGTTTGGAACATGAAAATATGTGTGTGAACTAAAAGGTGAAGAGAAAAAGGGAATTGCACGTGCGTCCCGGCAAACGAAGCCCGATTGATCTAGGAAGCCGACAGAGAACTTTCAAGAAGATAGGCCGACAGCGTAGTGGACTGTCATAGACCGTTAAAAATAGAAGATTCCCTAATTAATAAGTAAGTCGACTCAAACATAGCGGTTGACAGTGTACTGTAGTGACTGTTTTGAACCGCATAAATAATATAAAAGGTTCCGTATTTATATAAAGAGGTCGACCGACTAATAAGTAAGCTTAATATATATTCATATAAGAAGTTGAAGGAGTGCCTGGTATCTGTACCGTCGGAGGGGGTATCTCACTAAGCGAACCAACAACGGCAAGATGTCCTGTTCCAGTGAAGAAAGAAGAAAAGAAGACGAAACTAAAAAAGGTACTTCAAAATTTATTAATATGCAAGTGCTAAATAAACTAAAATGTTAAAATTAGTCTTAATATAGAAACTTAATCAAATCATATGATAATTTAAGGTTAAAAAACATATTTAATAGTTTAAATTAGATACGGCAATATCTAGATATTTGTAAATTACTTGTCGATAATAATTTAATCAAATATTATATGCACTGCTTTTTAATCTGAGCAGAATTTATTTTCTATGCTTATGTTGTTTATGTTTATATAGATACGGAAAGGCACCGGAAAACAAATAATGTGTATTACATTATTTCGTAGAGACAGTAATATTTAAATACAATGTAATGTAACAGTAATTCGTGGAGAGTAAGCGCTCTCACACTATTAAATCACGCAAATATACATATACAGAAAAAAATGTTTTCCGTATATGAATAAATGTATGAATGCACATCTACCCTAAGCCGGCATTGCGAACAAACAACGTGCAGACAGCTGTTTCGACCTTACATTGGTCTTATCAGTGCACGAACGTGTTTGATCACAATCTCTCAAAGGTTTAGAAAACCTGATATTGTCAACTTACGTACCAAACGCAATGAGATATTCTCAGCGGCATCTGTTACCCAAGTGCGACATCGCAAGGTAATGTTTCCCTCCGTAGTACAACTACTAATCAGGCAACTGTAGATATACGTGCATTCATTCAACACGCCATAGGTGGCGTACCAATTACAATACAATGTAACAGTAATTCTTGGAGAGTAAGCGCTCTCACACTATTAATTCACGCAAGTATACATATACGAAAAAAAAATGTTTTCCGTATATGAATAAATGTATGAATGCACATCTACCCTAAGCCGGCATTGCGAACAAACAACGTGCAGGCAGCTGTTTCGACCTTACATTGGTCTAATCAGTGCACGAACGTGTTTGATCACAATCCCTCAAAAGCTTAGAAAACCTGATATTGTCAACTTACGTACCAAACGCCATGAGAGATTCTCAGCGGCATCTGTTACCGCGCTTACTCTCCAAGAATTACTGTTACATTGTATTGTAATAGGTACGCCACCTATGGCGTGTTGATTGAATGCACGTAAATCTACAGTTGTCTGATTAGTAGTTATACTACGGAGGGCAACATTACCTTGCGATGTCGCACTTGGGTAACAGATGCCGCTGAGAATCTCTCATGGCGTTTGGTACGTAAGTTGACAATATAAGGTTTTCTAAGCTTTTGAGGGATTGTGATCAAACACGTTCGTGCACTGATGAGACCAATGTAAGGTCGACACAGCTGTCTGCACGTTGTTTGTTCGCAATGCCGGCTTAGGGTAGATGTCCATTCATACATTTATTCATATAGGGAACATATTTTTTTTGTATATGTATATTTGCGTGATTTAATATTTAAATAGTTGCAACTAATCTGTTAATATTGAATTAATTCTGAAATTATAATCATACTGTGTTTATTTTAACTCAATTTGATATTATTTTGCATATGTTCTTTGTATTCGTATTGATAGATACAAATGTTGGTTTCTAATATAGATGTTATTTAAATAGAATACTTTTGTTTTATTTGTTTGTACCATTTAATGCCCTAGGGGTATTTTTTGATCTCTCTTCCTGAATCGTCCTGGGATAAAAACATGAGCCAGGTGAAATTATGTAGTTTTTATTTTAGTTAAATACATAAATGAGTAATATTTGAATTCTTATTTAAATGAATTAAAAATATGGGGCATAATTTGATAGTTTCGATGCAACAATAAGCATAGCTGTTGTTTAGAATCATTATTTTCATTTTCAATTATAACAACACATAGCCTGCACACATGTAGTCATGGCGCAGTGCACAGTCGATCTACTTTATCGTTACTGGACGATTGTGCCACTGTTCACTATTTTTTGAAAGATTAATCGACATTGATACTTGTCATCAAATCTGTGCTTGCTCTGCTCAAAAAAAGAAAAATAGAAGAAAGATAAAATTAAAAGTAGAAGACGCATAAAGACCGACAGGGGTTAAATGAAAATTAAGACAGCATGCACAATGATTAACGTTCCAAGATCAATAATTCGTCATTCCTTAAATAGCAGAGGAAAAAAATGGAAGAAGTCTAATTTTAGAAACAGAAATAGAAGAAGAATTGCTTCGAATTTTGGAGAACCATTTTAAAATTTAGGTACTCGTCTAAAAAATATTTCAAGTAAACCCGTTATAGTTGTTACGAGAAAACTTATCAAAAAGCAATATTGTTAGCATTTCCGGAATATAAATGCATCATAAGATATACTAACTTATCCTTCTAATGAAAACGTACCTACTAATTAAAGAAAAAAAAAAGGCATTTTCTGTGAAAAAAAACATTGATAAAGAAATCCAGTTGTGATATAAAATAAAATATGAATCAAAATATTTCTTTTATTTTAAATAATATTAGATTAAAAATAGAAAGTAGATATTTTGTATATGATATGTTCCAAAAAGGTGTGTACATAAATATCTTATGATAAGATGACCACAAATAGTGAAATTTGCTGATTAAGACAAACAATTTATTTTATTACTTAAAATAAAGAAATAACATTTTCAGTAATATCAAAAAATAAGTATTTCTCATTTAAATGAAGGCCATTTTTTTCACCATGTAAGCGTCGCTAGTTATTTCTTTTTGCATTATTGGTTCTACTTATAAGTATTTTATTCAAATACTTCCTAGAAAAAAAAAACCCGTTAAAGTGACAACAAATCGTTTTTATGCCCTAATTTGATATTCATTGTTTAAATAAATTGTTTACGAAATTAGTACTAAGTAAGATCTAGTTACCAATATACAATCGTCTAAATTTTTTGCAGGTCCCCAGTGGAACATTCCTGTGCTATCATATTTCATTTCCGTCTTCTCAAAGTCGAAATCTTTCGCTTGATCATCGGCGAGTCCAACTGGTAGAGCGACACCGTTGTTATTCTGGTTCGTACCACCGCTAGTTCTACTTGTTGGCCTGTAAAATTTCATTAATAACACTGCAGTCTTGAAATTCACGTCTTTCATAAATGTTGGAGAATAAAAATTTGTCTCAATATCGACTACTAAGTTGCACTACTCGACTAGCATTCCCCTAGTAAATTAGAAATAAAATCTTGTTAGAACGTAATAGAGACATGTGACAGGAGGGGTAAGAGTTTGGATATTTTAAAAAGAAACATGCAAATAAACACACACACCCATGTATAAAATGAAAAATTATTTGGAAATGGTCAAAAAGTAATATTAATAAAAGTCAATTTTGATTATGTGATACTATTTCAATATACACTCATTGCAAAATTTATATTTCTATTATTCTGTGGTGATTTGTTTTCTTTAATATTGCAATATTTATTACACTCTTAAGTATTGATATTTTGCTGTGGTTGTCAAAATGCAACTCAATCCACGAGAAGCTTTGAAGATGTTGCTTGCATCTGATCACACCGCGTCGAGTGACAACGATCAGCGCCGATGAGCGATATAGTCTGCTGCATTAAACTAACTGCAAAGTTGATATATCTTTTGCAACATTATATTACATTCTAGCGATTAATAAAGTGAAAACTATTATTCATAGATAATTATACAGGCTTTTTCAATAAGAGTGATATGTTTTAAATTGAAATGAAACTATAATAAATAGTGTCATCGATGCAAGTAAGTTCTAAAAATAATATCATTTAAATGGCCATTTCTGCTTCTTTTGAAAGACTGTATTCGATGAACTCAATTCTAAAGAATTCTATTCAATAAATTGGGTCTTATGTCACAAATGGAACTTTAAACATTCAATTTTAATGCATCAATTGTCTCTGGTCTATTCTGATAAATACTAGCCTCTAAATAATCCCAGAAGAGGAAATATGATGGTGTTATATTACGCTTTTTGAAGACCATTCCTTACATCTACTTTTGCAAATAATCAATCAATAGTAATACACAAAAACACTAAAACACCTTACCACACTAAAGCACAAAAGTGGCTAAATACGTATTTCAACAACTAAGTTGTCATCATCAGTAGCACTGATTAAAAATCGCGCTGTCTACACACCGTAGTGTACAGAACAATACTGATTTCCAATTTACGGGGATGGTTTATTCTTTTACCTAGGCTATTAACTACTTCATTAAAAATACGTGATCGTTGTACCGTTAAATACGTCATACTTACTATTCTAATCCTATCCTTTAATTCTAATATTCTAAGAAAACCAACAATATAATTTCCTATTTACGGGGATGGTTTATATATTTTTACCAAAACTATTAACTACGTCATTAACAGTACCTGATCGCTGTATCGTTAAATTAGTCATGCTTAATACTATAATTCTATCATTTAATTCTAATGTACTATGAAAAACTAACGGTATCTAAAAGGTATTGTTTACACCACAAACTTATATAAACAAGATTGGGGAATTGGCCCGTTATCTGAATTCATTAATTTATTTTTATTTTTCTGAATGTATATACTCTCGAACTATCTAGTTCTCTATAATTGCGCACTTGTTTTATAAGTTTGAGGCCGCTTGCTGGAATATCATGACATGTGTCCGAAATATGTCGAGCTACACTAGACTTCTCTGTCCTATTAAACCGAAAATGAGCAATGTGCTCTTTATAGCGAGTTGCAATCGCACGTCTAGTTTGGCCGCTATATTTTTTCTCGCATTTATTACAATTAATTTCATAAATTCCAGATTTTTGTTCTACCTCAATTTTATCTTTAGTACTGCTCAAAAGACTTTTCAACGAATTACATGATTTAAACGCGACTTGCAATGTCGCAATGTAGAAATAGATATTTATGGAAAGGAAACCAATGTAAACAGATTCATTACAGCAGATTCTAATCATTGTTTGCAACAAAAATTGTCTTCATTCAATTTTCTAATCCATCGCTTGTTAAACTTCCCACTTACAAGAGATAGATACGAGAAAGAATTACGCCTTATAAGAGGTATCGCTGAATACAATGGTTTCCAGTCAGACGTAGTTGACAATATCTTAAGAAAAATGGAACGTAAGAATGTAATTCTAAATTCCACAACTTTGCTACCTCAAAGTGATATAGATAAGAAATTTGTTGTCCTACCTTTTCATAATATTTCCAGAAACTTAAATAATATTTTTAAAAATGTTGGTTTGCAAGTCGTGTTTAAATCATGTAATTCGTTGAAAAGTCTTTTGAGCAGTACTAAAGATAAAATTGAGGTAGAACAAAAATCTGGAATTTATGAAATTAATTGTAATAAATGCGAGAAAAAATATATCGGCCAAACTAGACGTTCGATTGCAACTCGCTATAAAGAGCAATTGCTCATTTTCGGTTTAATAGGACAGAGAAGTCTAGTGTAGCTCGACATATTTCGGACACAGGTCATGATATTCCAGCAAGCGGCCTCAAACTTATAAAACAAGTGCGCAATTATAGAGAACTAGATAGTTACGAGAGTATATACATTCAGAAAAATAAAAATAAATTAATGAATTCAGATAACGGGCCAATTTCCCAATCTTGTTTATATAAGTTTGTGGTGTAAACAATACCTTTTAGATACCGTTAGTTTTTCATAGTACATTAGAATTACATGATAGAATTATAGTATTAAGCATGACTAATTTAACGATACAGCGATCAGGTACTGTTAATGACGTAGTTAATAGTTTAGGTAAAAATATATAAACCATCCCCGTAAATAGGAAATTATATTGTTGGTTTTCTTAGAATATTAGAATTAAAGGATAGGATTAGAATAGTAAGTACGACGTATTTAACGGTACAACGATCAGGTATTTTTAATAAAGTAGTTAATAGCCTAGGTAAAAGAATAAACCATCCCCGTAAATTGGAAATCAGTGTTGTTCTGTACACTACGGTGTGTAGACAGCGCGATTTTTAATCAGTGCTACTGATGATGACAACTTAGTTGTTGAAATACGTATTTAGCCATTCTTGTGCTTTAGTGTGGTAAGGTGTTTTAGTGTTTTTGTGTAGTTTCAAGCCACAGACTCCAAGTTTAGTTTCTTAATCAATAGTAATTTTAAAACCCGATTTTAAAAGAGTTCTAGTATCTATATTTCCAATACTAATCAAACTAGCCAAAAATTTTGCAAAAAATACCTGATGGTCCTATACGCCCGCCCAGGCGCTGTTACCAGTGGTCGTGATATACGTGTTAGAGTTTGCTATGCATCGTAGAGATTTACACGTAAAAATGCATTTAGTCAGTTAGCTAGTTAAAGAAATAACCAAAAAACCGTGTAAAAAACTTATTGCGGTACATGCGATGGTAAATCTCATTTTTGTTTGGAATGTTATAACTAGGGAAACCCAAATATGCAAGTGGAAAACCCAAAAATATGCGCAAAAAAATGCAAATTATATAGTTAAAATATGCACAAAAATGTTGAAAATATGCAAAAAAAATACATAAGCAATAAAAGATCTTAATTTTTCTATACTAATACATAAATCAAAAGGTATCAAACCTGCAAGGCAAAGAGCATGTCAAAAATGCGCTTCTTAAACAAAGGAAATGCCAATCTTATCTTAAACCTATGCTTTTTGTTAACTTCATCCTGTCCAAACCCGCACACTAAACACTTGGACTGGTTATTTGTATCAACATATAATTAATACGATGTACGAGAAAGGATTGCAAAAATATGTCAAACGTGTCAAATTTGAAATGTAGTTTTGAATGACATATAACTACAGCATAACAAACATTTCAATTGACGCTAGCGCCATCTCATCTCCAAGTTCACTGAATTTGACAGAGATGCTAGAGTATTCAAATTTACGTTTGCTAAACAAGGATGAGTACTCTGGATAAAATCTAGGATTAAGTTGCCGGTCTATATATTAGTATACTGTATACTGAAAAAAAAAAAGACCTCTAAATGTTTCTCTAAGTTCTCAATTAAAAAATTTTCCTGTCAGAATATAAAAATTGATAAATGGAAAAACTACTTTCCACATCAACTGATGTAATAGGGGCGTTTTTAAAATTGCTTAATGTAACAGGATTCAAAACAATGGATTCAGTAAATTCTATCACTAAAATATGAGCTATTTGGCTGAGAAACTGAAATCCACATTTTTGTCCATCACATTTATGAATTTTTGAAAAATTTTGTCCCCCATTTTGCCTGCGACATTTTGAAAAGTTGCCTCAGATGTTTTATTAGTTCTACATTTCGGGTTGATGGCAATAGATTCCTCCATTTGTATTTTTCTTAGAAACAAAGATATAATTGGTTTTTATCAACGAAACTTATTGTTTTATTTCTTTGTTTTCGAATAATTGCTCAACAGATTGAGAGATTGAGAAGATTCGTTAGACAGAAATTCTCGCAATAAAAAAGCAGCTTCCAACCAAGTGCCCCATCTTATAATAACAGATTGATGTGGAGGAGGAATGTTTGGTAGGTTTTCTTTATAGAACTCAATCCTTATAAGGAAGATTTTTTTCATGTAGAAATTAAACTTAAATGTATTTATAAGAGAAAAATGTTTCCTAATCTCTTCAGCAACCCTATTTAAAGCACGAACAAGATATGCTCACGTATCAAATTCGGATAAAAGATTTTTAAATGATGTACAGTGCTGTATCTGACAATATGAGCAAAAAATTATATACAGAAACAAGCGTAGGAAGAAAAAATGTTGATAGTTCCTCTTGAATAAATGTGGCCACTGTCAGTGTATTTGTTTGTTTTAATTCTTTAGAAGCAATGAGGTATGATTTTGGCAGAATCTCGTCGCTAACAACACCAATCAATAAATGAGCAATACAACGTTGTAAAAATATTTGTTCCAAATTGTAGCTTTAATTTCCTCAATTACCTCCGAATACAAGGAACTTATGTCGTTTCTTCGTAGTGTTACTTCACCTGGAAGATTGAATTTGCAATACTTCTGGAGAAAAGAAGTGAAGTTTTGATTACGTGGCTTTGGCAAGGGAATATTTGACGTCATCATTGCATGACATAGGTTAAAGATCTCTTGTTCGTTTTCGCTTTTTGGACATTGGTTGAAAACATTGCATTAATGTGAGTTGTGACACGTTTGTGAATTCAAATTACTCAATTTAGCAATACGAGCAGAAGTTTTCATGTGTTGGTCTATTAGGTTCTCTTGTACCTAATAAAAAAAATCTTGAGAACTGCAACCATAATAAAATAAATTATTTCATAATGGAAAATTTGCAAATTTGTTTATCTTGAACTCTTAAAACGCCGGCCAGAGATCCGCATCTTTCAAAATTCTTTCAATTATTTGCTATATGCGATTTATTAATAATATATGGAAATATTCATAAAAATGCATATAATATGCAAAATATGCGCTTTGAATATTTGGGATTCCTTAGTTATAACTTACATTATCAATAGTTATATAAAAAAATTTTATATACTGCAATTCTTATTTTTCTTATTTAGAGGAACTGTTTCATTTTTGTATTAAAAAATGAATTAAAATCAAAATTGTCGGTTTTTAAAAAAAAAATATTAGAAATTATAAAACTCGCAGTGATATGCGAGACTTGTAGGCCACAGCGGTCTTATATCGCTGTGAAAACGGATCTAACTACGACCACCATGGCATATACACATTTTTGCCCGAGATATTATCGTATACGACTACCATGGCAGTCAGCCTGTTAATTCTATTTATAATTTTTATTTAATATTAACATTGAAGGAAGACATTACTTTTATCTTTATTATTTCCAGAAATTTTAACATGATTGTTTTTCGATTGACGCCAGGTTGGTATTAAGCCGCATAAAAAGGTGTCTGCTTTAACAACTTGTTTAGATAACGCGCTCCGTTGATCGTCACTCGTTCTAAAATAATTTAGAAGGTCTCAAATATGAACGGAGGGAGGCTGAAAACAAATCCGGCACCGTTATCTATAAAGCTGCAGGGGTGCATATTCAGTTTAGTTACAGCTGATAAGTTTCAGGAATTAATCCCAAAAGTCCTAGTCCGCGATGTCATGTCACTGCATGTTTTCTAAATATACCTTTATTCGTGAACCACTGAGGATAAGTGATTTGATTAGAAAGGAGTAATAGCCTGGTATATTAGTTTGAGGTGGTGAACCACTCTGATTAGAATACCGAGCTATATAAGCCTTTGGAATATATTTGTGCCATCGGCGACTGTCGACGAGCTAGGTTACTAAAACTTGTTGTTGTTCTCGTCATTAATTATAATACCTTCCATCTTGGATCAACTACGCAAAGGTAGAAACATCTGAAACTCATTACATACCAATCAACTTTTATTTAATTAACCACATAACGTTACATTTCTTATAATTTCTAAATTTAGTTGCCGTTGCTTCCGACAAAAATACGTATTAGTTCTTTTTATTGGTCTGTAAACCTAGAAATGTAAATTTACACACTTTTTAATTACCTGTGCATGTATAATTTTATGTATTCGGATTTTGAAGACTATTGCACTTGTTTGGTTCTATTATTATATTCATCGTTGGTCGTGATTAATGTATTTATTGTGATTTTGTCATTCACTGATTGTATAATATTTGTGTTTGTTATTATTCTCGTATATTGCTGTTAATTACCGTTATTTATATAAATTTCCTGTCGCTCATGCTTTTTTCTCTACTAAGCTATAAAAACGAACCGCGACAATTTCATTTTCTCGGGTATCCGGCCGTCGGTCGCCCTTATGTATCAGGCTCGTGGATTATTTGCTCCCTAATAAAGATAATTCTGCTTGTTTACCGTTCTAGAATGGTGAAAATGAGCTTTATCTAAGAATATAATTTCTTATCAAAATCACTATTATTTTCAAGTTGTTCCAAGAAGAAATCAGCAGATGCACAACGTTAGGGATGATTTTGTAAGGATGTAAGCCCAAATCCGTACGTAAAATACGCCAACTACATCTTCCAGATAACATGATTGTTGTTGAAGCAGAAATATTCTCAGCACTCCGGAGAGCATTGCTTTGTCCTACTGGAACGCACGAGATCGATATGACGACGATAAATTGAAGGAAGTGCACGACAAATTACAATAAAAGAATGATTATTTCGATAAAAATCTTTCCAAGATAAAATTACACTTGACAATAGCAGACAATGTTGAAATTCCAAATATGGCCGCTGTCAATTTCAAAATATATCACCCACTTTGAAAAACCATTTAATTACTTTGCATTGACAAACATGGATTGTAGCCAGTGGCCAGTATTAGCATGTATTAACAAGTAAGTACTTATTTAAATCATTGATTGTTTGTCAAGAAAATTTCTCTAACAAACATAAATTTAATAATTATGTTCGAATAAGATTACTCACCCTCATTAATATTTCTTTTTGACCAATTAGTGATTTTTCGTATTACGTTCTTTTTGACAGCCCTTTTTCCAAGGAAGATATGTGGAAGATAATTTTGGAAAAATGGATTTATTATATATATAAATAATGTAAACTTAGACATTGTTGTGTGAAGGACATTGCAAATTAAAAAAGAATGACTTATATGTTAGACCGCTTCAAGTTTTAGTAAACATTTAACATTTATTTCAATTCGAAACACGTTAGTTTGAAAGAGCAAAATGCATTGAGGAATGAATGGGTATTATCAAAAAAAAATATTTGAATATTGGTTAAAAAAATTGTTTTGATAATTTTCTCGTAGCACACTAATACTTAAATTATATCCAAAAACATATTGAAAAAATATATTAATATTTAATTTACAACGTCAGATTGTTTTGAAATATTATGATTTGTTCTAATTATAATTTTTTGCTTTTACACTGATAGTTAATTATTAAATTAGCTAAATTTAAATGAACACAGGCATTTTATTGTTACCTGTCAGATTGCTGTCACAAGTTATTAATATTAGTATTTTGGTCGGCTACTGACTAAGTAAAACTTATGAACATGATAGTAAAACTTCCAGAATCTGATCGAATTGACATTTTCATCATGCGTGGATATGGTATTTTGATGAACTTCAATTGATATTTTATAAATACGAAGCATTTCGTCAAATAAAAATTGGCTAAGAAATGGACATCCAAAAAACAGCACCTGATGAAGGCACAAGTGTGATGTTTTACTTTCAGTTGAAGAAAAATTAGTATGTGTCCACAATGGAATTGGGACAAATTTCTAACATTTTCCAAAAATCTGCCCACAAAATTTTAAAGTATGCAAAATTGAACCCGATTGAAATGCAAATTGTTCATGAATTGCTGGTAGATTATTTATACCGAAGACTACATTTTTGCGTAATATAATAAATAAATAAAAATATAAATATAATGTGACAAAATTAGTCACAGAACAATGTAATTTGGTGAATCAAATAGTCTTTCCAACGAATCAACGTTTCTTCTCAATGGTACTGTCGTTACTGGTCAAGTGAAAATCCTCACTGGACGGAGATTTATACGCAACATCAACAAAAAGTGAATGTGTGGGCTGGTATACTTGGCAATCACATAATAAACCTATTTTTCATATGACAAACTGTAAATGATAACAGCTATTTACATTTATTGAGGAAAGACAGTGTGCCCGGAATTACAGCATCATTTTCAAGTATATATAAGCGTAATCTACCAAATGAATGTATTTGGTTCCAACGAGAGAGAGCTCCGCCACATTTTGCGCATGCTTTTTGTGTCTTTTTGAACAAATTATATACTGCACACTGAATTGAACGTAGATGAGCAATTGAATAGTTTGGCCATTCTGCAGACCTATCAACACTTGATTCCTTCGGTAGAGCTACTTGAAATGTTAAATGCGTAAAAGTTATTCATTCACTAAGAAATTTTGTTATTCGATTAGATCAGCTAGTGGTAAATACAGCACAATTTAAAAATGTATTGCATTCAGAAAATTATTTCCAGAATAACTTGACTTTAAGTAGTCCTTAATTTTCTTTTATTTTTTGCATTAGCTTCTTGAGGATTAAAAATAAATGTTGACATTCCTGATGGTATGTGCAATACTAGCCACTCGATTATTCGAGTTCTTTGGCTAATTTTCTGTGGTAAGTCGCTCCACTTTCCTTGTTGATCGTTAGGGTCTCTAATATGTCATTTCTCTGTCCACAATTCTCCCCACTCTCAATTTGTCCAATCCTGCATCCAATACTTTGACCTGTTCAATGCTCTTAAAAGAGTGTTGATGCAAATATTTATGTGGAGGATTTGGTAAAAAGCCCCAGTTCTAACGATTCTAATACCTTTGCAAAAGCAAAAATAATGGGATCTTTTTATGGTAATTATATCAACTGTTTTAAAGTTAGGACAGATCTTTGCAATCTTTCACTTATCTGTATCATCACATGCTTGCGAATTTAACTTAAAGATCACATATAAAGGTTCAACTAGGATTGAAGCACAGCCTAGTGACAATAAAACCAAGAACTCAGTCAGTATTAGGAAGTGATTTACCTTCTACATTAAAAACTACATACTTGTTAAACTTTGACTAAATGTTTGAAATATTGATGTTCGTGAAAATATTCCACATTTTTTAAGAGATATATTTCTCCCATTCAATTACCTTCAATGATAAACATTATTAACTACGTAAATATTTATTAAAATATGCTTCTGGATAGTTAGTAAATATGTAATTATTTTAGTGCTAAATAAACGTGCACTTTGATCTATTGTAGGTAAACACCAATATTCATTATGTAATAGAAAATTCAAAATTCATCTTGGCAAATAATTAAAAAAAATAATTTAGATAAATATATTTGGTATATAGATAAAGAAGTTTATCGTGATCATTCCTCTGTGCTTTGGAAAAAAAAACAAAAATAGAAAGAGGAAAGGGTCAGCTAGACACGCAAGACAAGCAAATAGGTGAAAAGTGTAAGTAATAGCAAAAGCGTACATGAGTTTTTTGACTTCATAGGCAAGATGATAGCCGGCATAACTCGTAGTATCCTGTTCTGGTGCTCTGAAAATTGCACATCGCTCATAGCACACAGTATCTTACATAATAATATAGACAAACATGTGATACTTATTTTATTATATGTATGTCATATATATAATACTATTATATTATCACTCCCTTCAATATAATGAATAGAAAGTATAATGCTATGCCGTTCTTCTGTGACCAGGTCAATTTCACATAAACGAATAATGAAATATCATATGCAAACTATAGACAAACCAACGACCATATTGAAGAAATATATTTGTCACGTTTTATGAATTTTAGTTATGTTGTAGTCATGGATATATTATACTATATGGATAGAGTCCATCAAATCAAACAAGTGTACAGCATCGACTCCAACATTAGAGTGACGGGTCGCGTGAGTGAGATGGAGCTAATAAGGGCAAAACATTTATATACTCCCATAATATTTACATTGTTATTTTGGTTTTTATTTATGCATTTATCTAGTTTAATATTGATCGAATTCCGACTTAAATATTTGAACACTTGGCGGAATGAAAAGTGCAATAACTTGTAGTGTGTTATTTATTATAAATACCCAAGAATATTAAATAATGTAGTAAAAAATTGTAAACACGTGTTCCGCGTATGGATGATACAAATCGTTATGTTAAAGGTGGTGATATAAAATACCATAGGTAAGCTAACTTTATTTAATTAATTGATAAAGGAGATACGTGTTGCTTTTTAGATTTCCTACTGATGTACGAGGGCTAAACTAATGCCTCCTTAGTCATAACTTTTGTAATGACGAGTCAGACCGTGTCAAAAGTGGTTTGCCATTTGATTTAAGCATTTATAAAGAAGTTCCTTTAGTGGAGATTCTCCATAACATCGCGTGTGCGCAGAACAGTTCTAAACATGGCGACCGGCTTGGATGTGCAGTTAAAGCAGGAGCGGGTAAACGTACAACACGAATCTTTCAAATGCGCAAGTCCGAGCATTTCTATTAATGGTGGGAGATTTTTAAATTCTGCACCACATTTAAATGAAACAATTTTCAGGTTCAATGATTTTCAGTTTAACATAACCAATCGTGTATTTTAGCAAAAAATGTGGTGGGAAGGAATTTGCTAAAAATATCAAGATAGAAAATAACGTATTTATTAAAATTTTTATCTAGAGGTAACTTACAATATAAGATGGCAACAACAGTAAGAACATAATTTATGTAGGTAGGTGCCTATAGGTACCTACTAATAGTTATTGGAAAATTAAATTTTATACAGTGCTATTAAATTAATTGTGATCCGCTGCAGAATCCATTGAAATACGAAGCACTTGTTTAGAGTGTAAAATTTCTTTTATTTCAAATATTTCAGTAGGTACCGTTAAGTACTCCAAATTCTTCCTTTTTGCCAATTCTTTTCTTTTTAGTTGAAACGAACTGAAGCTGGTTTTTAATTTTTTTGTTTGCGGGTTCATTATAACCATTATTATTAACTTCACCATCGCAACCATCTGATCTGTTTTTGAAGTCGCTTGGTTTATCAACGATTTTATCATTATTAGATTGCAATAATAAATTATAGACATTATGTAGTTGTTTTAAAGCATGCCTGAGTGCATTTGGATCGGACGAATCTAATTTTAAGGCAACTATATCTTGGCATTTTTGTTTAATCAGTTTTGCTGAAGTTACGTTTCTATCGTTGGTGTTGGATTGAGCAGATGAAGATAATGTATTTAAATGCGTAATAACTTCATCAATCAATTCCACATTCATGTTTTCAATGGCGCTCTTTCCAATTAACCTGACCTCAGAACTTGCACATGATTTTGGGAGTAGCTGCATTGCCAAAAATTTATGTTTATATATGGTATGCCTAATAAAATAGTCAACACAACTACATTTAAAAGCATGAATACTGTTACAATTATTTTGCTGTATTTTATCTCTTAATTGATAATTTTAGTTTTATCGATTGAATACTTAAATTATCTTGGCTATTTCGGGTTAAATAGATCATCCTTCTGACTCCTTCTGCCATCTAGGGGAGAATTTTATAAGAGTCCTACCGCCGTACGTTTTACATTATCTCATGTGTGTAATGTA
Organism: Amphimallon solstitiale; assembly: GCA_963170755.1. Lineage (NCBI taxonomy): Eukaryota > Metazoa > Arthropoda > Insecta > Coleoptera > Scarabaeidae > Amphimallon > Amphimallon solstitiale. The sequence goes on along the minus strand of OY720682.1, from coordinate 80,271,997 downwards.
TATGTGTTGACAGGTAGATGGCGCACTTGTTTTATTTAGTGGTTTCGGCAGTTTTAATTAGTTTCTAATTAGTTTTGGGAGTTTCTTTTGGGTCAGAGTTATGGGACAATTTAATGATAATTATTTTCCACTTTTGTATTGTCATTTGAATCTACATTTATGTCGTATGTTAAAATATCAGGTTAGGTCGTTCTGTTATTAGTTCACATGTTCGTTGTTACGCTTTGAGATCGGTGATTGACAAGTTGGAGCCTTTCTCTTTTGATCTTCGACTGTCTTAGAAGAAGCACTTAAAACATCACAAGAGCAGATTTTCTTTAGTCACTACTTGAGGAATTAGTAGAATGTTTGAATTTTATCGTATGTAATCGCTAGCAAAAGGCGGATGTTATGGTATTTCTCAAGTGTTAATGTGGATATGGCGTTATGGTTGTAATCTTGCCGAGGATATTGTTTTTGTCGTGGCTTAAGAATTGTTTAACTGCTATAAGTATAATTTTCACGTGTCTGACCGATCTTAATTGTGCTGTTTCTATATTCAATTATAGCTGCTAGTGCATGGCAAAAATCTCATTAGAGCACTTTTCGTTGGGTAAAGTTTAAGAACCACGTGCCTGATGTATTTTATAATTCCAAGGGGATAGATTGTGTACCCTGCGGTGAAGACATAATTTAAGGTGCAGATAGATGTAATGCTGTAGCCTTCCTACACTGTTTTCCCGAAGATGTCGTTAACCGAGGTTATGTGGAGCAGTTTCCCTTTGTAACGAGTGTGATTTGTAGAAGGTATCGTGTATTGTAGCTGTGGATGTGGAATTTCAAAGGTACTGTGTCTGTGTTTGATTATCTGTTATTTGCCAATCAGTTTTGGTAACATCAAGTCAATTCCGAGTGCTATCCAACTGTTAATTGTAATTTTCTCGGCTTAACTAATCGTTCAAGTCATCGTAATTTCATTAATTAACTGCATAGTGGCCTGAGTGCCTTATAATTTGAATTTATTCAATTAACGTAGTTCTATTAATAACAGTGACTCCAGTTGGGGGTTACTTTGTCAATTTTGGAGACGTTACGTAGCCTTTTTTTTGGATTTAGAAGTTTGAACAAATTTTGGATGTGTATTGGCGTTGCAGCCTCACATCTGTATGGTGTAAATCTATTGCTTGTTATTTAATATAATTAGTCACCTTCCAAATTTATTATTGTGGAATCTTGTAAGGAATTATCGAATTTAATGTTGATCACGTACTCTTATGTAGAGCACAGTTAACTAGCGCTAATATTTTTAGTATTAAATACCTTATAACCTAGAGTCTGCACTCTTCTGTCGAACAGATTGTCGGTTGCCTCTGTTATACAGAGTGTTTCATTTGGAGTGTTGTTGTGTTGCAATTTACGGTCAAACTGTTCGACTTTGGAAAGACTTTCGGCAAGTTGCCTTATAATTATATGCTTTTGTAAGAATATTGTCAGGTAATTAATTTAACTTTAAGGTTGTCTCATGTGTTTTCCTTTTTTTTGAATTTCTTTAATTTTGTAATTATATGTCATTGGTAATTTGAAGTTGTGGATCACCTTGGGTGGCCATTTAAGACTTTTATTCATTCCTTCAGAAATTTAAATACTTGCAACTGGGTTGCGCTTATGTAATTCATATTTCAATGTTTTTTTTTGTTTCCTTTTAAAATATATTATTGAACTCAATTTATAACGAGCTACTAACAACGATTGACTCAGGATATTAGTTAGCGATAGTCTGTTGTTTTGTTCTGATTATATGGTCTTGAAACATTTTGGGTGTTTTAAATTTAGAATAAACCTGTTGTTGAATTTTGAATGAGTGTGTTGGTTTTACCTATCATTCTACCTGGGGTTCAAAAATAAATTAGTTCCGGGTTTATGGTGGTCAGCTTGGTGTATGGCATAGATACAATATCGGAACTGGCGCTCTATAACACCTTCGATTTACTTGAATTCGAACCATGCCCATTTTCTCGACGAGCTAGAGGCGGTGCTGTACATCAGATTTTACAACAACCTATGGGAAGTGTGAAGGTAAGACCATAATTGGGTTATAAGTTGGTGTATTTTATTTGAACAGGCGTTTCTCACAATTTTAAGTGGACTGTTAAATTGGCTTATAAGTTAGAAGGTTAGTTATCGTGGTGGCGCCATACTTACTACTTACTTGTATATTCGGGTTTTGAGTGGGCTATGGCCATTTAGATCATATCGTTAAATTTTATATACAAGGGGTAGCAATACATATATTGCAAACGACACACTTCAAACTGCAACACATGAAATTATTGTCTTTTATATTTTGACATACAATGTAGTAATTTGTGTCCCCTGAAATGGTCCAACTTTTATCATGATTATCTTCAATGTTAAATTCACATTTGGTTGCTTGTACGTGTCTTTTATCAATGTTTGTAATATGATGATTGTTTTTCCCTTTAATGTTTTTAAATATTCTTTCAACTATTTTATCCCTAATATACATTAGAACAGAGTAGAAGCCTTTATCTAATCTCTTTACTTTAAGACCTCCCGCATACAAATATTAAATTGTCTTATGCAGAGATTCCAGTCGCATATTTGTGTTAATTCCAGTATTTTTCCTATAACAGTAACCCCATTGTGAATAATTGTTTGCATAGTTGTCCATAAAATATTTTCCAAAAGTCTGAGTGTCAACATCATCATTCAATAAATCTTGCAGTTTTTTTAATTCTATAAGAAAATCTGATTCGTTGGTGTCCGTTTGAATTACCTTTAATGCCTAAACGGCATTTCCTTTCTCTAAATCCCTGATTTTGTTGAGGTTTGATCTCCATGCTCGGTCTATGTGTCACGAACAAAATAAATGGGAAGTAAGTGAGCCCATAATTTTTTCCCAGGCATTATAGAACACCAATGTAATATCACTCATAAAAACTTTTGTGGAAACTGTGCCTACTTTAGATTTCACTTGTTCAAAAACAACTTCAAAAATAATTGTGTCTTTTCTGTTGCTGAACATAAAAGCAACTGGAAATCCTTCCCCAAAATCATCAATAATTAACAGGCTTGTAAGTTTAAAATCATATCCATTCAACCCATGTGTACTATCAACACAAATAATATTTTGTCCAAAAGATTTCAACATATTTTGCTGAGAGTCATTCATGAATATAAGTATAAAATCATTTTCATCGAATTTTCTGTTTTCACAATTACCAGGAATTATGGGTTAAATGTGGTGCAGAATTTCAAAATCTCCCACCATTAATAGAAATGCTCGGACTTGGGCAGTTGAAAGAGCCGTGTTGTATGTTTACTCGCTCCTGTTAAGGCAACGAGCTGTCATTGAATTTCTTACTGCGGAGGGTGCAACGCCTATTCACATCCATCGAATGTTGAGTGTCGTATACCGTGATGCGTGTGTTGATCGGAGTATTCTTGGGAGGTGGGTCAGGACTGTGAAAGACGCAAATCCTGCTGATAAGGATGTCCATGATAGGCCACGCAGTGGCCTACCAGTGTCGCGTGGAGTGAAAGGCAGTTGGCTCTCGTGAATAAGCTGGTTCGTGAAAATCGACGGTGTAAACAAACTGACATTGCCAACAGGGTGGGTATTTCACAAGAAAGAGTACATCACATTATATGCCATGTGCTGAAGTATAGGAGAGTATACGACGTTGAGTTCTCCGAATACTTGCTGATGAAATGAAAGCCAATCGGAAACAAATTTGCGAACAACTCTTGACTCGATATGAAGCAGAAGGTGGTGCCTTTCTCTACAGAATTGTGACCGGTGACGAGTCGTGGGCACACCATTACAACCCTGAAATAAAACGTCACTCCATCCATTACAGACATAAGGGTTCGCCACAACCGAGAAAATTCAACGCACTTCCATCAGCCGGGAAAGTCATGATTACCGTTTTCTGGGATTACGATGGCATCGTTTACGTTAAATTCTTTTTTTGGAATGTGGCTGCACTATCAACTCCGGAGGATATGTTAACACCCTAACAAATCTGAAGCGGCGGCTGTGCAGGGTTCGTCCAGACAATGTGCCAATTCTGCATCTTGACAACGCTCAGCACACAAGTCAGACAATGCGCGTAGCACTGGAGGAGCTTGGGCCACATGACGTTTTACCTCATTCACCTTATAGCCATGATCTTGCATCTTGTGACTTTTTCCTCTTTTCAAAGCTTAAGGAACATCTCAAGGGCAAGCGTTTCTCTTCGGATGCAGAGGTGATAATGGAGGTGCGGAAATGGTGCCGTGGGAAGTCTTCTGAAGTTTTTCATGATGGACATGTAAAACTCGTAGTACGTTGGCGTAAATGTTATTGCCGTCAATGGCAATTATGTGGAAAAGTGAATATATCAGAGCGTAGAGGATAGTTTTTACTATTATTTCACATTTATATGTAAACCATATTATCTATTACTAATAAAGTTATAGCCATGGAGGCATTAGTTTTCAATATGCCCGCATACATTAAAGAAAAAAGCGGATTATTGCTTTAAAAAGGAAGAACTTTGAACCATCAAAAACAGCAGTAGTTTGTAGTAACCATTTTAGTGATGGTGATCATGAGCTTAATGTATATACCTGGTAATACAATAATAAAGAGTGATTTTATACCAAGTATCTTTAATTTTCCATAACAATATGACAAATCATTGTCAAAGCCCATACGAGTAATTGTACCTAGCTCAAATCAGTTACTTGTTATATATCAATAGATGAAAGGTAACAAAGATATTTTATAATTGTCAAAGTGTATGTCAAAAATTAGAAGAAGAAAAGGGACAAGAACTGTTGAATAAGACTTTAAGAGAAGAACTTGCTAAAATAAAAAAAAATATAATTAGTGAATTAAACTCAAAGTTGGTAACAGAATAGAAATCAAAACTGAAAAACAAGAGAGCTGCGATAAGCTTTTAGAAGAGGCTAATATTAGACTAAAAGAAGCTATCAATAAGACTATTAAATAATATAGTAAAAAATGGTAAACAGGTGTTCCGCATATAGATGGTACACATGGTTATGTTAAAGGTAGTGATATAAAATACCATAGTTGAGCTAACTTTATTTAATTAATTGACACAGGAGATACGTGTTGTTTTTTTAGATTTTCTACTAATGTACATTACAGAAACTGGGTATAAGTGTTGCTCAAAGCATGATATCTGGAGCTATTTCTCTAGGGAAGAAAGATTGAGAAAAATATAAAGCAATTTCAGAAGATTTTTATAAAAAAGAGAAAAAAGTAAGTATTTAATATTGCGATATATAAAGCTTATAGTATGTTAATATATGTATATATTAAATAAAATTTTCTTAACAGTCTGCTCTTAATTTTTAACACTTTTTTCAAAAAACTTATTCGCTTTTTTTGCTATATTCTCAAGTTTTTCAGTGAAGGCATTGTTTATATTATTTTAACGTTTGCCAAAATTTTGGCAATACTTTTTTTTTGTTTGTTGTTAACTGCTAATAGGTATTTTAATATTTGTAAGTATCTAATTAGTATTTTTGGGTTTACATAATAAAGTTATTTTTAACTTCTTATATGAAATAATTAATTTTTTGATTCCTATTACGATAAATACATTTCTTCTTCTATCACGTTATACAAAAAAAATACACATTATAAGAACAGCACATATTGTAGTATTATATACATGATTTATGTACCGTGCGTTCAAATACTTTCCTCATCAGAGTAGGCTGTTTTTTAAGTTCTTTAAGCAATCAATGTTGGTACATGCTAAGCTTTTGAAGATTTCAAATTCTGACACTTTTAATACTTAAATTCAAATTAGAGACGCCTATTATTATTTACATGACATAACCAAACCATCAATATTATGCACTGTCACCAACGATTAAAAAAGAACATGGCCGTTTCTGATGAGGAATGCATTTTAAGGCATGGTATATCCAAATCGTCATTTACTATCACTTGTTTGTGCAGATGAAGTACAACATTTTAATAATACTAAAATAATATATTTAAAGTGAATCTTGTGCCTACGAAAGTGTTAAACAATGGTAAAAAGATATATTTTTTACCTGATCCATTAATTTAAATATTACATACTGTAGTTGATTTGTGTCACTATACTGTACCATATGAGTACTTAATGTGAATGTACACATATCATTTTATACAACGTGCTTTTAGTCTGCAATCTAGGTGATCTATATTGTTTGCTATTTATACATAAAAAAAAAACACAGTGTGTTGTAATTATAGTAATTAAATTTTATCTTGGTATTAATAAATGTTTTATTTTATTGTTTAGGACTGTAATGAAATTCATTCGAGTTACCTGGAATTATAACCTGGGGAAACTGTATTTTCAGTACTGTTCCTGTTGACTGTTGGTTTTACTTTATTTACTTGTTTTGTGGAATTTACCATGTTGGCAACTGGTGTACTACTATTTCTAGGATTGTGGTTTCGATGTGTAACTGCAAAAGGTACGTAGTTATATTATTTGTAAACAGTATAAATGATAATTTAGAAGGTGTATTTCATATTTATTTTTAATAATTAGAAGATGTTAATTGCTAAAATCAATTGCAATTAAAATCTTAATAGTAACATATTATTAAATTAAATGATAATTAACAATAATTATTAATGAGTAAAAAGTTTTCAAAGACAGGAATGAAAATATCAAAAGAAATGTATATATGTAATAAAAACAGTTTAATTGATATTTATCTAAATTAATTAAATAAAATTTTAAAAAAATTATTTAAGAATTTGACGTATAAATTGAGTTGGACTTTTATTTTTTCAATTAAAAATATTTACTTACGTTGTATGTCTTCTTGAACCCTGTTTGTGTCACCTGCAAGAATATCTATAAATCCTCAAATAATATTTAACAAATTTTGGTGTAATATGTACTTTGTTAATTGTGTGAAATGCTCAATAAGTCTAAAACTAAGTTAAAACATTACACTAACACACAATTACAGTTACATGGTTAAGTATAAGGAAATGGAGATAGGTAAACTTATTAAAGATAGAATTCTTAATTTAGACTAATAATATAATGTGGTACATCATATATATGGATGAGTTGTCACATGTTAATGTTTCAATTATTTTATTTATAAATTATAACTTGTTTTCAAGTAATCTATAAAACCGTAAACGTAACATTTCCTTTTTCAAAGAAGGTCGAAATGTTTTCTTCCACTGAAAAGGTATTAACAACAATATCTCGCAAACGACCAAGCTATTATTACAATTAGATTTACTCGTTTTTAAAAATGAAAACTATTTTTAAACATTCTCTTATAAGTAATTTTAAAAACATCGCGTGCATACAGTTTCTCAAGAAGAAATTCTTTTTCGTTTGCTATAGCAGCGGCAGAGCAATAAAAACCTAAAACCTTTCTTTCCCAACTACCTACGACAATATATTTCATACAAGTATCAGCTTTAGATATATTATATACATTATTTTTTTTACCGCGTATTTTTCTTATTTGCCAAGATGTAAACGTCTACTCTCTTGTTACTCAGAATTCTTTAAAATGATTCCTTATGAACTCTCTCATATCCTTTATTACTTAGTGTTCACTACTCTCACTACCGTCAAAGGGCCCCTCGTATTTACGCGATTGCTTTGCGCCCGCCCGATGTATAAATGAATCTGTCCGGATTAACACACGCAAGTATAACTCGTATCTTTCGATTCCTTTTACGTTTAACTTAAACCGTGAGTTTTGAACCGACTTGTAAATAATCTCTGTTTATTTACAGTCTCCCCTCCCTTATGAACCCTCTCACATCCATTATTACTTAGTGCTCACTACTCTCACTACCATATCACAACCCTTCCTATTAACGCGATTTCTTTGTGTCCGCCCGATGTATAACTAAATCTGTCCGGATTCACACATGTAAGTATGACTCTTATCTTTCGATTTATTTTACGTTTAATTTAAACTATTAATTTTGAATCGACTTGCAAATAATCCCTGTTTATTTACAGCCCCCCAAATGAAATTTTAGCTGCTGTAAATTGTTGAAATTGTTGAAACCTTAATTTCTTTTTAATTCGTTATTTATTTCGTTAAACAACAGCTTTTAAGATAACCACGGTATGTTTTATTAATACATTCCCTAACAGAAGAGTATCCTAGTCCTTTGGTGAGTAATCATGCCGACATTAAGTAATTACTCTTTCTTCTAAATCAATCATTGCTCACTCTATAAACAATTGTGGCAATTTAAGTACCGACTTGTAACAATTTAACCACTAACTTAAAAGCAAGTGCAGTAATTTGGCACCCAACGTGGAGAGTCTTGCAACGATTTGGCGACCAGCGTGGGGCGAGTGCAACATTATTAACGGGACACACTACCGGAAAAAGGACCCGCAATTGCTAGATATATAAATTTTTTATTATTTCTTTTTTTATAAAATATTTTTAATCCTTAATATCACACATATGACTGACTAAGAATTATTATCCATGTTTAATGAAAATATGTAGATATAATACTGCATATTTGACCTATGGAACATGCATAAAATACAGTGATTAGGAGATTAACGTGTTTACCACATTTTCTAGAAGCTCTGCAAACTTTAGCTAACCTAACTTATGTCTTTTTGTATCAGCCTCACTTTTTAATAAATCATCTAATTGCGTCTGCTTAATATAATTTAAGATAATACGACGACTGGTGTCTAAGTCTTTCTGGATCTAATGGCGTACAAAGTACACACAGCAAGCATGTCGGTTAAAATCTCATAGCCTGTGATATCTTTGAGGCGAAATTTCGTTGACATATTATTCCAGTTTCAAAAGTAGAAATACGTACTGTGTTGTATTCGAATAAAATAATATAAGAACACTGTTACCACAAATATGCTTAAAAAGCTGAATTCGTATTTCGACAATTATGATGCCATCATCAGTAGCACTGATTAATAGAAATGGTGAACGATCATGACAACATATTTGTCGATATATGTGATCAAAACAACACATAGTTGATCGGTATGAGCTGAATTAATAAAAACCGCGTAGCCTGTATACACTACGCTGCTTTTATTAATTAGTGCTTCTGGTGATGACAATATAGTTGTCAAAATACGTATTTAGCTTTTAAGTATTTTTGTGAAAACGGTGCTTTTGGTGTATTTTATTTAGTGTTAACCTACAGTCTACCGAATTAGCGTCTTGTATTCGAATATTACGTAATTACTCAAAAAGAAGAAAAAATAATAAATATATGTTTACGGATTCATAGATTATAGTGACGTTATTAATTTTAAATGATCGTAACCACATTATATTTTAATGAATATTTTATTGAAAATATAAATTAACTCAGACGTAATACGAGTACATGTTTAATAAGAAATGATTTATGATTCATTTCATTACGTGGATTTAAATGATTATACTCGTATTTGTACTGATATTAAATTTAATTAACCATAATCAATTGTGCTGTTTATTTTTTGTGCAGAAATGTGTATTTAACAAATATAATAAAGGATATACCTCTGATATGAACTTTCTTTGGTATCTCTGGTGGTGTAAATGTGGGGGGAGGATGGTTGTCATCTGCAAACCATAAACATATCTAGCACATTCTTCAAATTTCTTCATCTATAAACAACTTCGCTACAGCTAACCATTTACAATATGTATATACATTTAGAAAATATCAAAATACCTTCAACACGTGAACTTGTCAATTACCAGAAAAGTATTTTGATATTTTTTTTAACTAATGACAATTCTATGATTTTAACTCTATTAAATTATAAATTCAAGTAGATAATATAATGCGAAGTACGAATTCTACCGGGTAAATATGTATATAACAAAATAACATGCTTAGTAATAAGATAATAGAAGCATCAGAGGAACTATTCTACGTCAATTCATGCAACATCAATTAAAAAAAAACTATAGAAATAAGGACATGCAACAAGAACGAATAGAAAACAGGCGTTTAAAGAGTATATAGTGTGATCGATGCAATAATTGCTTGAATTATATCGCTTATTTTTCTCGTCAGCAATTTCTGTTGCTATTAGTATCATTTTCGAAAGATTCTTTATTCAAAATTATGAAATGAGTCGCAATTTTGACCAATTCCACTAGTCAGGAGGAATTATATTAATGTGACTTGTTCTAGTAGAAGTATGTAGATGTCTCACTGTTTCAAACTTTCTGTTGACTTACTTGAATTAATGTAGTCCTCGTCTGCTGGTTAAATCAGAAATGGCAGTAGTGATAAATCATGTAGGATGTGTTTCATGTATAGTGAGTAAAATTTTAGAAAAGAAAAGAACAAAAGTATTGACAGGTAAATATTTTTTACAATGAGATGATGAAAGTAACGAAATCACTGATTCTATATAAAGTGTCACTGTATAAACGGTTCAAGTATAGTTAAAATTTTAATTTTATAGTAAATTTGGACTTGTAGTCCATAACGTTTGGGCGTGTGGAGTTAGCGTGAAAACTTTTGAGGTGACGACTTATCGAAGATCGTAAATATTATCCTTTTTGGTTGTGGTGTTCAGAGTGATGAACACATGTTCCATTAAGTAATGAAGTAAATGGCTGAGTTTATGCGTATTAAGAGCATTATAATTTATAGGTTTGCCGTTTCTGTAAATTTATATATTGATATCGTTAGTTTGGAAGCATCCCAACTACAATTGAGCTATGTCGCTAGTTCTTTGCTACTGAAAGTTTTTAATAATCTATTGTGGAATTTTCCACAGTTATTTGTAATACAATAAACCACATAGTACCCGGATATGCCTTGGGGTGACAAGTAACTGATTGTTCAAACCCGCAATCTGATCTTCGCATGCTCAAGGTGTCAAGCAGAGAAAATGTGGCCATGCCGGCTAATACAGATAAGTGTTTACGCACATGCGCATTATAAATGGTTCTTAATTTATAGTAAATCATCTCTAGGTTAAATGGATACCACGTCAAATGCAGGCATGGAAGTCCTCTTGGGCCCCGCTTCTTCACTTTGTGAGGAAAGACAAGGTGTGTGCTTTTAGGCTAACTATTGCTAATATCAAAAGAAGGAAAATTTTCTAGGCATGGTAAAGCCATACAGCCTTAACAAATCATTTGAAGTAAGCTTTCCAGAAAGAATCGAATGAGAAAATGTTATGCAGGGGTATCAGAAGGCTGAACCACTGGGGCAGGAATCTACTCTGCTCTTCAGAGCAAATACTATGCACTGGGGAAGTATGCCCTGTGTTTCAGGCATATGTGTATATCATACGCCAATGTTATATAGAAAACAATAGGAAGGTAGTCATCAACTAGAGGATTTAAATAATGCCTGACAGTCAAGCGGCACTACGAGGAATATCTAGCCAAGAAGTGTCAGCAAGACTGGTATGGGAATGCCCCAATGAACTAACATGGCCAGAGTAACAAAAAAAAGCTGATGCACCCTCTAAGAGAAGATTGGAAACAAAACTCCTATTACGACATATGAGTAAGTATCGGCTGCGTATCATAACTGGTTTTCTAACCGGTCATGCACCTGTCAAAGTGCACGTTAATAAGATATACTTGTATGATGGAGATCTTAACTGGAGACACTGCAATAAGGAAACAGAGACAGTCAGGCATAGTAAATTATAGAGCACTGGATCACGGGAGTAAATTTTATTATTGTAATTGTGAGTCTCAACAAATTTAAATTGTCTTTGGATACTGTCAAACATAACACAAAGAACTAGTTTACGAACTTGTGTTCGCTTTCTTTCCTAGTAATTATTGGTCATTTGTGTATTGATTTGTTTTTTTAATTACTTTCCTCGATTAATCTTGATAATTGAGCACTTGTGAATTTTAAACAATTAATTAGAAAGAAAAACTCGTTTCACAAAAATATATATGATTTATTTCATAAACTAAATGTACATTTCGTTTGCCAAGCAAACATCATCGGACTTGGAGACATTCACATATTACATCCCGAAAGAAGATAGACCTAGTTTCAAAGTTGAAGCGACTCGAATCGTAAGTAAAATTATCAAAAAGAAAAATATACAAAACACAAATGTTAATCATCAAAAACGCATTATACAGTCACTTAAAAAGAAAAATTGTATATACACTAAAGCTGATAAAGGTAATGCTGTAGTAATTCTAAACAAAGGCTCATATATTGAACAAGTAGAAAACATGATAGAGGTGGGCCCGTACATTAAAAAGCAAAAAACCCGTTAGGCAAATATAAAAGAGAAGTTACAAAAACATTAAAAACGTGCACTAAATTAATAGATCAGAAAAGTTACTTAAAACTCAACATGAGTAATCCTAAAATCCCGCACATGTACTGTCTTCCTAAAATTCATAAACCGGGAAATACACTTAGACCGATAGTATCAAATATTAATTCTCCAACTTATGCGTTGTCAAAATGGCTGGTACAAAAATTTAGTAAGTTAAAATTTGAAAATGATCATTCCATTAAAAACACGAAAGGACTCATGATGAAACTAGAAAAATATAAGATTGCACCTGATGATAAGTTAATTTCATTTGATGTAACTTCCCTTTTTCCTAATGTCCCTATTGAAAAAACTTTAGAAAACCTAAATTCTTTTCTACTTTTCAACAATATCAAAGAAGAAAAGATAAATGAATTTTTAAAACTAACCAAGTTGTGTATGGACCAGAACATTTTTGCTTTCAATAATCAGTTTTACAAACAAACTTTTGGAACAGCTATGGGCAACCCGCTATCACCGTTTCTTGCGAACCTTTTCCTTAATTATTTTGAACACGATATAAAAGAAAATGGACCAACGATTCCTAAATTTTGGGTCAGATACGTTGATGACATTTTTGCAATTATTCCAAGAGATTTTGACTTAGACCAGTTTGTCAATTACATTAATAATCAGTACCCATCTATCAAGTTTACCCATGAAATGGAAATTGAACACACCCTACCCTTTTTGGATTTACTTATCTCTATTAAGGAAAACAGTTTCCATTTTGACATATACCGAAAAACCACACATACAGATAATTATATTCATAACACTTCGTACACGTCCTTCAGACATAAACAAACTACATTCTTTTTTCTTCTCAACAGATTACAGAACACCCCACTTTATAAAATAAATTATAATAAAGAGTTAGCATACATATACAAATTAGCCGCTGAGAACGGGTACGAGAAAGATACAATAGATCGAATAAAACGTAAATTAGAAAGGAAAAAATTATTTACCAACAGAACTACATTAGAATCCATTAAATTAGAAAACAAACAAGTTTTTTGTAAATTTTGTTTAAATAAAATATGGGAATATCAAATTTCAAACTTGTGTAAAAGATACAATATAATTCCTTCATTTGTCAATGAACAGAATACTAAGAGTTTATTACATAACAACATTGAAAAGTCAGACCCTTTAAAATACTCAGGAATATACAAAATTGATTGTAATAATTGCAATAAAGTGTATATTGGACAAACAAAAAGAAACGCAGAAATTAGGGCATCAGAACATTTGTATCATTTGAAAAATCACAATAGTGATAAATCAGCTTTAGCGTATCATTTTGTAAACACAGGACATACATTTTCAATCGATAATGTACAAGTTATCAAAAGAACTAGATGTAAAAATTTAAATATGTGGGAAAGTATTTATATGAAGAAATTTAAAAACAATTTATTAAGCACAGATGTTTCTCCACTTAGTCAGAGTTTCCTAGAATTCACACCACCCTTACACATTCAGTAAACACCCACCATAGTTTTACAATATTACTGTAATAAAAGTACGGTTAGATTTATAGAGGTCTTAACTTACTACAATGAGGGGGTTTGTCAATGCAAACGTTCGAACATATATATAAGGTAAAAACACGAATGAATCTGTATACTACCGATGATGTTTGCTTGGCAAACGAAATGTACATTTAGTTTATGAAATAAATCATATATATTTTTGTGAAACGAGTTTTTCTTTCTAATTAACTTTCCTCGATTGTTAGCCTATTAGGTTTGTTATTCAGTGAAATAGTATAGATATAATTTTGAGTTTTGCTTGAGCGTGGTTTTATAATTGTGAAGGACCTCGAAAGGGAGGTAGTGGCGTCGGAAGAAGTATAATTGTGATCGCTTTAGGCTTTTAGTGATCAGTTTTCTACTACCATTTCCACTGCCGATATTTGCAATGTTGCCGAAGTCTGCTAAATTATCCATTGCATCATCTTGTATTCAAGACCCCTTCGGAATATTGATTGGGGTGGTATGCCTTCAACGAAGAATCTAGTTTTGTTTGGGAATGCTCGATAACCTTCAGATGGTTAGAGGGGGACGTAGAGGAAGATGTCACCTTAAAGTATCTGTTGAAAGGTTGTTTCTTCATCAAACTGCTGAAGTCATTGGAAGAACCGCGATTATCGGTTATACTATGTCTTCTGAATGACTTGACCGATAGAGGTCATATTCAAAAAATCTATTTCTTTTGTCAAGGCGATGGCTTATGGCTATATTATGATCCGATAGTTGGCACTGTAGTCAAGTTATTAACAAGTTCTATATTTATGGACAAACATGAGTCATATTCAGAATATATGTTGGTTTAGTGCCAAAAAAGAAAGTCGAATAATCTAAACCCGATAGATGGCGCCGTGGTCGAGTTTGCATCATCTGCCGGAAAAAGCAGAAATACGTGTGCTCGGCTAGTTAGTTATACATAATCGTTGTGCGTCTGTTAGTGATCGTGTAACTGAACGACATGACCGATTGACGCCATATACACAAAATGAATTTGTTTTGTCGATACGATGGTTCATAGCTATGCTAGGATCCGATAGGTGACGCTATAGTTAAGGTATTAACAAATTCTATATTTATGGACCATAATTACTCACATTCAGAATATTTTAGTTCCAAACAGAAAGTCATAAAATCTAGACCCAATGGGTGGCGCTCTGGGCAATTTATTAATAAATTTTCGGTTCCCTTGACTATCCTCCAATCGCGCCAATGACAGGGACTTTAACCAAATCAAACACCACCTACCGTAACGGACAGAAGAACGTCTGCCGGATTAGCTAGTGACTGATATTTTTGAAATTTACTCAAATATTTAGTTACGGAATTAAAACAGTTGTATGTTTAAATAGAATCAGTGAACCGTATTATCTTCAATTTTGAAATTTGTAATAAACTTTAAGAAAAAAAGATAGATACATCCATATAATGTATATAAATATGTATGTATATGTAATATTGTACAAAATATTACACACTATTGAAATTATTAGAAACGTTGGTCATAGAGAACTTAGCAGTGGTTCATAATCAAAGAAGCGTCCATCAAAATTGATATTCGGATATATAAATAACATAGCCTTTTGTAACAAACTAGACATCAATAACTATATATTATAATCTATATTGCTATATTAATATCTACAAAGGCCATTACGTTATCATCATTAGTTTTGTTTTAATATTCATTAACATGCGACATTAAACACTTCTATAACCAACTTTCCAACTTAAATAGCATGTTTACAGTAATAAATATATACTAGAAAACAGACACTAAAACTCTCTGTACACCAAATAACTAACAACATCGAAATTAAGACCAAATAAGTCAGTCAGACCGCTCAAGCTAAGAGAAAGTAAACAAATACATATATATGTATTTACTGTGTCAAGAATGTGTTAAGTGTAGTCACTGTTGTGTCTTTGTATAACAGTATTATTGCGAATTGTAAATACTTGAAAGATATATATGACTCTACTTTGTAATGTAGATAATAATCATAAGAGTAAACAACAAAAAGAAAATTTGTGAATATATAACCTAACTTGTATATGTTCATTCTAAATTCAATTTAGAATAACTAACTTAGTTTCTATCGATGGAAAAGTTTTTTGGGGTTTTGTGGGGTAATTTCCTTACAAAACAATAAAAGTCTTTTCATACCATACTGCAAGAAATGTCATCGGATTACGAAGATTCTTGTCTCGAAAATACTATGTTCTTTAAGGGATACAATCGCTTTAAGCAATGTAGGGAATTACTTGAAGACGACTCACGGCAGTGGCGGCCTGTCGAAATGACCATTCCAGAGCTTGTTGAAAAAGCGAAAAAATTAGTAATTGATGATGCTGGGCTAAAGAAGGTACAGCTCGCTGGAATGACTAGAGTGTTTGACAGTCTTTAAAATCTGCGCAAAATGGGTGCTGAGATACTCATGCCATCGCCAAAACAATCTCGCGTGGAAAGTTCCCGTGCGTTTTTGGACCTCTGGAATAAAGGTAGGGATGGTTTCATTATTATGAATCTTAATCTAAGGAAGACTATATGCAGTGGTATAAAAAAGGCATACCACCACTCAAGAAGTTTAAGGTGTCACAGTCGGCCAGAAAATACTGGGCTACTGGTTTTTTGGAACTCAAAAAGAATCTTGTTAATTTATGAAAACGATAAAGGTGTTTCCATAACTGGAGAAGTCTTTAAATAACAAAGAAGGGAAACATTGACAAAAGGTTCCAGCACGGCAGTGATCTTATACACAGGAGTAATGTTGCGCTGCTGCCTTGAATAAAGCAGGCTTCGATATTTAGAATCACGCGATAGTCCAAATCTGGCTCCTAGTGAATTTTTCTTGTTTCATAAAATAAAAAAGGGCTTGCGTGGGAAGACAAAACGAATGATGAAGAAGTAATGGACGTAGTGCCGGAGTCTTTTTTATACAAAGATAATACATTTTCTACGGGGCACACACAAGCTAACAGAAAGATCTGGAAATGTAGTAATGTGAATATTGAAAAATAGAAATAAAATTGGATAAATTGACATATAAATTACATTTAAGTTCAAAAATAATTTATTTTTTGCAAGCTCTGCAAACACAAGATATCAATCATATTAGATTATTTCTTAGTTACCTCTTTTTTCTTATTGCTATGATGTCTGCACCTAAATAAATTAATGATGAAAAATATAGAAAATATTTAAATAATTTAAAAACGATAAATTATTTTATTGCACATCTTTTGAATACTACATTAAAATTGTAATATAAAAATCGATGTTAGGAATGTATACAAGCAAATAATGTTGCAAGGACAACACATTTTGTGCTTACACGTAAACAGGTGCAGTGTTCAAGTGCCGTGTGGTTATTGGAGATGCATCGAGATTCTTCGGTAAAAGAAAAATCATTTTTATTTCAATAAAGATTATTTACATTAAATCCATTAAATCGTTTTACTGTTAACTAATAAATTATACATTTTTGTGTATTACAATATACACTGTAAATAAAGCATTTTATTTACAATTAAATTATTTTTTAAATTAAATTTAATTTTGTTATAATATAATTTTATTTTAGATGCTTGTTCAATTTAAATTAAAGTTAATTTGATTATAGGTTACTGCTATTCGCTTCCAATTACATTTTTATTAGATATATAGTGAATTCAAGTAAGTATAATACCACAACACAATATTTAAAGTATGCCTTTTATCTTGTAAATCATGATTTATTATTAAAATTTCTTATTACTGCTGTACCTATAGCTATTGCCATGACTGGATATTTGAGTCTTCGAAGCTAAACTGTTATGACTAAATAAAACGGTATTCACAAACTGAATCTTTAAATTAGTGTGCCTCAAGGTTCAGTGTTGGAACCGTTGTTGTTTATGATATTTGTAAATGATCTTCAGTGTAGACATTAAATCTAATGGTTATGAATAAATTTACTTTAGTCGCTTTTATACCCCTCACAAACGGTCAGATAGTTCTATTTTAAGTTTTTGGTAGTGCTATACCTGAATATAATTTAAACAATTTTTTTTTAGATTTCACAATAGATATGTTTTTGTCATGGAAGGTACATATTTATAAAACTTGTAAAGGTATTATTTCACTAATCTATTCAAGTAGGATTTTAAAACAGAATGTCGATATTTTTACATTATTAGAATTTTATTGGACATGCATTGTGTCAAGGCTCCGATATGGAATAATGATTTGGGGAAATTCTAATTGCAAAATATGCAAAAAATTTATTTATATTTTTTATTAAAAGAAAATCTTCAGAATCAATTTCCAGTTGAAGACCCACAAATCTTGTCAACAGTATTATAGATTAGATATATGCTGAATATAATTAAAAATACAATTAAAGTTAATTTGATTATTGGTAATTGCCATCTGCTACCAATCATTCTTTGATTAGATATACAGGTGGTCCCAGAAATAAAAAGACGGAGTAGCAGAAATCGGAAGCTAGATTGTGTAAAAACGTACCCTCAAAATATCAAGTCTTTATTCGTGCGCAGACGGCAGAAACAAAATAATAAAGAATTCAATTGGCCTTACGCCGACCCTGCACTAAATATCCACCTGCTTCACTTTCACAATCGGTGCTTTTTAGAACCACCATATTACTTGTGTTAAAAAAAAAGAGGAGGAATAGATACTTCATAATAAATATCAAACCATTAATTACTTTAATTTTAAACATGCTAGAAAAATACGATTTATTGAATATTCTAATAATCAGCTGTTTCCAACTACGAACACATTAAAGAGCAACAACCTTCCTATTTTAAAAACAAAAACAACCTCTTATTGCCTGCAAGAAAGTAGGTCACCCATCTGGGTCAATAACCGACTACATAGCTGCGTTATTGAGACAAATCCCGCAAAGAATATGCTTTTACGATTTAACGTTTTTTTCCCGTTTTATGCAAATAAAAGCGTATTTTTCTCTATGAATGTGTCTTCGTTTCTATTTACAAATGAACATTCTTACGTGAATTTTAAACATACATGCTGTGCCAGGTCCGTAATGTAATTTTTTTAAAAAACAACATAGAAAATTAAAATTTTAATTTCTTCGTTATTGTGGTATATTTGGGCCTATTTCTGTTCGGGCGTTATATATCTGCTACTCCGTCTTTTTATTTCTAGGACACCCTGTATAATGACTTGAAGTATGTAAGTATAGCACTACAACACAATATTGGCACAGAAATTTCCATAGTTACGTAAAAGTAATAAATATATCTCACTTCTTTCGATGCACCGGAACTGAATCAGCGACTTTGTCGGTTAGGGAAGTTAGACAAAACTGCAAAGACGCAAAGGAAGGTATCGACCGAGGAGATATTACAACAAGTCAATAGATGTAATATAGATAGTCGGAAAGATAAAGTAGATTTACAGATGTATGACGAAGGAATCTTCGTCCTTCCAGATGAGAAAAATTGTAGAGTAGACTTAAAGCGAGCTACAAGCGTACACGTCTTTATGGAGTATGTGAATAATATTTAATTTAGAATAGGTGCCCTTAGTTAAACTTTTAAAGCTCTAGTATTAATGCTCATGTGTCTTCCTATTCGAAGTGCATTTTCCGAAAAAAGAACACCTTTCTGAAGTAGTTGTCTCAGCTGAATGGGGTCGTCTGTTGGAGTTGAGAAACGAAGAAAGGAGTATTTTCGTTCAGAGGTATGTTAAATGTCTGAAATCAGTAGGACAGAAAAAGACGAAGACGAAAGGTGCTACTAATCTATTCAAATTGAGTAAGACAGAAAAAGAAGGAAACGAAGTCCAAAAGAGCAAGTTATCTGTCAGAATTTAGTAGGGCTCCAACGCTTAAATGAATAGGGAAATGTATCTGATGAAGCAAGGAAAATTGCTTGAGACTAAATGAAGACAGTTTTGTATGGGTAAATGTCCGTCAGTAACTTTTAAAAAATTAATTATCTGGTATCTAAAGGTAGTACTGGTTGAGCTCGTAGAACTTTGTCATATATATGTAATGTAAAAATGGTTTAAGATTTTTCAAGCTTATGGATGTAAAGTGGGATTGTTAATATGTAAGATATGTAGTTGGTAGGATAAGTTTAGAAACGTAAGGGTAGTTAAAGAAATTTGGTGGAGGCGCCGTTAAAGTTTACGCAAATATGTCGGAGCATATTTTTCGATGAGGAGGGTAATGCCACAAGTGTTTTTGTTAAGAATAAAGTCGAGGCGACTACCCCAAGGTATAAGAAGTCACATAAGTACCTCTCTCACATATTTATACAGGGTTAGTTTTAATTACCGTCATTAAAAAAAGGGGGTGAAAGAAAAATATGAGTAATGGCCGTACAAAAAGATCGCGGTCGCATGTGGACGCAGTGACGAGAAATTGATTTTTCGAGTCCGAGACTGTCGCAGTTAATATACGAACATAATGATTTTCATATAGAGGAATTTAAGTTTCAAAATAATATACTTCTATGTAATGAAAAAAAAACATGGTAATGCACCAAGGTTGTCGACCTTTTCCACGTAAGGGCGTGTTATTTTCACAAAAAAGACATCGCCAAAGAAAATCTTTTCAATTGCCATTCATTCTCAAAGATTGTAACTATTTGCATTTTATCGTTTTTTTTTGGAAGAACGTTAAACTGGAATTACTAGTGGTATTTACGTAAATGCATATAGGATAAACAAAGTTATTGCCCGACTTTAACTAGATTATGGCCCTAAAAATTTAGAAATTTTTGATGAGTTTCAAAACAATTTATTTTTTGATTTTCAGTTAGACATTTATACGCATTCTTCAGATTCGCATGGCCTACTACGTATTTAGCGGTAACCCTGTATATTGTAATTTAAGTAGACTAGAAAGAGAACGTGCCAGTATATATATTTTAACGTGAAATGAATTTCAAATTTGCGTTAAGCGATTTTTGGATTTATTTTATAGTTAAGATAATTTAATATCGATTTATTATACAAGGTTAGTCAAAAGAATGGAATGAGCGGTTTATTTCCGTAAGTATAAACTTTATAACAAATTGTCTGTCCCATAAGTTTTTTTTACTAATTATTCTCCATTTCTCAGCCAATTCTTTGTTTTTGTATATAAGTGCATTTCCATGGCAACGTATTTTTTTTAATGGCAAGCAAGCAGTTTTTTGCTGATTTCTATTCCTCTTCTTTTTCTTAAAATGATTTGATATTTTTTTCGTACACTTGAATAAGAAAATTTCTGTGTAAAATCAGAATTTCCTAAAAACAGCAAAATGTGATATAAAAACAGATTCTACAGTTTTAAATACTCCTTTTTATTCATTTGAGTGTTATTCTACAAAAATGATTAATAACTAGCTACGCTAGTTATTAATCATTCGCATGTCATTGTGAAGTACCTTTCAATATGTGGACAAGCTAATTTAATAAGAATAGTTTAATTTTTATTTGTAAACATGTTGAAAGTGAGTGAAACTGAAAGAATAGAAATACTAATGATGGTTGGGTATGGAGATCGGCAACATTCACAAGAAGATGTTTGTCATTTGTTCAATAACGTTCATCCGGAGAGAAATCCTATTGTACAATCGACAATGTCTAAATTGGTTAGAAGATTTAGAGAAACTGGGAATGTAAGAGATATCCCAAGGTCTGGGCGTCCAAAATCAGCCACAAATGAAGATCGAGCTCTCAATGTTGTACTTAATATGATGGATTCTCCAATTATATCAACCATGCAACTGGCTATTTGGATTATGATATTAGTTAATCGTCGGTTGTTCGAATAATAAAAAAGAACAAACACAAACCCTATAAGATACATCTTCTCTGTGCGCTAAACGAAAACGACCCTGACAGAAGAATGCAGTTTTGTGCAATAATGATGAAAATAACCAATAGTCCAATACTAATCCTAATTGTATAAACAACATTTTATTTTCTGATGAAACCATTTTTGTCTAAATCAGTTTGTAAATAGGCACAACTGTCGCCACTGTCCACTGCAAAATCCTCATTGGATGATGGAACACCATACACAGCATCCACAAAAACTCAATGTCTGGGCTGGTATTATTGGCCACCACATAATTGGTCCATACTTTATAGATGGAAATTTGACATCAGATAAATATCTAACCTATTGCGTGATCACATTGTACCTGACATTGTAAATACTGTGACTTACATATATACATTTATCCGTAAAACGTATATGCATATATGCATGTGTTTGAGATACACACATACATTAAGTGCCATTGCCGACAATCGAACGCACAGACACCGGTGTTTCGACCTATGAGGTCTCGTTAGTGTGCGTGGAGACTGTCGACAATGGCTTTAAGACTTAAAGAGCTGCTTATGACATTTTTGCGTGTTAAATGTAGTGAGAGTATCACAGCGACATCTAACACCCAAAAGATGACACAGAAAAAGCGATGGCTTCTGGCGGCATTTAATGCATGTGTGTATCTCAAACACGTGCATATATGCATGTACGTTTTACGTATAAATGTATATATGTACGTCACAGTATTTATTTACTGCTTTATGTTAGTTTTGACATCCATGTGTTTACACTATTCATTTTCGTTTTGATAGGTGACGCCACATAAGGCTCTATTACACGAGATATACTATTAACATACAGGCCTCTGTATAGCAGAACATGCCGCCAGAAGCCATCGCTTTTTCTGTGTCATCTTTTGGGTGTTAGATGTCGCTGTGATACTCTCACTACATTTAACACGCATAAGCAGCTTTTTAAGTCTTAAAGCCATTGTCGACAGTCTCCACGCACATTGACGAGACCTCATAGGTCGAAACACCGGTGTGGCGCTTAATATATGTGTGTATCTCAAACACATGCATATATGCATATACGTTTTACGTATAAATGTATATATGTAAGTCACAGTATTTGTTTACTGCTTGATGTTAGTTATAACATCCATGTGTTTACACTATTCATTTACATTCTGACATTGTAAATTTATTTTCAGATGAAGATCGACAAGGAATGCCAAACCGCAGTGTTTGGTTTCAGCAAGACGGTGCTCCACCACATTATGGAGTTGATGTTGGCCTGTTTCTAAATAACACCTTTTCAGCTCGTTGGATAGGACGTGGAGGATCTATTAAATGGCCGCTATGTCGCATGATTTGAGTCCCCTAGATTGTTTTCTCTAGGGACATTTAAAAAATAAAATTCACAAATAGAAACTACAAAATAAAAAAATTTGCAAGTGCCAGAAGCCAGAATTAGGCATGAATTTGAAAATATAAATCCAAACTCGCTGCAAAATTCGTTGCGTAATTTCTGTGATAGATTAGGACATTATCAAGCTGCAGGGGGTCTTCAGTTTGAACATTTAATTTGATTTTAATATTAATAGTGTAAATAAAGTATTATGAACATTTTATCTGAAATTTTCTTATTCAAGTGTATGAAAGAAATATCAAATCATTTCAAGGAAAAGATGAGGAATAAAAATCAGCCAAAAAACTTATGTTAAAGACATTTTGTTATAAAGTTTATATTTACGGAAATACACCGCCCATTCCATACCTTTGACTAACCTTGTATATTACTACTAATTAGCTTAGTGTTATGTCTGTAGAATTTGATATGATCTTTGAATGAAGAAATAAAGATTATATTATCTCAAAATAACAGATATCAAAATCATTTTTATGTAATTATTTTATCTATTAATTTGAATATCTATAGGCAATATTTGTATACTGTGTTGTGTGTGTACATAATTTCCCAGTTTCATTCTGTTAATATAGGCATAATACTAAAGGATTTATTAATGCACCATATAAAGAAGAATATATAATTAAGATTCAAACTATGTAATATAAGAAGCCACCTAATTATAAATGATTTGCGATGTATTTAAACAATAAAATCATAGCTATCATGACATATTGATGCTTCTTTTTCAAAAAAGTCTATGTCTTTTTGGAACAAAACGAATTGATACAATAGTAATTCATATTCACAAATTTTCAATTTGCAATTTACATTCTTATTTGTTTTTTTTGTTAGTCGACATTAGTAAATTGTCATTAAAAATTGTTTCCGTTAATTACAAATGTTTCATTAAGTTATAGATATATGTATATACACTTATGTGAACTCTAATAATAGTGTGTCGAGATGTGTTTGTGATATAACAAAATGAGTGATAATGTGATGATTGAAATACATACTTGTGCGGCCAATGATCTGTATGGCCCTGACACCTTTCCTGAATGTGGACACTATTAACCAACCAGATAAAAAGATTGTTAGTCGTATCATTTACTACTGGCAGCTGTACTATTCCTAGCCTAGTTGGAAAGTACTTTTGTTTTATAAAAACGAAAGAATAACACTGAGCAAACTTTCTGAACATTACATAATAATGTTATATAGCACGTGTTTATTAGAGTTCTCTTAGTTTACTGGTGAAAGAAATGTATTTGTTATTCTTCCTTTTTAAGGGTTCATAAGAAAGTAGCTGTAAAACCCTGGGCAGAAAATAGATTCGGATTTCAGACGTAATGAAAACGGGGGAAAAAAGGTTCACTACCTTCTGTTTCTCTGGCATGGATAGGTCACTCAAATATGCTGATGATATTAACCTGGTTGCTGA
The DNA here is from genome assembly GCA_963170755.1 of Amphimallon solstitiale. Lineage (NCBI taxonomy): Eukaryota > Metazoa > Arthropoda > Insecta > Coleoptera > Scarabaeidae > Amphimallon > Amphimallon solstitiale. Next base: position 80,247,507 of record OY720682.1, on the reverse strand, counting down.
AAATAGCAAATTGAAAAGGAAGGAAACTAAATGAATATGAAAAGCGAGATAAAATAACTTAAAATTACTTGTTTCTTTATCTATTTATTTATTTCTAAATTTTTAATAGAAAGGTGAATATAAATATTAAGATATGATTAGTATTGATGATTATGAAGAGCATGTTAGTTTGAACAAAGTGCGATGCTCAATATGTAATAAATATTAATTAATTAATTAACAAAATAACGCCAACAGGCATATCAGCATGAACTTCAGAAATGCAATACTGCACACTTATATGAATGCCAAGCATATGTAATTTGTGTTAGATCTATTGAAACTGTTAGCTTAAAAAAAGCGAAGTGATGTATTTTTATATATTATTCTAATATAATAGGATATTATAAGTTTTATTGATATTCAAAAGTATATCTGATATTTATACAGACTTTAGTCGAAAAGTAGAATTACCGGAAAATGCACAAATTATATCATGGACATCACATATTTTTCTATAACCACTTTTTTGTCAGTTAAATGTTAGCAAAGCAATTGCTTTCGAAATCTGCATGAACTGAACAGATAAGAGAAGGGTCTGAAAAGAAATAAATTACTGCATGAAATATATAGAGTAATCATTTAAACTAGAAAAAGTAAGAAAAACTTTTGGCGTGCATGTTGAATATTTACCTGATAGTCTTAATTGTAAGTACAATTACTTTTAAAAAACGGTTTCCAAATAAATATTGTAGACTTTGTTAGGATTCCATATTTTTTCTTTTCATGATAATTACAGACAGTTTATACTTGTATAAATCGTGTGTAGCGTAATGAGTTCAAGGCTATTTAGCGACAATCGTAGTCAAAAGTTAATTAATTATCAATAAATATGACTTTTCATAGTTGAAACCAATTATAAAATGTAATAATGTATTTTTTTATCATATATTCAATAAAGTTCTTTTGCCTATTTTTTTTAATATTTATTTGGTTTATTATTTTTTTTTATTGGATCGAACTTCATGATGAAATTGTTGGAAATAAAAATAAATAAACTGTTGCCACCACACGACTTTCTTATACGTTTGAGTGTTTAAAATTATACACAAGTCGTTCTAAGTTGTTTTAAATACTTTCACCTTCTTAGAAAAGTAAACCTGTGAGTAAGTGTGTTACTTGAAGACCAAATTTTTAGAATTTTTTTATACAAAAAATTATTCATAATTCTCAGTGCTTCTATTCTTTAAATAAATCGCTAGCCGCTAAAAGTAAAAACCCAATTTTGAAATTTCACTTCTACAAAAAATATTCCAAATCCATTTCTAAATACTATTGTACTCTTGATAAATATATATAGATTGCATAATTTACGACATGTATTTGCAAAAAATCGATTTTCGATAAGAGAAAAAGTGTTACTTCTGGTTAGAATTTTAACATTTTTTTACAAAAGGTATTGAAAATTAAGTTCTAAATACTTTTATACTCATAATCTGCCTGCCTAGAAAGCATGACTTGTGAGATATTCCCAAAAAACTGATTTTCGACAAGAGTAAAAGACCTACTTCCGGTAGGAATTTCGAAATTTTTTTAAATAAAATTCTTCTAGAATTTAATTTTGGTACACTTCAATTCTTTATAAACTAGTTTAAACCTAGTAGTTGACGAAATATGTATTGGCAAAATTCGATTTTTTCACTGAAGTATACTATTACTTCCGGTCTACAGATTGTTGTGAAAATCTAATCAGATCTGAAAAGGGAGAATATACTCGTAAATATAAATTTTTTAATTGATAGCTTTAATCGTTTGACCGCTATCGTGGTCACACACACTGACAGAAACACACAGAGAGCGAAAGAGATTTTTTTAAAACCACTTTTTCGGTATTTCAAAACGTAAACATCTGGAAAAATCTCAATACCTCTATATACTATGTGTAAGAAAATTAAATTGATCAATATGTTTTATTTGGTGAATATTGGCATTGATAATCTATCATAAATAATTTTCAGGTATCGGCAATTTCCTGTAATCGTGGCAACAGCGCTCAATGGAAAAAAATTGTTAAATGTTTCTAAATAATCGATAATTTTTACAGAATACCAGTTTGGTTATCTCAAGAAGAGGTCAAACAGGCGATGTTATATTTAAAATTGCTCAGAATATTCATGACTTGATTGAAGATGATGAAAAGGTAACATTTCTATTGTTTGATTTATCGAATGAATGTGATCTTGTAAATAATGATTTATTATTGAAAAGATATATCACTGCGGTATCCGTGACACTTGTTGAGATTGGATAGCCTCGTATTTGAGCATAGTAGTCAAATGTTATGATTAAACAAAACGGAGTCATAGGATATTGACAGCCTGAATCTTTAAATGTTGGTGAGCCTCCAGGTTTAGTGTTGGGACCGTATAATATTTGCAAATTAGCTTCAAAATGAGATTTCAATGACATAGCTTAGTTCGCCGACGCTACTATGTGTGGTATAAATGAGAGGAAATTCTGTCTACTATCTTGACATTGGTAGACTCAAATACTTTTTATAAATAAAACCAAGGGTACTTTAAAGATTTTGAAGTCTATAAGAGGCCAGAAAAGAACATGATGATAATTAATAACCAATTGTAATTGAAAATTTGATATGTTTTTTATGTTATTTCCATAGTTTGATGAGTTTTGGAAAACCTCCATGTCGGCAGACATTCTTCTGCCTTTTTCAGGGTCGCCATGTGAAGGGCTGTGTCTTGTGAAAAAAGAGACTGTCGTGTATGGTGTAGTATTAGATGACGTGTTTATGCTCTCATAAATAATTGGGATCCTCACCCCTTTGATTTCAAGGTTTGATATACTTATGGGATGCGTTATCGTCACCATATATGCTGCTTCTTTTATCTTCCTTCTGGTACCATGTCTTTCTTTTGCTAGAATTGTCGCGTCGTTCCATTTGTCTAAAGAAGCACATGGCATCAGAAGGAAGGTAAAACAACTACACTAAACTTGGAGATTAATTGGGGCCTAAATCCCAATTGTTCGTGAGTTATACATGTAAATATCAAGTATAACATAATTTCTCACATTAACATTTAGAAATGAAATAAGAGTTTTTTTAAAGTCATTTTAATATCTCACAAGGTCAATCTCTTTTTGGCGAAACATCCCTTCACAGGGCAAGTTTGAAGAAGGCAGAAGAATTGTCTGCCAAAACGTCGATTTATCAAAATCCCACAAATGATGGAAATGGCGTAAACAGCAATACAATTAAATTAAATTCCATCGTTCATAATTACACGTCATGTTTAGTAACTGGAAAACTAGTGAATCCATTTTTCTATAATTTTACAACACGTTTCACTATTGTATAAAGACTCTCTCTTCAAATTTTTACAGTTCATCCTTAAAATAAAAACAATTTTTTAACAGTAACTGTACCTATACATCAACTTCTAGGTTGAATTAAACTGAAGTTATGATATTCACATTAAATTTATAAAATTACAATTTTTTAGTTCTTTATATTTACTTAGTAGTAATGACATGGAAATACCACATTATATCCATATATAAGAAATATATAAAAACACATCATTTACAAAGTAAGCACGTCCAACAAATTTGAATAATATAAATAATATTTAGAAGGGTGTTGTCCCTACCCTCCAAGCATCTGTAATAGGATGTGTTAAATCCTTGTTTCAACATGCCTGTCTGCATCATGATCATGCCGACATCTGTAAAAGCCAAGAATAAAGAACGAAAAAAAGAGACCTTCAGTCTTTCTAAGCATATAATCCGGCATGATTATATAATTGCGGGTTATACGTATACAGAGAAAAAAGTTGGATCTAGGTTAGAAGCCCAGGGTTAAGCTAAATACAAGAAAAATTCAAATATAAAAACGAATTTTTGTATCGAATATATTTGGTGTAAAAATGTTATTCCTTACAGGTGAAGGAAAATATGTTTAGATGTTGTATTATTACACATGGAGATATTTTGCGTTAAAAAGTGTAAAAAAAATGAGGCGTGGCCACCACACGACTTTCTTATACGTATGAGCGTTTCAAATTATAGAATTTTAAGAATTTTTTTATACAAAAATTATTCAAAATTCTATTCTCACTTCTATTCTCTTAATAAATCTCTATAGAATGCATACTTTGCAAGATATTATCAAAAAAGTGCTACTCGCTAAGAGTAAAAGTGCTACTTCCGGTCCGAATTTTGAAATTCACATATACAAAAAATATTGCAAATCTAGCACTAAACACTTTTGTACTCTTGATAAATATATATAGAATGCATAACTTACGACAAATTTGTAAAAAATCGCTATTCGATAAGAGTAAAAGTGGTACTTCCGGTCTGAATTTTGATATTTTTTTTATACAAAAGATATTGAAAATTACGTTTTAAATACTTTTATACTCGTAACGTACTTGTCTAAAACGCATGACTTGCGAAATATTCGCAAAAACTGATTTTCGATAAGAGTAAAAGAGAGAAATTCCGGTAGGAATTTCGAAAAACTTTTTAAATAAAATTATTCTCAATTTTAATTTTAAGTACACATGAATTCTTTATAAATTTGTTTAAACTTAGTAGTTGACGAAATATTGGCAAAATTCGATTTTTTCACTGAAGTAAACTGCTACTTTCGGTCTACCGATTTTACTGAAAAACTAATCAGACATCTAGAGGGAGATTATACACGTAAATACAAAATTTGGAATTAATATGTCCAGCGGTTTGACCGCTATCGTGGTCACAGACAGACAGACACACACACATTTTTTTAAAAACCACTTTTTCGGTATCAAGGGACTTCAAAACGTGGACATCTGCAAAAATCTCGAGGTCGAAAATTTTTATCATTACAATACTTTCTTATACGTAGGGGTCAACAATTTAAAATCTTTACTGAGACCATAAGAATTAGTAATTTTCTTATTACAAAAATTTCGTTTAGGGTAAGATTTTGACATATATTTAACCAGGCAGACTTCAAATCAGATGTTTTCTACGTAGTTAAGAGATTAGCTCAAATCTCATAAATTTAATAAAAATCGAAACAGTCCGGTTATATGACCGCTTTCCGAACAGGGAAGTTTCAAACCCCTGTCAATTTGGAAGGTTCCAAGAAAATTTGAGGCGCATTTAAAGCACCGAAGCGAGAAGATTTGGCGAAAATGATGACATGTTTGTATTTGTCATCAAAATTCCAACCATCTAACGACTAGGCTGGTTCAGAGATGATATTGTTTTCTTTTCTACATTATCTTTTGTCAATATTTCTCTAATATATTTTATGCCAGAATTTTAGTGAAAGAAATGATATATGTCATATGTTATACAAGTTTCTTCTGGAGCGAAGAATGGTGTGAATGCAAGTTGTTGTTTCAATGATGGTTTGAATATAATATCACATATCTTGGATGTTTTCAATTTTTTTTAATAGTTTTACTTTCCAACATTGATTAAGTACAGACATCATCATATACAATATAAGAGCAATTATTTTCCGTGCCAACATCATTTTTGGTATGTTAATATTTTTGAAAAAACCAACCACCTCCTTCTTTGTGTGTTTAACGAATTCATATGGAAGCCACTTGCGTCTCTTCACTATCAATTTCTCAAAGTCATGTGATTCTTTATTATTGAAAACAGCAGTGTCTTTAGCTGCCTCGATTCTTTTAATGATGCTATTATTGCACTGGAAAGTTTTTCTTGATTCAATGCCGATTCCTTAATAGTAGGTGTTGTACTCTTAATGGACGTTGTAACTCTTCTGGTTGAACATGAATTGAGAAAACTCTTTGTTAATCCTAAGTTATCAACTGAATTTTCTTGATTACTTTCTCTTTTACATAAATTGAAGACATCACTGCTATTCTTGGTTGGTGAATCGCAAGGTCGCTGAAAAGTTATACTTGGTTGATAATCATATGATACTATTTCTTCCTTTTTCATACTGATAACGTTTTCTACTAGAAATTCCTTATCTAGAGGTCAGAAAGAAAGATTTTGTAACTTTCGTATAAACATTTTATGAAATTGAGGAACATCCTACTACAAGCACCAGAAAAAATGCCTCTGCCCTAAACATACGTTAGACCATGGTTTGGGGTTATTGAACAATGAACTGTTGTATTTACATCACATAAAACAGGTGCAGGCACTTTTGCCAGCAGATTTCCCGCAAAGATTGGCCTTTTGTCAATGGATACAACAGAAATCACTCTAAAACCTCAGTTTTTGGGTCAAGTATCCTACATCGACGAGGCTAATTTCTCCAGATATACCACTATTAATTTTCATAATAATAACACATGGGCACAAATAAACCCAAACGAAACTTTCAAAACCCGTCACCAACATCAATCCTCTCTTAATGTATGGGTCGGAATTGTTGGAAATCACTTGATAAGTCAATATTTTTTGCTGATGAGGTTAAGTAGAGAAGAAGTATACCGCCGCTTCCTTGAAGAGGACCTACCACTAGTGTTAGAAGAAGTCGCGTTGCAATTGAGATTGCAAATGTGTTTTATGCACGATGGTGCTCCAGCATATCCTAGTTTAATTGCTAGTGAGTTTTTAGACGGTGCGTATCTAAATCGGTGGATAGGGCGAGGAGCCCCTCGCAACCGTGGCCTTCGCGATCTCCAGACGTAAATTCTCTAGGGTCACCTTTGAATCACTAATTTATAAGACTCCCGTTGAAAATGTTGATAAACTGAGACATCGTATTGTTGCACCATTTGATATAATTCGAAACACCGCTAGAATTCTTGAACACACTCACTAATCAATGCAACGAAAAATAGAAGCTTGCATTGTAATTCAAGGCGGTCATTTTGAGCATTTTAGTTAATTTTGTTGTATTAGTACATTTTATTGTAATAATAACTATTAAATTACTATTAAACATCATATCTCTATTAAATTATTGAAATTATCCATGCCACACATATGTCCGTATGTCACGCATTTGGTGAACTTTTGCTTAGAGAACGGTTGCTTCCCCACAATGTGGAAGAATTCAAGAATTCATCCGATTTGCAAGGTTCTCAATCCTACTGGTTACAGTGATCTTCGCCCAATTAGCATATTGCCTGTTTTATCTAAGATTTTAGAGAAAGTCGTTCACAAGCAGGTGATGGAGTATGCTGTGACTTTTGGCATTATCCCTGATGTCCAATCTGGGTTTCGCAAAGGATTTAGTGCTGCAACGGCACTTATCAGGGTGACTAACGATGTCCTTCGGTCATGGGATCGGGGTTTTGAAACTGCATTGGTGCTGTTGGATTTTACGAAGGCATTTGATACAATTGATCATCAACTCATGTTATCTAAATTGAAATAGTATGGCTTCGATGCAGTGGCCCTGCATTTTTTTCCTCATACCTGTCTGATCGTAGGCAGAGAGTGGTAATTGAGCTGCCTGAGTCTGAAGATCTACTTGTGAGTAGAGGCGTTCCACAGGGCAGTGTTTTGGGACCACTGTTGTACATGTTGTATACGGCTGACTTTGCTAAACAGCTACATAACTGTCATTATATGTTCTATGCAGATGATACTCTTTTATCAACTAGTGCGGTCGAGGAGTCTCGTTTAATTAATGAGGATTTGGAGAGACTGTTACTCCTGGCTAAAAAACATAATTTACACATCAACGCTACTAAATCTTCATTGATAATTCCCGGTAATAAAAGGTCCCTTGCCTTTTCAAGCTCTCTTAATGTTAGTATTAATAACGTGTTGCTGACACCTGTAGACTCAGTAAGAAACTTGGGGCTCTATTTTGATACTTCCTTGAGATTTAAACCCCATATCACTCAGCTTTTGAGAAAAGCATACTCCTCTTTAAAAATTCTTTATTCCAACAAGCACTGCCTTGATTTTAGATTGAGAAAACTCTTGACGGATAGTTTGGTGTTGTCCCATTTCAACTACTGCGATACTGTGTATGGTCCCTGTCTTGATTCCCTTGACAGATATCGTATACAGAGGGTTCAGAACTGTTGTTTGAGGTTGATATTTGATTTGAAGTTCCGGGACCACCTATCTGATAAGCTCCAGCTGATTGGGTGGCTGAATATGGAGAAACGTCGCAGACTGCATTTGTGCACTCGGTAGCTGCAACATCTTCTCCGGCTTACTTGTCTTTGAAGTTGTTGAAGCAGCATGAACTGCATAAGATCAATACTAGGTTCCGGTACCATTTTGTTATTCCGAGTCATCACACAGCTGTGTTCAAACGATCGTTCACTTACTCTGCTTCAACGACCTTCAATAGATTGAGTGATTATTATAAACGGTTACCAACCTCAGCTTTTGCGACGGCTTATAAGCGGGCTCTATTTAATAGCTAATACTGCGGATTTCTGGAATTGGTTTTTCTTTTTAGCTGGGGAACTGTTATTGTATGGATGTGTTATATTAGATATTTAATACATGTGTATATTATTATTATATTATTTTTTTTATTACTTTTTGCTTCCTCTGTACTTATTATTATTGTTTGTTATTACTAGGGTTAAGTGTAAATAGCTTCGGCTAATACTTCGCCTTTTATTAATTAATAAAGACCTTATTATCATTATTATTATTATTATTATATAACATTAAAACTATGCCGTTTAAGACATACATTCGTATGGTCTTTTATGATCATAATAATCCTAGGCACCAGCCTATAAAATTTGTAGCACATATTTAGAATGACCCTGTATATGATTTTTTTGTACTTATGTTTGACATTTGTATATACGCAGTAAAAAAATATAAAGAAAATGTAGAATAGTTTCCTTATTTGTATATTACACCAAATATATTCATACAAGTGTACAATTAGGAAACTGAAACGGTAAAACGATTAGGTATACATACTTACAATTATTACAGTATATACTTATTAATATCATAATTATTTAAATACATATAAATTTATCACAATATTGTTCATAATATGCATCATCATTGACATTGGTATTACATACCATCACCATCATCATAATGTTAAAATGTATTTTCTTAAATGAAGATGAGCCTAACCATGCAAGTAAGGTAAATTGGTGCAGTGGGGCCAGTTTGTGTGTTTGTGTATTAAGACATTCCATCATCCAGAGCAGTCATTCATAACGCTCGCGCACACACTAATTTTATGCGGTTTTTGACATGAAACTTTGCGATTATTAAATGTATCAATATTTCTTTTGCTACGCAGTAATGTTAAATATCTCTTCCGTACAGTACTGTGGGTTTATTATTTTCAACTTAAAAAAATGAATTTAAGGTTTATTTTTAAAAAAAACGTTTACTTTTATAAAATTTCCATTAAAATAAATGCTATTCTTATATAGATTATTTGAACACATTTATAATTGACTTCTCTAGTACACTGGCTTTTAATTCAACATTCAAAATTAATTATTCTCAGTCAGGTTTTAAATTCTTAATAATGAGCATGAATAAACATAAAGACTTGTTAATCTCAAGTTGGGGTTCCTAATTATATAAAAAGTTACTTTAATAATTCTTTTAATATTAAATTTAATACATGTAAAACGTCATTTTACATGATATGTTTTTGTACAATATAAATCGTACTTAGAAAAATATGTACCGATTCATTCAGATTATGTCAAATTTAAAATAAACACAAGTTTTGTAGGTTATATATGAGGGGTATAGAAGCAAAACCGGCAATCTCCACTCTAGCTACTTTTTCAGAAAACGCGTTTTAATGATAGAATGTTTAATACTTATGGTAACACTTACACCTTTTACTTTTTAGTTATTTCGATGCTTCTGGTTACTGTCATTAAAAAAAAACTTAGATTATTTCAATATTTTTGGAATAATTTAGAATTTTAATTTGGAGATTGCCGGTTTTGGTTCTCACTGGTGGATATTGCCGTTTTTGCTACGTACTACTTAAATCAAAAACCTGTTACACTGTCACACTGACTGAATAAATTCATTTATCTTTTTATAATAAAACTCATCTATAATTTTTGAAATGCTTTATAAAGAATTTAATACAAAAGTAAAGTAAAAGTGCTTTTTTTTAAAACAAAATAATCTCATACAACTAAATCGGGAAGTTCTTCGCAACCATCTATTTCTCCTTCAATAATTTCTTCTTCTGGTACAGCAGTACTTTCATCATTCTGAAAAATATTTTTAAAAAACTGCAAGTTGTCAACTGTCTCCCAATCTTCCCCCCAATGTTTAACCAGCAATTTTTTTACGTCTCGTAATTTTAAACTGTTTACCGGCACACCCATTTCTATACGGTCTGGGTTTATCATATTTACATTTTTTGCAGATTTACAAACACTTTTGGTTTCTCCTATGTCGTTGCGATAATGTGGCTCTCCGCGTATCAAAACATTCATGCCGTTTTTAGCTCTACTTAATATAATACGTTTTGTGACAGAAAACTTAAAATGCCAGGATGCAGTCCCTTTAAAAATCCTGTAAGCCTCTTGCTTCCAATCCGCAACATCGCAATTTATTCCCATACGAATTACTGTTTCAAAATTATTAAAAACTTCTATATACTCTTCTGGGCTTGCTATTACTTCTTTTCTTTTTAATTGTTGTTCGATTCTACCAAAAACCCGATCACTAGGCAGAAAGGAATGTCCTGTAACTGGGTATACAATTTCAATAGAATTTAACTGGTTAGGGGCCGTTAAAAACCATTTAGCACAGGTAGACACTATTATGCAATTTTTGTTTTGTCCACCACACCCATCGCATACTAATCTCAGGGTTGTTACACCATCCAGTTTAGTCTGAGACAGACGATGGAACAGTGCTGAGCTAATTTCGCTAGACCTTTAGAAAATTGATTTTCAGTCCAGATGTACATAAATGTATTGTCTTTAGTTTGTTTTTCTTTTGATGAACCTTCTACAAGACACAGATTGTAGATGTATAACTGACGGCTATAATATGCATTCTGATCGGAAACTTTTGGCAAAACTTGGTTCTTTTGGCAGTCAAAACTAATAGTAAGTAGATCATCTCTAGTCTGCCGAAGAAGTGTATAAAACGCATTGGCCCTTAGTTTATGAACCCGTTTTTCAATTATATGTTTATTCTTCTCATTAGCGTTTATGTTGTTTTTTATTTGTTCGTCCAGAGATAAACAAGTTGAACATACATCAGTTCGAGGTGTTCCGAAGCCTAAATTAAAACTTTTATTAAAAATATTTCTGAAAAAATTATCTTTAACTTTTAGGTTCGGGTCCTCTGTTTCACTATTGTACATTTTTGACATTTTTTTAATGTTTAACTCGGAGGGAAGATAACGTCTTATTATAGTTGAAGATCTAGTATAATGAGCTTCCACACATTTAAACTTTTTTATAAAATTAATTACTGCCTCCTTTTTATTTTTAAATTTGAAACTAATGCGATCTCCCCCTCTTCTTTCACTTGGTGATTTGCCTGTCATTACATATTTTTTTATAACAAATTGCAGCCTGTGTTTTTTAATATGCAAAATATTCAAAAATGTGGTCTGACAAACTGGCACCAGATCTGCTTTTACTCTTACAAAACATTTGGTGGTAAAAGCTTTAGGATTGTTGAGTTGATTTTTTGGACGCCTTCTTTTACAAATTAATGTTTTGCAATACCTCGCCAAAAATGCATCTTGCAGCTGCTTGTCTTTAGAAGCATAGAAGTCACGATGAAATTTAGCGATATCAGACATTTTTAATGTTGCACATCTATATGACTTGGTAATATGATTGCATTTTGGAAAATCCGGAGGTTGTAGAGGTGCATATCTGCAGAAAAAATAAAAACAGATAGCCCCTTTTTTAGTGAAAACGCAAGTTATTGTGGTATAAGCTAATTACTGAGCAAAAAGGAAAATTATAAACATAACCTTACCGTTGTCGCTTTTCTATATTTCTTTTCCATTTATGCACTTGTCTGATTCGTTTGCGAGCCTTTGTAGGTGTAACCGGCATTGCTTGGGTCTCCATTGTTAGTCAAACAAAAATATTTTCACAAAGTAAACTAACTTAAAAGCACACGTTGATTGTGAAGATATTAAACGTTTGGACAATTATGTGAATGTTAAAATGCAGTTCCCACGTGGTCGATCGCTGATTGGTCAAAATGGAGATTGCCGTTTTTGCAACTAACAGCTCTAAGGAGATTGCCGGTTTTGCTACTATCTTTAAATTTAAACGTCAAATTTAAATGGGATATTACTGGTTTTGCGACCTAATAATTTTACTGATTGTAGATATGCTTGTAAGCTATGGTATGCAACCTTTAACTCAATTTTGCCGAAAAGTGGAGATTGCCGGTTTTGCTTCTACACCCCTCATATGTATTGTTGAATCGTTAAGACAACAATACCAGTTTATTGGAAATAGATATGTAAGTAATATTTTAAAATGTTTTGTATCATATAAATGTTAAAAATACAACATAAACTCAAATTCACAAATTAATGAAAGTAAAATAATTCTACTAGTCAAAAAATCAATCAATTATCAAGTTTATAATTGTAATGCACTTGTAAAATAATATCATCGATCTATTTTAAATATACTAAGTTAAATTTTAATTATTGTTGGAATCGTAAACTATACTTTTATGTTAATAAAAGTATTAAATGATGCATGTAAAATAAAATAATCTAACAAAATAACCTCAACTCTATCAATACATTCTCTATCTTATAAAGTAAAATCAATGTTAGATTTAAATTTTTGTAAAGGAAATTCTCACATCAAAAGTTTATGATTTGTACTTTAACGTTTTTCTTCTTGTTGTAAATACAACACAATCATTGGTTAATTATAGCATGCAGATTTCATTAGAAATCCGTTCCATTAGCATTTGAAGTATAAGGTATTTCATCCAACACGACTTGTTAAATCTTGTAAACTCGTATTGGCTTATTCTCTTCCAGGGTAAGTGTTTTATTGTATTGTTTATCAGCTTATAAATCCAATTTCTAATTTTCAGATAACATTAATGTAATTTCAGCATAAAATGTCCTGTTCAATTCATCTATCAAAATTGGTAATATCCGTTCTGGATTTCTTCCTTTCCGGGTAAAATGTTTTCCTAAATGGTTTTCAAATATAAAATCCATTTTTTTTATTTCCAAGTAAACTCAGGTAAAATTAAAGGTCAATATCAACTCGTACTAGTTCCAAAAAATATGAATTTTCTCTTAATTACTTCGCAAATACTAAGAAAATAATGGGAAATAATATTATAAGGTATTTATAATGTTAATACACAGTTTTCACCATTAAATTCCTCTTTTTCGAATAAATCTCTTCCTTTTTGACACTAACTTGTTGATATTTTCAAAATCAATAAATAATTATCTTTTTTCTCGGTATCTAAGGTTCTCTCATTAATTTCTCCGATATATGTGATTTTAGCGTTCGCTTAAAAACTATTCATGCAGTAAGATAAGTTGCCTATCTTTAGGATATTTAATTTTTATTACTGTGACCTTAAGATGTATACTATTTTTAAGATGACTACTCTTTCATTAAATTTGAGATTACAATATGTATTCATTTTGTAATTAACAAACTTTTCACATATCTATACTATTGAAATGACTTATTCCATTTTATATGAGATAAATAATATTTCTTCCGCAATATTATACAATTAAATTTGAGAAATGTTAATTTTAGATTAGATTTTAAATGTGATGCATTTTAAACATTACAATGTATATTAACAATTACTAAGAGATATCTCAGCCTGCTAGTAATAAATTAATGTACCTGCACATTAATTTATGAATTTTATGTGCCACTATTGCAACTAAATATTTGACAACCATTTGTTACCTAGAAAGAGTATTTTATTGATTTTATGACAGAAATTGCTTCATATCCAGTGTGTTTCATTTTCTGTGAACAACTCTATATTATTAATTCCCTTCATGTCTGTTCTATATCTTTAAAGGCTAGATAATTAAATAAAATAGAACATTAGTTTGTAGAATATAAATACCATGTAGCCGCTGGTTTTTAGTTTGTTTATTTACAATGTTTTCGCTAAATTATTTTATTGGTTACCAATTTAAAATCGGTTTAACGTACGGAAAGTAAGCAATCCTTTTATTTCTTTCTGATTTTATTGAATGACGCTAGTTTCATGTCAAAGAAACATAAAATATGTTGAAACTGGCGCGAACTGATGAAGAAAATACAAACCTTGGTAAACTTATTATACTACACATACCAATAGCAAAAAAAGAAACTATGAAATACATAAGTGACATACAAAAAGTAATACTCGAGTATTGTGTTAGTTATGCAGTTAATAAATTGTAATAAGGATGGACAAATCACGCCAGCAAAAACTATTTATTATGTATAATATAATAAATATACATAATGAAAAAATTCGAGCTGAATTCAATCAAGCTTGTTCTAGAAGATCTATTTAATAACGGAAAAGTGGGAAAATGAAAACAAAGAAATTAAAACCTAAAAGACGGTATATAATAAAAGTAATGATCAGTCACTTGTTTAATTTAACATTTACCTATGTCATGAGACCAGTTACGATGCTGGGTAGCCACTAGAAGTGATTATTGTTAATACATTTTAAATTAATGCAAATATGTGTTGCAATGTCTTACACGATGGTCAACGTACAATAATTCAATGAAGTAACTTGAAATTTAAAATACATATTTGTAATATTTATTACGTGAATCACTATCACCTTCATTTGAAAACTTCCTACCCTAAATTACTGGAAATATATGAAAAATTCCCTGGAACGACTAAGAAGTATTATCCTGGGAGCCATTTCTTGATGCAAAAATTAACTCGCCTACTTTAACCCCCTGCCCCCGGGAGCTACCCCATTAAAATCTTAAATGGAAAGAGGTATCGAGTATAGCTACTATATTTAGGACAGCTGACTCGTCGGCCATTTTGGAGATAAATGTCAGTCATATCACGATAAACTTATACCGGTATGCTCACTTTAGCTGTCAATGACGTCATTGCGGGACAAGTCAGATTGACAGTTCTCATATGGGCTACATTTTGACGCAGTTATCTCCAAAATGGCGGACGAGTCAGCTATGCTTTATATAGTTGTTGTAGTATCGAGTAATACGTCATTTTAAAGGTCTTTTGAAAGAGTACATTTTGGCTTTACTTTTTTAAAATTTATAGATTCGTTTTGAAGATCTAAAAAAATCTGTTTGTTTAATTTGTTGTTTTGTGTTTTAGGCTTAAACATCTATTACTCAAACACACTTTAACTGTTTCAAATGTTTTATTTTTGTTTTCAAAGTTATTTAAGAATTCAAATGTATTTTTGCAGAAGAATTCAATCAAATAATTGTTCAAAATGTTGTTCGTTGATCGCTAAACAACGGTATAGCCGTTGTTCAAAAGTGAGGCGTACATTTTGAAAAATATCTCTTTTAATTCCATGGCAGGTTGCATTAATCCTCTCACGAAGTTCTTCAAAATTTTGAGGTGGAGGGTAAATACAACATATTTTAAATAATCCCATGGAAAAAATCTAGTGGTGTCAAATCAGGCGACCTCTCTGGCCATTCTATAGGTCCTCTTCGTCGTATCCATTTATTTGGAAACACATCGTCTAATCACTGCCGTACTGGAAGAACATAATGAGGTCGTGGTCCATCTTGTTGAAAATGTAATTCAGCCTCATCAAGTAGGGTATTTCCATCTCTATCCAGTTGATTTTCGAGAATTGAAAAACAACGGACCAATCACTTGTCCTAATTTTTTTAGGATACTGGGTGTGCCCCTTCTACAGGTCGATAAGGGTTTTCGTTACTTCAATATTTGCAGTTACGTTTATTACTAATCCATGTAAATAAAAAGTACATTCAACACTAAAGCTAACATTTTTTACAAATAATAATAATAATAATAATCTTTATTAGCAATTGTTATTAAAATATACAAATACAGTACTTAGAAACTAAAACTTTTTCTATAATATAATTACGGACCAATTGTTCAAATATTCTAATGTTCTAAACACTTAAAAAGCTACAATTAAATCATTACTGAGCAAATTAATCCTACTTATAATCTAATTTGTACAGTGTGACCAGTGAAGTCCGCATCATATGGGATTTTTTTTTATTAATAGATTTATTCTAAATTTGAGTTTGGCATCAATTTCTGCTTCAATCAAGATGAAAATTAACCAAAAAAAATAATAGTCACGTGATTCGCATTATCTGTCAAATTTAAATTTTTTTCCAAAAAAAATTCAAAAGTGGGGTTATTTCTCAAAATATCGAAAAAAGTTATTAGAAAAAGTTTTTCTAAAAACAATTCTTAGCCCATATGCAAAATTTCAGCTGCATAAGATAATTTAGATTTTTTGCCAATTTTTTTGTAACTTGCACCACTGTTGCGAAATAAGACAACGCAACCTACATAAAACTTCTTAGTTTTAACAATGCTTTATTCCAGACACATTTTCTTTAAGGCAGCGCCATATTCAATGTGTGTTTTTCTACAAAATCCAAATAGGGCTATTAAAATTTGGTCACATGTGATGCAAAGTTTATTTGTTTTTGACCCTGTATAAGGTAACTTCATAAAATAACTATTTTTGAAAATGTAGTTTGTGTCTAAAAGTAATACACATTAATATTAAGAACATAGTTTAATTGAACAGTCAAATTTTCTAATAAAATAATCATAATACATTATAAAAATGAAACGCATTTAAAATTCCACCTTTTCAATTAATAACAATATGTATTTTTGATATTTGAATATTAAATTAAACATAATTTGAAAAACCTAAAAATTAAAATTACATTTCTGTATGCCTCCCATTGCGTTCAATACAAACAATTGTTCTTCTTGATACATCTTTAATGGAGTTTCTGATATTAAGGGACCTTATTTCTAAAATACAGTTGCGAATCACCGTTTCCAAATGATCAACATTACGGAAAGGTTTTTCTTTGTAAACTTTTTGTTTTAGGTAACCCCACAAGATAAAATCAAGTGGGGTTAAATCCGGAGACCTAGCCGGCCAGTATTGCTCCATATTACGCCCAA
Organism: Amphimallon solstitiale; assembly: GCA_963170755.1. NCBI lineage: Eukaryota > Metazoa > Arthropoda > Insecta > Coleoptera > Scarabaeidae > Amphimallon > Amphimallon solstitiale. The sequence continues at coordinate 80,230,426 of OY720682.1, read as the reverse complement.
TTACTTTGCCCCTAAATATTTCCAAGAGGCGTTCTTGAACCCGTCTTGTAGTATGGATGGGAGCACCGTCACACTGGTACCACAAATTATGCCTTATTTTAATAGGCATATTGTCCAAAACTTCAATGACCTCGGTGTTAAGGAAGCGTAGGTATTTACATTACCTCTAAAAAATAAAGCCCAACAACTTGATCGTTTAAATACCGCACCACACATTAGTTTTAAAGGAATACTGGTCCTTGCACAAAACTAGTCAATTTTTTGGAAACTGAACTTAGTTAATAAAAGACTATTTGTACTTTTTATAACATAGCTCCATAACAAATTTTAATAATGGGGTTTTAAATTAAATCATTGAAACTAGTTAAACTTACCTAAAGTTAAACGAAAATTTATTTTCCACTTAATGCAGACTTTACTTGTGATGCTGTGTACTTGTCTGTATTAATATTAATGTGTATTACTTTTAGACACAAACTACATTTTCAAAAATAGTTATTTTATGAAGTTACCTTATACTGGGTCAAAAACAAATAAATTTTGCATCACATGTGACCAAATTTTAATAGCCCTATTTGGATTTTGTAGAAAAACACACATTGAATATGGCGCTGCCTTAAAGAAAATGTGTCTGGAATAAAGCATTGTTAAAACTAAGAAGTTTTATGTAGGTTGCGTTGTCTTATTTCGCAACAGTGATGCAATTTACAAAAAAATTGGCAAAAAATCTAAATTATCTTATGCAGCTGAAATTTTGCATATGGGCTAAGAATTGTTTTTAGAAAAACTTTTTATAATAACTTTTTTCGATATTTTGAGAAATAACCCCACTTTTGAATATTTTTTGGAAAAAAAATTAAATTTGACAGATAATGCGAATCACGTGACTATTACTTTTTTGGTTAATTTTCATCTTGATTGAAGCAGAAATTGATACCAAACTCAAATTGTCAATAAAAAAAAATCCCATATGATGCGGACTTCACTGGTCACACTGTATATTTAATTTTGTTTTTTTGTTTATCTACTATTCGTTTGTAATGTATACAGTCTCTATCCAACGCTGTGTTATTAGTGTAAATATTCATTTTAAATTTATCGTTTGTTCTTAGACAATTTATACATTTATATATAATTACGCTATCACAATTAACACATGTTTCCGCATTTTTACATTCTTTAGCAAAATGATTGTACCCTGCACATTTATAACATCGAACTATTTGTAGGTGTTCATACACCTTACATTTTTTCCATCCTATTTGTGCCCGGTCTATGATGCTGGAATACATCGCCGGTTGAACAGACAATATAATAGTTCCATAGTTCTTCTTTTTCTTATCTGAGTATTTTTTTTCTATTTTAATTTTATCTGAGACGTCCTTGTCTACGTATGTTATGTCATTTTGCCTAATAATCGCGCCTAACACTTTTTCATTGTTTTCACCAAATAACATCTGCGTCAACACCAGTAATTATTATTTTAGGGTTTCTTAATTTCGGTTCAGAAACTAAATATTTATTTCCAATTTCATTTATCACTTTCTCTCCTAATTTTTCTTTAGAATTGCTATCACTACAATTAATAGCGATACCACCTTTTCCAACAGTTTTTATTGTTTCAATTCCAAGTGCTAGTTTAGTTGGATCCACTTAATTTTTAATATACTTTTTTGTTTCGTGTGATTTTTGATCATCCTTTTTAGGTTTAACGATTAACACATCATTTTTCTTTTTCAATAGTTCGCTATACAATATCTCCTTTTCTGCCTTATTTTCGGTGTTCGAAATAAACTCTAAAATTTTGTGAATCAGTACATTTTCTTCTGATATTGTTTGGAGACAATCATTAACTTTCTGGTCCATTTCTTTCATTGTTTGACACACTTTTATTTTACGACAAATATCGCATACATATGTAATAATATCCGTGTCACTCAACTTCTTAGCTGTTTCGTCACTAATTGCAGCACATTTACTATGTCTGCAATTAGCGACTTAGGACTTATTGTTAGACATATTTTTGTTGTTTTATATATGTTGACCCACTTGACAAATGATGCATTTGTTTCATGGATGTATTTCACTAATAGTTTACATCATCACAATTTCATTTATGTCTCAATAATAAATAACATTATTTTTCTTTTCGACACTGCACTATATGCAGAGCCGATAAAAATACATCCTCACTCTTTGAATATTAAACTACTACTTCAATGCATTGTTATTATTAATCAATAGTGGTCATTTGTTCACAAAACTCTACTCTTCTGTCATAATCGTCTTCAGTTAGCTCATGACATATTTTTAATTTATAAGGATGGAATTTTTGTATTTCGTTCAATGTTGCACCACTCATCAAGTACATTGGTTTTCGGTTCCATAAATTAATACAATTTCAACCCTATCTTGCAAACTGTAAACCACTATTGTTATTTTATTTAAATAATTTTGGGTTGATAACACTAAATAACAATTTATACTAAGACAACATACAATGTACTTCCAAACGAGAAGCATCGGAACAAAAAAATGATATATCCGCTTCTCATGTTATTGCCTGTTTTTCGTGTAGAACATTATTTTATTGTGCTGTTACAAAAAATGAATCAATGAACACAAAAATGGTATAAAACCGTTCCTAAAACATACATTTTTGTTTAATAAATAACTTCAAAAAGAATGAACAGTATTCTGCATTAAACATAAAGTTAAAAAGTTAAAGAACCATAAGATTATTTATTTTCCATGTTTTTGAGAACTTTATAAAAGTTTTTAATATTTGTTTTTGCTTCGATGCTCCTAAAATAGATTGACGAGCTGAAAATACAAAACAAGACAAACCAAAAGATTTTTTTAAAAATCTTCAAAACGAATCAATCTATTTTAATTTAAAAACGTAAACACCAAAATTTTCCGTTTCAAAAGACCTTTAAAATGACGTATTACTCGATACCCCCTTCCATTTGAGATTTTTGAGGGGGAGTTCCCGGGGGCAGGGGGTTAAAGTGGGTGAGTCAATTTTTGCATCAAGACATGGCCCCCACGATAACACTTCTTACGTGTTTCAGGGAATATTTCATAGATTTTCATATTTCCAGAAATGTAGGGTATTTTTAGATTAAATTAAAACAACTAAATTCAACAGGTATTCAGAAGTTACAAAATTTACATTTTAAATTTCAAGTTTATATTTTGAATTGTTTACCAAGTAGGGGCTACTGATAGTTATACAATTTACAGTTATAAATATTAGTTAATGTTAAATGGATACCTGAAAGAGAAAGAAAGCGAAAGACACCAATATTAAACGGGTTTATAGGAAAATAAAGGAGCTCGATTGGCAGCCAATCGACTTAGCACATGTTTCATTTACCTTGTTGTGTATGCTAGAAAAAGAGCGGGTCTTAAAAATACAAGAGAGAAAGGTATACAGACGCGAAATAAAAATAAAATAATAAAAGGAAACGCCAAGAAGATAAGCAAAAAATTTAGATTCGAATAGGTTGATTTGCCTAAACACAATATTGGAACTGTTTGTATTATCTATGAAAGGAAATTAAGTACACAAGAAATATTAGAAAAAGAGAGGATTTATAAAGGAAAGACTCACAGTTTTTGCATTTGCACTTTTTGATCAACGTTTCGTCCTTGACTTCTTCGTGGCAGGCTTTGCAAAAATACCAAGCTCTGAAAAAAACACATTAAGTAATCCATTATCAATTATTATACAGGGTTAGTTAATAGTATGGAGACGGCGATTTATTGTCGTTAATATTCATTTTAGAGAATTATGTTCAATATAAAAGTTTGTTAGGATATTTTGATCTACATTTGAGAATATTTGATTTTTTTTCTTCAACTGTTTTTTAGTTATGCCTGTCCGCGCAGTTTTTTTAAATGGGAACTAGTAAATTTTACTCTATCATTCGATAGAGAATTTTTTTCTCTTTACAATAATATTTTTGTTTTTTTTAAATTCATTTTAATAACTTTTTTATAAGAAAAGGCCGGTTCAAGTGTTTCACAGATGTTCGGTACATCGCAGATAGACAGAAGCGATGCGATAAACAAACTTGAGCGACATAATTTTATCAGTGGTTATTGTGTACGTCAAATCTTTGACAGAAATAATTCATTTGTGCAATTTGTTGCTGTTAATATTAACCATGGCGAGTTTAAGTGAACATGAACGAATTGAAATACTTATGATGTTGGGTTATGGAGATAGACGCAGAAGTTTACAAGACGTTTGTAATTTATTTAATGATACGCATCCAAATAGAAATCCAATTTCTAAATCTGTTGTTGGTAAAACTTTAAGACGCTTTGAACAAACTGGTAGCGTTAAAGATTTGCCAAGGAGTGGTAGACCTAGAACAGCAAAAAGCGATGATAACAAACTGGATATTTTATTGGCTGTATCTGAAGATCCTCATTTATCAACCAATCAATTAGCGGCCAATTTCAATATTTCGCAGTCATCGATCGTGTCATATTTAAAAAGTGAAAAGTATAAACCTTATAAGGTACACCTTGTACACGAGTTAACGGAAGATGATTTTGATAGGAGATTACAATTTTCTGAAGAAATGTTAAATATTTGCAACAATATTGAAAATTTTGTCAACAATATTCTTTTCTCTGACGAAGCTACTTTTTGCCTTACCGGTGAAGTAAACAGACATAACTGCAGATACTGGTCATCGGAAAATCCCTTTTGGTTTTTGGAGCACCATACGCAGTACCCCCAAAAGGTTAATGTTTGGGTTGGCATTCTTGGCGGTCATATTATCGGTCCCTTTTTCATCAATGGCAATTTAACTTCGGGTCTGTATTTGCAGTTTTTGCAAAATGAAATAATACCTGCTTGTGCTACGCTCTATCCACATGAAAACAATGAACACCTGCCCAATGACAGTATCTGGTTCCAGCAAGATGGCGCCCCACCACATTATGGTGTAAATGTTCATCAATATCTGGACAACGTTTTTCCCCACAGATGGATTGGAAGACGAGGAACCATTGAATGGCCAGCCCGTTCGCCAGATTTAAGTCCTTTAGATTTTTTTCTTTGGGGATACGTAAAAAACAAAGTTTACGAAGATAAGCCCGATAACGTCGAAGATTTACAAATCCGAATTACCAGAACGATACAAGAAATTCCCCGAGATTTTTTACAGAACTCTGTTCGGGGTTTTGTAAATCGATTGGGTCATTGTCAAATTACTAATGGACGACAATTTGAACACTTACTTTAATTTACTTTGTTATTAATTTGTTTAATTTTTCTTGTAAAAGTTATTAAAATGAATTTAAAAAAAACAAAAATATTATTGTAAAGAGAAAAAAATTCTCTATCGAATGGTAGAGTAAAATTCACTAGTTCCAAAAAAACTGCGCGGACAGGCGTAACTAAAAAACAATTGAAGAAAAAATATTGTTGACAAAATTTTCAATATTGTTGCAAATATTTAACATTTCTTCAGAAAATTGTAATCTCCTATCAAAATCATCTTCCGTTAACTCGTGTACAAGGTGTACCTTATAAGGTTTATACTTTTCACTTTTTAAATATGACACGATCGATGACTGCGAAATATTGAAATTGGCCGCTAATTGATTGGTTGATAAATGAGGATCTTCAGATACAGCCAATAAAATATCCAGTTTGTTATCATCGCTTTTTGCTGTTCTAGGTCTACCACTCCTTGGCAAATCTTTAACGCTACCAGTTTGTTCAAAGCGTCTTAAAGTTTTACCAACAACAGATTTAGAAATTGGATTTCTATTTGGATGCGTATCATTAAATAAATTACAAACGTCTTGTAAACTTCTGCGTCTATCTCCATAACCCAACATCATAAGTATTTCAATTCGTTCATGTTCACTTAAACTCGCCATGGTTAATATTAACAGCAACAAATTGCACAAATGAATTATTTCTGTCAAAGATTTGACGTACACAATAACCACTGATAAAATTATGTCGCTCAAGTTTGTTTATCGCATCGCTTCTGTCTATCTGCGATGTACCGAACATCTGTGAAACACTTGAACCGGCCTTTTCTTATAAAAAAGTTATTAAAATGAATTTAAAAAAAACAAAAATATTATTGTAAAGAGAAAAAAATTCTCTATCGAATGATAGAGTAAAATTTACTAGTTCCCATTTAAAAAAACTGCGCGGACAGGCATAACTAAAAAACAGTTGAAGAAAAAAAATCAAATATTCTCAAATGTAGATCAAAATATCCTAACAAACTTTTATATTGAACATAATTCTCTAAAATGAATATTAGCGACAATAAATCGCCGTCTCCATACTTTTAACTAACCCTGTATAATAGGTGTCTATTATACAGGGTGAGTGATTAGTAGCCGCTTCTTCGAATGCTCTTTTGTGTTTTACATAATAGAAAAAACAATTAGTGAAAGATTCATGGTTGCTTGTGGCGCATATTCTAAAAATACTGTAAGTTTTGACGCACTTACGGTTTCACCGGACATGCACGGAACTTAATTTCTTTAAATGACTCACCCTATATATTTTCGGGCTTTCTAGTAATGCTTTAAAATGTCTATTCAACTGTTTTTTCTTTTTCAAAATAGTTTTTTGAGTTATTAATTTTGTTTGAAAATATTTGACCAAAATACGTGTTCAGAAAAAAATAATTTGTTTGAGTTCGTTTTATAGCCGCGAAAACGAATTGTTTTGTCAAGGACAATATTACATATTATTTCTTCTTCTTCTTTTTTTCTTGGCCGTATATTGTTAATGTTAATACCCAAAAAAAATTATGCAGATATTTTTTTTTGAAATTTACTTCCTGATGTAGCGTGGCGGCCGCGAACTGATGTTAAAATTAAAGTTAAACAAACAAAAAATAACATTTGACGTTTCGACTTTAATAACTAACGTATTTATGTTATAAGTTTTCATGAAAATCGAAATTTTGACGTTTGTTCAAAATTGAAAAACGAAATCCAAAAGTATGAAGCGGCCTTGTTGTAATTTTTATTTCGACGGTTGTTCTAGATTTGTTCTGACATTATTGCAAAATATCAACATCTTATATCTTATAGATCAAAAGATATTTTGAAATTTCCAAAAAAAACGAAAATGTAAAATTATCCCCACTTAGCTAATTGATGAGGCTGATACATGTTGAAACTCCATATTTAACTGAATAAATAAAATACGTAAACTTAGTTTCAAAAATTATTTAATAATATCACTACAATATTGTTGTACAACATTGTATAGATGAAGAACACGAATTCAATAGAGATTTCAAAGTTTTACATATTCAAGATAAAGGACAGAAACTTAATTTATTAGAAACCTTAGAAATTAATAGATATAGTAAATTAGGTCGTGCTTTAAACGATCAGACTCAATTCAATTATTCCCCGTTGTTACAATGCTATAGTTTATAAAATACCCCCACTCGTATCCCATTCTGTTGTGACACTATATATTATGTTGTAATAATTTTGTATATTCAGTTTCTCATCACCTGATGAAACCAAAGTTTGGCGAAACAATATTGTAGTGATATTATTAAATAATTTTTGAAACTAAGTTTACGTATTTTATTTATTCAGTTATCCCCACTTTTTTCGAAATTCGAAATTTGCACAGCAGTTCCAGTTCTAGGTTTGTTTTAAATCAACATACACATAAAAAACAATAAATAACGTTTTTGTGAATTGTTTACTCATTGAACACGCTCCGTTATTTATTCTATTACGAGGTAAATTAATAAAATAACATGTGATAACCTTTGTAAAGATAAATTCATGTAGCTTCTGAATATGTTTCATTTAAAATGTTAAATTTATTTGCTGTTCAACTGATTTTGACACAGTTTTTAGAATAAATAATCTAATAACTTTGTTATATATCATTTTTTAATCATTCATATAACAGCCGAGCTATTTGCTGTGACAAAACGAACAGACTGTATAAACAATAGTAATAATTCCTTCGTGTTACCTTTTGACTTCATCTGCTGATTGCGCAATGAAAAATCCCTGAGTGTTGGCTTGTATTTTGGCTCCGCGTGGATTTATGGATATTTTAGTGTCGGCAGCTTCTATACCTCGGACCTCGATCGCCAGCAAGAGCAATTTCAACTTCGTGAAGCATAATCTGTACGAAGAGAAATCTGTTAATATTTCAAATTAGATTCAATAGCAAATTCTATTGCGTATTGATATGTACACATTCAAATTTCAAGAGCTTTAACGTGTGAAACATAAATCACTTGTCGTGAATAATAATTGTAAATAAAAGAAGCTGTTTCTATCCAAAAATGCATGCAAATGTTGCGTAAAATGCGTGCCAAGCAATGTTATAAAAGATTACTGAAAAGATTTTTACGTCCTTCATCTTTCCGTTCAAAGAAGAGAAAACTTTGACGAATTATATTTTTGAATATTAACGGAAGTTCATTTTCTTATTCATAAGTATAGTTTTTTTTTTTAAATATATTTAGGTTGGAATAATTCAGAACAATGAAATTTATGAATTATTTGAATATATATAATTGAAAAACTATAAACATACAAAACAAGCTTAATGCAACAGACAGAAAGTGCCATTTTCAATTAAGTTACCAAAACTTAATGTAGGCATCTATTAGAAAAATGGAGTATGCGTGATGGAAAGTATTAACAATCAAGTGTCACTCACAACGCATTATAATCTAATATGTATAGAAAAAATAGTAAATATTTCTAATATTTAATCAATTTGAAAAAAACACACTTTCTGATTTGCATAATTGTCAAGATGTAAAAATTTTGAAGATTTTGATAGTATTTTGAAAAAATAACTTATAGTATCTTCGATACCCTCATTCGTGTTCTTTTTCCTAAATACAGAAAAGGAAGTGTTATATTGAGCTAAGAAAACTGGCAGTCAAGTCTTTTATTTATAGGAACATTTCTGAGTATGTTGAAAGATGATATTAATATATTACAGAATTTTACAACCTTTAGAAGAAGAAGTATATCGTAAGTGCACTGATGATCAAGTTTCATCTTCATCAATATATTTATCGAGTCAAGACAAAGATGAAAATAGGAGATTTGTTGATTTTCCAGATGATTACGACGTAGTTTTTAAGGATGGTTTGTTTTTTGAATAATAAAATGTTTTACCTACTAGTTATACTTCGAAGAAAATGTTTCTATACGAAGACATAGTCATTGCCTAATCAACATAATAATTTTGATCAAATGTATGTTTCTCTGGGTGAGTGTATGCTTCAGAAACTCTAGATTATTCCTTAACCCATCACAGTTTGAAGTTACTAGTCTGTATTGCACAAATAATAACTACAGATAACGCAAGGTATAATTTTTCCGTGTCCTATTTTCTCCAGCATATCTTGAAGCTAATCTAGATAGGCCATTATCTTATAAACAGCAAATTGAGAAATCACTCGTGGAAGTTAGAACAAGAAAGACGAATTCACATTGGAAAGAAATGTAGAAAATTTACCTGTATTCTTCGTTGGTATATTATATTGCTGACAATTTTTATTGGTATATTACACTGCTGAGAATTGAGATATGATGATGTTCAGTTATTAGAGGCAATCTAAAGTTTTCATGCTATGATATTTCTTCATGAATTAAGAAGACAAGAAACTCTAAAGCGTTGTTGGTATGAACAACAAAATTCTCTGGATATAATTTTAATTGATCAATGTTGTCAGTATTTGCCATGGTATAGGTTGAGGTCACGTAAATCAATTTCGAAAGAAGATTTTGCTCTTGCAGTTTTTATGGATTAAATATCTTTGGACATTAAATTGCTTAGAATGTGACATTACAACAGCTTTAGCTAGGCGTACCCTAGGTTTATGGATCATACAGGAATTTTATGCTAGTTAAGTCATCTAAGATCTTGCCATTGATAACGCAGTAAAATATTATATGGCGAGTAAGAGATTGAATATTTAGGGAGTTGAATTTAATATTATTGAAATAAGCTCTTGAATTTATTTGAAATTGTATTTAAAACGTTCGCAAAACTGAATTCCAAAGGTTGTGAAATGAATTATAAAATGTAAAAGACCCTTTAATGTTTTGCCACTGTGATGCGTTTTTCTCTGCAGTTCCCCTACATCGTAAAACCCAATGCTGTAGCTCTTAAAGGTTTGCGTCTGCAGAAAAACACCATTTATCGAAGAATGTAGAATGCAGATTATAGAATATAGAATGTAGGAAATATAGAATATAAAATATAGAATATAGAATATATAATATAGAATGAAGAATATAGAATATAGAATATGGAATATGGAATATGGAATATGGAATATGGAATATGGAATATAGAATATAGAATATAGAATATAGAATATAGAATATAGAATATAGAATATAGAATATAGAATATAGAATATAGAATATAGAATATAGAATATAGAATATAGAATATAGAATATAGAATATAGAATATAGAATATAGAATATAGAATATAGAATATAGAATATAGAATATAGAATATAGAATATAGAATATAGAATATAGAATATAGAATATAGAATATAGAATATAGAATATAGAATATAGAATATAGAATATAGAATATAGAATATAGAATATAGAATATAGAATATAGAATATAGAATATAGAATATAGAATATAGAATATAGAATATAGAATATAGAATATAGAATATAGAATATAGAATATAGAATATAGAATATAGAATATATTTCAACAATATTGTATAATTTCAGAATGTGAGAAGTATGATTTGGAAAAACTTATATTTCGATAATTTTTTGAATGTTTTTCATACCAGGCATGGAGAAGTGCATCTAAGGATAGGATAACTAATATAAAGGTAAATATTAGAAATATTCCTTACTGGCGGTAATTATTACCAGCCAGTAAGCAGAATTTATATGCTATAGTTGTAATATAACTATTTATAACATAATATTAATTCTTGCAATGTATCCTTAACTGCCGATCCTTAGTATTTATAGAAATTCTTCAATTCTTCACGTCAGAAGAAAGAAATTTTAGGGTTAACGAAATATTTGTGCGTGACTATAAATGCAGAGGTCTCTAAATTGAACGGAAAAGAATTTTGCAGAAAATCAATTCCAAATAGCAGTTTTGATGTGAGGTGTTGCATTCGTCAAAGTTTTCTTTCTCTCTGTCTTAATAGCAATATCATAATGCAGTAGCTTTCTATAATAGTATATATAAATAACGTCATGTCATCACTTTTGACTGTGTAATTGGTGAATAAAAATGTTCAAGAATTAGAGGAAATTAAGCAAAGTGAAAATGTTGACGTTATTCTCATAATTCGATTTACTGCTCTATCCCCCTAGCCGTTCAGTTACCTTTCTTTTATTTAAATTGAAAGTACTTTCTAGGCTCACACTATGTGTGTACCCATTCCATATACTACACTAATTTTTAAAAGTAAACTAGCATCATTTTTAACACGCAAACACAAACTACACTGTCCTTAATTTAACATCTAAGTAAAAAAAAAACATTCATATTATGTGTTTAAAGTGTAAACAATGTCTTTTGTATAACGATAATTTAGAAATATTCTTAGAAATAATGTTTGATATGATTCAAGAAACAATATTTGTAAATGTATGGGTGGTACACATTCATTACTTACTATTAAAATTAATTTGTTACAAAAAATAATGTATTACAATAATATTTGTAAAGAACACATATTTGTAACTTGTAACACAAAAATTTGAGCCACATAACTGTTACATGAGTAAGATAACTTTGTATTCACGTGTTGCGGTGTTACCATCGCAAAGGTTGAAGTGTGGATACCGCAAATAGGGAGAGAGAGAGGGAGAAGTAAGCAGGTAAACAAACATGTTTGCAAAACGTAGACATCTGTAAACGTCTCGAACTCTTAACTTTTCATAATAACAATACTTCAACAATACGGCAACGTTCTGTACGTTCTTTACCTCAGCGAAGGGAGATGTGATAGTAATGAGGGCAACATTTTACAAAGTCTTACACATTGCGAAAATTTGTCGTTATAACAAGCACACCTTCTTAGCGATATTTAGCAAGTATGCAAGTAGGATAGTGTACAATAAGGAAAATTTAAAGATAGGATCGACCTATAATAATAAATATTGCACAATATGTTTATGCTGACATGTTTTGTTATGTTTTCATAGAATGAGTGTATTTTACACTTGATAATAAACCTTGATGCAGTTGATAGAAATGAAATATGGAACAATTGGAAGTAACTTCCAAATTTATTAGTTAATAGCAAGCCTATAGGACACAGTAAAGATAAGAGTTCAGAGTGAAGGTAGTAGATCAGAACAGTTTAACTAGAATAAAGGAATAAAACAAGGAAATGGATAAAAACAACAGTCAAACCTATTCTTTAAGCTATTGTACTAAATATTCCAATTGTTCAATTACAATCTAAATGAAATCGCTAAAATTTACACCAAACACATATTAATGAATGAAAAACAATCAACTACCAAAAATTCTATAACACTAGAATGGTTTTTAGTACATTTTATACTTGATAATAAATAAGTAATCTATAAACGTTGATGCAATTGACAGAAATGCAATATGGAACAATTGGAAGTAACTTTAAAATTTAATAGTTAATAGCAAGCATATAGCACACAGTAAAAAGGACAAGAGTTTACAATGATGGCAGTAAATCAAAACAGTTAAACTGAAGACATAAATCAAGGAGATGGATAAAAGAAGAAAACCAAACCTGTTTATGCTCATGTCTTAGTCAAATTATTAAAATTCATTCTTAATCAAATCGCTGACATTTGCACCAAAAAAGTAGATGCAAATATTAATGGAAGGACAATGGAAGACAATCTACTACTAAACATTCAATAGCGCTAAGAAGTCTTTAATGTACAGTGTGTACCAAAAATTTTGAAAGATTTTACACCTATGAAGGGTGCACCAAAAATGTAAAAAAGAAGCAACAATTAAAATATAATTTACGATAAAGTGACTGAATTTTTAAACTTCGTTGGACCTTCTGCTTTTCTTTATATGTATACAATCGTTGGTGCGTCTGTTAGTGATCGTGTTACTTCTGAATGACATGGCCGATTGAGGTCATATTCTCTCAATATATTTGATTTTCGAGACGATGGGTTTATAGCTGTCCTACGATCCGAGAGGTGGCGCTATGGTCAAGTTATTAACAAATTGTATATTTATTGACCAAAATTACTCATATTCACTACATATTATATTAGTTTATTGCCAAAAACTTTATTTTGAATAAATGTAATAATGCCATATATGTATTTTAGGATTTTGAAAATATCGTATTTGCAGGTTTCACACTACTGAAGTAGTCACCTAGCTTACACTCAAAGGAGAACGTAATTTACTGATACCTGAATTTATTCACTATTCCATTATTATGCACAGCTCCATGGATGATAAGTTATGTAAATGGTACGTGGTCTCTATAGTTTATAATGATCAAATATGTCTATATCAGAATAAAGAACAATTAAGTATTGTTTTAATTGTAGAATATCAAAAATAATAAATAAAAATAATAAAACAATGAACAAATATATAGATGATATAATTGAGAAATAGAATAATAATAAGTATTAATAAGTATATTTTTACGCTTAAATTAAATGAACGTGTTGACCACCCATACATGTGTTATATACAGCTTTAAAAATGTAATATAAAATTCGCTTTGAAGAAATTATATTTGTAATAAATAATTGAAATCAGAAGTTAGTGGATAGCTTTGTTAGTGTGTTGCGTGTGAATCTTACTCGCTAGCCTCAGGGAATGTCATGCCCGTGAAAGAGGGGGACAGAGACTCAGTATACATCTCGCATCCCGTGCCTTGTAGGTAATCGTTTTGCCACACTTGGGTATCAGGGGACTGAAAAAACAATACATTGCCATTCATCTGTGATGGCAAAAGAGAAACAACAGATTTGAACGGAAGTTTATTGGTCAGGTTCTTGGCCTATGTTTACCACCTGCAGTACCTGTATATATATTGACTATCGGAAACAAAGGACGCTTAAAGGGTTTGACCATGAAGCGAACTGGAACAATGTATTACGTTTCAATACAAATATCGAGAATAAATCATTGATTTCAGGAATTAGATTAAACAATGTGTCTACGTGAGTATATAAGGAGAATGGGAAATGTTTTTCTTATTGATTTTAAAAAGAACTTTATAGGAAAGAAAAGTAAGAATCTTGGTATTTTTTTATTCATAGTTGCTATATAGTACTTAATGGTTAGAAAGAAAATTTATATAAACTACAAGACTTTTTTAAAGACATCAAAAATATTCATTCAAAAATTTAGTTTTAAGTTTGTATATAAATATTGATAGAAATGAAGCGAGCAATAATAATAGCAAATTCGTAATAGATTTAACGGTAATCTAGATGACAGAAGTTCTGTGGTTGTGCCTCTCTGAATATACTTTATTCTGTAGTCACCCACTATTTGTGGTATGCAAATTACACTTTATTTAACAATAAACAATTACTTTCATTAATTGCATTTTTACTGTCATTGTGCATTACAAATATTTGATTGTATAGTGCGGTACGAGTATTAGTTTAATTTCCGCATTTTAAAACATCTTAATCCATCTGTACATAACCAGACGCCTATGACACATTAGTTTACATAAAAATGATGTGCGAATAGGACAATAGCAAGCTACGTAATTTTAAAAGCCTACAAAATGTTCAAAAAATCGGTCAGTTGCCATATTATTTTACAGGTAAAATTACCCCACTAAGTACATCGACGGTGTTATTTCATCCTCTATAATATAGAATGAATGAACAAGAGATTCAGAATACTTTTGGTAGGTTTTGACCGATTTGGATATTTCTCTGCATAAACACGACATGTCCTGTCGATTACTCTATTACATTCACCATATTCTACCGAAATGTGTTTACATTAAATAAAAGAATCAGATCTCTCGGCGCGATAAAAACGAAATTGTCACACGCAAAAAAAGGGGCAGACCGGGCAACGTATAAAAACGCTCTTATTTACATACCGCCATAAATCATCTCTCTCTCGGCTGGTAAATATCGTAAATGCAGTGAGTCATCTCACAGATGTGCGACGTAAGCAAGAAAAAGTCTAGATTTCCACTGGTATATTGCCGAATTTACTGGTACTGTTCGAGAACATTTCATGCATGTGTATATGAGGCGACTGGGTCACCGGGATTCATTCATTACGGAATTACGGGATTCAGGCATTGCGGGATGAGTAATCGCGGAGTAGTTCGGGATAAAGAAGTGGTCTCGTGGGGACAGTGGAAATAAATAGTGGTAGCCAAATAAATAAATATAGTAGTGCCGTGTGATATAAATAGAAGTGCGATTGAAATAAATACGGACAGAGATATTAGTTAAATAAATAAATACCTGTGATAATTAAATTGTAGTAGTTTAAGTGTGTTACGTTAGTTTTTATGTTTTTATATTGTTATATAATTTTAAGTATATAAATATACAGACTGTTTTAAATAAATAATTGCACGAGTTGTTTATTGGAACCCGAAAACGCAACAAATTGGTGTCAGTGTGGGATAAACACAAGTGCAAATAAATAAATAAATAACTAAATAATTGGCTACCAAACGTTTGGAAGAATTAAAGGTCTCCGAGTTAAGGGCAGAATTGGAAGAAAGGGACGCATATGCGTCTGGAAAAAAAACAATTCTCCAGGACCGGCTTCGTGACATTTTAATTAATAAAGGTGAGGATCCCGAGAAATATTTGTTTCAAGTACAGCCTGATTTAAGCGTAATAGTGGAAGAAATTAGAAATGAAATTGCAAATAATTTTAAAACTTTAAGAGATGAAATTGCAAAACAATCCCAGATTCTAAAACAACTCGAGACTACTCTTGAGGCAGACATTCAAAAGAATTCATCGAGTGGGAGGCAGGAATTTTCTGAGGCCATCGATGCCGTAGAACAGAAAGTTGAGGAGCGCGTGTTCGGAATGGGGGACGAGTTTGGGGTTCAGCTTCAGTTTCCAGCGATGAACGACTGCGGTCCCCATGATATCTCAAGCGGAAGCCTGGAGATTGCCCGAACAGCGAAGGCAAAGGTAAAGCCTCCCACCTTCGATGGAAGGACGTCATGGATGACGTGCCGGAATCAATTCGAAGCCGCTGCAGGAGCAAATGGGTGGATGTCCCCGAAGAAAGCTACTGCCCTGATTGTGTCATTAAGAGGACAGGTCAGTGATGTTCTGCAGACCTTACTTCCAGAAGAGTGTCAAGACTACCCTCAATTAATCAAGCGTCTTGAGATGAAGTATGGGCATGCACACCTGGAACAGGTAGTCCGACGGTTAGTGAATAAGGTGCAACCTAAGAGGAGAACGCTCCGATGTTGGAATTGGAAATGGAAATGGAGATGGAAATGGGCCATGCGCATAGTAAATGCGCGAAGAAGCCCAAGAAAACCATAGCGGAGCAGCGAAGAATGAAACGGGTCGATGAGAAGAGGCAATCGTCGACCCAGTATCGTGGAGCCTCAAAATCAATAGCGCGAATTGCATCTGTGCAACACCAAATCGCTGATGCTGTTGCAAGAAGACCACGTCTAGAAGACTGCAGGCATAGTAACAGACTAGAAGAAAAATCGGCCAAAACATTCAGAACTGCCGTGGTTGACGATCAGTGACATCCTGACAATTTGCGGATCGGTCAAGAAGCTGATGAAGACCTTGGTTCATTGATGGTTTGGAAAGGTACTGGTCGCGGACCGGCTTGTCAAGAAGTGGCTCCTCGCTCACAGGGACTGGAATCCTACTGGGCTCAATGGGACTCTCTGAAGGTGGAGGATGATCTACTCAAGTGTGCTGTGGAGAACCCAAATGGAGAAGACTACGTCAGCGGATCCAGACGAAGGTTGGAGGATGCCCACAAGCGAGTGCGCCATCACACTCAGGATGCCGGCGACAGGACGAAGTATCATTACCACGTGCAAGCCAAGAGAGATGGTTACCGAGAAGAGGACCTTGTTTGATTATATGATCCCCAACGTCGCCGATGCCTGTCCCCAAAGCTCCAAGAATACTGGGAGGGACCATGCGAAATACTAGAGCAAATAGATGATATCGTTTATCGCATGAGACTAACACCCCATAGTGAGCCAGAGATGGTGTGTTTCAACCAATTGCCCCATACCATGGACGTGACAGCGGTGAAGTGGCGGATGTGTGACAAATTGCTGGAAAACCTCGAGCGCCAGCTCATGGAAATCCCTTGTCGATCTACGAGGACGTGCACTCGAGCAGGGTGTGGGGAGGCTGGCAATTCCGAGGCTGGGCTGCGGATTAGACCGTTTGGTATGGAAAATCGCAGGAAACATGCTGGAGGTGGTGTTTCGGCGTGCTGGTATGGAAATGGTCGTGTGCGGCTGTCGGCCCGATCAGCCCGTTGTGCAGCCTGGGACGGTGGATTGCCATTGCCACAAGACGGCTGGGTGCACCCGTGGGTCCCGGTGTGGATTTCGTCATCCGCCGGCGTCAAGAACATGGAATAGTGTGTTTCGGGACGAAACGAAGTTTTTAAGAAGGGGGCAATGTAACGAAATGTGTTTACATTAAATAAAAGAATTAGATCTCTCGTCGCGATAAAAACGAAATTGTCACACGCAAAAAAAGGGGCAAACCGGGCAATGTATAAAAACGCTCTTATTTATATACCGCCATAAATCATCTCTCTCTCGGCTGGTAAATATCGTAAATGCAGTGAGTCATCTCACAGATGTGCGACGTAAGCAAGAAAAAGTCTAGATTTCCGCTGGTATATTGCCGAATTTACTGGTACTGTTCGAGAACATTTCATGCATGTGTATATAAGGCGACTGGGTCACCGGGATTCATTCATTACGGAATTACGGGATTCAGGCATTGCGGGATGAGTAATCGCGGAGTAGTTCGGGATAAAGAAGTGGTCTCGTGGGGACAGTGGAAATAAATAGTGGTAGCCAAATAAATAAATATAGTAGTGCCGTGTGATATAAATAGAAGTGTGATTTAAATAAATACGGACAGAGATATTAGTTAAATAAATAAATACCTGTGATAATTAAATTGTAGTAGTTTAAGTGTGTTACGTTAGTTTTTATATTGTTATATAATTTTAAGTATATAAATATACAGACTGTTTTAAATAAATAATTGCACGAGTTGTTTATTTGGAACCCGAAAACGTTACAATATGTTACTATTAGATTTAAAAAATCTTTGTTATTGAATCCACATCGCGACATTATTATTATTTTTCGAGTAATCAGAAACGGAAGACACAGAAAACACTGATTAGCACAAGTAAATACCTTACTGATGACAGGTAATATGATTGCAACTTGTTTTTATTTATTTACATGAGTTTCCATAGCCTAACTGATTATACAAAATAAAACTTTAAAGGAGTTGATACATTTTCCAAAATAACTCTGAAACTAAGACGTTTAGTTATAGGGAAATAAATACATACTCCACCTAATTTTGAACGTGCAATCCAATGAAGTTGAAAAAAATGTAGGTTGCTATTTAAAAATAACATGATATTGATATTTTCTGGATAAAATGTTTAACATGGTTTTCTGATCACCCTGTATTATTTTGAAAATATCATACCGCATTTGAAGCAGTATACTTTCCAAAATGATTACCTAAAATTTTAAATATGTGCATGCATTAAATTGTTGGAAATGTTATGATTAATAGTCTGCAGCTGTCAATTTTTTTATAAAAATAGAAATACCTCAAAAATGTCTAACTTTAGTGATAAAGTTTATCAGACAAACTATCCTTAAAATTAAGTTGGAAATACAAATCAATCATAAAAAATGGGGTATTCCATTTAAAATAAGGCAGTTGATATCCATTTCCGGTGTAACAGGAAGAAGCAAAAATTCAAAACTATTTTAAATCGAAAGAGCTTAAGGCGAAACAAATATTTGCGAAATTTCAAAACTCAACTCTTATTAGTTTTCTATATTGTTCTAACGAAATCTCGTCGTGATATACCCTGTATAGTATTTGTATTGCACTTAAGAACGCAGTTTTGGGAAACTGATTTCATTCTACATTTCTACAAATATCTAATATATTATGCATTTCGTTGTTAGGCTATACTTCATAAGCTCTTCACTGGATTTTAATTAATAGCAAAAACCAGATAATTTCAGAATCTTCAAACGTTGTCAGAATGTAATTCTACTTTCCTAAAAAAGGCTTATGCTTATAATTCCTAAGAAGAAATAACTGCAATTTTCCTGAAATAAACTGAATTAAAAAAATAATAATTATTTTCACAACCTCTGTGTGATTAATTTTAGTATTCATTACCAATATCACACATTAAATCAGAGGTTTAGCAGTTGATACATTGCACTTAATAACTATGTAATTCAAAATATTACGCAAAACAGCACGCCAATGAACAGTTTGGAGTTTAAATCTCCATTTTTGTTAGGTGACATTACGTAAAATTTGTCGCAAAATTGTTGAAGGGGCCAAGACAATCATCGTTTTCGTTTTGGTTCAAAATTTATATGTAAAATGTAATACATTGCAAAAATATTATGCAGATTTTCTATAACAATTAAATATATATTCCAATTCACTTCATAATTCAAACCAACTATTGCCTTTCATCACATCTATACTTTCCGATAGTCACATCATTGGACGGGGTTTATACATTTTCAAGATGTAACTATTAAGAAGACAATAATCGAAATAAAGAATTAATATAGAGCATCCATGTATATAATTAAATACTAAGACTATAAGCTTGCATAGAGAACCATTTGCAGCAGCATCTCAATGAATTTCGCTTTTCCGCTTATATGAAAGTATTTTCAAATATTTATATTGATTCAGTGTAGTAGCAAGTGAAACAGAGTGACGCAAACTTGAAAAGTACTTCAACATAGAAATGTTTTAACGTGTAAAAGGATTTAAAGTTGGTTTGTTCGGCTCAGATAACATTCTTAGAAAATTTGCACAAGTATAAACTTGAAGAGCACTTTGTATTGTACAAGATGGCATTAGTACTGTTTTATTTTTAGTATAACGTGCAAAACTACACGATACAAGGATATGGGAACAAAACAACTATAAATCTCAGTGGGTCATTCCATGTCAATTGATGTCAAACAAAAAGAACTTGGAAGGTTAGTTAGTTAATTCTTGTGGTATATACAAACAACACCATGTGAAGTCTAAATTTATTTGGGACATCTTGACAAGGTTTAATTCGTTATATAGTGCGAGTATAAATAAGTAAGGAATAAATTCGACGAAACAAAAATATTTATTTTTTGAAAATTTCGAAAACAGATAAATTTATATTTTATATTCCTCCATTTACTTGATAATTTTTGAATATATGAGGTGATTTATGTAAATATAATGACGTCATTGCCTTTTTTTTATAATACTGAGACGAAGATTTTAATTTATATTAGAAAATCGCAGTTAGTGTAAAAATTTTGGATTACTAAATATTAGTTTTTTTTCAGAGTTGAAAATTCCAGTTATTATATTCTGCTTTTAGCACTAATAATTATTCGACATTCGAATTCAGGATCTTCTTATCTCGAGTCAATTGCGCTACCTCCGCGACAACGTGGGTATCTGGGTTAGAATCTTTAAATCGTGGGTAAATTTTTCAAATTAAAAAATCAGTGCTAAATGCAGAAAATTATAATTAGAATGTTTAACACTGAGAAAAATTAATTTTAAAGTAATTTCTAATTTAGTATGAACGTTGGACAGCCGGCAGTACATATTCCATCTGTTGCTCGATATAATTCGATACGATTTAATGATTCTAAGCCAGATACCCGCGGTGGCGTGGAGGTAGCGCAACCGACTAGTGATCGGGAGGTCTGCGGTTCGAATCGCAGCCGTGGGTAGATTTTTAAAATTAAAAATTTACATAATTAAATAATTATCGGTGCTAAAAGCAGAAAATTATAATTAAATATACAGCGTGTCCCAGGATTGATGTTACAAGATGTGTGCGGAAATAAAAATCTATGTATCTCAATTTAATCGTAAGCCCTGCTTGGTTTGAACTTATTTTTAGTATAGTTTCGAGTTTGTGAAATCACGTACGCCTTGATACTTGAGCAAGATCTATTTCCGTTTCAGGTAAAGTACCATTCTCGTTCACAGTGTGCTAAAATATTACTAAAAAAAAGTTGTTCAGAATGACAAACTATTGCCGTATACAAAATTTCAGGAAGATCTACCTACTTTGATTAAATCGCTATTTAAAATAAAATTATATTTATTCACAAATTAAGTGTACAAAATGTAATAATAGTATTGCTCTACAATCAATCATTTATTCAACATAACTGCCACCTTTTTCTGTACACCGGTCTTTACGATGCTTGAATTAAACGTGTTGTAAATACTTTTTCTGTCGTTCAATGTTCTAGGAATTAAAGTTTTTTATAAAATATTTTTTTAGATTCAATAAACATGTTTTTATAAAAAAAACTATTATTCGTAGAACATTGAACGACAGAAAAAGGTGGCAGTTATGTTGAATAAAAGATTGATTGTAGAGCAATACTATTATTACATTTTGTTCACTTAAATTGTGAATAATAGTAGTTTATACAACGAGTCAATAATGACAGTTATTATTCCCGAGAGCTGAATTTACTCCCGAGCCGCGTAAGCGGCGAGGGAGTAACTCAGCTCGAGGGAATAATAGTCATTATTGCGAGTTAGTATACACTACTTTATCGACGACTAACTGAAAATTACTAAAAAAAATCAAAATAAGTAAACGAAAATGTCAGATTACTATATCAATATGACGTTTGATGGTTAGGCAGTCAGTAAAATGGCCGGACTTGTCTATCGTTACTATGACAACGTTAGGAACGTTATGTTCTTATTGGCGGAATGCAGTGAATAATGGTAACGTTATGGCCCATTATATGTTCATATTGGCGGAATGCAGTGAATAATGGTAACGTTATGGCCCATTATTCACTGGTCGCATTTCATTATTCCCTACGGGTATTATGAGTGTTATTATTAGCCAATATTGATTAATATAATACATACTTTATTGTTTAGTCGTCGATAAATATAATTTTACTTTGTTGAATCCTAAAAATAACGATTTAATCAAAGTAGATAGTTCTTCCTGAAATTTTGTTTAGAGCTATAGTTTGTCATTCTGAACAGCTTTTCTTAGTAATATTTTAGCATACTATGAACGAGAAAGGTACTTTACATGAAACGGAAATAGATCTTGCTCAACTGTCAAGGCCTATGTGATTTCACAAACTCGAAACTATACTACAGATAAGTTTCAAACCAAGCAAAGTTTACTTACAAAAGATCAAATTGAGATAGAACGATTTTTAGTTCAGCACACCTCTTGTAACATCAATAATGGTACACGCTGTATATGCTTTTTAAGAAATAAAACTAAAAAAAGTATAGAAATACTATAATTTTTAAAATTAAATGGTCAATATATTCGCAAAGAACTTCTGGAATATAACTTAATTTATTCTAAAATTCTTGCGTAGGGCTTTTCCGTAATAGCGATAAAATGAAATAAAACAGTAACAAATAAAAATACCAAAAAGTGTAATGCACTTATGTTCTGAAAGTAACATCATTTAAGTGAACAGCTTGTATTGCAAGACCGAATTAGATTAATACAATTTTCAGGAAATCTATTCAATAAATTATTATGTATTATGTCATGTTGATAATAATAATAAATAAATTTTAATGCATTAATTGTCTCCTGTATATTACCATCAAAAATAGAGTTCAAGTAACCTCTAAGAAAAAATTTAAAGTTGGTAATAACAGCTTTTTGAAAACAATTCGATAGGCAAATTTCTTTTTTCTTTGACACAATAAATCAGTTGTTTTGATGGGTCATATTGCACGTTGTCTTCTTGGAAGCAGATGTTATTTATTTGAATATCTTTCAGTTCAATTCATAAAAAGTTCGTTACAGTGATAGTAACATATATCATCTTATATATTTAAAAATCATCTTCAGAAAATAGAACTTAATATATACGTAAACTATTCACTTTTTGAGGCCTTACGAAAGATCAATATTTTTATTTTGTCGAATTGTGATCTTCTCTTTATACTCACACTGTATATGTACATATGTACGTATACGTTTTTTAATTATTTAGTCAAAACTTATTATTCTTCTTGCAGTGGAAAAAGGTAAAAATTCGTTTTGTCATTTTATCTGGCCTTTTTTAACGTTAGTTCCAATATACGAGGATAGATTTTTATATTATCTACCTAGCTATGAAAAAAAATAGTTTGGAGAAAATTAATATTTTATATTTCAACCTATGATCCACAAACGATTACAACGTTTTCTAACGTTTTTCTAATAAGGTTCTATGCCTTCAAAAAATGCTTTCAATAAGTCCTCTAAAAATTCCTCCGCCGTTATTAATACAAAGAAAAACGGCCTCTCTTTTAGTGCTTTTTGAATTTAGCCCCACTTATCGATTATTTCACGAGCTTGTCAGCTTTATAAACTTTATATTTGTCGTGACGTAGAATACTCTTCTGATAACAGTTGTGGAGGATGTTTTTACTGTAAGGCAGATTTGAACTTTCTGATTGTTTCCTTTTAAACTTACATAGCACTTTTGTCATTTATTCAAACAGTAAAATTTAATTCATATTCTTAAACACAGTCACCATAATCTTACCTGATTTTCTGTTATTGCCTTGCTTTAGCAGGTGGAGATGCCTTAAAAACCGACTGCAGCAATTCTTCTTTAATCGGCAGATCTTAGTGATGCATTCACGTTTCATCACCTGTTCTTCGTCATCAGCTAAAGCCACAAAGACTTTTTCGCAAAAGTTTTGCCGACACAATTTTTGTTTGACAATATGCAGTTTCGGAATCCAACTTTCTGAAATCTTATTCCCTCCTCGTCTTCCTTTTACAAATACTGTCGCTTCCGATATCTACTTTATCGGCAATCATTAAAACTCTTATTCTTAGATTTTCTAAAACGAAAACAACTGTCGTGATTTTTTCTTTGGTTCTTCCTTTAACAAGCCCTTCAAATCTTGTGCCATCTTCAATTAAAACCCTACCACTTCGAAATTAAACATTAAATAACCGCTGGTGAATATTCTTGAATCTACTTCCTTCCTCCCCTTCTTATGAATTTGATGACGCTTCTATGTCTTACCTGAATTGTACTTATTTTTTGTCAGTTAAAGCCACAAAGGAATCACAAAACTTTTTGGGTGTGAACAAAATTTTGCCAATAAACATCAAAATATCACAGCTATTTGACAATAAAAATATGCAATCGTCTTATTTTTGTCATAGCTAGGTAGATAATATAAAATTCACTCGTATATAAATTTGGTGGCATTTGTTTTAATTTTATTTGCGTATATGCACATACATATACACTATTGAAATATATGTAAATCCTTAAGCTACTAAATAAAAAAAATATTAATTATCCTTCTGTATGTTAAATTCTTAGTCGGGGAACTAATGTATAGTCTACATTATTGCTATAGTTACTTTGGTTTGTTTATTAATAATTATGTTGGTGGATTTTTCATTTAATGTCACTGGTCATTTTCCATTACGATATTTTAATATAATTATTTATTTATTGTTAAATTAGCTGCTTTATAAACAATCTTGTTTATGTTATAATGTTCTTATAAAGTAATTTTGTATGAGTAAATCAAATGTTCACTTCAATTATTATTACAAACTCGCAGGGCCGGCAGTCGTTGTTTCTGCTTTTTCCGGTAGGTGGCGCTATGAGTCGACCACAGCGCCACCTATCGGGTCCAGATTTTGTGATTTTCTTTTTTAGCACTAAACCAACATATATTGTGAATATGATTCATTTTAGCTCATAAATGTAGAATTTCTTAATAACTTGATTACAGTGCCACCTATCGGATCCTAGCATAGCTATTAACAATAATCTCGAAAAAGAAATATATGTTGGCTTAGTAAAATAGAAATAAAAACTGAGTTATTTTATTCCTGTTCCAATTATTCCATTATTTCGCTACGTGCGCAAATGTCGTTTGGCAGCTGATTATCAAATTGTGAATCAAACTAATCGGTTCATAATGAGAAAAATTGATAGATAAATGGAATAACTACATTTGTTGGACAGATTGTGAAACAACACAAAAGTAAAAACAAATGTAATTTTATTTTAATTTGGGCTAGAATGCGTTTTTCCAGGAATTTATCCAGTTCTTCCAAATTTTTTTCAAATGAAAACATTCAATTGAGTTATTTCCATGGTAGCATAGTAAACAAAATAAAAAAGAATCAACCAAATTTGTTTTTCCTATCGTCAGTTATGATCGAGAGTGAATACAAAAATTATGATTTTTTTGCTTTGTCCGAATTTTCTGACTTTCCTTTGTAAATGCCCCCAATTTTTTTCCTGAAAACTTTTCCAGGACCATAACAAATAAAACAAAACAAAAGAATTACGTATATCCATCGTTTGAATCGTGAGTTACAGTCTTGAGTTCATACAAAAATCCTATAGAAAAAAGCACTTTCAGTTTTTCCCAAATTTTCCAATTTCCAGGTAACTTTTCCAATTTTTCTTTCCCTAAAAACCTTATTCGAACCATTACGGACATTTAAAAAATAGCCAAATCTGTCCAGCCGTTCTCAGGTGATGCGCTTACCAACGAACAACACTTTATTTTTATTTATATGTTGTTTATTGTCTAATTTCAAGTTCCTTATAAAAATCTGTAGTTAAGCAAAGTCGTAGGTCACAGGCCAAGTATAATATAATGCCATTGATAAATCGTACAAAGTTAAATTATTGTTAAATTGTCAATCATTTAGACTCGGTGCCTGGCACCTCCACCATATGTTGCAAGTTTAATTAATGTTTGATAGTTTCATAATAACTTAATTAACTTTGTGCGATTAGTCAATAACGTTATAATATCTTGATATAATGATGATAATAGCTTGATCTGCGGCCTATAACTTTGCTTAACAAAGGGTAAGGATCTTGAAATTAGACAACGATCAACATTTAATAACTAAATATATTTAACAAATAATTAAAGTGAACATTTGATTTACTCATACAAAATAACTTTATAAGAACATAATAACATAAATAAGCTTAGAGCAAAAGAAAAATACACATTAATTTATAAACTAACACAATTTTATAACAATAAAGAAGTACATTAAAATATCTGGTGAAACTTACATATTTAATTCAACTGGGCACTCAGGGCACGGCGCTTATGATTCTAATGCTTTTAGCACACGCTCTGGGATCTTTTATATTCCAGAGGTACTGCTAGTTATTCGGGTCCCTATTAATATGCGCAATTAGGATTAGGTGCCTTACAAGCTTAAAAAGTTAGGTGCGCAAGAAAAATGTATGTCAGTTAGAGCAAATGGAAATTTCCCCAAAATGATTATTAAAAGAACCAAAGCAATTATCGCGGACTTGACTTTATCAAGCCGTACCGGAACAATGTTCCTACGGTAAGGAAACTATACATAGAAAATACTTTGAGAAAATACTTTTTGATGGAAACTCCTGATGTGTTAAGAACTCAAACTTTGATTTTTATCAAGTATCTTTTGATATAAATAAATCGTTTAAATGATATAAACACGTAATATGATAAAACGTTAACGCCAACATGTAACTCCCTCCTTAAGAAATCACCAAGAAGAGGTAAGTCAATTTTTCATTTTTTAGATAACGTAATAACGATTGGTATACAATTGTAGTGATGGAAGGTGTTTGGCAGAGAGCGATGGATGGAGTTTCTGAAGTAGGCCCACTAATGGCTAAGAGTTGTAGCGTCAAATTAAGGGGACGACGAAGAATTATATAATTCTGATTCGGATTCTGAATAAGTATTTAATTCTGATTTTGTCGTAATGATATATTACTATCAAGAAGACTTCGCTTACATTTTTCAAGTCTAATTGTCATGTGGTTTTTCTTACTATGTATTTGCAAAACAAATAAACTGTCATAACATTTTAACTTTACATGATTTTCATTGCTTCTTCTTTGTATTACTTTTAGGTGGTTCATATGTATATGAAGATATTGATGAAATACGTATCTTGTGAAAAATCAAGTGTTTATGATTGGAGAATTTTTATTCAACATGAAGAGTACCTTGAATAATAAACAGCAAGGGTAGATTTTCTAGCAGAATTGCGTTTTTATATAGCAGTTGTTTCTCACCTACAGATATTTTTGAAACTCCACATATTAGACGATATAATTCTCTTGGTTGTTTCCATTTTTTTTTGTTTCTTTTTACATTTTACCTTCAAATTCCATGTGTGTAGTAATTAGTCATAAAATAGACCCCAAATAACTGCACTGCACTCCTAATTCTGTGGGTTGGAATTTATAAGTTCCCCAATTGTAACCCGCTTTAAAAACAACTGTTTCATTTTATTCAATATTTGCAAATTAGAGTCAACAAGATGCAATTTTTAATGTATTTGCATATACAGCGGTCATCTACTGTCACATAAGCTAAGTTTAGTTAGTCTCATGTGCTAATTAGGTTTTTATGCTCATAAATTGCAATAATTTAAAGTATGTGCATTTGTCGTAACAATTGCGTGAATATTATCTTTCCCTGTATAATTTTAGTGATTTTTATTTTCGGTATGGATATACCCATAGGAGTATGTTTGGAAATCGTTTCTCACAAAGAACACACAACAAAGACAGAAAAACAGCTGCAACATGTAATGTAATTGGAAAACAAAATTGTGAAACTGGAAAATTTTTACATATTGCTAAAAGATAAATGTGGAAAAAACGTGCTAGTATTGCACAAAATATTATTAAAAATCAATTCACTGTATCCTAAGAAGACCCAGTAACGTTATGCAAGAGAAAATGTTAATTTGAATTCGAATGAAAACAACAGACGAAGGTCAAGTGTTGGACATCACAAGATGGGGACGATAACATCGAAGAGAGTGGAATGGGCATATCAATAGAATGGAAAGAGACATAGTATCAATGACCGCGCGAGACAAAATATCTGGCACACAAAGGCCTGAGGGTCAGACCATTGGTGTGAACATCATATGAAAACTAGTGTGGAAAATATAGAACTAAGATATAAATTCAGACGAAGAAGGAGAAAAAGAAGAAGATAAAGAAGAAAAACTATGTTGTTTACGTTAATTTAAACAAGAACGATACACCTTGAATATATGGCCTCATTAAATGCATAAAATATGCGGTAGCATTACTGGATAGTGGAATGCTCTGAGTATATTTTATACCTCTGATCTGGCATTATCTCATTGTTTCCACCTGCTGCTGATATATAAATTATTGAGTGATAGTAAATTCAATGCATAACATAAGTGAAACATTAATTAACCATAATAAAAAGGATTAGTAGTGAGTTTTTGACACTTATAAAAGAATTTGTTTTGTGTTTAGGGTAAACGGTGTAAGAATCTGGCAATGCGCATCTTAAAATGTAGTATATTATTATTAATTTCGTAAATACGAAAATCCAAAATAGCCAAACCAAATAAAGAGAGGAAACCGTATAAGAATGCAAAACAATATATTTCCTTTCCGTGCAGGTAAAACATATTTCTATTTAAGTACCTCTTGAAGAATAGACGTGCATATGTAAATACGTAACTGAAAGCTTGAGAAAGATGTCCTATAAGTAGCGAATTATTAAGTGCCAAAAATGTGTGCTTGCAAAGGAAGAAAACAAATTTATGTTTATCTCAAAAAACATGCTGTATATTTTTATATTTTGTTGAATTTCACAACTGACCATTCAAGCTAATAGTTTACAGCCTCATTAAAAAAAATATGTATGTCACTTGTATGTCATAAATAAATTATTTTAATAATTGCTTGTAAATATATTGGAGAATATTATATATAACAAATTTTTCTTTTATAATTATGTATATTGTAATAGTCGATTAAATAGTCATTCTAGTGAAATCAATTTTTTATTTTTATTTTTACAGAACTAGACAGTGTTCGAGGTATCACAACAATATATATTAATATATATATTTGAAAGCAATTATTACTTAACATAATTTTCGCAATTGACTTGGTATGATCTCCACTTATCATCATGTACAGAAAGGCTTGTCAATCGTTTCATTGCGAAAGCTTATCGATAAACCGTTTGTTTCGGCAAATACATTTCTTGGACGATATTAATCCATCTGAATACGTTAAGTAGACACATAATAGAAAAGTAATATTGGAAAGTGCTTAAAGATTAAAAACGTTTGTAACGCGGACTGACTTACTCTGTTGCCTGTGCAAATGGCATGCCTATAAATGAAGGGCTCAGAGTTTCAGTGTACATTTCCATTCCTGTTCCCCTCAAATAATCATTGGTCCAGACCTGCATACCTGGTGACTGCAATCATTTTTACATTTGAAGAAAATTAATGTATGTAAGTTAGTATAAACGTTTCATCTTCGGTAACACATGTACATATTTGTAAGTAGATCTATAGGGACAACAAGAAATTCGTCGAGCATCCTAAGTACATGGGTGAAAATACAGAAAAATATGTATTTTCAAAAAACTTGGTTACATTGTTAAAGGTTGAAG
Organism: Amphimallon solstitiale; assembly: GCA_963170755.1. Taxonomy (NCBI): domain Eukaryota; kingdom Metazoa; phylum Arthropoda; class Insecta; order Coleoptera; family Scarabaeidae; genus Amphimallon; species Amphimallon solstitiale. The sequence goes on along the minus strand of OY720682.1, from coordinate 80,200,686 downwards.
TTATTCTGCAGAGCTATCGTATATATATATTTCTGATTTCAGTGTGATTATTTAATTCGAGTAATTTTAAATTAATAAAGATACAGGTAGAGGCACATCTTATAGTATTATTTAAAAACATATATAATACAGTGAAGGTAGTGCATACGTATATAATACTACTATATTGTTCGTAGCAAGTAGAATTTTGCTCCAATATAATGAAATAGAAAACAATTCTATGACGTTTTCCTGTGATCCGGTCAAAACTGTGCAAATGTTAAAAAATGTTGTTTGTGTATCACATATTATTATAGACATTTAATTAAAGTTGGTAAATCATCAAATACACAAGACGGTTTAAAAGTTTACAAATGCTTGACAATTAATTATTGTGCCTTTTTAAATGAATAAAGAAGTAAGAAATATTAAATATAGTATTAATTAAAATGTATAATTCGTATTATGAATTCGAATAATTAAATTTTAAATGTGAATATAAGACGATATTCTAATTAAAAAATGAGGTGTGGCCACCACACGACTTTCTTATACGTATGAAAGTGTTACTTCCAGTCCGAATTTTGAAATTTCATTTATACAAAAAATAATCTTAATCCAACTCTAAATACTTTTGTTCTATTCATAAATATACATAGAATGCATAATTTACGACATATTTGCAAAAAATCGTTATTCGGTAAGAGTAAAAGTGATACTTACGGTCCGAATTTTGAAATTTTTTTATACAAAAAATATTAGAAATTAAGTTCTAAATACTTTTATATTCGTAGCGTACCTGTCTAAAAAGCATGACTTGCAAAATATTTCCAGGAAACTGATTCTCGATAAGACTAAAAGACCTACTTCCGGTAGGAATTTCGAAAAACTTTTTTAATAAAATTGTTCACAATTTAAATTCTAAGTACATATGAATTCTTTATAAATTTGTTTAAACTTAGTAATTGACAAAATATTTGCAAAATTCGATTTTTTCAATGAAGTAAACTACTACTTCAGGTCTGCTGATTTTGCTCAAAATCTAATCAGTTCTCAAGAGGGAGATTATATTCGTAAATACAAAGTTTGGAATTGATATCTGACAGACATTTTTTAAAAACCACTTTTTTGGTATCAGGGGACCTCAACACGTGGACATAAAAAATCTCGAGGTCGAAAATTTTCATCATCACAATACTTTTTTATACTACGTATAAGAAAGTAAAAGTATTCTTTTATTTTAATTATTGATTATTTAAACGGTCCCTATATATACTGTGGGAGATCATCTGAGCAAATATTACTGCGTAGGTTTCTAGAACTGCCTACAGTTGCCTCCGTTGCCTTTTGTACGCAGACTCTCTCTGTGAGTTACCTACTAAATCATCGCTGTGAAATGCTCTTTTGTGATAATAATATGTAATCAATTACCTGATATAAATAAACATATGAATACTTATCTGCATGGTCTCGAGTGAGTCTGGTTGACGTTTGTATCCTTTTAAGATCTTGATAAGGTAAGCATAGGCAGTGCAATTATGTTGCATTTGTCTTTATAGAGTATATGGATATCCTTCTAAGATATCATAAGTAGAAAGAAAAGCATATCTATATAAATCATGTATAATAACATTGAACATTGTAACTACACCAACATTAACAACATTACCATATAAGAATATAATTCACTTTTCAGTAGAATATGCAGGTATATATGTATTAATATTGATATTGATTCATTTATATCAATTTTGTTAAGATATTATCTTTAATTAAGTGTCTATTATATGACAGTGTAGATCTCGATATAGAATTAAATACAAGAACACCAGTTTTCTACATAATTGCGTATATAACATTACACTAAATAATGTTTGTATACAAATATAAAATAGATACTGCTGTATTCTCACATACAGCCTAAATATTAAAGAAAATAATTGTATTTATAATAAAATTAGATGTCGAAATATAAAACTCTCTGACATATCAACTATATATTTAATTGTGTTTATAAAGCATCAACTTATCTGGAGACGCGTTAAGTTCAGTTGCACGTCATCGATGACGTTTACATGTTGTCATAACTGTATTAGAGAAACTAAAAAAGTTACTTTGTTAAATTATACTTGAGGGCATTTATTTCATTAGCTTAAATAGAAGATTTATAAATTGATCGTAATATTTATGGCAAATAAACACATAATATCCGTTTCAATATTAAATTTCTTTATTACATATTTTTAATAGACTAATAGTTCAATTCGGTGTTGACAGATAAATTATATCTGTCAAAAAGACGTGCGTCGTGTATATTCTTCCTGTAAAATTTTTCATGTTTATTTTTGCTTTGATATAAATTGTCTAAAAACAGTGTTTCTTAGAAGTGTATTTATTATTTATTTGCGTCCATTGAATATAATGCCGAAAGGTTTCTGTAAACAGTCGAGGCTTTTTACAAACTTTTCTATAATCATGTGTTAAATTTAATGTGAATAGCGTAAGTATTGCTTATTTTAAATTATATTATGGATACGTAATGAAACATTTAAGGTTTTTCGACAATCTAAATCAATATAATAAATAAGTTGAGAAAGACTGAAGTCTTAGAGCATTTCAGTTACTAAATATATTACGTTATAGTTATTGTATTGTGAATAATTTTTTTCTTTGGTTATACCAAATGTCACTGGCAGAAATAAAGATAGATCCGGCAACATATACAAGGCGAGCCGTCATGGATCTGGTATGACGTGCAACTGAATGTAACGCGTTTCCACCATATGTGTTTTGTATATGTTGAAATAAGACGATCGGTATTTATATTCAATAACATTTTTACATACACTTTAGTAATCGTGCAAAAATCAATGAAGTTGTTACAATTTCACAAGTTTCTCTATTAAAAATCCACTGGAATCATACTTCATATCGTTTGTGTCTTCATGAGCTGATGAATGCGTAATATCTAAACTGGCATAAATGCCAAATTCAGTAATAAAAAACAACTTTGGTATGCTTTTGGTAATACATATCATGGTTATAGCTGTCAATTTAAATCGGAGGTTATACTTATGTTATGTATTTATTTGTCATTTTTCATCTTACAAAATAGATATTTTGATTTAATGCTTGCGCAGAACAGGTTAGGTCACATTGTCCATCTCTCACAGTTGGGATGTAAAATTACACAATATAAAGATGCATCACAAGCAATGTAGTAGTATTATATGCATGGTTTATTTATAATGAAACACTGACGTATTGGCTGGATAAGTTTAATCAATGTATTACATAAGACCAAAATCCTTCTTCTGTATTGCAAAGACAAATATTACAATAACCACAAAAGAAATGGGTTGAAGATAAATCTCGGTAAAAATTGAATATCTCCAAAGACTAGATGCAAAGCAAAAGAGTTCCTTAGGGAACAATATTTGAAGCTTATATTTGGAACTACTGGGTATAAGAACAGACGGTCTATCAGAATGGTAATGATTCTATTAACAAGGCAGTACAAATTCAACAAACGCATAAAGAACAAGAGCTTGATAGAAGATCTAGATTCCATAAAGCAAAGAAGAAACTATGATTCACATGCTCTTCCAGTACAAAGATTCCTAAGTTGGACGTATATAGAGAAAAATGTCAATCAGAGCAGCTATATCTAGTCAAAAGAACAAAGCTGGAAATGTACTCTAAGGAGACATGAGAACTACAAAGATTTGCAAAGACCGAAGTGAAATAGCTAATATCGGCCACTTCAAGACAACTAATCCAATCTAAAATAGTAATATTATACTAAAACATAATATATCTGGGGAACAAATCATTTTTTTATGTCAAATTATAAATTTGGTATTTGATAGAATACCCCTTGATTTTGTGTTCTACTCATAAAATCATTAGTAATATATGTAGATAATTTTGAGATATAAAATTTTATACATGAAATCAGAAACAAATATATAAATAAATTATTACACTAAACAATAAATAATTTAGCTCGTACAAACAAAATATCAATAAGATTTGAAATTATCTACAAATATGGAGAAAGTTACTACAACTAAATAAGAAATTATTAGTAACCCTGACAATTTTAAAATATTACATACAACTTATTAAATGTTTACTTTATTATAGTTAAATATAAATATTCGTAAGAAAACTTACAGTTTTAAATGACCTCATGGCGAATAGGTTGGCCATCATTGTGGAGAATCCAGGTGCAAGGCAAGATTGAGCAATAAAACCTAATTTCAGTTCAGCAAGACAAATAACGTCGTCACCCTGTTTCCAGTCCCAAGAAGGAATGTTTAACAAATAAGCCTGCGGAAAGAAGTTTCAATATACTTGCAATAATTTAAAATTAAATGTACTTATATTAAGTTATTTGCATATCAAAAGTACATTTTTATTGTTGGGAGTTCGCAATTAGTGGTAGTTGTGAAATTATTGTTAAATATTTTGAAGTAACATTATACAAGATGGATGATATTTAAATATTTGTAAATATTAATATTTAAAGACAATGATGCTGTTGATAGATACTTTCTGGTAATACGTCATTAATTAAATGCACAAGTAAAATATTTACAATTATTTTTATCAATATTTAATTTGTGAAGATTCGTAACAAGTTTTTGCTCTTGTTTCATTCTCAACCGATTTCTAGACTTAAACATTAAAAAATATTATATATTATCCTATGACGTTTAAAAGTTGATTTTACCAATATTAAAAGTGTAGAATACACTTATCTGTTATTAAGGTTGACGTACGAAGCATAAACTTATTGTTTTCTAGGAACTAAACATGGAGTATGTGGTTTAAAACTAAAGAAAAGCAATGTAACACCTTTACCACATTAAATAACAAAAAAACTAAACACGTATTTCGACAACTATGTTGTCGTCTTCAGTAGTACTGATAAAAAACCGAGTTGTCTATACACCGTAGAGTAACAGAACAACACTGATTTCAAATTTACAGGCATGGGTTATTTATACTTTTACCTAACCTATTAACTACATCATTAACGGTACCTGATCACTGCACTATTAATACAGTATTATAGTATTAAGCGTGACGAATTTAACGTTCAGTGATTAAGTATCGTTAATAGCTTAAGTAGCTTTGATATAAGTATAAATAAGTCATCGCTGTAATTTTGAAATCAGTGTTGTTCTGTATACGCTAGGGTGTATAGACTAAGCGGTTTATAATCAGTGCTACTGAAGATGATAACATAGATGTCGAAACACGTATTTAGTTTTTTGTTATTTAGTGTGGTAAAGGTGTTTTTGTTTAGTATCAAGCCACAGACTTCATGATTAGTTTTATAAAACTGTTGTTAGTACTAATGAAGAGCTAAATTATTTCAGTAAACTAATTGGACAACTAGTGTAGACAAAAATAGCGAGGTCACTAGAAGACATATCTGCATACAATGCTGTTGACTGTGGTGGACGACAAAGTTTGCAATGTGTCAACACAAACGACTTCGACAATGAAGTGATATATGTAAGGTTATCTTTAAAGACTTTAATTAGTTATGAGAGCCAAAAGAAGTTGACATGAATAATCTGAAATTTGGTATATTCACATTACACGCCCAAATACGATTTTTTAAAATACTTCTCCATTTGTCTTCTAAAATTCCAATAAAAAATGGTAAGTTAGACTGGAGGGTGAGAAATACCTAGTTAATAAAAGGAGAGAGAGGAAAATCCAAGAAAATTTTTAAGTAGAACTTGGTCTCAATGTCGATGTCCTCAAGCGGGGTTACGGTAGCAGTAATTGTCTCTCTTTCTCATATAGTCAACAATTCTTTCATGACTGGCTGTTTTCTAGAGTATTTAAAACTTGCCAGTATTGTCCATATTTACAAAAAAGCTGTTTTGATGACATAAATAACTACAGACCGATAAGCTTACTGACGCGTTTTCGTAAATTGTTTGAAAAAGTAATGCATGAGGGCTTATAGGGGAAGGTTGCCTAATTTGAACCACCGCCTAAATTGAACCACGCAAATAAATTTTTTTTGGGAAGCAACTTCTACCATCTGATGGCCAACTATTGAAATTTGTGATCGAAAACTTATAGTCGTTCCATTACAGTGCCGTTTATAGTTTGCACTGGTTACTGGCAGCGTAGTTTGTATTGTAGTGGTGTTTACTGTAATATTTTACTTCGCGTACTTAAGGCATTAACGCAAGGTTTATTCTGGTAAGTACTTTATGATATCACAGTTATATTTGTTATAGTGTTTTTGATATATCTTACAAATTTCAAATAAAAACAACCGTAAATATAATTTTTAGGTTAAGTTAAAATTAAACTCGTGTTGTTCCCTTAATTGAACCTGGTATTGAATTCTAAAATTGAACCGGTTCAATTTAGGAAACGTGTGAGGGAGTTAGTTTAGTTTATTGAAAATTTCTATATTAGTATATTAAAAAATGTCTATATTATTTTTTCTTGAAGTAAATACTAGAGAATAAAATATTTTCAGGATTATGTCATCGAAAAAGAGAGGCAAATATGGTAAATGGTCCGAAAAGGATATGGCCATTAAGGCTTACAAAGATGGAGTTGGATTAAATGAATGCCAGCGAAGATTTAACATTAATAAATCAACTCTACTAAGACATGTTCGACAAACAAATAAAATCGCAAATAATTGCATAAAAAAAATGGGTATAAAAATTGCTTTTAATGTTGAAATGGAGGCATTATTAGTCAAACATTTTCTAAAGTTTGAAGAAGTGCTTTTTGGTTTAACAATAAAAGATGTCCGAAAAATTGCATTTCAACTAGCAGAAAAGCACAAACTACCTCATAGATTTAATAAAACAAAATGCATTGCTGGAAAAAATGGTTTTATGGATTTATGAGACGTCATAAGGAATTATCACTGAGACAACCAGAATCTACTTCGCTTGCGCGAGCAAGAGGTTTTAGCAAGGAAAGAGTAACAGAGTTTTACGATCTTTTGGAAAAGTTAGTTGACAAATACAAAATTGATGAGACTACAATATTTAATGTTGATGAATCCGGGTATTCCACAGTTCAAAAAAGAATGGAGAAAGTTATAGCTAAAAAAGGCAAAAGACAGGTGGGTGAAATTACCAGTGGTGAACGTGGAGTTCACACAACAGTTGTGTGCTGTACTAATGCTGCTGGCCTTTATATCCCCCCTATGCTAATTTTTAAGAGAAAAAGATATTCTCCTGAATTATCAAAAGGTGCTCCCAGTGGAAGTATTTGTCACATCTCTGACTCTGGTTACATCAACTCCAACTTATTCCTAGTTTGGCTAAAACATTTCCACGAAATTGTACGGAGTGGCTCCAACAAAGGTGTTCTTTTGCTAGTATATGGTCATACAACTCATAGTAATAACTTAGAAGCTTTAGAATTTTGTCGCGAAAATCATATTCATCTTCTTCAGCTACCTGCACATACAACACACAGGCTCCAGCCTTTAGATGTAGCATTTTTTAAACCTCTACAAAGTTATTACGTGCAGGCACAAGATTCTTGGTTGAGAGCTCATGTTGAACAAGCAATTTCAGCTTACGATATTGCAGAACTTGTAAATGAAGCATATGGAAAGGCAGCGACTGTAGGAACAGCCGAAAATGCTTTTAAAGCACCAGGCATTTGGCCTGTCAATAGGAATCTTTTTCCAGAACACTTTTTTGCACCTTCCCTTGCAGTCGAGCAACAAATGGAAAAAGACAAGGAGCAGGATGGTCAATCTTCATCTACTATTTTGTCCGAAATCAGTCCTAACACATTCAATGAAAGTTTAGAAGCGATATGTACCTTTCCAAAGAATTCCCAAGTCAGCGGTACTCCAAAAAGACGCCAATACACCACATCATCAGCTGTAGAACTGACTAGCACACCATACAAAGACGAATTGGCGGCAAAAAAAAAGAAATAAGGAAGAGTCAGAAGCAGCAAAAATAAGTAGGAAGTGCAAGAAAACTCAAAATGTTATTGAAAAAGTAAAATTTGATTTGTTCAATAAAACAGAAGGATTCATTAAAAACAAAAAACCGAAAAAAAAAGCCGAAATTACAACACAGAAAAAATAAAAAACCAAGGTTAGATGAATCAACTTATTTAAGCGAAGAAGATAAAGATGCACTGTGTTTGTATTGCCACGATTCTTATTCCAACTCTGTAGCGGAAGAAGGGTGGATTAAATGTCAAGTGTGCTCGGAATGGGCACACGAGGAGTGTGCAGGAGTCGAAGAGGACGAGATTTTGATCTGTGATATGTGTAAAGAATAGCTTTTAATATGGGTTCAAATTAGGTTACCAGTGGTTCATTTTAACCAACTGGTAGCCTAATTTGAACCGTTATCCATAAAATGGTTTTTTATATTATACACAAAAATGTTTTCGTCTTTGTTATTTTCTTTGTGTAAAAATAAATGTTTGTAAATTTGTCTATCGTTTGAGTTTGAAATGTCCGCTTAAGGTTGATTATTCTCGGAATAATGTTTATTTCTTTCAAAGTGGTTCAAAGTAGGCAACCTTCCCCTATAACTTCTTTGTAAAACATAAGTTAATAAGTTGATCTCAACGCGGTTTTCACAAAGGCAAAACATTGAAACCGCATCGATTCATTTCGCAGATCGTATTCCGTCTGCTCTTGAAAGTAAAAGGAATACTGGGTGGTGTTCTTCAAAAGCTGGACCATTACGGCGTTAGAGGTATTGCTATTGCTTGGTGCAGTAGTTATTTATCAAACAGGCCTCACTAGGGATTATAAAACAATGCACTCTAAGAGTTAAACTATAAACCAAAAGGTACCACAAGGCGGCATCCTAGGACCCTTGCTGTTCTTAATTTACTTTAATGACATCTACTCCTTAAATTGTACCTGCAGTCCACTTTTGTAATGAATTATACAGACGATAGAACTCCTTTTGTGGAGGCTAATAGTTTTAACTACCTTTAGGTTATAGCCAGTTCTTCCATAAAAGAAATTGAAGAGTGGTTTATTAAAAACAAATTACATGTAAACCATTATAAAACAAATGTAATGCTCTTCAAATCTGCACAACTTACTTACTCGGCACACGTAGAGTTCAACAATTGTAAATATCAGACAAAATTTAGCGGCTGCTTGCTGAATTTCTCAAATGGAAGCAACACATCGATGTATTATGCGGAAAACTATGCAATTTCTGCTACAGTATCCGGCTAATGAAGGAACTTGTTAGCGAATATGAATATGATCTTTATAATACAAAAGTGAATCATACGTACTAGACTAAACTCCAATCAGTCATACAGAGGTTACTTCAGAAATAATAATCTTTTGATAGTCTTTGATATTTGTATTTATAGAGTACTAATATTCCTCTTTAAAAGCAGAACACCGTTTGATAAAATTGCCTCCAGCCATGAATACGGTACCAGGCATCCCTGCTTCTATCCAAAACACAGACTTACCCTGAATGAAAGTGGTTCGGGGTATGCATGATTAAAATTTGCAGAAGAACATTAGAGATATTTTAGTACTCTAACCGTATTTAAGAATAAAACATTTATGTTATTATGTTAAATGGAACCGTACACTATGGAAGTGTACATATCCATATATCATTGCAAAGATAATTTGAATGGCTATCATTATAATATCTAGAAAGTATAGCAATGTATTTAAAATAAAAAGTTGAAGGTGGTTATGAAAATTTGGAACACCCCTATATTTATAAATAAAATTAGAAAATGCACAGTCGCATACTACAGTACGTAAAGTCTCATTGCTAAAGCGTTATTAGTTTTCATACTAAGCTCCGCCGACACACTATTGCACCACCCGGTATAGCATTATTATTGTTATTATTATTATTGTCAATTAAGCCACTAGGTCGATATGATATTTTAGATTTGTTTTTTACATTACTTTACATGTAGGTATATACAGCATGTGTAAAATAATATTGGGGATAGGACATATGTATACTATGCATACCGGCAACAATGCGCAGGTCGTGCCAGTAAAGTACGATTGGCATTTCAGTTGCATACAGTCAGCCGATGGATGAACATGTATTTATCTAAGCATGCATCACACGCTTCGTAAATACATATTTACCAAATAAGAATTCAAAATGCTTCTGGGAGTTTTATTATATTGCGTATACAACGCAGTAGAAAAATAAAAGCACAATTCTAATTAAACATTAATTCTTAGTAAATTATGCTATAAATTTACTAAGAACGGAATTTTAATGAAAATAAAAAATATACTCTAAACAATACTATAAAATAAAATGTTATCGTATAGGCTCAAAAATGCCTCTTTCAGCAGCAAGACATTTTCCGAGTCTATCATAAAAAAAAAATTTTTTCTCGCACATTATGAATCATATCAACAGTCAATATAATTCGTAATGTGCCAGGAATTCTTTATGATAGACTCGGAAAATGCCTTGCTGCTGAAGGAGGCATTTTTGAGCCTATGCGATAACATTTTATTTTTTAGTATTGTTTAGAGTATATTTTATATTTTCACTAAAATTCCGTTCTTAGAAAATTTATAGAATAATTTACTAAGAATTAATGTCTAATATAATAATACTCCCAGAAGTATTTTGAATTCTTATTTGGTAAATATGTATTTACGAAGCGTGTGGTGCATGCTTAGATAAATACATGTTCATCCATCGGCTGACTGTATGCAACTGAAATTTGAAATGCTGATCGTACTTTACTGGCACGACCTGCGCGTTGTTGCCGGTGCGCATAGTATACATATTGCCGTGATCCCTACATTGGTCAGGCATTATAAGATAAATAAATAATTATGTAATAGAATAAGTAAATAATTTTTTAGTAGTAAGTGTAATTATGGAAAAATGTATCATGAGTTGCATAACCGCAACGGCGTAGCATTATAATGTTAGGTAGATGACAATTAAAAATTGTAACAAAATTTATTTGAAAGGTATAAAAATAAATACAAAAATAAAGTTCATGTATTCTATATTTGTAGAAACGAGGAGCACAAGATGCAATTTCAATATGCAAAGACAGAACCAAATTTTATGCATTGTGTGAGAGTCGCATTAAATATTTTGAGCAATAAACCACTATTCAAAATGAATAACGTATTAAAAATAAATAACAGAGAGACAGTTATGATGAAAGATGGTGTAGTCAAAAGAGTTAGTCATTTGAATGCCGTAAAGTTACATGAAAAAGGTGAAATTAGATATTTACGACATGAAAACATCTTTCATCATGAATAGACGTAAATTTATAAGGGATTGTTATTTGTTCGACATTCTATGGTCACACTTAACAATATGATAAATACCTGAGACTTATATCTAAGCATAATTTTATAAGGAATATGTAAAAAAGGTATATTTTTATTCGACACAATATAATGTGGAAAAAACTTCAGTAATAGCAGGTTAAATCCAGTTTTATCCAGGAAAAATTCCGAAAATAACACGTTAAAATTGGTTTAATCTCATTAAATCTACAAAGAAAAAACAATGTTCAATATTGTTAACAGCTGCATACAAATCAACCTACAAGAAGACGAGGAAAGATGGTTCGAAGATATGGATGAAGTTATCAAGGTCCAGGTTCATAATAACATAATTAATAAAAGGAGCATTCCAGTCGTATGCAATGTTTTTCCTGTTATTTCAAAGGAAACGTCTGCAAAAGAAAAATACGAATAGTGTTAAATAGTGGTAAAAGAATGTATTTAAATAATGATGAAAGAAGCAACGAATTCATCTATAAACATAATGAAGGATGGCGTTAATGAAAAGGAATGTACCTACCAAGATAAGAAAATCGCAAATGTGCATAGACATTAACAATAATAAACAATTTGAGTGCGTGTATAATTTGTGTAATTTCTATATGTCAAACAATATGGGTGCAGGTCAGCCTAGGGAGAACGTCAAGAAAATAAATCTGAGCAGGACAATGCCAACATAAACGTTAGTGCGGAGATTGTGGCTCTGCGAACGAAGTATGGTTTTTTCTGATGACGGAAAATTATAAAAAGCCGGGAAGGAGGCAAGTACGGGAGAAGTGGCAGAGAAGCAGTCGATCTCTAGAAGTGAACAAGTTGCCGAGCTCTAGTAACCGAACTTGTAAAAGAAGCGGTTGATTTTTCATTTCGTTCGATGATTGCAGGCGTGTAATACACTGCATAAAAATCATCCTTAGTAAAATGTATTAAGTTATTTTATTTTCAATAAGTAATTTTCATTTCATAATTAATTTTTGCCATTTAGCTTAATTTCATTTATTTTTTTTAATTATTACTATGATGGACCAATATAAGGAAGAATTTGATGAAATGTATAAACATCATAAGTAAGTTTCACTTAAAATAAATTATGCTAAAGATGCTATGTGGAAATATTCATCTTTAGCAAAGCGTTTAAAAATTTATTTAATATTTTGGATGCGATTATTATCTTTTTTGTTATAAGTAGACTAATGTAATAAATAATGGGATTATTGTTAACAATGTAGAAAGGCATCGATGACACAACGTGTGAATGTTTGTTAGCGATGTTATATATGCATTGTTAACAAGTTTTAGATACAAAATTTTATGGGGATTTCAAATATATTAATATACGTAAGGATGGGAGCATTTTGATGGACAATATCCAATTTGTGATATGTACAACGCGTGAATGTTTGCATATGATGATTGGTGACGGTCTTATCAAGGTGTTTTCTGTTTTGTATTTTCAAAGATACTTCGTGAAAATGAATGTCTTTGGTAAGGCTAAAATTTTGGCGTCGTATAATAAAATTATTATTTCTTTGAAACTATACAGTAGTGCTCACAAGGCTACGTTAATATAGAGAGAGGAGAATATAAGTGGGGGGTGTACATCAGACAGCGACGAACCTAAGAGGAATCAGTTGCATATAACCTGTGGGAGAGCGCAGAACAGGATGGAGTATTCATTAGCGGAAAAAGTACAAATCGTAAAGTGGTATCATCAAGGTCACTCGACTCTATCCATTAGAGGCCTTTTTAGAAATAATTTTGAAAATCGGCCTGTTCCTTGTATTGATACAATTCGCCGCTTTGCAAATAATTTTGATAAATTCGGATGTGTTTCACCTTCTAAACATAAGAAACCAAAAGAAAATGCGAACGAAGAAAATATTCGTTTCATTTAAAATATCCTATTTACATTGTATTTTATTTACTTTGATGTTAGGAAATAGGGACAAATAAAAATAACATTGAAGAATTCACATGACAAATGTTTTGCGTTGTATGTGAATACGTTCACCGCACTTTCTCGCTAGCCAGGGTGTTATAGTATGCGGCTACGCTAGCCATACCCCACCCATATTCCCCATTCCGTATATTAACGTAGCAGTGTGCGCATTACTGTATAATGTTAAAATTTGAATATAGCAAAGAGTGATATCTATTCTAAATCTATATGTTATATTTGTAATGTAATGTGTTTTTCGTATTTATAAAATACACGTTTTTTTTTACCTGTAATTGGAAAGTAAAAAGAACAATTTCTTTTACGGCCACATGTGGCAAGAGAATTATTTCTTCGATGATGTTATTATAAGATGTTAAAATTGAATATAAATATTTTATGAGATTTAGTTTTTTTATTAGTAACCTTATCCTATTAATTTTAAATAAGAAATGTTGTTGGAAAAACAAAAGGAGTATCACTGCTAGAACCTACAAGAAATATATGAATGTTAATGGAGATTGAATTTATAAATTTAATAAAGAATTTTTTTATATGACAACGTTATCTCTACATTCGTAAATGATGCAGCTTTGTATTATCGTAGTTTGATTAAATTATGCCGGTGCAAAATTATTATATTTAATTTGAAAACAAGGCGATAGCATAAATATATCTGGTAATAACACATTTATTATAAATAAAGAATAATAGACATTTATCATCAGATATATGCTATCATCGCAATATGTCCTATCCCCAATATGATTTTACACATGCTGTATGTAAAGTGTGTGATTGAAACTAAAATTGATAGGCATATATCCAGTTTAACTCTATATATTTGAAGTTCAATAATACATTAACTTAATTCACAGGTGTATAATATTTAATTGGCAACGTATTTAAAGTGCATTTAAATTGACTAATTTAAATAGGCAATATGAAATATATGGCAACTTCTACATAAATCTATTGGCATAAACCATCAATAAACCTTTTTATACTATACCGCCTTATGAAACGCGTATTCTGATGTACTATTATTAGTTTATTACATGAACAAAAGAAAAAAATAATTAAAAGAATTAGGATATTATTATTATTATAATTACCTTGTTATGATACTGCATTAGTTGAATTATTACCCTAATATCATCACTATAATTCTTGATAGAAATAACCCTCATAATATTCGCTGCATCTTCGGCATCCGGATCTTGGCAGTATTTATTCGCTAGTACCAGACAGGCATCAGCTTCGTGTACCTGTTAGAAATTCAGCATAAATACAGAATATTCATACATTAACAACGTATTAGAGTATATGTAATCTATTCTATTCGAATAATTATAAAATTACTGTTCTAATTCATAAAATATTTATTAGGCATGTGTACCTATTCATTAACTCTCTATATACATATATGTATATTTAACATGCAATTGATTTTTTTTTGTTTTGATGTCGCTATACAAATATTAAAATCTAATTTTTATGTCAGCCATTCTTAATGTGCAACTATAATATTTATACCTAAGAACATTCACGACGAATAGCATGTGGGTGAATTAATAAAGTAAACAAATCTATAGGTATCCATGTACATACAAACGATAGTAGGCCAACTTACCGAAATATTGGCCCATCTCGTGTTGGATATATTAGAGCTTTACATCCTAGATATGCAGCACATATAATAACAAGGGTGAGGATAGCAATAGTTTGTTGGTAAATAATATATGTATATAAGCATATGTTCATAAATATTATATACATATATAATAGACATAATTCCAGGATTGTCTCACTGTACCTGGTCTCTGGGATACTGTTCCTTAGACGAAACAAAACTATATTTTGATTTTAGGGGACAATCAAATGGAAATCATTCAACACTTATAAATATGTACGTATATCTGATGACATTTCATAGGCTGAGAAACGAAATCGAGCAGAATGAAGAGAGAGCGGATTTTGCAAAATAAAACAGAGTTTCATGATAGCCAAGTCGGAAATAATGAAAAATTAAAGATGAAGATGATAAGTAAATAACTTATAATAATAATAGAAACAAAGGTATTTTATGAGAGTTCCTTAAAAAAATTAAATTTAGTGTGACCAAAGCTATTTTGGTTTAGAATACTTAGATGTTTTCTTATCTTATACAGTCCCTAGTGTAATTCAAATTGTCAAATTGTTCAATTGTAGTAATGTTAGTTATTTAACTGGGTGTGTGAAGTGAGCCCCCCTTTTTTCAAAAATCGAAAATCTGACGTTTTTTTCTGGTTGTTCTGGGTTTGTTGAGATAATTGAAAAAATGACTTTTTCATCCAGACCCCCTTTCTTGAAAAATGAAATTCTAATGGTTGTTCCAAGTTGTTACAGTTGTTCTAAACATTGTTTCACAGAATTTGGAAAAAAATTCAAAATTGACGGGGGTAATCTGAAAAATAAGTTTTTCCAGTCCCTTTTTTTTTGAAAATCGAAATTCTGATGACTGTTCTAGATTTATGCTAAATAGTTCCAAAGCATTCCAAAGAAAAAACATAATCGGCCGAAAAATGGCAAAAAACATGTTTCGCCAGCCTCCTTTTTCCGAATATCGAAATTTTGACGGTTGTTGTAGGTTATTAGAGATTTGTTCAAAATTGTTTCAAAATGATTTTAAAGGAAAAAATTAAGCTGGCTCGAGATAATAGGAAAAAACAATTTCCTGACAGCCCCCTTTTTGCAAACAAAATTTGACGGTTGTTCTGGGTTGAGCTGGATTTGTTCTAAATATTGTTCACATCAGTATCGTATCTCCCATATACAGGGTGAGTCATCTCCGCGGGTAAAGCCGATTATGCGGTTTTCTTCTTGTGATATCTGCTCATTAGGAGCACATTTTAAAAATATTTTACATTATATAGTGTGTTCCATAACTTGGTGGCTAACTATAGTTATAGTTTTTTAAATGGAACACCCCATATATTATTGCATTTTTGTATTCCCCGTATAATTTTTAGTCAAAAAGTAATAATATAGTATAGGCCTAAAATCTAAAGTTTTTGACTTATTCCCATTTTTTTGAAAAATTCAATTTTTGAATAAAATAATGTTTCTCGAAAACGACGTATTAATGGACAAAATTTTATGCAGTATTGTTTACAATAAGAGGTCCTAATAGAAGCATGTTTTATTTTTTTACAGTTACTAACTGCATGTGCAGAAAACTGGATTAAAATTATATGACACGTTTTTGTATAAAAGTAAATTCTATTAAATAGAACACCCTATATATCAGTTTATTTTTGAATTGTTTATTAAAATTCATGTCAGAAAAATGTAAGACGTTAATACTTTAAAAGTGACTATTACTGAGCTACTGTCTGTTTTTGATATAATTTTGTTAGTTTTTGTATAAAAGTAATTTTCTTCAAATGGAGCACCCTGTATATCAGTTTATATTTGAATTTCTTATTAAATTTCACATCAAAAATATGTAAGACGTTAATACTTTAAAAGTGATTATTACTGATCCATTGTCGCTTTTTGATATAATTTTGTCCGTAATAAACTATATTAATTAAAACCATAAAACTGACAAAATTATATCAAAAAGCGACAATAGCTCAGTAATAGTCACTTTGAAAGTATTAACGTTTTACATGTTTATTAAACTTAATAAGAAATTCAAAAATGAACTGATATGCAGGTGTTCCATTAAAAAAAATTACATTTATACAAAAACGTATCTTGTAATTTTAATCCAGTTTTCTGCACATGCAGTTAGTAACTTTAGAAAAATAAAATATTCTTCTATTAGGAGCTCTTATTGTAAACAATACTGCAAAAAATTTTGTCCATCTAATACGTCGTTTTCGAGAAACATAATTTTATACAAACATTTAATTTTTCAGAAAAATGGGAATAAGTCAAAAACTTTAGATTTAGGCCTATACTATCATATTACTTTTTGACTGAAAATTATACGGGAAATACAAAAATGGAATAATATATAGGGTGTTCTATTTAAAAAACTATAACTATGGTTAGCCACCAAGTTACGGAACACTCTGTATAATACAAAATATTTTTAAAATGTGTTCCTAATGAGCAGCTATCACAAGAAAAAAACCGCATCGAAATATCTTTACTCATAAAGGCATAATCGGCCTTACCCGCGGAGATGACTCACCCTTGTAAAAAAATTATTGCAGAAAAATAAAATTCGAAAGTGTGAAGTTAGCTCCCTTTTCTGGAAAATCGAAATTCTGGTGACTGATCAATTAGGTATATTTGTACAGAATTTTAGTTTTCGAAAAAAGAGGAGCTGGCTAAAAAAATGTTTTCGCCATTTTCTCGGCCGATTATGATTTTTTCTTTTTTCTTTGAAATACTCTGGAACAGTTCAGAACAACAAGGAACAGCAGGCATAATTTAACTTTTCGAAAACTAAACTAACTCTAACTTTTAGATTGCGTATTTTCCCTATATATTTTGATATATGAGAGATACGGTTTTGATAAACAATATTTAGAACAAACCTAGAACAACTTGGGACAACCGTCAAAACTGTAATTTTTGCAAAACCGGGGTGTGGTTTCATTTTAGCTTCCGTTTTTCCCTATTTTCTTGATTGATTTTGATTTTTTCATTAAAATACTTTGGAAGAACTTTGAACAAATCTAGAACAATCTAGAATAATTGTTAGAATTTTCATTTTCTAAAAGAAATCGTTCCCGACTACAACTAGAACAACCTGGAACTACTTTCAGAATTAAGTTTTTAAAAAAAGGAGGTGGATAGAAAAATCGTCTTTTTTAATTATCTCCGTCAATTTTGACTTTGCTTTGAAATACTTTGAAACAATTTAGAACAAACCTTGAACAACATGGAACAACCACCAGATTTTGGATTTCCGAAAAAAATGGCGAACTTCACACATTCTAATAAAAGTTAATAATATTACCATCCAGAGCATAGCGAGTGTCCTAGCGAAGTCCATTATTGGTATCTAATATGTAGATATTAAATAATTTTTAAAACAAAAATTGTAGATAATCGTGAACACTATAACTTACGTTTGTGTTGGAGATTGACAAACCAACACAAACTTATATTTTTTTAAATAGAACGTTATAGATTTTATTGTATTAATTTATACTTTCGAAAATTTATGGGGTCAATTCGTAAAGATATCATTCAACGATGTCCTGAACTTTAAAATTATAAAAAAATAGGGTATATTAAAATAGCAGTGAAAAGTGTTAAAAATTTACTATTTAAAAATACCTAATTTTTTGGATTTGTGGCCAATATTGTAAAAGTTATTAAATATATTTTTGTATTATTTCTTTTTCCGCTACATTATCTAATACCAAAGATGTTCTTTGCGACACTAATATATTTAAATTAATAGTGTATTTTGACACTTGTAAAGGGACTTAAATGTAAATATTCCTACTTTTTTCTTATTGAGTAGCTAACGATAACGCTAATTACGGAAGCAGAATTTTTCTGAACCACACTTAGCAATATTCTAGCGTCACATTCGTTGTCGTATATCTTTAACAAAATTAAATCTGTGGGTCTAAAAATCTGCTTATTTGCAAATAAAATACGAGATTTAGGGTATAATCGTGCTGTTCGAGCATTAGACATTGGCGACAAAATTGTATAATAATTTGAAAATAATACAAGCATCGGCAATAGTACTATTGTTTATGTATTATAGCAAGTCTCACGTATATATGGAGAATTTTAAAGCGCTCCCAGAACACATACATCTTTCGTTTTCAAGAGATTTACAATTTACAATTCAGTTCGAACAGTCTTTGATTTACCAAATGGTATTTATATGATATAATCCAGAAACCTAGATTCACTAGGAATATATAGTGGATAGACAAAACATATTTTCATATTATAATATACTAAATATACATCTATTTGTCTTGCTATCCAAACACTGAATAACCTTGTCACCAAACTTAACCTCCAATTCTTCAATAATATTATTAAAAGGTAACAGGTGGATCTTTTCACAATTTAACTTAATGTTATTACTCCTCTATTCAGTTAAAGTAATTTCTATGATCATTATCATTTAGAATTCTAGATTTTATTTCTGCTCGCAGTGATTGAAATGTGCTATATCTCCTTCATCTTACCAAATATATCCTTATCTCTTTAAAATCTCTGCAATATTCTATATATACCGGGTGTTTCGGAATTGCACGGCACTATTGCAGGTATGTGTTCTCTAGCATAAAATAAACAAAAAATTCATATAAACATTTGTCTCAAATTAATTTACTACTAAGATATCGGTGCATAAAGATATTTATTTAACAATACAACATTCAAAGGAACTGTTCAAAGTTGCCACCGTTTTGTTGAATGCGGCGTTCAGCACGACGAATCCATGTTTCTTTGGCACTTTGTATAGCATCAGGACGATTCTCGATAGTTGCTGCGGCTTCCACGATTCGATTCCTAAACTCTTTTTGTGTGTTAATAGACGAAGAATAAACTATAGATATCATCCAGCCTCACAAAAAAATCTATCGTCGTTAGATCGGGAGATTGTTGTGGCCCTTGAACAGGTCCCTTTCGACTAATACATTGGTTACCATATGTTGTGTTTAAATAATCAACGACAATATGAGCATAGTGAGCTGGAGCACCATCATGCATAAACCAAAGCCCATGAAAATTGGCAAGTGGAATATATTCTAGAAGCTCATGAAGATTGTTTTGCAAAAAATGCAAATAAGATATTCCTGAACGCTAGATGGCAAATAGATGCGATTGTCGCTAAGAAAACAACACCAGACATTTAATGAAAGGTATATTGGTAATGTGTAGTAACAGTCGTATGAGGGTATTCTGCTGCACAAGTATGGGTGTTTCAAAAATTGTAATTCCACTTCTTGTGCAGGAAGATTCATTGGTAACCAACTTCAGGTAATTGAAATCTCGTGTGCATTGTGTAATTAACCACTGGAAGAAATTTCTGCGTTTGTTATAATCTTGTGGTAACAAATCTTGCACAGTCGTCACGTGAAATGGATACACAAGTTCTTCGCGCAAAGTTCGCCATACACTGACCGAGGAAACATCAGAACGAAATGACAATCTTCTGGTGCTAGTATTAGGAGATAACTGTACAGCATCGAGTATTTCTTCGTACATTTACGGCATTTACTCGTACAAGTTTCAGCATTCTACTTTCCCTAAGACATCTTCCAATGGCTTCAAACGTTTTACGATTTGGTATTCTTCGGTTAGGATATTCTTCATAATATCTTCGAAGCAGCCACACAATTTTCATTTACCTCGCCATAAATTAAAAGCATGTCTGTTTTTTCTATAAAAGTAAACAAATGTGTGGTGTCTCCAATAATAAATTAAAATTGAACTCAGGAACAGGAAAATGCACAGAACTAATAACAGAGAAACTTTCATAAATAGTGTGAAATACTAAGTGACAGATTTTTATTCATCTGTCATATAAATAAACGATATTGAATTGCTTCAAAACATCTAATAACACGGTTACTTGATTAACATCTTCAACCTACAATATCTTGGAAATACATTAATTTGATACATATTGCAGAGACCTTGAGTCTAGAATTAAGATTGTAAATAAGTTTTCTCCAGATCACTTCTAGATTTAATTTAATTAAATACTATTTTGTTTATTTTATAATGGTCATTGTATATAAATATTTATTAAGTTAGGATTTTAGCAAATTTCAATTAAACTAATGTAAGAATGTTATTATAATTTTTATTCAAGAAATTAATATTAGAATAAGCCTTGTATATTACGTAATTATTCACAATTTATTGTTTATTCGCAACTTCAACGTAAGTAGATATGTTGTCCGAGACCGTTCGATAGATAGCCCCGTAGTAAGCAAAATATATTCACCAAATGCCGTCAAGAATAACAAACACAAACGTTTAGGTTATATTGGAAATAACATAATGAATATTAAGTACTCACCCTATTGTGTATGACAGGGTAGTAATTTCACTGTTTGTCACATTCAAGTTTCACTATTTGTTACACTTATTTGTTGATATTTCTTTAAAATCTTGTGCATTATAATTGATACAAACATGTCAATATTTAGAAATACGTTTGTTTACATTTTAAGTGAGTGATGTATAGATTTACCGCAAGGAGCAGTAATGTAGATATGCATCTTTAAGAGGTGGAATTATAATCAGTACCGAGCATGACAGTAGTTTTTGTCAAAGATAATGTTAATATAAAGCGGGACATGATGATTGGAGAGCAGATACATTGCAGGTGAAAACCGCTCTAAATAATAAACCAACATAAGGTGTTTGTATCTAAAAAGAAGTAATTTGAACTTAAGATATTAAAATAATTTATATGAACTTAGAGAAATTTAAAAAAAAAAGGAAATTATTAAAAGGGGACTTAGAATAATATTAACAAATTTGAATTTGTAATAATTTTGCTAAAGGAACTATGAATACTTTCTATTAATTGGAAATTATAAATATTTTTTAGAAAGTTCATATATAGAAGAAACATTTTTTTTGATAATATTAAATTTGTTGGATTTTAGTTTTTGGAAGAAGCCGAACGTTTTATTCTAATTCGCGATGATCTTACATCATGCATTACGGTAAAACGTTTTGGTATTTGTAAAATTGATGTTTTATGTAGAATAAAAGAATTATTTTATTTTCGTGTACAAACAAAGACACTCTATGTTTGAGTATATGTAGGAAGGTCACAAGTATAATTTTTATTCATGCTTATTTCTTTGTAGAATATCTTATTTTGTGAAAATCGTTTGTTGAAATTTTAATATGGATGAATTTAATCAACTTTATGAAGAGTTGAGGTAGTTTAATTGTGTCTTTTATTCAATTTGCATAAAGTGTTGTATAATTTTTTATGTGGTGGTTTATGCTGGAGATAAGAACGAGGTTGGTAATTTTATTTTAATTAATGAATACACTTGTGATAATTTTCTTTTTGTTGTGTGCTTGTGCATCGAGGTTTGACGTGTAGGGGAATTTCAGTCAGGGATGTTTACAAAGAGCCAATCAATTAATTAACTCGTGGTATGGAGCCTTGATTAAACCTAGAGACACGAATTTGTTTTTGGTGATACTGTTTGGGAGCGAGAAAAGGCGCTGGGCAGTATTAATTAGAAGAGAGTCAATACCTTGAAACACATTTAAGCATTTCAATTAAATTTTGATTAGTTGATTGCATAGGTTTAATTAATTGTAAACAGTTTGGTAGAATGCTTTAATTTGTTTTATATTATTATTATTCTCATTATTTCTGTATCAGAATCTAGTATTATTATTATTTTTATCATAACATGCAATGTTTTAATTTTGAATATCAACATTTATTTTCCTTTATTTGTAAATATGTCTGTAATTATTTTTAAGTATATTTAATAAACTATGTTATATATTAAATATTTCTGTATTTTATTTACTTTATCTGACCTCTAGAGACCTTAAGGACATCAACTTTGGAGAATGAATTTTTTTTCTGTCCCTGAGAATAAATATAATTAAATTAACCGTAAGCTGAGCTAGTGAAGTGCAAAATTGCCTAACCCACTTATTTGCAGAAATTATAAAATCCTGGACTAGCATAAGGCCCAGCACTGGGATATATGCTTGATTCTTTCTAAATTTGAAAATAAAGAATTTTAATAATCTCACTTAATTATTAACTGACAAGTCACAGCAATATGTTTCTATGGAATTTTCCGTTTATTTTGGGAACACATACTTACAATACCGCCGTGTCATTCTGAAACATCCTATATGAATATATCCTTTTCATTCACGTAGAACAGCCTTGAGTGAGTGTGTATTAGTTTCTCGTTTGCGTGCTTGGTGTAAATATTGTCATGAAATTTGTTTAATTTTGTCGACGATATTTCCGCATTCACAAGAGCTTTCGCATTGTCCATTTATCTTTTCTATAGCGGTGAACTACCCTGCAGTGAACGTGTATTAGTTTCCAGTTTGCGTGCTTGTTTCTGTAAATATTGTCCTGAAATTTCTTTAATTATTGTCGACGATATTTCCGCATCCACAAGAGCTGCAGCATTGTCGATTTACATTTTTCATTTAGGCGAACCGCCTTGCAGTGAATGTGTATTAGTTTCCAGTTTGCGTGCTTGTTTCTGTAAAGATTATCATGAAAGTGGTTTAATTTTTGTCGATAATTATTCCTTGCGGTTTTGGGTAGTCCCGTATTTTTTCCTATTATTTTCTCACTTACAATATTCTTTAAACGCATCTGTTCATTCTAATTAAACGTCCTTACTTTTCAATTTCCTTTATTCTACTTGATTTTAAGTACGTTTGTTTTACCATTTCTTCTGATACTGAGTTATTATTACTGTGTATCAGTGTTAGTGAATAGTTATTTTGAGGTTTTCTTTTTGAAATTTCTGATATATTGTAGTGTATGTGTTTTTTGCTATTGTTACCTATTTAATCTTGTTCATCATTATTCCCAAGTTTTTAGATATAGTCATTTGTTTCAGTCTCTTTTCTTTTACTTTAATTCTCGTCTTCTATCGTTGATATTTCCATTACTTCAGGTTTTTTTTTTTGCATTGACAATTGAATTATACTTTTTCTAAATTTCGACCCATACTAGTTGCCTACTATACCGTCAGCAAAAGCTTTTTTAATTGGTTTAAAATGTTGTTACTATACAGGGTGAGTCATTAGTAGCCGCTTCCTCGATTGCTCCTTTGCATTTTAAATAAGAGAAAAAGCAATAAATAGGCGGAAGAGTTATGGTTGCTAGGGACGCATATTCTAAAAATACTTGCAGCTCTGACGCACTTCCGGTTTCATCGGATATGCATTAAGATTATATTTTTTAAATGACTCACCCTATATATTTTCGGATTTTCTAGTACTGTTCAGAAAAAAAATCATATTTGCATGGTTTTTAAGTGTCAAAGCATTAATTTTAGTGGTGCGTGTAGCCAAGAAAATTCTGCATCATTTGGTATACGTTGCATTCGACAATACCTCAAGAAACTTTGTTTTTTCAAGGCCTACCTCTGGAAATTTTCACATACCAGAAACTTATTTTTTTTAAATGGAACACCCTGTATTTTATTATGGCATTTTGTTCCTTTTTTTATTCTCTTTCATTTTTGTTAACTATGTACTATACCTATCTTGTGTAATTTCTGAGATAATCACTATAGGAGTAATCAGCGGTCAAATAATGAACTACGAGCGTTGTTCTATGCACCCCAAATATTCGTTTAACCAATGAGAAGGCCCGACTGCCTGTGTCAACTGTCAAACAAAATAAAGATTAAACCTAACTATTCCAAGAGTCATAATTTTACAGACTACTACATTTTCAGTTAATTTTTTTGTAATTCCAGCGGTTTCAGTTCCAATATTTTTTTAAAATTTACTTTGCCTGATTCATTCATTTAGTTAATGCCCTTCAGAATAGATGGCTGCAGCTTTTCGAAATTATAAATTGATAACGCAAAAGGAAAAGAAATATAAGAGCGCAATTTAAATAAGCCAATTAATTATTAATATAAGCAACAACAAACTAAAGTAAGACAAACAAATTTCATCAAATATGTTCAATATAACCACCATTCTGTACAATGCACGTGCGTATTCTGTTTTCCTAAGAAGTACTAACGTTACGTAAAACGTCTTGACTGATTCTTGTAAACGCATTTCTAATTCTAATTTTCATGTCCTCTTTGGTAGTGCGCACTGTTTGATAAACTAGATCTTTTACGTATCCCCACAAAAAGATGTCTAATTTGGTTAAATCCGGTGATCTTGCGGGCCATGGTACAGGACCCCAATCCACTTGTTCTGAAATTGATAATCCTGATCTCGGTATTCACGAACTTGATGGCTATAGTGAGCTGGGGCTCCGTCATGTTGAAACCACATACGACCAATAATATTTCGAGGAAGATTTTCCAAAAAGTTTTGAAAATCGTTCTTAGAAAACGAAGATATTCTTCTCCATTAACATTTCCGTTAAGTAAATAAGGTCCAAGTATGCAACTACCTACTGTTCCCCCCCAAACATTTAATGACCAACGATTTGAAAGTTTGCAGGTCGAATAAAGTGGGGGTTTTGTGTGTCATAATAATGAAAATTGTGACGATTAACGTATCCATTTTTATGAAAAGTGGCTTCGTCGGTAAACAACACAAAATTGAGAAATTCAGGCTGTTCTGCTGATTTATCTACTGCCCACTGACAAAAATTTAACCGATTCTGAAAATCTCCTTCATCTAACTCCTGTGCTAATTTAATATGATATGGATGAAATTTATGTTTCCTAATCACTCGGGATACTGAAGTTTGACTTATATCTAACTGACGACTAACTTTCCTAGTACTAGTATGGGAGTCTTCGACTATACTCAAAAGTACCATAATCTCATTTTCCTCACCAGTTATTGGTTTTGTCCGCTTTTTTTCCATATTTTACGCTTCCAGTCCTCTCAAACCGTTCCTTTACTTACACTTTCAAAGGCCTCTGGCTTCGGATGCCTTCTATCAGGGTATCGCTGTACATAAAGCCTGGATGCTAGGAAAGAATTTCTTTCAGATTCACCCAAAATGTAAATCATTTCTATTAACTCTTCGTGAAAATAAATCATTTTGATGATAACAAATAGAGATGCTTCCATAAATTTAACATAAACGTTTACCGAATTTGTTTGACAGGTAATTCAGGGAGTCGGGCTTTCCCATTGGTTGAACGAATATTGCACACAAATATTCAACCAATAACAGCGCTCTTTTAACCGCTGTTGGCTCTTATAATGATTATCTCAGAAATTACACAAGATAGGTATAGGACGTTTAATCTTTACTTTGTTTGACAGCTGACACACGCAGTCGGGCCTTCCCATTGGTTAAACGAATATTTGGGGTGCATAGAACAACGCTCGTAGTTCATTATTTGACTGCTGATTACTCCTATAGTGATTATCTCAGTAATTACACAAGATAGGTATAGTACATAGTTAACAAAAATTAAAGACAATAAAAAGAGGAACAAAATGCCATAACAAAATACAGTGTGTTCCATTTAAAAAAAATAAGTTTTTGGTATATGAAAATTTCCAGAAGTAGGCCTTGAAAAAACAAAGTTTCTTGAGGTATTGTCGAATGCTACTTATACCAAATGAAGCAGAATTTTCTTGGCTACACGCACCACTAAAATTATTGCGTGTACACTTAAAAACCATGCAAATATGATTTTTTTTTCTGAACACGTGTTTTGGACGAACATTTCCAAAAAAAGGTAATAACTCAAAAACTGTTGGCTCAATTTTGAAAAAAAAACTGTTAAATAGACAATTTAAAACTGTACCAGAAAATCCAAAAATATATAGGGTGAGTCATTTAAAAAAAATAATCCTAATGCATATCCGGTGAAACCGGAAGTGCGTCAGAGCTGCAAGTATTTTTAGAATATGCGCCCCAAGCAACCATAACTCTTCCGCCTATTGCTTTTTCTCTTAATTAAAATACAAAGGAGCAATTGAGGAAGCGGCTACTAATGACTCACCCTGTATAATTTTTCTTCCCTTCCAACTTTCTTGATGACTTCGTCTGTTAGGCATATGAATAGTAATGGATTCAATACACCACCCTGCTTCATCTTTGTCGGTAAAGATATCTCAAGTAAAGTTCCATGTTTTATCTTTATTTTCAGTGTGTTCCTAATGTTTTTGATGACATTTACCAGGTCTTTACCTAATCCTTTCGTTTCGAAACTTTTCCATATTACAGTTCTATTTAAGATGGCAAAAGATATTCTCGCATCAATCTTAAAAATAATCTTTTTCTTTATCTAAGTATAATTTTCACATTTTGTTAATGTTTTCCCAAATTACTGTTGGATAGTAAATATTGCTTAAGAACATTGCGAATTGATCATTGCTGCTCTATATATCTACCAATTGTGTTTCTGTAATATTACTTATGCTATTTTCAATAATACTTTTGTATACGCTGATAGCTTACGCAGCAGAGACATCTCTCGTAATTGCTATAAATCTTTGCGTCCCCACTTTTATGTATAGGAAGCATATTATTAGCTGTATTCCACTCCATACAACATTTTTAATATTCAGTAATTCGCTCCTCCCTTTGGGTTCTTTTTCACCAACTCTTGGAGATTCTCCCATTTTTAATTTAAAGCTAATGCTTTGTCTAATTCCAGTAATTATTCATCTTCTTTCGTGTTCCGAGTCTTCATCTGTTACGATGGTGATTGCCCAACATTTACCTCAGGGGTTGTTTCTTCTATTTCCTATTTATATTATTACACTAGGTCGTCGAAGAAGTAGTTTCAGTTTAAATGTATTCCTTATTTTAGCGCAGTTCAAGAACATAATCCTAGAGATCGAGTAGTATGGCTGTTAATGGTAATTTCCTTAACAAAAAGGTCATAAGCAATTATTTGTTACTTTCGCTGGATAACTTCCAACTCATACATTGAAAACCTATTTTTAAAATGTATGAAGAGGATCTCCCTAGTTAGCACTAGGAAAGCATTTGGTCCAATCCAAAAAGATACAAAATGAAACATCTTTATCCTGTAAACGCATAAATATTTCCTCAAAAAGCTGGAAAACTATGCAAATCAACAAACCAATTTCTCAAATACTTTTAATATATTATATATTAAAGCTGTAGATTGGTAGTTATTGATGTCAGAGATGTCTTCCTTTTCATGCAAAGTAACACATTTTATCAAATAGAAGTGTTTATAAGATGAGGGAACAAAACTAAAAGACAATTAGCGCACTCCTTTAGTAGTGAAACAGGAATGTCATAATGGCCTAGCGATTCAATATTATTAAAAATGATGTACAAAGAGTATATGAGTAGCTATTTTAATACTCGCAATAGTAAAATATGTGATAAAACTTTTAGACTGTTTATATGAAAGCAGTAGATATTTTGGACAAATAATATTGATAACCACAAAACTAAGCCATATTTGCTGCTACTAGGGGTTAAAAGTCATGTTTACGGAGATTTTATAAAGAAATATACTGCCTAAATATTTTGAACAGACCTAGTTAGTATTCGAGGAATACACACAGTTTGTATTAATTTGTCAACATTATTTAAGGTAACAATTAACCATGATTATTTAAGTTGTAAATTTTACGAATAATAGTTGATTATTAAAATATGTATATCTATAGCTGCAGAAAATTAGAAAGGAAAAATTTAGGAATTAATTCAAGTGTAAAGAAGAAACTGAAACTATAAAGTCAGGTGTGAACTTGTCCTTGGTTGAATTATTGTTTAGTCTGGAATCGCTTTTTATAAGTAATCGAAAGACTGTATATGTAATATGTAAATAGCATACATTCTTATAAGAAATTGTAATTGAATAAAAGATTACTGATATTATCTTCTAGTTTTAATTAATTGGGATGAACCCAACTAGAAGATGTATCAGAAAGAAACTTAACAGAGTACGTGGCATTGTATTGGAATTTACATTCTAGATAAAATATTGTTAAAGAAACTGAAAACCAGATTGTAGAATTTGCCAAGATAAAATGTAGGTGAATTATTACAATAAGATATACAGTGGTTAAACAATACGTTCTTTTTCAAGAAATCAATTGTTCTCATTATTATTTGTTTAAAATCATGTATATTGAGATATCATTAGTTACACTAGCACTTGAATAACGTCTTTCTAGTAAAAAAAAAAATAGTAAAAGCAGGGATATTTGTTTATAGGTAAAGTCATTAATTGTTTTGTGAGCTTCCGTTGTCAAAGTAAAACTTCTATTCTTTCAGACTATACTTTTTTGATGTTTTAGAAATTGTATATAATATTATATATTGTTATATAATTTTACATTATTTTGACTCCCAGCATTCTACAGAAGTGGCAGTGCACTTACGGAATTTAAGAAATCAATTTGTTATTAATAGTGGAGTCCTTTTGAGCTCATGCTTGATGATTTATACAAGCGACAAAAACAAATATTTATTCTTTCAAAACAGTTTTATAGTTTATAAATAAAAGTAGTGGACAAGATGAAATTAAACATATAAATTATATAATTAGATATTTAAATAATCTCTGTGTTACTTGCAGCTATTTTACTACTAATAATAGCAATATTATTAATGATAACTAGGGAGCGGAATCAAGCGAGTCATGACTCATCGCCCATGGGCGCGCTATTGAAATGTTGTATTTTTAAAGAGGATTTAATTTTATTTATATAATTGAATAACAAGTGGCTGGTGATTATAAAATACAAAATACCCTACTATTTGGTCATTTTCTCTTCTGTAAGACTTGTTCTCTTTGAATTAAGTACATCCTTGTAGATATAAAACGTCCCTTCTACATTAGCATACACAATTGCCGCAATGTTATTAAACCTGGATTTCTATTAAAAACTGCGTCTAAGTCACTTGGAATTATTAATAGCCACATCTAATGTGGTTAATCCATTTTTACTTTCTTATACGTAGTATAAGGAAGTATTGTGAAATTTTCGATCTCGAGATTTTTGCAGATGTCCACGTTTTGAAGTCCCCTGATACCGAAAAAGATGTTTTTAAAAAATGTCTGTGTGTCTCTATGTGACCACGATAACCGCTGTATATATCAATTCCTCTTGAGATTTGAGTAGTTTTTCAGTAAAATCGGTAGACCGGAAGTAGCAATTTACTTCAGTGAAAAAATTAAATTTTGCCAATATTTCGTCAACTACTAAATTTAAACAAATTTATAAAGAATTCATATGTACTTGAAATTAAAATTGAGAACAATTTTATTTAAAAAGTTTTTCGAAGCTGCTACCGGAAGTAGGTGTTTTACTCCTATCGAAAATCAGTTTTTTGCGAATATTTCGCATGTCATGCTTTTTAGACAGGTACGTTACGGGTATAAAAGTATTTAAAACGTAATTTTCAATATCTTTTGCATAAAAACAATTTCAAAATTCAGACCGGAATTACCACTTTACTCTTATCAACTAGCGATTTTTTGCGAATATGTCGTAAATTATGCATTCTATATGTATTTATCAAGAAGACAAAAGTATTTAGTGTTAGATTTGGAATATTTTTTGAATATATGAAATTTCAAAATTCGGACCAGTTTGAAACGCTCATACGTATAAGAAAGTCATGTGGTGGCCACACCTCATTTTTTAATTTGAGATTCGATTTTCAAAATATGTCATTAGTTTAGGCAAATTTCCAAAGTGTTCCTGAAGGAATAACAACTGATTTTTTAAATTTGGGATTTGTGTTAGTTCCTTGCACTCAGAAATACTTCGAGCATCGTCATTTAAACATGTAACGAAATTTTGTAAACTATCGAAATTCTCTGCATGAAAACTATTTCTGTGTATGTTTTAGCAAAGCTAAGTGGCGATATTTTACAGACTTTGCAATAAATTTCGGAATCACTGACAATTAATTTTTATCTCAGAAAAAGTAACATAAACAACGTTCTAGATCTAAATAAATGATAACTAAAAATGTACGCGTATGTCATTGAAACATACATATTATATTGTGAAATATAAGGTAAATATAATAAATTTTAAAAACTCGTCACCCTTGTACCTACGCCGATGAAAAAAGGATTTTATTTATAAAATTCCTTATTTTATGGCAGTTTTTTCTCTGATTCTCTGGAGTAAACAGATGTTACAGTTCGCCCTATGAATTAGTGCTATTCAGATATAATGTAAACAACACGCAGTTGTTTACATTATTTCTTTTCACGGTTGTGGCTCCGTGGTAGTTTAGCTCGCTCGATTCCGCTCCCTAATGATAACACATAGTTCATAAAATTAGATTGAAAAGCTGCCGACTTAATTTATAATCTCCACATCGTACTCGAGGTTGAGATAGAAAATCAGGACTGAGCTTTGCTCATAATATATTATTATATTCATCTTGTGCCATTATTTTTATAATTTGAAGTGCCATATGATTTTTTTATAAAATATTTTCGTATCTAAACCAATCCAATTTTATGGTTTAATATTTTTGCAATTCCAAGAAGCATTTAGGTTGGCATGAAAATGGCGCAGTATATTTAAATTCCCACCCAAAAAAATAGACATAAATAATTTAAAAAAATAGTATCTTTTATTATAAGCCTATTTTTCAAAAATACTTTTAAATTATATGATGATGTATGCAAAAATCAAAATCATAAAGAAAAATCTACGGGGGTAACAAAAATCCGCCTTCACAACAATAAACACTGGATCACACCCAATATGCCGACAGTAACACACAACCCCTTCTTACCTTGACCCTTTGGAGGTCAATGGGATTCATGATGGTACCTTGGAAGAATTCTACTGTAGTAAAATGCCTCTTGAACAGACCTTCCAATTCAAGGTCAGGGGGCTTCCTGCACATTCCAATAGTTACCAAAACACAGATATATAACACGATCAAAAACTACCATAGAAAAATAATAATAATAATGTAATAATGTACTCCGTTCCCACATGGACATACTCTTTCAGCTTGATTTTATTTACCATGCAGCAGTTTAGGCTCTTGTGTCTAGTCCACTACTCTGCAAATTTGCCATAAATTTTTCAAAATTGTTTTGCATTTGAGGACTGTGAAATTTACGAATCATATTTATACAGGCTGTCCCAGAAATAAAAAGACGGAGTAGCAGAAATCGGAAGCTAGATTCTGTAAAAGCGTACCCTCAAAATATCAAGTCTTTATTCATGCGCAGACGGCAGAAAAAAATAATAAAGAATTCAATTGGCCTTTTGCCGACCCTGGACTAAATATCCACCTGCTTCACTTTCACAATCGGTCCTTTTCAGGACCACCATATTACTTGTGTTAAAAAAAAGGAGGAGGAATAGGTACTTCATAATAAATATCAAATCATTAATTACTTTAATTTTAGACCTGCTAGAAAAAAAGAATTACATTCTTGATATTTACTGTAATAAAAGCTAGAAAAACTAGGATTTATTGAATATTCTAAAATAATAATAATAGCTGTTTCCGACTACAAACACATTAAAGAGCAACAACCTTCCTATTTTAAAAATAAAAACAATCTTTTATTGTCTGCAATAAAGTGTGTCGCCCATCTGGGTCAACAACCGACTACATAGCTGCGTTATCTAGACTTATCGGACAAAAAATATGTTTTATAGGAATGAGTAGGATTTAACGTTTTTCCCCGTTTTATACAAATAAAAGCGTATTTTTCTATGAATGCGTGTTCGTTTCTATTTACAAATGAGCATTCTTACGTGTATTTATAAACATACATTCTGTGCCAGGACTGTAATCTAATTTTTTTATCTAGAAAACAACATAGAATATTAAATTTTCAATTTCATCGTTATTGCGGTATATCTGGGTCTGTTCTGTTCGGACTTTACATACCTGCTACTCCGTCTTTTTATTTCTGGGACACCTGTACCTATATAGGTGAACATGTAAAATCTGCACGCCAGAAATTGAATATTGAAAAATTTATGGAAAAGAAAAAATATACAAGTGCTGCGATAAGGTAATAAAAAGCCAATAAAAACACAAGATTCAATGTATAGAATACTGTTTTTTTTTGAGTGTGGAATTCCTATGCATTGTAATGGTACCTTGACTCTCTCAAGGTCAACAGCGTTCATCATTGTCCCCTGAAAAAACTCCACAGTTGTGTAGTGTCGCTTCAGGAGACCCTCCAGTTCCAAATCAGGCTCTTTTCTAGAAAAAAATCAAGTCACACAAGCATACTGATTTCTGTTTAACTTCTGTTGAGGTTAAAAAGAAAATAATTACGACGATTATTCAATACAAAATATTACTAACATACATACAATAACATTACTATTTACTATACAAATATATAATGAGTGGTTATAGTATGAAATACATGTAGGTAAAGCGTAATAAAGTTTTGTCGAAAAAAATCTTTGAAGAGGTCAATTTTATTTGTTAAAAATAAAAATGTTTGCATGAGAATCCTGTTTCAGAGAAATGACGACATCTCTATTTTTGTTTTGATTTCGAGACATGTTTTGATTGTTGAATTGACAGTATACAAATTTTTTTGTCTTAGATAAAAAAAATTGTCAAGCAAATGATACATGGATGCTAGATAAAGTAATTAAAATAAATAGAGAAAAAACTCCACTGCTAATAAAACGTTATTATATTTAGAACGAGATTCTGGCCAATTCTAATAACGCTTACAGTTCACGTAAGCGCACGTACCTAGCAACTAGATCGACTTATAAGGTCTTCGATGACGATTATGAAACTTCTACATTCAATGCATCGGAACGTCATGCTTTGTGGAGGGGATATCATCGTTGTTGGAGTGGCTGAAGAACACGCCAAGAATCTTATTTCAAGTCTTTTGTTTGCTTGAAATTTAAGGATGAAATTGCACTGCTTAATATTTTGTATGGTTTAATTGAGAGACTGGTGGATTTTGCTTGCTATCGGAATAGATGGATATAGATAAATGTTTTGATTTGAAGATATAATATAATCGGTTTTGTCAGCAGGAAATGTTATGGCAACTGTTTTTTGGGATTGTCATGGTAGTATCTTGGTCGACTACTTAGAAAAGAGGAAAACAATAAATGGAATTATGTCAAAGAGAAACGCCTTCATTTGGCAAGGAAAAAATCGCTTTTCCATTTGGATAACGTACCTGCTCACAAGTCTACAATTGCAATGGCAAAAATTCATGGCTCTAAGCGATTATCATCTCTTTTCAAACCTGAAAAAATGGCTCGGCGATAAGAGATTTTCGTCTAATTCCCACGTAATCGCTGCTGTAAATAGCTATTTCGAGCACTTGGATTCACGACCTACAATGAAGACATTACTCATTTGGAATATCGTTGGAATAAGTGTGTTCAGCAAAGAGGAGATTATATTGAAAAAGAAAATGTATTTGTCAAAAAAATTGCTTCCTTTTTTGTTATGCCACATAGTTTCCGAACCACCCTTCGTTTGTGGATAACATTGGTTTACCCTCAATAATTTGTTATTCTTTCCTCCTGATACACGTTTAAAAATACCCCTTCGAGTACATTCTGAATTCATGTACCGGGGATACACGTTGCAGTCTGATGCAATTGATCATAATTCTTGATTGTCCTTAAAGACGCAATTGCCGCCATTTCGACTCGTTTGCCAGTTGCGCCAGAAGCCTTTATGCACAGACCTAGAACTACGCTAGATCGTCTGCTTGCTTTTTAATGTGTTTATGTGTGCAAGATATATTGTAGAGGTAGGCTATTCTTTTTATATATAATATTTTGATTTATTTCCCCAGAGTGTTTTATTTTAAAATTAAAATATTTTGATACTTTGGAAGATGTTACGTAAATCGATATACCGGGTGTTTCGGAATTGCACGGCACTATTGTAGGTACTTGTTCTCCAGCATAAAATAAACAAAAAAGTCCATATAAACATATGTCACAATTTAATTTATTACTAAGCTATTGGAGCATAAAGATATTTATTTAACAGTACATTATCCAAAAGAACTGTTTAAAGTGGCCACCATTTTGTTGAATGCAGCATTCAGCACGACAAATTCATGCTTCTTTAGCACATCGTATAGCATCAGGATGATTCTTGATAGTTGCTGCGGCGTCCACGATGCAATTACTAAACTCTGATGAATCCCAATCTCCCGATCTAACGCCGTTAGATCGGTAGTTTAGTAATCACATCGTGGAAGCCTCAGCAACTATCAAGGATTATCCTGATGCTATACGAAGTGCCAAGGAGGAATGAATTTGTCGTACTGAATGTTGCATTCAACAAAACGGTGGCCACTTTAAACAGTTCATTTGGATGTTGTATTGTTAAATAAATATCTTTATGCTCCAATATCTTATTAATAAATTAATTTCAGACATATGTTTATATAGACTTTTTTGTTTATTTTATGTTGCAGAACAAGTACCTACATTAGTGCCGTGCAATTCCGAAACACCCTATATATTAATCATAATGGTTATGTACAAAAGTTGTGAGCTGTCAATTCGTAGATCTTTCGTTGCTAGGTTACGTTGCTTACGTATTTCTCGTAGATTACGGTAACTGTAGATGTTACGGTTCATCCGCAGGAACTAATTGCTGTAAGAGTTAATAATAAAATAGTAGGGTTCCTTTGCTTTCAAGGAGCTCTCACATAATAAAAGATATTTAAAGATTGCAGCAATTTTTCCAAACGACTTCATATTACGGTATTTTGGAGTTCATGGCATTATTATTATATTTTTAGTTACAAAGAAGCAAATAAAAACGAATAATATTACCTGTGCAGGAAAACCACTTCAACATCGACGTCTTCTCTATCTTCGTGTAAAAAATCCTTCAGGAAATGCGAAACTGATTCATAAGTAATATGTCCACAAACGACAATGTGCCTGGGTCACATATACACAAAATAAGTATTAGACATGACATAAATATATAATTTCGCATAATATAAGTATTTCGTAATCTAGTTATTTTCTAATTGGGGTTCTCACAATACTTGATATTATCTCTTTCTAATGTATCCAATACATGCCATTTTCTAACTATTCTCTACAGTTTCTCTATCTAACGAGCGAATTGAATAATACTATTTGATAAAATTAAAATTCAACGGGATGTGCAAGATATAAATTAGGTGTACTTCTATAAAACTGGTCTATTTTATTGATATTTTTAATACTAATGTACAAAATACACGTCCTACGGTTGAAATATTAATGTTGATTCAATATTATATGTTGTACGTCATGTATTTTGAAAATAATCTAATGATGTTCAAAACAGATTTTTAACTTGAAGAAGCAAGATTATTATTTGTGTTATTGTAAGAAATAAACTTTAATAATAATTTCTCTACATATTTGTTGAATCGCTACTAGTCTGGTACCACAAAATTCGGGAATATGTTAATCGCAATTACATTTAGTATTGAAATGTTTAATTGTAATCATCGTACACTATTTATTTTAAATGTATTTCTTTTAATCTATAGAACTGGGGCTGATTATTTTTTAATTATACAAGGTGCTTATCAGAATAATATTTCGAGATTTTAAGAAACCACAGAAGGTTAGAGACAAATATGTTTTATTAATACTCTTTCATCCAGAAATGCTTCTTTCCCAAAATTAAAAAATAACGTGTGGACACCACAGGAGTTTCTGGTATGTATGTGTATTTCAGTTTTTTTTTTATATTAAAGTTGTTCCAAATCAAGTTTTAGATACGCTTATCTACTTAAAAAAAGGTATTCAAAATCAAGCTATAAATTCTTTTATACGCTTACATGGCAGTTAACGAAATTGTTTTCTGAAGAAATATACTACTTCCGGTCTACCGATTTCTTTGAAAATCTAATAAGATCTCGTCTCAAACATACTCCTTTCATAGGCCTTCAAAACGTGGACATTTTCAAACATTTCGAGGTGAAAATGTTCATCAGTACAATGCTTCCTTATGCTACGCATGAGAGATAATGTAGCAGTAGGATACCTACAACAATACCTACATAAGTAACTCTTCGAAATATTAAGAATCAAAATGAATAATATACGGTAATATAGAAAACAAGTACCTTGCCACCAAAATTAAGGTAAAAGCCTACAATACAATGGTAAGACCAGAATGATGTATAAAACAAAAACACGAGCAGGTACCGGCAAAATAAAACAGCTATTATGATTAATAGAAATGCAGAGAAATAACAAGAAAGTCCAAAGAAGTATACGTAAAGAATAGAATACGCAAGTCACATGAGCAGAGAAGACATGGCTAATTAGCGTTTGAGTATATGTCAGGTCGATGGAAAAAAGAAATTTCGGTAGGCATGTGAAGAGGTAGGTGGAAAGCTGGATCTCTACTAAAGAAGAAGCAGGAGTAGGAAAAGGAGGACGAAAAGAAGCAGAAGAAAAAAGAAGATGAAGCAGAGGAAAAGAATGAAGATAATGAAGAAGGGGAAGAAAAAGAGGAAGAAGAGAAAGCAGAAGAGGAAGGAGAAGAATAAGAGGAATAAAATTTAGTAAGCACTACTGGTTCCGAGGTAGCCACTCAAAACTATCATTTAAGCTTTTGATTTATGAAGCCGCTCTGAAACCAAATTAACCTACGGCATACAATTATCGGGAACAGTAGCTACATAACATCGGCATATAATAAAGAGGTACCAATAAAAACTGCAACGGAAAATTACGAACGCGCCCTGGTTTATATAAAGTCGAGATAGATAGACATAAAGAATGAAACACGCACGTTACAAGAGCAGATAACACATGGCTAATTAGGGTTTCGATATATGAAAGGTCGATGGAAAGAAGAAATTGCGGTAGGCTTATGAAGAGATAGGCGAAAAGCTGGATATTTACTAAAGGAGGAGCACGATGAGGAGAAGGAAAAGGAAGAAGAAGAGGAAAAACATGAGAAAGAAGAATAGGAAGAAGAAAAGGAAGAAGAGGAAGAAGAAGCGGAAGGAGAAGTGAAGGAGGAAAATGTATAAATTTTAACAAGCACTATTGGTTCCTAAGTAGCCACACAAAACTATCATTAATAAATAAGCCTTTGATGTTTCAAATTGCCCTCAAACCAAGTAAATCTACAGGACGCAATTATCGGAAACAGTAGTTATATAACATCTGGAGATAATACAGAAGTTGCAATCAAAAGAGCAACGCAAAATTACTAACGTTCCCTAGTTTATACCTCATAAAAAAATTTAAGACGACATCAAGGTGAAATGAGTGAATACGGTAAGCGGTGCTTAGATAGAAGTGAAATGAACTAGAAAGAAATGAACTAGCAGTGAATTTATTTCACAACAGTGAAGAAATATATAAATCAAAAAGAATCAGCCTAAGCAATGGATAACCATATCGATACTTAAATATTTAAGATATCACAAGTACCAAATAAATTATAAAAGAAACAAGTGGAGAATGATATCACGGAATGTCAATTCCAAATATATAAAGTTGCAATTATCTTCTTATTTTCTGTTTTTCTTATATAACCTGATTTTTCGTAATGTCAGTATAAAAGGGATTGATCATTCGGTAATTTTACGTCAATATCATTGTGTAAGTTATATTTTTATTTTGAAAATCTACAGGGCTATTTAAAGATACTCCTTGGAATGGAAACTATTCAATAATTGCTGTATTAATATACTTCATAGAAAAGATGGTAAAGTTTGACAAAATTGAAATCACTTCGTTTTAGCCTAATTGTCTCATGTCTTGATATCCTAATTCCTCGAAGATGCTGACACAGTTTAAGCAACTAGATATAAATTGGAAAATATTCTCGACTTCAAGATTATATGATACTGTTCTATTAGCAGATGAATGTTGAGTATGAGACGTCTTGTAATGTTTGTGCGAATCTAACTGACAATCATTCTATTATATTGTCGTGATAATTTAGAACGAAGACATTTCCAGGAGCGAGTTTTTGTAAAAAAATTATATACCTTCTACAATCTCTTAAATATCGAAATCTTATTCTGATTGACCTTGTATTATGACAAAACTGAAAACAATATTACAGTTATTAAGCACATATTATCTAAAATTTCAGTTTTTAATATCCCTTAAGAGTCCTCGCTAGTGGATCTGTCAACAATGGCAAAATAGCAGATTTTAGAATTCATATATTTTTGTTGATTTTAAAGATGGAGAAAACCTTTCAACGTCAACTTATGAAGAATTTAGTAATCTACCCGGCTGAAGTATCAAATTTAGAAAAAAATTATCGGATTACAGAAAATTAATTAATATGTCAAAATATTAAAAACCAGTTTTCTCAAAAATCCTTCGGAGGAGATTTGTTTGCTTGGGTTCACGTTATAAATTGAATAGAAAGCTACCCGGCTGTGCACTTATTTTTCGTTTTACTATTCTTTACTTTGTTTAAAATGAATATAAAGTAAATTAAAATTAGGCAACCCACATTACAGTGAATTGTTATTCTGCTACAAATATTTCCCGCAGTTACAAATGTGTAAATAGTTGGTCATAAATGAATTTGTATTCGCTTAGATATTGAGTTATTATTTCAAATATTTATTATATGTTCCCTATGTGTAAAATTACTCGAACATCCTTGGCTTATTAAATTATGTGCTATGTAGACTATTGGGGGCCCAAACTGTATAACAAAATCAAGAACCATATTGAAGAGAGGGACAAATTATTCATAAAAAAAGTGGAGGAAATTTTAAGCTATCACAGCTTTTATTCAATAGAAGAGTTCTTAAAGTGTGACTTAGAACATTAATGACTTTTAAATACATTAATGGATTATATACTCGTTATTGTTTTGTTGTTATTGTTTGTTTTATTGATAGCTAACTGTGCATTTTAAAGTAATTCACTGACTTTCTTGTAATGGTAATTACAATGAATAAAATATTATTATTATTATTATTATTATTATTATTATGCAACCAATATTACATTTCCCATTCACTAGCGAGGACCCTTAATTCATTTTCATATACTGAGATAAATTGTGAAAAAGATAACAATACAAATTTTTGTTCTATCATTGAACATAATTTGCAATAAATAAAAGAAAAGCAATTATTTATCATGATATTCAACATTGATGTTTTTTTGCATACGTGTCAATCATCAATTTTTAACGTAATATCTTATTATCATTACACAATGTTTATATAATTGCTGCTAATATTATAGAAATAATTTAGTATTGTTTTGAATTCTTAAGGAATCCTTAGAAGACATGAAGAATATCTTATGTGGGTCATGCAAAACTTGAATAGCAAATCAATTGAAACTTAAGTTAATTAAAGTGTTATTTAACATTTTTGGAAAATTAATTTTATATTATAATTTAATAGGTTATTAGTCATAAATATCTAAATTTAAATTTTTAACAAACTTATGAGCCGAAATAGACGGTATATCAGATACGAATTTACTCCTGTGACATACATATACATTTATAACTTCAGTTATGAAATTAGTTTTGTAAATTTATTAATTTGTAGAATTTTACTTTTGGATATACAAAATAGTGAAACTATATATTATTAAGTTTATAATATCGTTCCACAAACAATCATGGTTTTCGTAGAGTGACACATGTAGTGTTGTTCTTCCTGTGATATATATTATTTGAATATTTACAATAAAAAAATACAAAATTAATAATAAATTAATCTCTGTGAAATAATTATAAAACATTGTTTTAATTTTCATACATCAACAATTAGATTATTCCACCTTTTTTAAGTTGGATAATAGTTATTCTATATTTGTTGAAAATAATAGCGACAAATGAAGCCTGTTTTATTGTTTTCTTAGTAATTGTACTTCTTAAATATACATATCGATTTAATTATAGTATGTGGTACCAGACACGTAGTTTTATTATTATAAACTTATAAACTAAAATAATCCTTCTTTTGTTGGGGCATATATTATGACATTTAAATTTATTAATGTTCTTAACTTCTGGCCAATTCTATCGATATAATATTAATTTATACGTTCAGAGTGTAATAAGATAATATTAAAATTATTTATATAATGTATTGGTATCATATTAGTTAGATTAGAAACAATATAAAAGAAAATATTGCTCGAATTTATTAAACTATCTTATTGCATTTTATTTATTTGATATTAACGGATTTAATTTTTATAGGTCTTTTTTTTATGTATTTGTGAAAAATCATAGTCCGTCCCAACCTTATTATGCAGTAATTGTTTAATATCATTAGTAATCTTTTCTGTATATCCGACTGCTTAATGTACAAGTAATTGTTTCTGTAAATTGTCAGTTGGTTTTTGCTTGTAGGTAATCTTGCAAGTTTTTTAAACGTAAGTATGAATACTTATAAACGAAACTATATATCTATGTAGGTTATTATCACAGCGTTTATTGTCTTTATGGAACTCAGTCAGAAAATGTCAAAGGGAGAAAATGTTAGTCGTGAGGAAAAGTAGACGATTAATTACATGAGGAAGTAAAGATTCGGTTTGTTCAGAGAGTACTGTAAATTGAAAAATCTGTGGAAAAATAAATTCGAAAAATTGAGACAAGTATTATATTATCATTAAGCAGAACATAAATACTTGCGAAACATTATAAAATTTAGAGAAAAAGATATAGTTTACTTCATATTTTTTTATACATTTATATCGCTACACAATTAATCTTGCATTAAAATTGTGTCTAATTTTCAGGTAGAACTATAATATATATCGGTGAATCATGGGCGAATGCAGTGTGTTCAGTAAATAAAACGGTCGAAAAGCTTTCATAGAAGGACTCCGTACTGGTTTAAAATCACAAAGTGTCCTTAGACTTTGTTTTGCATTACTTTATGCTGGAGGTGAGAAAGGTTTTGTTCTTTTGGGGCGGAAATATATTTTTTGTAAGAAGAACATATGCAGAGATATATAAAGTTTGGTTCATAAGTGAATTGCTTCCATAGATACCCAAAAATGAAATTGTTATTCCCTATAATATTTCATAACATAGGAGAAAAAAAAGTTTTACTGATTTGTGTCTGACAGAAAAGATCATTGATGAATTTGCTAAGAATATAATAAACTCAGTCGAAACAGTTAACCATTAAAATGTATAACGCTACATTAAAACACAAAAATTTGAACAATTAATTGTAGAGTACAAGGCTAATTTTAAATAGCACTGGGGGTGGGGGGCAATTGTAACATTTTCTTTTCTCTATTCGGTTTAAATACTGACGTACTACACGACCAAAAATAGGGCGGTGCTCCGTCTTGTTGAAACCATATTGTGTCTGCTGGTATATTTCGGTTATTGTAGTTTGGGAAGATTTTCACTGAGCCAGGGCACAATGTTTTTTTTGTAAAAGTTGTAAGTATCTTTCAGAAGTTAAATTACCATTAATTAAAAAAGGACCAATAATATTCCGACCAATAATTCCACACCAAACATTAATTTTTTGGGGATACTGCGTATGAACTTGCTCCATCCAATGCGGATTTCTGTCAGACCAATACCTACAGAAATGGTGGCTAACATTCCCATTTAAACAAAAAGTTGATTTATCAGAGAAGACAATGTGATTGATAAAGTTACCATCTTGATTTATTTTGTTCATCATTGTTTCGCAAAATTCGATCTGCGGTCAAAATCATCTTCACTCAGTTCCTGTAACAGGTGGATTTTGTAGGGATGATATTTTTCGCATTTCATAATATTGTGTATAGATCTTCTACCCGTATTATGATTTAGAGAGACAGCCGGTGTAAAGAAGTTTTTGGATTTTCTTCCACGTCTAATATAACATTCAAAGAATCTTCTTAGTTTGTAACAGCTTTCGGTCGTCCGCGTTTTACACGATTTCTTGTGCTTCCAGTTTCATTGAATCTTCTTAAAGTTTTTGAAACCGTTGTTCTAGAGATCAACTGTCGATTGGGATGTATTTCATTAAAAAGAGTTACGATCTCAGCACAACTTCGTCTTCTATCGCCAAATCCAACCATCATCAGGATTTCTATTGCTCCCTTTCACTTAAATGCACCATTTTTAAGCTTATTATATGACATAAGCATATATTTTTAATATAATGCAAATGACAAAACGCTAACGGCAGCATTTTCAAAGCTAACTTACTTTACTTCAAATTCGAATTCGTAAAAACAAAAAAAAAGCTGTTTTTATGCACATTAAGGCAGGCTTGTTTTACATCGCTGAATAGAAAAAAGAGCACCTTTTCAAAAATGTTACATTTGACACCCCCCCCTTTCTATTTAAAAAACATAAAGTTAGTCTTGTACTTCGGAAACAAACGCCTATGTAAAACTGGAGAAAATCCCAAACAATGTAGTCTAAATCTTTCTAATAGTGTGCCAAATTTATATATTTAGCTGTATCCATACATAATCGCAACCCTGTATGTGTATTCTTATTATTTTTGCAACAATGCTCATGTATTGTTTAATTTTTTTTTTTATAAAAAGGAAAGCATGTTTTTGAAAAGTTAATTTGTTATGCTTAGTCTTTAAATTTATAATTAATGTAAGTTAAGATGTGAATAGTCCATAAAGATGGATACTGTAATACATTTAAGTAATAAATTGTTTATATCAGGTTAGTATTTTCGGTTAGATTTTAAATAAAAATTCTGCAGAACATTGTCAAAAGTTCGCATTATTACAAATATCAGGTTTTAAATAATTTATCTTCTCATATTATATTAATTCGTTTTAGTATTTCCTATTACTATTAATTTGTAGAATGATTACGCATAAACTCGTACAACTCGAATAGGTAATGTTTTGATTACAAAGAATGACAGATATATAATAACTGAAATTATAACCATAAAATATGATAAATTGATTTGGAAGTATTAATTGCCATAAGATCTGTACTGCATAATAAGGTTGAGATAGACTAGTTTATCATCAAAAGTAAGGGTTTAGTGGCCCCTCCTTTAAAATATAGTTTATTTCGCACCAACGTAAAACTCTACGTATTTTATTGCACTTGTTCTTACACTGGTGATCCTTCTTCAATGCTTGAAAAATCTAGCGATAGAAAAATTAGTGGTTCCGCCATAAAAATTTTCTTTTATTAGCGTATTTTGCAAACATTGAGTTTAATGTGAAATGCATGTTTTTGTTGGCAAAAGAAATTTATATATTTTATCTTATTCAGAAGTAAGTTCGACTTTTTTCAGTATTAATTGTATCCAAAATTAAATTACTTGTAAAATGTCTATTAGAAATAATAAAATAAATATATAAATATTGAGGAATTAGGTTAAAGTTATATAATTAAGTAA
Organism: Amphimallon solstitiale; assembly: GCA_963170755.1. Lineage (NCBI taxonomy): Eukaryota > Metazoa > Arthropoda > Insecta > Coleoptera > Scarabaeidae > Amphimallon > Amphimallon solstitiale. The sequence goes on along the minus strand of OY720682.1, from coordinate 80,156,564 downwards.
GATATATTAAAAAAATGTTTTGCTACTGCGTATCGAATCAACAACCGGTTTTACACTACTTGACGTTCGCCAGATTGATGTACGAATACATAACAACATTTTTTTTCGTGCGGAGCATGTTATTTGGTCGACAACTATGTGTGTAATATATCTCATGCACAAAACGTTACTAACACATAATTTCCCTCAAAAAATATATTAATACCTTAAACATATATTTTTAACTGATGAATTCTCATGTTAGTATCAAATAAATACGTTTTTCTGTATATCATGTGCAATATTTTATATTATAAATTCGAAAGTTTAAAGCCGAACAATATTTTGAACAATAAGGTAATCAATTAGTGAACCATTTAATTTTAGTAACTCTGGTTTGAACAATAACATGCGTTTGCCTAGAAAAATGAATATAAAACGTAAGTTAAATGGCTATATGCATATTTTAGTAATCTGGTAATTAGTTAAAGACAAGCCGAACAATATACAACTCTCATTATTATCTCAAACAGCAAAAGTCGTTTAACGTGTAAGCATATACGCACGAACAAAGTATATATTCGGTACCAGGTATCACTTACGTAAAATAAAAAGAAATATTCTAATACAAAATGGAAACAATTAAATAAATTGAATTATAGTTTCTTCTGTATAGTTTAAATATATCCGAAGTTGGCATTCGCATTTACTACGAAGATAACCGTGTGAAGTGAATGCTAAACTTGACCACACCACTATATTACATATATATATATATATATATAATATAGTGGTGTGGTCTATATATATATGAATATATAAAACAGCAAATTTACAATTATATGTATAGTTAGTTGGATTTTATATTGTGTATATCTACACCTGTATAAAAAAACCTAAGTTTTCTAATTTTGCGCGCCTAAGCGTGCGTCAGTACGACCACTACTGTGTATTTTTATTTGTTAATAACTCTAGACTATTCTATACTAGAGAAAACATTTATTACAATTTAGAGAACAAACTTTTCTACAATTTGCTTGAATAACTTGTTTTTTTACACTTCATAGTTATTGAAGTACAGAGCTTCAATGCACAATTTTTTTCTAGAAGAGAAAAGTACTACAAAAGGTCAGTGCCCATCACTTTAACGCTTTATTGCTTTAATTTCAATACAGAAAGAGTATCAGTTGGATCCAAATGCAAGATAAGTGCCTAAAAAATACGAAAAGTCATTTTGACGTAATGACTTCATTGACAAAATATAATCAAACTAAGGACAAAAGTACAAATAGGAAAAGCAATAGCCAATTTGTAGCTTCTATCTGGAGTTCCACAATTTGTTAGCAGTAATAAACTGTGGAACTCTCGACAGATGCTACAAATTGTTTCTTGCTTTGCCTACTTGTTGTTTTATCATTAGCTTGCTCTATTTTTCTTATATGCATAAAGATATAGAATCTCTTGTGGATAACATTTGAATGTGCTTTATATATTGGCTAACTTTTTTGAAAGTAAGTTTATAATAAGAAGAAGCTAATGCTGTTAGTAAAATCATAAAGTCTATATCTTCAACTATTATGGAAACACTACTCCACTTACTTTATCAGCAATTACAAAACAAGTATTAAAATAAATTCAAAAACAAACATGTTTTACAAAAACGGTAAGAATAATTTGTTTTATGGAATGCACTATTAAAGTTATCGTGCAAAAGACGGAGAAAAACTGCACAAAAATGCTTGTACTGACAAAATTAGAAAACTTGGGTTTGTAGTATTGGCTTAGATGTCCACAACATATCCAAAATTCAAAACTGCACGACCTTTTGCCAGGTAACCTCCCATTTTCTCGACTTGGTCACTGGGGTGGGGTGATTGTGAGAATACAATAAGCATTGAAAGCGAAATTGTACGTTTATGATGGTAGCTTCTGAAATAGCTACATTTCATATTTGATTTGACAATTGCGATGGATAGAAAGAAAATTAGCTCTTAAGCCTAAGCAAGAATATCTATGAAATGAAGAATAAAAATAAATAAAACAATACACATAAACAAAAATTTTATGAAACTGTAATGATATGCTAAAAAGATTAGTGACATTGCTTAGACACATTGATTTGGTCAAAGTAAATAGTAAGAGAACAAAATTTATATTGATAGATGTTAAGAAAATGTCTTTGAACAACTAAGAGTAGTAACAGATGAAAAAAATACGATACGTAGAATAAATATAATTATATTTTTCGAGAAAGAAAGCTGACCAAGAAAATCTTGAATAAATAAAAACAAAAAATTTCATTCATTCATGGAAGACATGGAAAGATATAATTGCAATTCAGTATTAAAGATTTAATGGTTTTTATTTAAAATACATGTAAAAATTTTCAAAAACAAAATTGGAATTTAATATAACGTTACAACTCCTATAAACTAGATTTTTAACCATATAAAAAATAAAATAAGTAAAAATTTTAATTTTCTAACCTGTTACCTATAAAAGTAGTAGTATATTGTTAAGCTTGCCGATATAGTGATAAGTGATAACTAAATAGGAATTGCATATAAAGTTGTTCATTTTATAATCTATCCTAATTTGCTAATTATTACAGGTGTATGCCTATACCACAGCCTGGCCACGCACAAAGTACATCGATGGCGTCATGCTAACATGCATATTTTCTCTTATCCAGAGGTCGTTCAGGTTAAAAAATGTTCAGAAATGAAACAGAAAATATATATAGTAAATTTGTGTATAGTTAGAATAAAGAAAAGAAACACATTGATAACATTCAGCGAGCTGCGCTGTATCAAAGATTATTTATAACCATCGTGATCCAAAAATATCTAATAAGTATGTACATGAAGGGAAGATGAGTAATAGGAAGAAGTAAGTGGAGATACATTTTCATAACACCGGAAAAAAGGAGAACACACAAAAATGAACACCAATATGTATATGATAGAGTGAAGAAGAAAGGGAATAGCGTGCAGGACGTATTAAAACATTTATAAAAATATACTTATATATATTTATATGTAGATAGTATAGTATTACAACATAGCTTCCAGACTTATCTCACATAAATGGCATATAACATACGTATCTGATAATAAATTATTATTAGAAAAATGTTAGCAATTTATACTATTTAGGAACAGATAATATTTATTAAATACTGTTTAGAATGATTGAACCTTTAGAAACTTTACATTCTTATAACATGATTTATTCGTACTCTCGATTTTTTTTTGCAAAAGCATATTTGAGACTTTTGGTTAACATCAAAGTATATAAATACGGACTACAATAGGTAGATTTGATAACTAATATTTTACAATAATAACATTAACCCTAGTAGCACAATTAGTTGGCTGATTCAACCCAAACCCAACCTAACCCTAGTAGCACATTTTGTTGGCTAACGATTGGTCAAAAGGTACACCCACGTCGCAAGCAGCTACGGTTGGATACAGGATTAAAGTCTATCTGTAGCGTTAGTTATAAACCGGCAACCTCTTACGAGGATAGGTTTGAAATCGATAAGTTATAATTTACATCAAGGCAATGTTAAAACATCGGTTGCGACCATCAGCCAATATTGCGCTAGTATTTTGTGCTATTGGGAAAGTTACGTTATTGAAAAGTTCCCAAAAGGAAAATTTATTAATCTAAAATAGTTATTTAAAAAACACACGAATTTGCTGTTACTTCAAACGCTTCAATGATGTGGTTTCCATACTATATATTTCTGATTTACCTCAAAATAATTGTAATAGATCTATAGTTCTACTGTTTAGATTAATAACCTTGTCATTTTTTGAAAAGGTGTATTTTTACTAGACTTTATACGACATAAAGTTTGATAAGTTACTTGGTAAAGGATATTCAAATCTCTAACTTAATCGTTTATTTTAATTTAAGAAAACTAGAACACAGCTCTATTTTTTTAACTTGCTCAAATTATATGTATAGTATTTTGCTTCTAGGCCATTTTGGTACATTCTAACAGTTGTTTGTAGCTATATATGTGCTAATGGCCCAGTAGTTGGTACCGAGAAGCAGGTATGACCTATTAAAGTAATGTTTAACTTTGGCTCCAACGTGGCGTGATGAGGCAACATCTGGTGGTATGTTGCCAATATGACAGTGATCGTGTTAATGTAGTTCTTCTACATTATCTAAGTAAATTCTTGACGGAGTTATGGTGAAAAAATTTGAAGATATACTATCTTAGTTGCACATTTATCTCTAATGATTCAAATAATTTTTTTATAGAAAATAATAATTAGAGTGGATCAGCTAGAAATCAACGATGATGATATTTTACTCAAAATGACAAAATAAAATTATACCATAACTTAGGACATCAACTATAATGGCGTGAATGATATTTTTCTGAAAAAAGGCATTCTTATAAAGAGATGCATATAGAATTTAAGTTGACATTAAAAGAATATATAGTTTAGTCTATTTATGAAAGTTTAAAGAAGGTGTTACAAATCATTAATTTTTGTTCATATAAGTTATAATACATTTTTATACTCAAATATGAAATATTATTAATATTATTATAGCGTATAGGAAAATATACACATATTAAAACAGATAAATTTTATATTTAATGTATTAACATTAAAATGTATAAATATAGATTTCAATAGATAGATTTAATAATATTTTCCATCTAATAACATTAACCCTAGTAGCACATTTAGTTGGCTGACGATTGGCTACAGACTGAATGATATATGATTATTATATTTCAGTAGTTGGAATACAAATTTTAAGTTCAGAATAGCTATTTATTAAAACTAAAATGAACCAAATAGATTAGATAAATTTTAAATTAAATGTATTAACATTAAAATGTATAAATATAGATTTCAATAGATAGATTTAATAATATTTTCCATCTAATAACATTAACCCTAGTAGCACATTTAGTTGGCTAACGATTGGCTAAAGACTGAATGATATATGATTATTATATTTCAGTAGTTGGAATACAAATTTTAAGTTCAGAATAGCTATTTATTAAAACTAAAATGAATCAAATAGATTTAATAATAATAAATAATTTTGCAACAAGCATTATTAAGAATAATTGGTTCACGTTTAAAAAATTTAAAAAATCATATAAGTTAGGGATATTAATAACATTTAAAATTGTTGTTCTGGCCATTTATGTAAAATAAATCCTTCGATAGAGGGACTTGTCTACTCTGTTTTCTTAACTAATTACGGAAAAGAACTTTACCATAAGTATTTATTTTCTGTCTTAACGAGTTAAGTAAACAGTGCAGTTGAGCATTCTATATCTCACCTCCTGCCTCTTTCGTTCTTCAAAGTCCCACCATACTTGGGTCTAGTTCCGATCAAGTCTATAATCTCGGGGATACAACTGGCAAATATCGCCTATACGGCAGCAACAGGATAAACAAGACAACATTCGCATCATTTCAAGAACACAGAGGCGCATTAAATCGCTTCCTCTTCGATTGTTCGGCATTAGTATATCAATTACATTAAAACACTATCTCTATGAGAAAGTGATGCCGTGTATGTATCGAAGAGAACGCAATTTTTGAAACACACAAACATTTAATTTTCGTTTCTTTGCAATAAGCGAGATTTTTTATTAAGAATTTTTGTGGAAAAATGCGGATTGACACATATACTTTAATGGATATACTGATTGGTAGGAGGATAATTTAAATTTCATGATCGCTTAACAGTTTATTGTCTTAAATATATAGAGGAGCCTTATAGGGGTATTCCATTAATTAAATTAAATAATATTTTTAATGTTAGTTACAGGTTATAAGGAATAAATATTAAATCATGATGAAATAGAATGAATTTAATGTAATTAATAATATGTCGTTAACCAACAAATTATATTAGGTTACCGTTTTATATAGAAATTATTTTTTTATTAATTACATAATGCTGAATTTACATTCTAGTTTTGAGTAAGGAATTTGAATATGGAAGCTTCCAGTCCTAATATATTTCCTGTTAACTTTTTATTAAATCAGATATATCTTGTTTTGTTTTACCAGAAAGGTTATTGAATCTATAAATTTGGTTTTACTTTACGAAAGACAAGAATAAATCAAATTATCACCAACCTGTTTATAAAATCGATATTTGTTAATTTAGCAGAAAACGGCGATCTAGAAGGATGTTAAATGAATACGTTTAACTCACTTCTTAAATGTTAGGATTTACAGCAACTAATAAAATAAATATTTTATATTGGATTTATAGAGATTGTATTATTAAAAAAGAACTACCACCAACAATATTCTTGTGATTTTTCCTGAAACAATTTATCGGCTCGCATTGTCGCTGTATATATCAAAATCAAATAGGAATTTTTAAAATTCATTTATGAAATTTTGATGTTCATATCTTTCACAGCTGCGATTCTTTCTTAATGGTAATAGTGTAAAAAGCTAGTGAAATAAAATATATATGAATTGGTTCTATGAATATATGCTTCTTGAGTTCGTATAGCAGTGAGGATCACTTAACAACAAATATATATACCGGGCGATTCAAAAATCTGACAAAGTAAATTTACTTTCTATGTTTGACATAGTAAAAATTCGCCTTATATAGTTGATAAGATTGCTATTGCTTCATAATTTAAAAGTATATACACGTATACAGCGTGATTTATAAATCAGTGGCACAAAAAGATATACTTGATTAAATGAATTTAAACACATAAGTTCGAATTTAGATTTTTCGTTGGAATACGATAATTTTTTTATTGAGAATACTTAATAGCTCAAGTTGATGAGTTTCTAATTATTTCTGATTAAAGTCAGAAAGTGAAGCCTACAGATGTTTTTTCAGTTATGATATACTTCAAGAGTTCCTCAACAGAACACGAAATAATTTGGTATAGCATACAAATCTAAGTGATATTTATACGTAGAACTTGTTTTAATATATACGTGCTCGCGAAGTTTCGGCAAAACGAGAAAATTTTACACAAAAAAGTCATTTGTTTTTTATGAAACACTCAGAATATTTTTACTGTCAAACTTTTTGCAGAAGAATAAAAACAAACGTGCTATTATTAATATATAGTAATATTACCTATTACTACCGTCGTTGTTGTTCTGAAAAATCATATAATACCACATAATTTTTTAGACAATCTTATTTAGTACACCTTGAACTAGTTTGGAACGTGTTTATTATGAAAGTGTTACCATCGGTCTCCTCTGGTTTGATTTACAACGTCGCTGTTTGAGCGCAACCATTTTCCCATTACTACAACCCGGAGTAAGGTTTGACCAATGAGTCTCGAAACATTCTCGACGACGGCGAACTTCTCTACATCTACGATCATCTTTACTTTTACATCTTTACGAACATCTTTATCTCTACAGACACGAACTGCACTTCTTCTAGCATCGGTCTTCTCCATTTCTACAGAGAAATATTCGGCTACGATACGACTTCGACTGCATCGCCTTCAAGGACACCGACACCAGGTTCATCACAACGCTCTCTTCCCGCATCGGCAATCATCTCAACGTTCTGTTCCCGATACGTCCAACGCCGGCTTGACATATGAATCGAGTTAAGTCAAGGTTCCCGCTCCGTCAGATGGCTTCATCTCCGGAACAAGTGTAAGCTTGTTTCGTCTTTCTAATCTCATTTTTTTCTTTTCCGTCGATAGTATGGTTGGCCGACCGTGCTATCGGCTTCCTCCAACCTGTTCAGGCGAACAGGCGCTATCATAGACACTATAGGGACATTTTTTTCTTTCTTTGGCCACGAAAAATACATCTGTACTTATTTCGTCCCCTTTTCTTCCTCAGTTCCCATCGGCGGTAGTATCATCTTCTTTTTTCTGTGAATAAACCTGCAACGTATTCCTCTTTACCGCCACTCCAAGTGTAAAGTGTTGTGAAGTGATAGTACCTCCAACAGCAGCATTATGTGTCTGCAAATCCAAGAAAAACGTTACGGGGAGCTTCAAGAAAAGCTAGCTGGCGCGTACCACATTTCATTTTATCATATATTTATTTTACCGCCCGAGAGAACTTCCCGGGTAACAAAACGATACATAAGCTAATTGGAAGATCTGAAAAATGTATTAGGGCTGCAGGTGAATATATTGAAAAGGAAAAATAACCGTTCTCCTCACTCCACGAACTTAAAAATGCTTCTTTGCCTCGTACCACCGATATATCAATTCTATGTAACAATTGTTCGACTTTATGGGAGAGTTTCAGCAAATATTTCTCGACAAACATTTTTCAGTTTTGTTTTTATATTCCCTCTTCTTGTTAGTTCTTCCACATGAAGTTTATTTACTTTATACTGACTACTGTTTTAAGACTTGATTAGATATTTTCTAGACTATTAGATATATATATATATAAATTATAAAAACAAACACCAAAATAGCTTGACGTGTACTAAACATGATTAATAAACAATTTGTTCAAGTTATTCGGGTTAAAATAAGTAATACTCTTCCGAACAACAACAACGACAGTTATAAAAGTAATATTAACATAAATCAATAACAGAACGATTGCTTTCAGTCTTTTCTGGAAAGTTTATATACTTTCAACATGCTTTTTCGTGGCTACTGCGTCATAAATAAGATTTTAAAATAACTCTGGATGTCACCTAAAATAACGGAAAAAAAATTGTTGTCATTTTGTCAGATATTCGATTCGCAAACACCCAATATATATTAAAACTAATTTCGCCATACAAGTATCACTGGCACTGGTCATTCTCTAAATTTAATAATTAATAATAAAAAAATCGTTAATAGTCATTAATTACTAATAATAAACAATATTTCCATTTTAACGTGAAATCCAAATTTGAACTAATATAGGAAGTTTTCTTTGCGCTAATGATTTGTAGATCAACCTGAACAAGTGCATGTATTTTTAAATTGTAAAACAAGTCCCTTTTCATCTATATGATTGTTCCGTCCTATTCCTTTGCTACTGTGTACTGGCGAAGGCCAATAAGTCCAAAAAATGTTATAACAATACAAGTAAAAGAATTTCAGCAGTTACAGATAAGTGTTTCGAACTGATTGATCTTCGCCAGTGCACTATATACTAATACATTGTATATATTATTTTTCGAAACAAAAAAACAATACAAAAGTTAAAAAACCGTCATGCACAAATATGTTGTTTTTATTGCTGTATTATCCTGTCATAGTGACGATAGTCTAATCTATTATTGTAATCTCTGCAACTAGAATTATAGGCTATTTCAAAACGTCTTTTAAGAAAAGAATATTAACATATATAATATATGTTGGTGGCAGAAACACAAAAATAACTAGAAAGCTACTTAAATAATCAAATATTTCAAATGCATTATGTATTCTATAATTTGTATTATTTTAATTTGGTAAATAAAAAAGATAATTAAAGCGGATAAATTAACTGGTAATTTGACTTAGTCAGTGAAAAAAAAAAAAAGAATTACATTAGTTGATTCTTATTATCATTAAATAATTTCGAATTGTCAACGGTGACTTTGAAATTTTAGCAATGCCACGATACAGTAACCTCAGTCAAGAAAACCTTTCCTAAGAATATTAATATACGTAACTCCATGATTTTCTCTTCTAGAATACTTTAATAATATGTAGGTATTTACAATAATCCTGCACATACGCACGCGAATTGAGCGCGACAGTGCGTGGCTCACACAGGCTGTGCAGGCTTCTAGGTGCTACTAAAATGTTCTACGATTAAAAAAGGAATCTTCAGCTATACTAAAAAACCAGGCTTTTTTATAACATTTTGTATGCTCAATCTATGATTAAATTACTTCTATTTAAAATTAGTAGCATTTAACAGTTATCCAAATATAATATTGCTTATATTAATGTGACAATAATAAAGTGTACCTACATAATATGAAATTAGAAATTTAATAAGAAATAATTGTTTGTTAAACTTATATTGTAGGATGTTTTCGATATTGAATAATAAAGAAATATTTTGTGGAGATACTCCAATACAAGTGATGTGAACAATTAATAATTATGAATTGAAATATTTTGTGTCTAGATTAAGCATAGAAAATGTACTCAGTAATGAGTTTAATGTAAACTCGGCAGCTAGCTGAGCATGCCAAGAAATCTTCAACTAGTAAATGGTGTGAAACTTCTGCAAAAATATCACCTACTAGATTAGACAAAAAAAAATAGCAAAACTTTACATCATATTAGAATTTATGTTAGAATACATCACAAATGAAAAGAAAAAAAAACATGTAGGTGAGATTTCTGAAATGCTCCTATTTAATGTTACCGAAAGAGCGCAAAGCATAACCCAAGTGCTACTTAGAACTCAACTCAGATAAAATCAAAATAAAATTGCACCATTCCTTTGTGTTAGATATAATAATAATAATAATAATGATAATAATAATAATAATAATAAAAATGTTAAAAGGAAATAATATGTAGCAGCCTTGGCTTAATACCTGCGACGAATATCTTTGCAGTACTTTCCGCCGTACTTGGGACGATTAGCAGCTAGCTCTGTGATCTCCGGTATCCAACTGGCAAAAACGGCCTACCAACCCAGTATACACCCATCAGGCTCCTCCTTGGACGCGTCTTGTATATATTTTATATTTTGCGTTCGATATTTGATATGTACTTTTTTTTTTATGAATACGACTTTTTATTTTTTAAATACAACATCTATCATTGTGAATATAAAAGTATAATCGAGGGATTATACATTTTCAATAATGAAATATCGGAAAGTATTATTTTAGATACAGGGAATTGACGTTTGAAATACGGGATAGTTTGGAGTAGTCATAGAATAAATATTTTAAATGCAAATTTATGATGTCGACAAACCATTTACAGCTATATGTGTTGATTTTAATTAGTGTGTCTTGTGTCTTTATTCTGGTCATAGAAATATCTATACTCACAGCTTGGACAGAAATAAAATAAATAAGTAATTAGATTTTCAAATATGATCTAATATATCAAATTACAATAATTAGTAAGTTTAGGCAAGGCTACGCTTAAATCCACTACGCAAATAATATCGATGCAAATTGGGTAATTAAACGAGTAACTGTAATAATTAATAGTTAATCAGAATGTCTAGATGTACCTTAGACGAACATCTACTCTTATCACACAAATAATGCTATGTGTCAAAGATATATAAATATAGAATTGTGTAAACCAAACATAAAAGTGCTAATTATGTGTTAGTAGTAACAGATATATATATATTTCCACCATATTTGGTTTCTTCAGTGTGGCATAACTATGAAAATATGTGTTAATTCAAATAATAGAAGTAGATTAAAATAATATTTGCAGTATTACCTTAAGAATCCATAGATATTCATGTAATACTGCACTTATTATTTTAATCTGCATATATTATTTGAACACTTTCTTAGTTTTGCCACACTGAAGAAATCAAATAGGTAGAACAAACATATATGTCTGTGGCAACTAACACATATTTAACACTTTCATGTTTAATTTACACATTTCTATATTTATATATCTTTGACACATAGTATTATTTGTGTGATGAAAGTATTTGTTCGTCTAAGATAAACCTAGACTCTACTCCTAATTTTTACATTTACTCTTTTGATTACAAAATTTGCGTCGATATTATTTGTGTAATGGAATTAAATGCATGTCTATGATAGATCAAGAGTATTTGCCGTCTTATTAAATTAATAGATGAAAGATCTTGCGGAGTCCGGCAACAATTAAAATGTAAAATAGAAGTCTAATTTTTTTATTTCCATTCTATATTTTAATTGTTCGGATTTCCCAATATGTACCAATTTATAATTACAATACCCTAAAAAAGAAAAAAAAACAGCAAACAATTTTACCTTTTATGTGATGATGTAATTAAATAAAATAATAATCAATCATTACGTAAACTACATGGCGGAAACCTACGTATCTTATTATATTATTAAAGTTTGAATATATAAACATAGCATGGTAAGTTAGTTAATAAAGTCGAAACGTCAATTACGTTTAATTTGTTTCTTTGATTTCAATTATATCATCACATCACGGCCTCTACACTAGGAAGCGTTATTACAAAAAGGAAAAGTTATTTTCCAAATGTTCTTTTTTGGATATTATTATTATGCCAAAAAAAATAATAAGAAGAAATAATTATAATATGGTTTGTTCAAACGTATTGTACTCTTGCCTTTTTAAAATATTTTCTATTAAATACTGACTTGACAAAATAATTTTTACGACCATTGAACCTGCAAAATTTAGTTTCATGGGTTTATGCACCATTACTGATTTGTTAGCACTACCGCGATATATAGTTTTTTAATTTGCCCCATATACCGAACATAATAAAAATATACATTGCATAAAGATTCAGATAGGTGTTTGAGTAAGCACCTATTATACCAAATTTTAAGTCGCATGTGCAATAGTAGATGATTTTTACGAATTCCAGACCTCCTCACTCCTCCGAGGCTACAGGAGTTTGAGATATTAGAAATGATCCCTTCCACTTTTTAGTTCTGAACGCGACCACTGAGTAAAAGTAGATGGCGATGGAGCGCTAAATTAGAAAGGGCACACAAAATTTGAATTAAATATTCAGGCTCAATTTAAAGACTTTAAGTCATTGACAATAGCAATGTGATAGAGCTGTGGCTTAAAATTAAAGTGTCGCATGTCGTCAAGAATCGAAGAAGGATTTAAGGAGAAGGATATTATATGAATAATAAATACATAATTTCACGCCGAAATTTCTTTGTGTGTTAAACTTAATTACAATTATAGCAATTTTTATTATTAAATTTGTGAATATAATAAAGAAGACTAGGGTGAAGGCTCTATGAAAGGAAGATACACGACAGGCAAACATAAGGGTTAACAATTACTTAATAGGTATGATATCTGAATGTCTTTGTGAAAGTGCACTCATGAATATACAGCTGTCCCAGTTAGTATATGCTCAATATAAAAATAAAAGTTGGTTAAATGAGATGAAATTTGAGTAAGATACTACCTATATGTTCAAATATAGCACAACAACAAAAATGCGGATAGTTCCTCTAGAGCAACTACATTTCTGTAAGGCAACACTAACTATTGTTTTTTTTAGTAATCGCGTAATTTCCCTCTCTGACTGATAACGGCTATTTTTAAAATACTGTGATTTTCAAATATTTACACGTGATAAATTAAACATGGTCGTTTTTTTTAAATCAGTAACTATAACAACCTTAAATCAGATGTCACACAAAATGCAAGATTTGCTTAAAATTTAGTTCCGAGAAAGTTAGCCATGTTTGCTCGATATATGTTGCCATCTATAAAATTACTACTAGAATATAGCAATCGATTTCTGACAGTTTAGTTAGAATTGTTTTCGGAATTGTTCTAAAAGAATTTTTATACAACAGAGTTCGGCGCTGAAGTTTTGAACCAATCCATTTATTACGTATGGGCAAAGAAAGTTCGATTTGATAGCTTAACCCCAAAAAGTTCATATTGTTTCGTGTTATCAGATCCGAATGCTAAGCACGGTGCCAATTTGCCAATATTCAGTCCATGATGTATTTATGTACTACCACTTTGGTATTTAGAAAGAAAACTGTGTCTTAAGTTTGTGTATATACATTTATATGTCAAAGTTGTGTGCTTTTGTAACTGATTTATGTATGTCTTTTAAGTATGTATATCTTTGGGTGTATATAGCCCACGTCTATATGGAACAGATGACTGATACAGGATTATTATTATTATTACTACGAGGTCAAAATGTACTCTTAATAAATAACATTTTCTTAATACCAGTAATCATTTATTGTGCTTAATAACTGATACCAATTGATATATTTAACGCCAAAATATATTTTTTTTAATTTGTACGTACTTTTTTGGATTAAATTGAATAACATCATTCACGCTTTTGTCATAGGTACTACAATATTTTAATTAATAATTTTATTATTTTCACTAATCCAATTTTCATTTATATTTATAATTAAATTTCATTAATTGTAATTATTTTAGCATTTTTGTTACAACTAGAGTCTGTGTTTAATGCTGGACCACCGTTCATTGTTAATAAAAGTGAGATAGGGAATTTGAGTTCAAATATATTTTCAAAATGTATAACCAAATATGTACCTAATAATTTCCCATTACATTAAAGTTGAAGATAGATTGAAATTTTTGCCAATAAAATATTCAAATATTTTTCTACGATATTTATTTAACACTTTCTAAATCAGCTAAGATACCTTAACGGATCTTAATGTTTCTAGGCTCAGTAGAAAGAATCAATGATGGTACGAAAACCTAAATGTGTGATAAATGATAAAAATCAATTACAAATTTTAATGGAAACACAGGAAAATCCTTACATCAGCACCCGTGAAATAAGTCATTTGTTTGATATTAAACAAATCAGCTTGCAAGGGCACAATGCATACGCTTGAATATTATTCAAGTAAATAAAGAAAGTTTAGGAAATATCTTAGTCAATAATAAAGAAAAAACGAAATTGTTTGACAATTCAGGTGTGTACGAGTGCTGTGATACACCTCAATTGGTCAATCAGACAGGTCTATATAGCAACGCATTAACATTACTGAACATTGCATAGACTAGATACATGTATTCAATACTAACAATTACAAATTATTACACAATAGCTCTAGAGGAAGAAAATTAGACATATTAGAAATCCTAGAAATTGAAAAAGCTGCGGCAGCTACCAAACACGAATCAAACACACAACTAGACTTCGTAAACAGCACCATTTTTGACTCTGTAATTACCTAAGTCATTGACACGTACAGAAAATAGGTAGTGGTAACTTTGTAAGTTTAGTTTGTATTTCTAAACTCCTTGAAAATGATCGAGAGGTCGAAACACGTGTCAGGGAATAATAAAATATCTTAAGTGAAAGAAAGTTAGTGCGTGTTTATTCTGTTAATATTCGTAATGTTTCACCAAGAACTAACCGTGGAATCTATTCATTTAATGTAGAAATTTCCACTATTATTCAAATGAAAATCGTCACTTCACTAAGCAAATAGGTCATAAGGATATGTGGATCATAAATGTATGTGGAAGCATTCTTGGTGATCAGATTTTTGATGGTAGTATAAATACAGGTAGGTATAGAAATGAGGCAGTTGCTAAGCTTATATGAGTAAAAGAAAATAAGAGAAATGGTTTATATTTTTGGAATGAAATTTGATTAACAATTCGAACTCTTTAGATAGTAAACAATTTTGTCGATATTGCCCCAGTACATATAAATACTTTTCAGAAAAATGGGTATAAGTCGAAAACTTTTATACAATTTTATTATTTGTTGAGTAAGAATTGTACCAAATGTAAAGAAAAAAACTAAACTCTATATAACACAAAATAAACTTAAAAGGTGCTCCAAATGAGAGGCTATCATAAGAAAAAAAAGTTCATGAGTTATTCTGTATATAAATTAAAAACAGGGCCTCCTGTTCTTTCTTTGAGCTACCACCGTACTTCTGTAAAATTCTTTTTTTTAATAAACCTAGATACATTACAATCTGTTTTGCCTTGTTTTTTACGCTCCTACCACCCTACCTTCGTAGAACAGCTACAGTAAAAAGCATTCAATGAAAATTACGTATGTTTAAATTGTATTTAATGGGGGTCATGTGTCAATTTTTTAATTCATCTCAAATTTACTTTAAGGTGGGGTTTTACTCGATCGGCGTATGCGACAAAATGGTCAATTTCAACGTAAAAAATCGCAAAAATTAAGGCACTTGCCGCTACATGCACGAAATAACCAATATTTGTTCTAGTGAGTCACGATTAAAATTTGCAATTATATTAAAAAATAGTTAAAATACAGCACAGTTTATTTTTTTTTTCGTTTTATAGCGATATGAAGCTTTCTGTGCTTAAAAACTACTTTTTTGAATCGTGAGTACCTAGATATTTTTATTCTGAACACGACAATGTATTTACTTTACTTTCAAAATAACCCTGCTCTCCAAAAAATTACTTTGAAACCAATGAGAATGATCACAAAGTCCGCACTGATAAATGGCAAATAGGCAACACACAATTCAACCTCTTACTCACAGTTTTGTAATGTCTAAAACCAGCTATATGGAAGGTATACCTGGTCGACTGTATTAAGCCGAACATCATATAAACAGAGAGATGTTCAACTTTTTTTATTACCTTACGTAAACGAACGTTTTATTCTTATATCGGCTTTATTTTGTAATTATTTTCAGGATATTTGCGAGTATGTATTAGATATTAATTTTTCGTCTGGAATATATATATGTTGTTATTATTATTATAATAATAAGTATACATTAAACACATTTGTAAAAGAAACTACATGCGGTTGGTATACAAACAAATTGTATTATATTTCAGATATTTTTCGGTGTTTATATATGATTGATTACGTGATAACATTGATGCGTCTACTTTGTTAGACATTTTTTTCTATTCGTTAATATTCTTCTCACTTTCAAAATGCATTTTATTCTTCAAGGACAAGGTTCCGGCTTTATGGAATTTCAGAAATGCAGTTTTCTTCGGCAATAAATACACATTATTATTATTATTAATTATAAAGTTGCACGACTTATTATTATTTCTAACCTTACATGTTGAAGATTTTTAATAATGAGAACAATGTTTGTAGAAAACTAAAATCCGACAACAACTTTATGTCTCTGTAAGATACGAACTTAGAAGTTTGCTGGACTGTTCAAACTAAGTGGCAGGAAGTTACACAATTTTCAGTTTTCTAGATGGTAAAAGCATTTATTTAAATATCTGAATTTGTTGTGACATTATGTTTTTATTTTATTTATACTTTGTGTTTTGACTCCAGGACAGTTTTTAGATTTTTCTTTGTATATGTGAGTAAGTAAAAGAGCATGGGCCAAACGATCTTATAAGTTTAATTACAGCGGTTTATCAGGACTGGCAGCAATTGTTGGATGGCGAACGAAAAAAAGTTTTATGTAGGCGTAAAAAACAAATTTTGTTTAATTTGTGCAAAATTTGGTAAATCTAAAGATCACGTATGCTACAAAAATTAGTATTCGTCGTCAACAGTCATGGAGTCGACAATTATTGCGGAAGGTGTCTCGTGAAATGTACAGTGTAATTTATGGTAGATTAATAGGGAACGGTGATAGCATCGTTCGCAGAACACTACGTGAAACGGCCCCTTACGGTTCCCAAAAAATTATTGAAAAAATCGAGTGCCGAAATCATATATTACGTAATTATATAAATAAAATTAGGGACTGTTTGAAAAAAACCTAAATTCAATTCGGCCGTGACAAAAGCAATTGAACATTACAAAAGTTCGAACTTAACAATAACAATTATACATAGTGAAATTGTAGTGTGACATTCTAAATGGACCAAGATATATTTTTTGTGAACACTCGGATTGTGCTTCTTACTTTTGTCAAGGATCTAAAGAAGGATACTTGGTATGAGACAATACACATAGATGTAGAACTCTGACCAGAAATGGTAATTACGTTAGAGTAATTTTATTTTCTCGCTTTATTACCTCAAATTATGGATCCTCGTATTTTGATAAATCGAGAAATTAGAAACGTCAAATTGGAGAATTAGTATGTACCTACTGACTGTGATACGTTTAGACAAAACGCTACTTGGCCATTCTTGTTTATTTTCTACACTGTCTATACTTTTGTAAAAAAAAAATTGTTGTAAAAAACATGAATTAGGCCTACTGGGAATACCATGAGAAAAAAATGCCCTTTGCACTCTACCTCTAAGGTGGTGCGGAAAGGATTGTGTTTGATGTTTTGTCTGCCACATAACGGTTATTTAAAAATTTTATCGAAGCTTTACTGAAAAAAAATTAAGCAGTGCAAGATATAAATAAAAAAAATTGATAATAGCAATAACATTCGATTTCAAGTTGTGGTATTAACATTGGCTTCCAATCAATGATTAGTTCGGAGTCCGCACAGTTCGTATCTTACCCACGGTGAATTTTTTATAATTTGATTTCACTAACTAACAATATCAGTGTCGATTGTAAAGAATATAAATTTTTTTACATTTTATAAGAAACACCGGCACTGTTGTTACAATAGATTTTTTTTTATCAGATAGTTTTCTCTAAAACATTACTCATATTATTACAAAGTCTCAAATTGTAAATACAAATCATGGTGAGAAATAATAAGAAATACAACTTAAATTATTAATAATCATAAATAATAGTAATAAAACTATATATTTATTGCAGAATAAGATTTAATATCTAATTAATTCCGGCAAATATCACTAAAATAATTACAAATTACATAAAACGGGAGCCTTAATAAAACTAAATAAATACAAGCCAAAAGAATATTCAAGAATAGCAAAAACAAATTTCGAGCAAAAGAGATGCATCAATAATTTCATGCAATAAATGCAGGAGACAAATATCCCAAATTTATTTGCTTTCCAGTTGACCAGGAATCGCTTCATGTTGCTGGTCGTATACCTGCATCATGTAAACGGTACAGGAATATTAAACTCCGTAAATATATTCAATATATTTCAGGCAACTCGACATACGCTTAAGGTAAAACTTTGAATATTTTACATTATAAGTACTTTATCAAGATCTTAAAATCAATAAAAATACAATATACTTAATCAATTATTGCCTAATTAACTAATAAAGATAAATTCTTTAAGAAAATAACCACAAATTAATTAATCCTGCTAGAATGTTGCCCGTTTGCAGATTCATCAATTCAAAACTTCATCGCTGAACTCTAGATGCTTGCTTTTTCTTACACTCTATGAGAGCTTAACGGTGAGCTTACTAACTGGAACAGACTTCAAAATATATATAATCATACTACGCATAACCCCATGTGGCCCGTTGGATAAGGGCACCTGACTAGTGATTTGAAGTTCGCGAGTTCAAATCTTACCCATGGGTACGTTGTTATAATTAAAATTTCCAAATAAAATTATTAGCATATTGTAGAAAATTTATAATTACAGCTATAAATATAGCTTTCTAAATTTTTTGTTAATTGCAAAGATTATGTGCAGAATTTCAATATTGCATTGCATACATGGTTTATTTATTATTTTCACAATATAAACACTTATTTCAATTTAATTACAAATATGCTATAAAAAGTGTTGAAAGTCAGGTACCCAAAATTAAACCCTGAACTTTTGAAGTAATATCTTCATAAGTTGCAAGAGCTGCTAATATAAGACCTTTTTTAAATGACACCTAAAAAAATCAAACTCATATATCTGTATTTATGATATTTAAAGATATTATTCAAACGGTTTGTCATGTGACAATTAATATTCTTACATTAGAAACGAAATGTATAAAGGAACATGAATAGGCAACATGTGGAACACTACACATTCTTTTCGTGCATTCGGACCAAACAAAACGAAACAAATCTAATTGACGAAATGCTTAATAATTTTATCTCATCTGCTTTTGGTCGTTTACATATTATTGAACGAAACATGTAAAATAAATTATTAAGAATTTCGTACACAAATAATATATTTATTTATTCTCATGTGCACTACTTATTTATAATAATAAGTTATCGAAGTTAGTGTTCAACTACGTAAGGTTAGTGCAAGTTAAAGGATAAAGTGCGGGCATAAAAGACTTATTACAACAAGTAATTTTTGTGTGCGGGCTGGCTGTGTTAGAATATACATATATCTTCAATACAGTCTCCTTGTCTTGTCTTAAGTTCATATTAATTTCATGCCTTTTCAGATTAGTAAGGTAAAGATGCGAGCTAGATTGTCGTAATCCATTTTTTTCGTTGTTAATAATAAATTCAAAGCGTTTCAAACACGCCATCATCAACTCAAACCGCTGATAATACACGTTGCCATAATTTCAGGTGTGTGAGTGCATTTATTATTCATACCAACCTAAGAAGTAGTTGACTTTGAGAGTGAAATTTGGTTAATGTTTGAATGCATGATCGTTGGTGTAGCAATGTTGATATATAATATTTAACATGCGTAAACATGTGTTGGCTTTATGATTAATTTAATGTTTGCATTGTTACCGGTCTTTTCTTTAATGTGGAGAGAGAAAAGTTAAGGCTTACAAATTAAATTTTCAGTTGAGAATTATTTGCTATATATAGCAAACTTCAAAATAGAATCTCTTATTATTGAAAAACAGAGTATTCAATACTGGCTTTCAGTAATAGAGATAAAAGGATTGTACATTTTTATGGCGAATAAAAATAGTTTAGAAAGAAACACTTATCAAAAAAGAAATATTCGATTGTCCATGTGCTTAATAATTCTATTTATTTGCTAATAATACGTTTAAGAATTATACCATTACAACATTTAATAGTTATTAACGAACCAAGTGCGGGAAGAATATGTTCCCGCATAAGCGCATTTTGAAAGCACGAACGACTGAAGGAAGCGACGCTTTGAATAGCGCGAATGCGTAGAATATGTCTTCACGCAAGTGGTTTGTACAATATTTTTTGTATGAGCATTAAATTAAAGAAATATTATAGATAAAAGTGATTAGTATCATACATAACCTAAAATAGATTACGTAATTAATTTAAGTTAAGGTAAGACTAAGATATAAATTGTTTTATTGAGTTCTTCTTTCTTTTCGGTATTATAGATAACAGTTTATTACTAACTTTTTGTCTCAAGAATTGTGACATTCTAATATCCAAAAAATTAAAAGCAAAAAATCACTTTTAATTATAATAAACACGCATGTCAAATCTATTTCCGTGAATAGTCTACACTACTTGTTCGAATGGGTTTTTAAAGGCCTAATTTCAATCGAAATTTTACGTAATCAAAACTAAATTTAGTACATTATAAATCGCCTAGACTTTATATTGTATTTCCCGAAGAACATAAATCTAATAGGAGTCAGTTCACCAATCAATCATACTGAAAAGCTGTTTATATGTGCCGCATGGGAATTCTAGAGTGACAAATAAGTTCGATTTGTTTTAACAGTTACGAAGATAAAAACCATAATGGTGGATGAGAATGTTAGATTTTTGTTTTATTAACATCCATACAGGAGTATAGGATTGATAACAATCAGCTCTTTTTTTTTGCTTTCTTCTTATTGCAATACTTATTTGCCACTTATTCTTAATAATTCTTGTACGATATGTTAGTATATAAATAGAAAAGTACAACACATGAGCACCTGATTATATCTCTTTCGCCAGTAAAGTATATTTCTTTTTATTTTATGTCACCATAAAGCTATTTTGTAATCCATTTTTGCATATGATGCTTCACCAAGATATTGATTTCAATAAATACATGATATTCAGTATATCACAAAATAAAAAGTGGATATTTATTTATTTGTAAAAAAATAATATTATGTTGGACACAGAAACAATTCTATAAATAAACTATAAATACTCATTCTTCAGCTGAGTATAATATTAGTGACTGATTTTACTGATATTTAATAATATCCTTTATTTCAACACAAAGATATGCACATAGATATATTAAAAACAAAAGAAAATATGCTGTTGAAATCTTAAGGGGTGGTTCAGAAGTTATGGTTAAAATAACTTAACAAGTCAAAAGAAGCAGATTTTATTATTATAGAAAATAGAATTTTCATACAGTGCTATTTATTTATTTCGCAATATATCCCTATATTTTAATTAAACTTTTTGTTTTCTATGAAACACTCACTCATTAATCTTAAGCTTTAGTGAATATGTCGAGAATATTGATGCCATGTAATGTGATGACTGTGTGTGTAAAGTTATGCATAAATTTGTAACAGCTGTTTGTTTCCAACATCGTTGGAGAGAAAGAGTGTTCAATTGGCTGTCTCTCACGCCTAAGAGAAGCAAGAGAGGTAGCAATCCTCAGATTTTTATTTTATCTACCGTTTGAGCGTTTTGAAGCTCAAACACTAATTTCCAGTCTTTGTTTATGCAATTTACCTTTATTGCTTTTCTTAATCTATTTACACATTTACTTTATTGTTTGTTAATTTAGTTATTGCAAAATCTTTCTGAAAAAGATTTCTTTTGTGGTAGCTATCAGGCATTATATACATCTATTTTTTTTCATGTCTCATAATTAGTTAAGTTATATTTCAAGGTTAAGTTAAAAAGCAGCCCTGGCTAAACTTCGTCTTGTGATTGTGACTCGTAAATGTATTTTCTATATTTTTTCTTGTGTCCTTTATTTCTAGTTACACTAAAGACATTATTATTATTATTACAATTATATAACAATCATAAATAGTTTACCAAACAATTGGAGGTTAACGGTGAAATAGAAGTTTATTTGTAGTTTAAAATGCGTAATGTAATTAGTAAAGATATTGAATATAAGAAGGTCCAAGATTGAACCTTGCGGGACACCAGAGAGTGCTAAAATAATAATTCTCCAATCATCGTGTTCCATCGATTGGTGTGGATTTTTATATGAAGTTTTGAATGTTAATTACATTCATCTATTGCTGCATGATGGTAATTTTTGTCTTTTACCATTAATAACCTTTAGCACGTAATAATAAATTTTATTAGAAGGAACCAAAACCCTTAGGTATATATTTTAATACTGACGCTCAAAACAGAAATATAAAATTTCCTGACTTGAAGTTAGGTAAATATATAACATTGTATATAAAACCAACGTATAATTGATTTGAATTTTATTGATATTGTTTTTTTTTAATTCCGCGGACCACCTTTAAATTTTAGCGCTAAAAGTGAGCAATTCGATTGGTTCTTTTCGAGCCCAAATGCCACTCAATTTAATTGCCACTGATTTCTAGTCGTTTGACAGTCGTATTTTGTATATTTTCCACGCTTTTTTCTACTTCGTTTTCTCTGTTTTTGTACATAACCGCAGGCTAGCATTTATAGATGGTGTCTCGGCGGATTCGAAAAATCCAACAGAAAAAGACAGACTTATTATTCTGCACATAGGATCTGAAAATGGGTTTGCTGAATGTGGATTGTTAGTTGGAAGGAGCAAATGACGAAGATACTCTGATTGCCTACTTTTGTGAAAAGGTTCGTTTTATGTATGGAATTTATTACAAGCACTAATTTTAAATATTCTTCCAGGTGAAAACTCTTAAATGCTCAACACTCTGGTCAGTGTATTCGATGGTGAAAAGCACTGCAAGTAGACGAAAACATAGACATTTCTGCCTATAAAAAATTGTTGGCGTTTCTGAAACGTCAAAATGACGGTTATGTACCAAAAAATCAAAAGTTCTATCAATTGATAATGTAAAAGGTTTCTTAAAAAATGCTCCTGATAACAGCTTTCTCCTTATGAAGGTAGTGACAATCGTTGCGTTGCAAGGAGCCTGTCGGGCGGAAGAATTACGTCTCTTAATAGTTGATGATGTAGAAGATACCGGGCGTATTTTGGTGATTACTATACACGACACAAAAACAAAAAAAAAGCGTGTCTTCACAGTAACGTCGGAAACTGGTATAAATGGTATTGAGTTTTACAGGAAGTATTTAAATTTGAGACCGAAGCATGTGGACCATCGTAGACTCTTTGTATGTTATAAACAGGGCAAGTGCACTGTGCAACCAATCGGTATAAACACCGTCTACAATATACCAAGGAAAATTGCTGCGTATTTAGGGCTTCCGGATTCGAACAGTTTCGCAGGACATTGTTTCCGCAGAACTTCTACGACATTTCTAGCTGACAGTGGGCCGACATTCAAGTTTTGAAGAGACACGGTGGTTGGCGTAGTAGCGGAGTCGCGGAAGCTTATGTGGAAGATAGCATCGAAAACAAAGTGAAAATTTCAAAAAGAATTTTCAGTAATTTAACTGAAGAGACTTCTGCACCGTCAACATCGACATCAGTTTCAGCCACATCAAGTGAAAAAATGAATAACTCAACTTTGGCAGTTTCTGAATGGTTCTACTTCCACATCTACTGGTATCTCATTTACTAATTTAACCAATTGTACATTTAAAATTTATGCTAATAAATTGAATGAATAAAAAAAAGTGTTGCTAACAAGAAAAGTCCCACTTTTCTTAATTATTTCGGGTTAAACAATATTATCAATTTCTATCAAGTACACGAAAAAATTATCTACCAAAAAAAAAAAATGTACTCATTAAGAAGAATTAAAGAAGGAAAAAAGTAATTTTTTCCTTAAAAGCAAGTGTCAGCTTGTATACCTTTTTTTCAAATACTGTTTATAATTATTACTAAGAATAATAAGATTGTTAATTATGGCTTATTATTCAAGTGAAGCCCAACCTATTTTTTATTAGATGCGAAGGTATACTATAACTCAGTAAGAGGAATGTAATTCCCTTAACGTAAAGTTTAAAGACAGCATTCAGGTTATTTATAGAAACTTAGAGATGAGGCTTTAAAATTAAAGAAAACGTAAAGCCTAAAATTTCAAAGAAATATTAAAGCTATAATTGGTTTACTTTGAAGTAAAATATAGGGCATATTGCATATTATATTTAATAGTACTGTATAAAAATGTCGTGTAAACTGTAGTCACCTGTGCATTGTTAAAATGTTTAAGCTCGGTTACCCGCCATATCTCGACAGCCGGTCATCGTACAACCTTTTGAGAAAAATGCTGAAAATAAAAGTGACCAAGGGAATTTCAACAAAAATATTTTTATCTTTTCAAAATGAACACAAAAGGCCGTAATTCACAAGGTAAATTAAAAATTTCACAATTTTCCATTAAAATCCAGTTAAAATTACACAAAATTTTTTATTTAATACTTACTAAACTAGTTCTACAAAGGGTAAAGTGGAGTCATAACTTCGGCTTACTTTAACGGATTTTATTGTCCCTAGAGAACATTTTACAGATAATTGAAGTTTATGTGGCGGAAAATTGTGTGGTTACTCAAAGGAATAACAGAGGGCGCTGTTTCAATGTATCCATAGTACTCGCCTTTACTTTAAAATTCAAAATCGGTGTTTCTTTAATATCATAATATTAAAGCACGTAAATAACCCTAAATAATAGTGAACACTGGAAGTTGCTACCTTTCATGTTTTCGAAATTATAGCCGTAAGAAGAGTTTTAATAAAAATAAAACAGAACTTTCCATTGATTGTCAACGTCATCAGTCAGTTACAATTGCGGCTTGACTTATAGTGCGAATTATATAAATTAAGTGTTTCGGTATTTGTAAAGGTTGTCTCATTAGCCCTTAAGATTTTAAATAAGGAGTTCCCATCTTTTGTGTTATTTCTTTGACCAGTGGCGGCTCGTGAGTTTGTTTAGGTGGGGCAATTACATATTATCGGTGATATATGTATATATATTCCCAGATGCGGAGCATATCACCGATAATAAACGAATCAGTCTTGTCAACTCTTGTCTATGTAATTGCCCCACCTAAACGAACTCACCAGCCGCTACTGACTTTGACCAATATTTATAATTAAAGCTTATGTTAAAAAATCAGTCTAATGTGGCTTGATGTAGTTCAGGTGATATGGATGCAATTTGTTTGTCGAGAAATGTATTCGAAATTTGCCATTGTCTATTTAAATTATATAGGGATGTTGGAAGGAATCAAACAAAGTGTTTAACAAACATTTTGAACACTTTTTTGACAAATTCTTGATTAATATACTTTTTAACTGCTAATTATAAAAGTCAGATTAAGTTATTGATTCTAAAATTTTTTTACCACCTGTGGTAAATGCGAACGTCGCCCCCTCCCCCTCCTTCGGCTACTTGTTGTAGTATATGGATGAAAGTAATAAAATATTTTCCTGGGTTCCTGTTGAGCAACTGTTGTTCCCATCGTGGGTCGCGCTCCACAGTTTAAGGGGATATTAAAGTCGATTTGGTAAAATTGGAGTGAGAAGAGAATAAGTGAAATAAAATACTCCAGACTACCGCAAAAAGTTCGGATAGTCCCATAGGCTGGACCAGGAAATAGGTAAGAGCTGAAGGCGCCGATAAAATACAAATAATTCAGTACCGCACCAGTCCGGAATTTCTTAATTTAATTACTCAAATTAAAGTTTTTCCGCAATTCAAAAAGCTATATCTCACAAGAAAACATTGGTCTACACGGGAATTACATCCGTTTTGATCAATTTCATTTAATTATTTCAGATTTTGACCGAGAAACACATGTACATTTTACTCTAATTTGGAATAAAAAAAATACATGGTTGTGACAAAAAATTACATAATCTGACAACCTTTCCGTGTACTCATATCTATATTGGAATTGTACAGAAAATTTCACATTTCTATCTTGAACAATAACAAAGAAAACTGATAAATTCAATATCTTGCTTTCTCAACAGCTTTAATATCCCCTTAAGACTGAATTAAGTTTTATACACATTACCACAAATTTGTATTTATTATACCTTCGAACAAATGTTTTGTCAAAGATATTGTATAATTGATGAGTCAAAAGGATAAATATTCTCAATGTGAATAATTTGCTTAATTAAAATTGACAAGAACATATTGACATTTGGATTTTCATGGCCTACACTGGAAAACATAATGCATTTATCAAGTTGTACAACATAACGAACGCAAAACTTTGTTTATCTACTCTCAAACAAAAATAAAATTATTACTGGCAAAAACTTATGATTAATAGTTCTCTTACGGTAGTAACTTCGGTACAGGTAGTAATTTCTGGTTTTCACCGTTCTGTCTTATTTAATTTATGTGCTTCATATTATGATATTAAAAGTATATGGTTACGTTTAAACTTTTAACGAAAAGGCAAATAATATGTATAAATATGGTTAACTGGATCTCGAGATTTTTCTGATTCTGTTAGCCTAGAAATTCCTGCCTTTATCTGGCGCCATCTACCCAAAGCATTATAAACTTGGTAATATATTTAAAATCACGTGCTAAAAATATGCAATACGATTGGATTGTGTCGAACCCAGTTAACACTTTATTTATTACTCTTAATGACATTTGACTGATTTAACATTTATTTTGTCAATTTTGATTTACTTACTTAAATTCTTCTAATACTATAAACTGACAGCCTTTTAATTTAATATGTGCTATATATTTACTATAATATAATCTGGAAGTTCTGGCCTGTACCAATAGAAGCTAGCTAGTTTTCACGCGGAAAAAACATGACTAAAGAAAGAACTAAATAACCATAACCATTTAGTCCTCACCAAAATAGTCTCTGCTAAAACTCAAGTAATTATTTAGGTATTTTAGAAAATGAGAATTGATTATCCCAAATGTAGTATAAGGAAAATTTTTGGTAAATAGATATGATTTTTTGTATTTTTAGATTAAAATATAAATAAATTACCGGATGCTAGTGAAGCAGCATTGGTAGACCTCATTTGGTCATTAATATTAACAACAAGTCTGAATACGTGAACTCTAAAGTATTTGAGGGCCGATTTAGTATAATTTTGAAGAGGATATCAATAAAGAAGTGGGAATTTTTCAACATTTTCAATTCTTGTTCTATAATTAGACTTTTATCTGTTGGATAAATAAAGATGCTATAGTATTTATTAAAGTGCTGTAATTATTAGAAATAATGCATATTTTTATCATCGTAAAGTTGAAAAGTGCCAGCAAAAAATGATTAGTCTTTAAGCAAATTTTGGTCTGTCTTGAAATGTGTGGATAGAAATATAGTAGAGGATAGGCAGTACCAAAGAGTCTGTGACTGTAAATAACACAAATAACAAATTGTGATAGTGCCAAAGAAGAAAAAGGAAATCAAATATGTACAGAAACAGAGAGAGAAAATGAGATTAAAGAATATTACATTTTTAGTCAGTGTATTTGGACACATTCTATTTTTTTTTTTAATAAGTGTACCTGCATGTATATCAGTTTTCTGTAATATTTGAGTATACTGTACAACAAAGTTATGGTTTTATTATATCTTAACAAGATCTTTTAGTTCCAATTTAATTCGGTAAAAAAATGTTTTAACGTGGTAGGCCTAAAAGAGGTGCACATAATGCTACCGATGTCAGAATGGCTAAATATTTTATGGGTACATATTGCGATGTGGATTAGTAAGAACCTCAAAATCTTTCAATACGGTTGGAAGCGTCGATTACATTAGTACGGCAACATTTTTTGAAAACCGAGAAGTCATATACAAATTCCGAACAAACACTTTACAAGATAATTGATCAGCAATTAGTTTTACCTTTTGAACTGTTAGAAAGAATTAGAAATGTAAGTAAAATTGTTATTCTTGAAACCATCCAATAATGTAATTTTTAGCAACACTTTGTTAATTTTATTTCGTTCTATTTCATTAGTTTAAAATTATTAACATTCATTATTCCAAAGTTAATGTTTAAATTGTTATTTTAAAGTTTATTTGAATAAAAATTGAGGAATCATTCTTTTTGGGTTTATTATTCTATTACTAGATGGCGTTACTTAAGGGACGATATTTTGAGGTTATTAGAATCAATTTCAACAATGCAAACCGAAGTTATGGGATGACCTTAATCGCTCACAACGCTAGCGAAATCTAGTTCGCCATGGTATAAATTAAAAGCAGCGCCCCCTGGTTTTCTTTTGGGCAACCTTACAAATCTCTACTACAAACACTTCAATTATCTGTACTTATAATGTTATTTCTAATTACTCTAGAAATATTAGAATCCGTTAAGGCAATCCGAAGTTATGACATTGTATGCGGACCTACCCCTTGCAGCCACCTTTCATAGGGAAGCTAGATTAATAAGTCCTAAATAAAAATTGTGTAAAAACGTCTGAATATTCTGTTGTATACAATTTTTATCAATCATTAACTGAAATTTTCAATTCCTCTTGTGAATTACGTCACTTTAGAAACGTCAAAATGTCTTTTCCGAAATTTCCCTGTTTATTTTTATTTTGAAGGTTTTTGCCGAGCTCAAAGAAACATAAGTTATATTTCTCGGTTATTAAATTTAAATATGATCAAAAGTAAGTGGTTCTAGTTAAAGTTATGTTATGAGTTTTTTACGTCGTAAGAGCTGTAAACCTGTTGAAACAAGGATTGACTATTCCTTACGCTTTCGTTTGTTTTAAAATTCTATAAAATGGTCTTAGAAAATTACTTTTTTCATTATAAATTATGGATTATAGAAATTCTCTAAATTATAAAGTTATTTTGTTTTCCAATAGACATCACTGGACATTAACCATATTTCACAGATACAACGTTTCTCAAACTATTTTGGTGAAAGTAATCATCTATACATTTACTTCCATTAGAATGATTAGTATTAGTCGCCGAACATTTTCCAGGCCTCTCTTTATTTCATTTAATAACGTTAAAGTTTGGCGCAAATAAGAAATGTGTTGAGAAGTGCTAGTGGTTAATGTCACTTTTATTATTACTAACATGTAAATAGAAAAATTAAATTAGGAAAATGGGATTGAAGAAAGGCGTCAGCTAATACGTCGTCATTTATTATAACACTTAATTGAAACACGATGCTGGCGTACTCTGAGTGACAATCAAAATCTAGACAGAGAAACGTAGAAATTCGTTACAATGTTTTATTATCTGTTTTATAATTGAGAAGGATGGAACTACATTTCATGTACATTTATCAAAAAGTTGTTTGTAGTACGTAGTTACTTAGACTACGAGGCTCTCTTGATGATTTATAATTTTACAACGCTAGGTTAATTTATATTAATAGATCGAGGAAGATATTTTGGGGGCTGGCAGGATGTGAAAGAAAAGCTCAGTAATTGAAATTAGTCCTTGGAACAGACTTCGAAGTAACATGAAAACAAATAAAATTAGTTCCTTTTCAATATAAATATCAAAAAAGTCTGATTACTTGTTATTTTGTCATTTTATCTGTATGACTACCCCACTAATTTTACTCAAAATAAATTGTTTATTTATATTATATAGTTTTACGAGTGATTAGTGCTTCAATTTCACTATGATATTTCCTCTAAAATTAAATGAACAATAATTTCTATATCAATGAAAATTGTTGCAAGCTAATTGCGATTTATTTTACAATAAATAATTAAGCTGAGTAATTGCATATTTTCTGTCATTCTGCATAAACATTTCTTTTCATCCTGCAGTGTTAATTTTAGTATGTGTAAGTTTTCTGACGCGGCTTTAACATATTAGCCAACATAAAAATCTATATACGAAGAGTGAAATTATAACCTACGTCATATTAAAAGCTTTGAGAATTTTATAAATACTGCCCACGTACATAGACGTCGCAAGAAAGATTAACTTTTAGAGGAAGAATGACCTTCCGCTCGCACATCAAGCGGCATAATTTTGCGCCATATAATCCACAAGAATTCTTTCATTTCCAGAACGCTCTTGACAACCTAATCGACTGGTGCAACAACTGGCGCATAGCAATAAATTCCGAAAAGTGACAAGTAATAGCCTTCCAAACAAAATCTAAAACACTCGCAGGTGAGCTCAACATTAACCACGTCTCAATACCATGGTCTCCACTCATAAAATACCTCGGAGTCACACTGGACTCCAGACTTTCCTATGCGCCCCATATGCGGCAAACCGCGAAGAAAGCAAAGGCAGTTCGAGGACGTCTTTAGTCTCTACTAGGAAGATATATCTCCTTCTCTCCCGACCTAAAACTACAAATATAGGTAATCCTATCAATTATGACCTATGCAGTCCCCATTTGGATTAATACTGCAAAAACTCACATCCGAAGTCTTCAAATATTCCAAAACATATCTCTCAGAACGATCTATCGAGCCCCTCTCTTCATGCGACACCTTAGACAATTTTATCAAAGAGCAAACCAAAACCTTTTATAATGAGATTAACAATTTCCTAAGAAGCATAATGCAGCTACATTACCACCCATCTAATTATAAGATGACGCGAAACCAGATTCGTTGTAAAAAGCGAAGAGCTTAACATATAATTCCCCAAAAGAAGAAGAAGAAAAAGAAGCCACACAAATTAGTACCAGTCAGTCATTTCTAGTCACTTTAGTTACAACCAGTTACTTCAAGTCAGATAGTTTCAGTTGAGGTTGAAGGGGTGTGCGCGGACTTTTGATCGTGAAATGTGGGTTCGAAAAATTTAGCTAAACGTGAAACCTCTCTTATATGCTCATTATTAACTTCTCCTTTAAGAGAATATTTTAACAGAAGGATCAGTGAAATATCAGAGACCATTGGACTGTTGTTTGATGACAGGGCATTGATACTACCACCGGGAGTTTCTAAATTTAATAGCTAGCAGCTTATCGAATTCTCAAGTCTCTTAACACTAACCATATTCATCAACATAATATATACAAGTCAGCTTTACGTCGGTATAATTTTGGACGACTTTTCTATATAATGAAAAATATCCTATTCATGTTCACATAAATTTTACTTAGAAAATGAATGCTGTGTTTTGTCTTTTTTTCTGTTGTATTTGTCGCATTTCCTGTGTTTTTTAACAATACATCTCCTGGCAAACTAGTTTACTCTGAATTGTACTTAGTTAGTCCTTGATATTAATATTAGTATGTTCAGATTGTATATTACTAATCCTTCTTTTCATGTTTTTTATTGCCATGTGTGTTTTATTGATTAAACAATTTCTGCTGGTATGTATTAATGTGATATTATCATCAATTATTTGTAAACATCGCCGTTTGTTTGTATTTCATCTTTTGTGTAATAAATACGTATATACAACAATTTCTTTTTATTGTCATAAAGATTCTTTTATCCCATATTGAACATATTGCTTACTATTTTTCTGCGAATTATGCATGTATTATGAGGTATCACATGTTCCAAAAAACATTGCAGTAATTGTTATAAATGTACCTCTGAAGTTTTCTTATGACAGGTCTCTAATTAGACTCCGACATTTTCAAGTTTATTTTGCGATAGTCAATAAGAAATGAGTTCTCTTTCATACCAAAACAAAAGTTAGCGAGGCATAAATCTCAGTGACTTTCAATATCAACCTCAGCTACAAGAGATAAAAGAAAGCTAACAGTATTACAGCATTAGCGAGTCTTAAAAGTTACAAGGATTCTTCAATAAGTTTAGGACCTCGAGGCTATAAGTATCATTACAGGTAGGTGGATCTATCTATTTTATTTGTTCTTTCTTATACAGTTTAATTAATTCAAAATGAGTTCGTGTGTGGAAATATATCAGTTCGTGAATCTAACAGTATTTTTTTTTGCACTCGCCTAGTGAGTTAATAAGGTAATATTTGCCTCATGTACCCAACGGTGCAAGTGAAAGATCGGCAAAAAACAAACGAAGGATTTGTTGTTGCCTTGCTATAAAACTATATAATTATTTGTATATATAAATAGAGATTTGATAACTATAGATAAAGGAGCAAATTAACGACGTATATTCAAGTGTTGATAGAGAAAATGCTGTATGAATTGAAAACATAGAACCTAAAGTATATACTGCAATTGAGTTAACTCTTGCAATAGAAGAATTGTTATAGCGATGCACGGCAGTAAGTTGATTTAACTTTAAAATACAAACACTAATGTAAAGATTTAGATTATCAGTTAATGTAGTAGTTTATGTAGATGAATTCCATTCACATTCACAAATAATTAAAGAAAAGCAAAAACGATGGTCTTAAATCTTTCCCCAGTTCCAAAGCTGGAGATCACAAGTTACAAATATAACACTTAAATGCAAGAAAATGCCTATGATTGGTTCAAACTTGAAGAGGAAAGCTCACCATATCAAGTTTAATAAGCAGGGGTGCGTTCAGAAATGATGGATAGGATACTGACATGGTCAGGTCATATTTTATGACGTCATCCACTTGGTAAACTTAGAGCGCTTTACAATTCTGAACGCCGTAGAGTGAGTCTAGTTAGTTTGTGGCAAAAGTCAAAGGGCAAAGCTAAGCATTGCGGAGTTAGAGGTTATGTATGAAAAAATAAAGTCATCAAAGAAATAAGTAAACTAATTAGAACAATGGATCATAATCGAAAAAATTTTTTGGATCAAATTAAAATTGTCCAAAAACAAACTGTTCAAACTCCAAGAAACGCACATATGAAATAACATGAAATTATAATTATAACCTTAAAAAACACTCAGAAATGCGCTTTACATACCCCGACCCGAATGCTTATGAATCGCCCGCTATTAACCATCACAAATAGGTGAGTGATATAAGGAACATTCCGAGCGTCGCACCAATCATTTCTGAACGGCATTGACGTCATAATTTTGGGACATCTTTTTGTGTCTGAACGGCAAGTGTGAAATTGGAATGACACTTGGATAACGTTCTTTCCTTTTCTGAACGCACCACAGTAGTATAGAATCAGGTCATTCAAACGTCAAGGATGTTGTTCGGACATAAGGCATCAAATAGAGGCTGAGTTATATTTGTTATAATTGTGACTGTAGACTATTTAGCCGTGAAATTGCTCTGATCAACTGAGATGGATCTTAATGATAGTTGGAAGAATACAATCACAATTCAAGAACATTTGCAAAATAATTAATTACGGCAAGTAGTCGGTAGTAGTCATTGATTTACGTATTCCCTTTGTAGCAACCCTCAAACTCCGTTTGTCAAATAGTATTCTATGAAGAACAGTACTTCACGGACTAATGAGCCCTCTTAATTAATTAATGGTATGGTACTGACGTGGTGGACGGTTGGAAAAATGCATTTTATATATTGCATTCGTTCATACTAAATTCCATAGTTTGCATAAATATAGCTACATAAGCATTACGGGTTTTATAGTTTCTTCATGGACTTTTCGAACTTGGAGTAGGTGTATCTCTTTAAATCAAGTAGTAAGATCATTTTCGAGAGATTTTTGCAAAAGTTGATAAAGACAAAGACAGATTTTCATCTTCAGAATTGTCCTAATTTATTCATCGGATTTGGAAGCATTTTCCAATGTGAAGCATTACACTGCTATATGATTTATTTTTTCTGGCCGAACCCTTGGCATTTTCTTCAGATCTTTCTCGAGCTATTCGACTTTCTTTGAGATCTTTTGCCTGATCTTGTCGATTTTATGATACAATTTAAAAAATCTATTTTCAACTGTCGATATGTTATCATTAGTATTTATATCACCCAGAACAACAATTTTGCAAGTTTAGTAACCACTGATGTCAGCAGTTAAGTAAAAACGAATTCAAAGGTTTATAAGAAAATATCGGCTATTATATATACATACATATACAAGGTGATTCAACAACTTGACAAAGTAAATTTACTTTTTAATGTTTAAAATTAAAAAAATCGCACATTGTAGTTGATAGGTACGCCATTGCTTGACAATTTAAAAGTATATACACTTATACAGAGTGATTCATATAAAAAATATATTTCTTTTAAATTAAATATGTATATAAACATACCAATATTGATTCAAAAAAAATTAGAACTGACAATTCGACCGTAAAAAAATCAACGTCAAACATTCACTTTTTTATAACGTTGACATTGTTTTTTAATTACTTACTTTGGAATTTGAAAAGCCCTATAGCAACTATTTAGTAATAAAACGTGATCATTGATGCAAAAGGTTGCTTCACCAGTAAGAAACATCATCCTGTGAAAACTTCTATTCACAAGGCAATTCTCACCAATCCATAAACAAAAGGCACATCGCTATTCTACATTTAAAATTTCGAGTCGGCCGAACTTTCTTTTCTCTATAAATTGTTTGGAAAAGAATTTTAGTATTTTCCGGTCTTTGTTATCGTTTTCGTAAAGATAATATTGTTGTTTCTGTCATTGAATCTATTACCAAAAGTTTAGCCGTAGTGTCTTTGCTGTATTTTTTCCTGAGTTTCTTAACATTCATTACAGTTCCATTTAAATTGAATTTATTTACAAGTTTGCGTAGTACATCGTGCGCTACTAAAGTTTTCGGAAACTTTTCATGAAACATTTCTACAGCATATCGATAAGATGCGTTTTCAATGCCATATCATCTACTTAAACAAATATATACGTTCTTCAATGGTTAATATTTTATAATTCCAACGGAAAATAACCCTATTGAAAATCTACCCTTAATGACGTTTCAGAGTTCAATAATATCGACAACACAGCAGCTATTGACGGACAAAATTAAGTCAAGAATTATCTACATTACATTCAAGATAACAAATCTTAATTAAACTTAACAACATACAACCATAACAATTTAAATTTAAACTTGAAATCTTGTATTTTCAAGTTTTTAAGTGTAAATTGCAAACTAACGTTACTTATCTCTTTAGGCATTTCTTGTCTTTTCAGTTTCTTAAGGCCCTGTATATCTAATGTAATTTATTGCAATAGCAAGCTATACTCTGTTTGTTAATTCCGCGGACCACCCAATTAAGTCATATGTACATTGATGACAATTATTTTTACAAATTTATGATGTAGGTTATATACAGTTGTGTTCAAATAAATTTAGCACAATTTTAGTTTCCGATTGTAAGTGTGGATTATATATTGAATAATATTTCCATGGTTTTCATGCTATCATCAAAAATAACAACTAGGTATATTTGATTGTCAAAGTGCAAAAGTCTGATTAAATATTACGTTTTATTTATAGTAAAATGCCAAGAAAACTGACAGACATTGATAAGAATGACTTCACGGCATTTTAATGTGAATAAAAATACAATGTTTGCAATTAAAAAACGGTAGGCAAACGAAATTACCCTAAAAAGGAAGACTAGTTGGTCCGTTCAATAGAAAGTCACCATGTCGAAGAAGATATGGAACTTTCAGATTATATAAGAAATCGTCCATTTGAAACTGCAAGAAATGCTCTAATGAATAGAAATTTTCCCGCCTCCAAAGTTACCGCATGTGGAAGAATATTAAAATCTGATTTAAAATGTCGCGTTGGTGCAAGGCAGCCGTACTTAACTAACGAGCAGAAACAATCACGACTGTTATTTGCTTTATATCATATTAATAATGATTTTAATTATTGATGCCGGGTTATTTTTAGTGATGAGAAGCCTTTTAAATTGAATTACAGCGGAAAAATCAGAGTCTATTGGCCACGGGAAACTCGTTTCCATGAGGAATATAGTCGTCATAGAAGACCTTCTGGAAGATTCGAAGTTAATGTTTGGGCTTGGATCAGTTCTCAGGGTTTAGCAATATGTTGGCCGATTGAACAGAGGTTTAATGCGATTGCGTACAGAGACATTGTAGACTTTATCAGGCTACCAACTGCCCATTATATATTCGCAAATACCGACTTTATGTTTTAGCAAGATAATTGTCCGGTTCATTCTGCTAGAATTATAAGTACCTGACTTGGAACTAATAACGTCGAGGTTTTGCAGTGGCCTTCCAACAATCCGGACTTAAATCTAATCGAGATTGTTTGGGGGCTTTTGTTTAAGATTATCAATAAATGAAATGCTCAACCAGAAGCGCCGACGTATTCTGGTAATGGATCGACAAAGCATGGGAGGAACTGACAAATAACGAAGATTTGGGGCGTTCATTAATTAATTACATACCAAGAAGACTGAAAAAGTTATTGAAAATAATGGTGGCCAAACAAAATTTTAAACTTCTTTTTCCTAAAGTTATTTCTTTATTGTTAATTATTTCTTGTTAAATCAGATCTATTCTATGCTTTCTTCCATTACTTTTTACTTCTATTAAATGAAAATAAATGTTTCTTTTTGTTAACTATCACCAACACTTCTAATAAAACGTAGTAATAACTAACATGCTGAAAGACAGAAATAAAACAACCAAAACGTTGTCCAAGATTTATATGAAGAAGTGAAATTGAGAATTACGTTACAAGGGTTGTCCCAGATTTATTTGAACAGAACTGTACATTATGTTATGTGTACACGCACTTATATGCATGCAACAAATGCAACTGTCAAATGAATAAAAGTAACTGTCAATTAAATTAAGTGAGTGTCATTTAGGCACGAAAAGAAGCAATCAAATTGTCCACTTTTAGCGGTAAAATTTCAAGGTGGACCGCCGAGTTACGAAACAGAGTATAGTTAATTCAACTTTATTGTAAATTCGAAAATAAAGTTTCATGCCCTCCTGTCAATTCTATCTGACGACATAATATATACGGTGTGTGCCTTAGTCTCCCCCGCCCCCGTTATCTTATATACGAAGTGGAATGAAACTTTAAAACACAAATAAAACTACACCCCTCATTTCAAAGATGTTTGAAAGATCTATTCAAAATTTATGTATTTTAAATTTATTTCATTTGTTAAAAAAAGAAAATGTCGAATTTCCCGGGTAGGATAATTGCATCATTTGAAAGGTATTTGGTATAAATTAGAAATAATAGAAGAAACAGAAGAACAATGTTTTTAATAAAATACAAAAAATATGAAATTACTTTTTTAACAAAGCGAATAAAAAAAATACTAAAATAATTACTGTGACTTATATATGTACATTGTTATACGTTAAACGTATATGCATATATGCGTGTGTTTGGGATACACACATACAATAAGTTCCATTGCCGACAATCGAACGCACAGACACCGGTGTTTCGGCCTTTGATGCCTCATCAGTGTACGTGGAGAATGTCGACAATGGCTTTAAAACTTAAAACGCTACTTATGTCAGTTTTGCGTGTTAAATGCAGTGAGAGTATCACAGCGACATCTAACACCCAAAAGACGACACATAAAAGCGATGGCTTCTGATAGCATGTTCTGCTATACGGAG
This sequence comes from Amphimallon solstitiale, assembly GCA_963170755.1. NCBI lineage: Eukaryota > Metazoa > Arthropoda > Insecta > Coleoptera > Scarabaeidae > Amphimallon > Amphimallon solstitiale. The sequence continues at coordinate 80,118,818 of OY720682.1, read as the reverse complement.
GCTTGTATGTTAATACACTATTAACATACAGGCCTCCGTGTAATATATTATGTGGCGTCACCAATCAAATAGAAGCTGAAAAGTGTAAACACATGAATGTTAAAAACTAACATCAAGCAGTAAATAAATACTGTGACTTACATATATACATTTATCCGTAAAACGTATATGCATATATGCATGTGTTTGGGATGTCAAGCCATTGTCGACAGTCTCCACGTACACTGATGAGGCCTCAAAGGCCGAAACACCGGTGTCTGTGCGTTCGATTGTCGGCAATGGCACTTATTGTATGTGTGTATCGCAAACACATGCATTTTGTTGTTTTACGTATAAATGTATATATGTAAGTCACAGTATTTATTTACTTGATGTTAGTTTTTAACATTCATGTGTTTATACTTTTCGTTTTCATTTTAAAATACTGAAATTACAAAAAATTCTGAACACATCACTGCGATTTTAAATAAAATGTTCAAAATGAGCACCCTCAACCCTTCGACAACAAACAAGCAAATTCAAAATAATGATATAATTACTCTTCTCGTGAAAATCGGCGTTTTTAACAAATGAAGGAGATTAAAAAACCTTAAATCTTGAATAGATCTTTCAAAAACCTTTCAAATGAGGGGTCGCTCGACCCCCTTTGGCATTTAAAAAATTTCAGTTGATATATTCATCAAGTTAGTATCTTTATAGTCGTTTTGTTTTATTTTTGATTCAACCTTTTATTCCATTTTGTTTAAAACATAACAGGGAAGGGGAGGACTTTAGACTTGCACTGTATAATAGCTTCTTATGTTTCAATACACAAACCTCGGAGTTTGTATTGAATCACCCTGTATATTAGTGGTCGTGTATTTATTTTTGAGACAGAGTAGAATAATCGATTAAAATATGTACTTAAACAAAATTGTTTTTATTTATTAAGGCTGATGGAAGTTGCTCGTATTGGTAGGATTGTTTTATGGAAATAAATGTATGTATTCAGATGTGCTACAATGGCATTTAAACTTATTGAGAAACGCTGATCGTTAACGTAAACAAACAATGTATATACCTTTTTCCATGTTCTCTTTTGTACTCTCCACAGTATTTGGACCTAGTCCCTACGAGATCTATAATCTCAGGAATGCTACTAGCAAATATTGCCTGCAAAATAAATTTTTTCGATGCGATTAACTACATGTCGTGTTTCATAAATATTTTCGTGTTTGGTATAAGTTTTTCTTTTTTTTTTCTTTGTTAATGGTGTGAGATGCTACAAGAAAGCAGTCGCTCTGTTAGACTGATTATGTTAGTGTGTCACATGTATGAGAAAACGATCGAAGCCTCTTGAATTCCAAACAGGCAAGTAGATATTTCCTTATATTTAACATATACACAGCGAAGTTTTGAAGAAATGCGTTAGCAAACTCATAGCTTGTCAAAAGCGATAGGAGGCGTTGGAAAGCAAGCAAAATAAAAATTAAACTTGCAGTGCACAAAATTGCAATTCATGCAGTTTATTTTCGTTCTGTATCTTGATATTTTGTTTCGCTGTTTAGCATAATTTAAAATACAAATAGTTTCCGTTTTACATATCCATTGAATTATAAAAGACGTATTATTCCAATATATGTATAATAATAAACTATTAACTGTTTTTCATCATACAGGATAAAAAGGAAATTCAACAGGGGAAATGAGGATGTACAAAATGTATACGCACATATTTTGGTTGAAATAATATTAGGTATTTTATGTATATTTTTGTGTTGCAATTATTGTAATATAGTAAAAGGTGATTTCGCCTAAAAGTAATTTTGGTTCCAAGATTTATACTTAACCCAATTGATACTTTTTGACTCTTATAAAAGTTATTATACAGAGTTACCAAACGAACTAGTGGAAAATTTTATATACCGGGTGTTTCGGAATTGCACAGCACTATTATAGGTACTTATTCTCCAGCATAAAATAAACAAAAAAGTCCATATAAACATATGTCTCAAATTAATTTATTAATAAGATATTGAAAATGTATGTGTAATGTAATACTATTTTTCAATTAATATGTCGTAATAGAGTTTATCCAGACATTATATTACATAACTTTTATAACTTTATACACAGCCTCAACAAAGTAGGTATTTAAAATAGTTAATTACCTGGTATGTAAAGACACAGTTATTCCGGTTACTTTTTGCTTGGAATTTTTAAGTTAAAGTTATGTGTGTAATTCTAAAGAACGTGCGTCAAAATGGCGAAACAGGCTTTAAATCCACGCAGTTGAATAATATTAGTTTAATTCTCTTCTTGCCGAGACCACCGAACAACATCTTGCACTATCCTGCATATTTCTCTGATTTAACTACTTTCTATTGGTAGATAGGATTCGCCGATACTGAAGCCTCTGTCCTCTCGAGGTCACGGCTCCAAAATATTAAGAATTTACTCCCTCCACTTTGTAGTCCAATACCTCACCATAGAGATTTAACAGAGGGCGCGCAAATCCAAAATTAAATTAATATGCTGGTTCCAAAATTATAAAATAAATACATAAACAGTACGGTACTCGGTGACGAAGCAATCAAATATGAATATACAGGACGTTTTAATAGTTATAGACGAAGATGGCGTCTAGTGACCTTTTGACATCCTAGATGGCTACCAAAATCGAAGATGGCTTCCTAGTGCTCTTCTAACATACAAGATGCCCACCAAAATCCAAAATGGCTGCCTAGTGCTTTATTGGCATACAATACGGTTCCAATAAAAGCAAGATGGCCGCCAAAATAAAGATGGTTGCCTAGTGTCCCTTGGAAGCCGAGATGGCCACCCACAAAGCAAGATTGCTACTAAAATCCAAGATGACTACCAAAAGCAAGTTGGCTGCCAATGTCTCAGATGGAAATTCTGTTTTTTTTATGCCTTATCGTATTGTCTGTTATAGTTTGTAATGTTCACATTAAATTTCTTTTGGTTTCTACGGTGCCTATCCTTGCTTCCATTAATTATGTTAGCACGTTTTGAAAAGCGGACATTGCTTTCAGCTCAAGCATCCTGAGGACTTTATCGCTTTGGTGGTTTACGTATTTCTTCCTTAAGATTACCGGAACTGAATATTTCTGCGCCCAGGTATTCAAGTCTCAGTACTTGTTCGATGCATTTTCTTTGATTATTATTCTACATCTGGTTTGTTCTTTTGCTACTACCATGCTTTCAGTTTCTCCAGTGATTATTGCATCGTCTAAGTAGCATAGCATCTTTATTTTGTTGTTAAATTTTAATTCAAAATATAATTTAGAAATGTTGCTTCTTTCAATGAAATATTTACAACATGGAAAATAACATTTTCGCTTCTTCTATTAAATGTTTTAGAAATAATCACAACAGAAATTAAACAATTTATTTGTTTTAAAATTTGAACTATCATCAAATATTTAATTTAACATGTTTGGCTATGCGAAAGATATGATGCCAATATATCAAAAATAAATATCATTTAAAATGAAAATGCTTGGAATTCAATAATTATTTATTATTGTTGTAATAGTTGGGTTAAGTATGGAATATTTAATAATAATAATTATAATTATCAAATTGAATTTTAAAAAATTACCTTTTACTATATACTTATATATGTATGCAGGCAGAACCAACTTGGCTGCTTTTATAGGGTATATTGCTTACTATTAAGGATAGAAGAAAACAATTAACATTGTTATAGATTACATATTTTAAGTTAAATATGTTGACGGAACAAAAGAAATGAATCTATTATAACCTTTCTGTTATAGAAAATATTAAGCGGGGGAAAGTAAATACGTACATTGTTTTTACCACTTTATTAACATAGAGAATGTACTACAAAGGCAATATTTTAACTGTGAATGCAGTTATGCTTCCAGCAAAAAGGCGATATCCAAAATATTTATTAGCGGCTCATATAATTGTGTGATTTCCAAACAGTGACAATTACAAACACGTTTTATTAATAGGAATTGGATCAATAGTCTAATTTTACCATGACATAATAGGTAAATATTATGATCTTATCCAGCTATGGAAGAGGGCCTATTTGGTCATTTAAACGAATATCCTCTGGTTTTACATTTTAAAAATTTCTAGCGACCCTAAAAGGTATAATTTGCAGCCTCTGTAATATCTTACTTTCATCTAAGGTGTGATTCTCAGAAATATAAGGTGATTTGCAAATATAGAGCCTTTTTTGAAAATTACGGTTTTAACTATATATTACAAATTAATCTATAAACCCCTGATTTATTGTAAATATTTGTTTTACTTTTTGAATTAAATTTTGATTTACTTATTTTTGAAGCAAGTTTGTAAACTATAATAACATTAATGTTTTTTGAGATTATTTTTGCAATTTTTCTGTTTGCCTTAGAATAATCAGTATTATTATACAAAAATATTAATCCGTAGATAGTGGTGTGTTATTACTTTACATTAGAACCCGTTTATTTTGATTTCTATATCTGAAGTATTCTTTTATAATTGCAGGGTCATATCTGTGACGTCGCTCAGTTTTGCTATAGCAATCGCCCGTTCAAGTCCATGGGCTATTGTCTCGTCGAAAAAATGCACAGTGTTTAGATGAAGCAACGAGTAACCTCAAGTTTCTTGGAAATTGGGAAAAATCACTGCAGAAACTCATGCCATGTTCAAGGAAGTATACTCAAGTGAATATTTATCATGCACACAAATTTTTGAGTGGATTAAAACGGTTAGGGAGGGACCAGAAAATTGGGAAATTGATCCGTGAAAATTTTCGTCTGTTTGAAAACCATTTGATAGGTCAATTTCTTCAAATAATCATCTGATTACTTTTTGGACTTAATAAGAATTGTTTCATGGACCGTGGGACACGACACGTGGGCTGTTCAGTTTAGGCTATAGAAGTTTCTCACCACTGACAATAATGGAATTACAATTCTCATTTATAAAGAAATAAAAATCGGTAATGCCGCCTTGCATGAACCACCACACAAAACTGTCACTTTTGCAGAATGCAAAGGTCTCTTGTAGATAGCTTGTAGATTATTTCCATTTCAATACGGCAATTTTCTTGGTTCACCTTTCCAGAGAAGTGCAAATGGTCTTCATCTGAGAATATGATTTTCTTATGAAACTCACCATAATTTCCATGTTGCTCCAAGGCTAAATTAGCAAATGCACGACATTTAAGGTGGACCAAAGGTTTCACTTCTTACTTTAAATAACAATTTTATGGGGATGTAACCTCAAATCCTCACGCAAAATAAGCCAAGTAGAGGTGCCAGACATTCGCAATTTAGCAAACCTCTTCTTGAAATGGATAAATTAGGATGTTCAATAACACTAGCTTTAACTGCACCATTTTTTTTATAATACTGGAAGGCAAATCTTATGCAAATAAAAATTACGTGTATCTTTCCATTATAAAATTGCAGACTTTACTAAATAAATATACTTGATAACTACATAAAGTTATGACATTTCATATAAGGCCGCCTAGGTCAGTTGTAAAACATATCAGCCTTTTGGAAATATCCTTTAGTTTACCTATCATATCTCAATTTGGTCAACTTTAATGGTATTATGACTTGCCTTTAAAAGTCTTTTATATTTCTAAAACAATATGAACAGGAACAATGACTATAATTCTATTATGTATATTCACTAAAATCTCTAATAATTTAAACAGAAAGCAAGGTACTTCTTTAAGGAAAACCAGTTAAAAGAATATCCGCTTATAACACGTATATATGATAATTTGATTTTGTTGTTTTAACTAAAGATAGCATATGGATATGTAAGCTCTGTTCGTCTATTTATAATAGTAAGCTGGATACAATAAAAGTGTTCAATTTGGTTCGCCTGTAGAAGTATAGCTATACTTATTAATTAAAATTTATTGACCCAGTATTCTACAACATTCACTTTACTTATCTTGCAGCTATTAAGACTTGCAATTGAGAATACTTTTGAAACGATAAATAACAGTCCCATACAGCCATGTAAGACTTGAATTTGAATATGAAAATTGAAATGAAGAACTAATTCAATAAAATTTTGTACTTTTATTAATACTAGTAATATTTGGTGATTGTTTTATATCGTAATGTAATCAACAAGCTACTTTTGAATTAGGTACTTATTGAAAGTAGTAACGTCAATGCGTTGACAGAAAACCAAAGAGGTCGTAAGAGTATTAATTAAATTTCATTCATTGTTACACAGAATGTATTGCTAGTGACAACAGCAGAAGAAGCATTAATAAGAATATTTTACAAGAAGAAATGATACATATGCACGCGATATTCCTCTATCATACTATTTGGTTAATATTTATAATGAACTTTTCATTATAGGATTGGAATTTCTGTTTTATTGTCTATATTTTGTGATTTATGGAATAATTTGAGATTAATTTCGGCTTATATGAAATTGTTTCTTGTAAACTTGAAGAAATTATAGTGGAAAGTTGGCAGTAATTGTAAATAATATTTAAATAGGTAGACTTAATATTAGCAAAAAATTTGCTGACATCACAATTCCCAATAAAAATTTTATTTAATCTAAAATTAGGCAATTATGGCATATTCTTGTAATTTTTGTAAAATAAAATGACAGGTTCAAGTTATTACATATTTAAAATTTCATCAAGTATTAACTTCCTTCTCTTGAATCTATTTTTATATTTATTTATTTCATTGTAGAGGAAGCGAATTTCTAAATACGACTACTAGTTCTAAAAGTTAAAACAAGTTACGTCACTTCAGGACTTTTTACAGTAAGCTGCATAGAATGAAATAATTTCTAATTTCTAGATACAGAAAATAACAATATGTTGTTATTTTTTTTAAGAAACTATATATTCTAAGCTTTACTGTATTTAAAGGTCAGAATTTGGGGCAAATAGTATGATTAACCTCCCTAGAACGAAATATTTTAGTGACTGATTTATTTTTACACACCATCAAGATCTATCGATTAGGTAATGGAAGTTCACATAAATAAATGAAAGCGAAATAAGTATTTTTTTAAAGAAATATCTGAAGTGTTTGAATCAAGAAAAAATAATACTATCAAAAGAAATAGTGATGAGATATTGAATCAACCGTCACCACAATCTAAGCACACTACATATAACTGCGTAGAATTATAATACCGCATGAGTTTTTGGAAATAGTGTAAAAATTGCCTACAGCTGTCAGTTATGTCCCAAAATTAAAATACTGAATAAAGAGATAACTTCAGAAGCTGGATTTATTAGATAGATTTTACAATTTCTTTAGGAATACATATCAATCATAAAAATTAAGTTAAAATATTTTACCCGCGTAGCTGACTAAAATAGGCGAAAAACAAAGTTTCTTTAACACGCGAGAGTGGAATTGCAAACTAATATATTCAAAATTACAAAGCCCAAATCCTATGACTTTTCTATATTTCTCTGAAGAGGTTTCGTCATGACATATGCTGTATAGTAAATGAGTAACTGAATCCGGGAGCATCACAAGAAATTTACATGTACAGGGTGAATCAATAGTAGCCGCTTTTTCGATTGCTCTTTAGTGGTTTAAATAAGAAAAGAAACAATGAGTTGAAGATTCATTGGTTAGGATAAAAATATTGGTTTCCTCGGAAGTGCAGAAAACTTATTTTTTTAAAAATAAAACCCCCTATATATTTTTGGATTTACTAGTACTGTTTTAAATTTCATATTTAATTGTGTTTTCTTTTTTTTTATGGAAATTTTTGTCCAAAACAAGTGTTCAGGAAAAAAAATCATATTTGCATTGCATTCAAAAATAAAAATATTAATTTTAATAGCTCATGTAGGCAAAAAAAAAACTCTGTTAAATCATTTAATAAGTGCACTCGACAAAATCTCAAAAACCTTTGTTTTTTAAAACTCCCTTCCCGCAATTACTAAAAACTTATTTTTCTAAAGAGATCAGCCGGTATTCTATTCTGACATTTTGATCCTTTCTTGATTCTCTTTCATTTTTATTAGCTATGCCCTTTACCTGTTTTTTGTAATTTCTATGATAATCACTATAGGAGCAACCAGCGGTCAGCAAAGAACAACGAGGGCTGTTGTTCTATGCACCAAAATATTCGTTCAACCAATGGGAGGTTCGACTGCCTGAGTCAAGTGTCAAACAAAGTCACTAAATATTTATGTCAAATTTTTAAATCATATAGTTATTATCAAAATTATTCTAATGAAGAATTATTAGATATGACATTTTGCGTGAATCTAAAAAAACTCTTTACTAACATCCAGACTATATGATCAGCGATGCCCTGATGGAAGGCATCCGAATATAGAAGCTTTTGAAAGTGTAAATGAACGGTGTGAAAAGACTTAATATGAAAAAAGAAGGACTGGGAAAACCAATAACTGTCAAGGACAAGACCCCCATACTAATACTAGGACAACCATCAATCAGTCATCAATTAGATGTCAGTCAAACTTCAGTATACAGAATGATTAGGTAACATAGATTTCATCCATATCATAATCAATAGACACAGAATTTAGATGAGAGAGATTAAAAGAATAGCTTAAATTTTTGTCAACGGGCAGTAGATAAATTAGAAAAACAAGCGACTTTCTCAAATGTTAGTTATTTGGAGACGAAACCACCTTTCATAAAAATGGATTCGTTAATCGTCACAATGATAATTTAAAGTGTGGAGAGGAATAGTGTGTAGTTACATAATTGAATCTTATTTTTTTGATGGAAATGTTAATGGAGAAGAGTATATTCTTTTTCTACTGATGGATTCTCGAAACTTTTTGAAAATCTTCCTTTATATGCTATTGGTCGTATGTGGTTTCAAAATGATGATGCTTTAGCTCACTATAATCATCAAGTTTGTATCTATCCACTGGATTTGATCAAATAGACTTTTTTTGTGGGGACACGTAAAGATTTAGTTTATCAAACGGTGCCTACTGGCAAAGAAGACATGAAAATTGGAATCAGAAATGCTGTTACGAGAATAAGTCGAAACAATTTACGCAACGTTGGTCCTTTTTTGGAAAGCGGAATACGCACGTGCATGGTACAAAATGGTGTGGTTATGGTGAACATATTATTTGGTAAAATTCGTTTTTCTTACTTTCGTTCGTTGTTGCTTTGGTTAATAATTATTTAGGTTATTTAAATTGCGATTTATAGATTTTTGTCAATAATTTTTTTCCATCTAAGTTTTATGTCATCATTTATAACTTTGAAAAGCTACAACCATATCTTGTGAAGAACGTCAACCAAATGAGAGAAAAAGAACATCAGGCAAAGTAAATTAAGAAAAAACAGCATTGCTCCATGCACCCTTTAGCCGGGCGGTATCTTAAAGTATGTCATTAAATATAACCTTTCTTTTATTTTGTTGTTAACCAACAATGTAAAAAATATTGCAACTAGACATTATTGGAATAAAAAAAAAATAACTGAAAATGTGAGAAACTTCAGTCTATAAAATTATTACTTTTGGAAAAGTTGGTTTAACCTATCATTTGTTTGACAGTTGACTTAGGTAGGCAGTCGGGTATCGATCCAGCCTTCCCACTGGTTAAACGAATATTTAGGTGCATATAACAACAGTGTTCGTAGTTCTTCATTTGACCGCTGATTGCTTCTATAGTGATTATCTAAGAAATTACAAAAGATAGATACAGGACATTGTTAACCAAAATAAAAGAGAATAAAAAACGAACAAAATGCCGGAATAAAGTACCGAATGTTTTACTTAAAAAATTTTTTGGTATGTGAAAATTTTGGAAGGAGGTTTTGAAAAAACAGTATTTTTGAGTGAAATTTATACTAAATGATGCAGAATTTCCTTGACTACATGCACCATCAATATAATGTTTTTACTTTATAACTTTGCAAATATAATTTTTTTCGGAATAAGTGTTTCATTTAAAAGATTTCAACTCAAAAACTTTTCGCTTAATTTTGAAAAAAAAAAAGAGAACAGTTAAACAGATAATTTAAAGCAGTACTAAAAATCCAAAAATATATGGGTGTTTCATTAAAAAAATAAAAGAATTTTTAGAATATGCCTCCCAAGCCACCATGAATCTTTCACCAAACATTTTTCTCTTATTTAAAACACAAAAGATCAATCAAAGAAGGGCTACTACTAACTCATACAGTATATATCATAACATAATTATATTTAAAATAACCGAATATTAATCGTTAGGGGTAAATTGCATAATATAAGTGCAACCGATTTTTCACGAGTGTACCTTATAGAGGACATCTAATTGAACAACTTTTACTTATAAATTAATCGGTGCAAACGTACAGGAACGGAGATAATTAATAATTAAGGTGTTCACCGAGTGAATTTTTCCATGTCACATTTTTAGTCGTATCTGTTATACACACTGTTGAAATTATAAAAATCGTAATAAATGATGTTTATTTCACTTTACCACACAACAATTATATTTAATTTTTATGTTTTTTAATAACTCTTCTGCGATTTTAAAATTCTAACATAACCCAATCATAACAACAAACCTAACCTTAAACCACCTAGTGGAAAAAGCGCATTCTAAGTTACATTCAGACCAACGACTGTCATCCATAGAGTTATACAGAAGAAGGTAGATAGATGGTCGAACAAACCTCTTGTATTTGTCAATATTTACTTGAAAATTATATGCAAATCAGTAACAAAAAACGTTATAAAGTGTATATTATTTATAAATTCGTAGTTTATTTCATTTATTTTTTAACATACCTTTTAAAATTATATAATATCCTGTAAATAAGTACAGAATGATATAGAGAATGTTTATAAGTGTCTTTTTTTAATTTTTTCAAACATTTATAATTCTCTTTTTGCACATTTACATGATTTATACTGCAAATATTGCAATGATTGTCCCCTTAATTTATAGATATTTTATTTCTTTACCATCTCCCTTCCCCGCACCTCTAATTCCGTTAATTTATTTTGTACTTTTCGTGTTTGCCGCCCCTTCCCCCCACCTGCGCGCGTTTGTACTTTTCGTGTTTGCCGTCGCTTTCCCACCACCCATGATTCCAATTCTCACCACCCCCACGGTTTTTTACTTTTTTACCATTTGCCTTCCCCCTGTGCAAATTCCGTTCTGTTGTTGCCGCCCCCTTACATAAGGGGGCGGAAAAAATATTTGTTTTTGCTTTCTGAAGGGGCGGCAAAACATCAAAAAATTGGTATAAATCAATCGAAATACGAGTGCGGACAACGAATGGGGTACAGAAATTGTTATTAATTATTACCGTAAACAAGTTCGTTATCACATTGAATTCATTTATTGTTGAATGTTTGCATTGCATTTTTCGTTCATTTCTATTTTTGCCACCCCCCTTTCCCCACCATCACGCGGTTTGAAAACAAAATTCATATGAATATAATATATAATGAATAATTGCAATGCAAACATTCAACAATACATTCTATATAGATTTGTACTCATAATTTTTAAATACTTGTAAAAGACTAATGGGAAGGGGAACAGGGACAGAAAACAAACAAAATGCGAATTATCATACCCAAAATGAAAGGTAAAAATAAACAGTGAATATATATAATGTTAATGTAATTATGTATTTATTTACGTCTTGGGTTGGGTTGGGTTGGGTTATATACCAACCATTATGTATTTTCCAATTGCTTCTAATAAATAAATACCAGAAAACACCTATAAACATTCCGTAATTTTAAAAGTTATGTTAAAAAATCAATGAAATAAACTGCAAATTTATAAATAATATACACTTTACAACGTTTTTTGTTACTGATTTGCATATAATTTTCAAATAAATATTGAAAAATACAAGAGGTTTGTTCGACCAATCTATCTACCTTCACAGTCGTTGGTCCGAATGTAACTTAGAATGGACTTTTTCCACTAGGTGGTTTAAGGTTAGGTTTGTTGTTATGATTGGGTTATGTTAGAATTTTAAAATCGCAGAAGAGTTATTAACAACATAAAAATAAAATGTAATTGTTCTGTGGTAAAGTGAAATAAACATCTTTTATTACGATTTTTATAATTTCAACAGTGTGTATAACAGATACGACTAAAAATGTGACATGGAAAAATTCACTCGGTGAACACCTTAATTATTAATTATCTCCGTTCCTGTACGTTTGCACCGATTAATTTATAAGTAAAAGTTGTTCAATTAGATGTCCTCTATAAGTTGCATTTGTTTTTTTTGTCAAAAATCGGTTGCACCCATATTCTGCAAAAATTCATCGTAGTACTAATAATCAATGGAACAACAATTGTCTTGGCGTTTCTATGGGAATGTAATTATATTTTCTATAGTGTATTTAACGCAAAAGAAAATGTAAGCTAATAGCTGTTTTCAAAAATATACATAAAAAAATTCCCATAGCAATAGTATGTAAGATATGTAAGCTGAATTCTGTGCTATTCTGCTTTTATTTTTGAAAATTGATTTGCATGATCTCAAGGTTCTTAATAGCTCAATGTTTCATCAAGAAATAGAAGAATTGTAACTGTTGTAGTCATAAATTTTAATTAATATGTGCGTAGTATAGAACAAATTTGTATTGCTGTTTATACAATTATACCTAACGTGATACAAAAAAGGAAAGCTTAAGCACCATGGCAGGCATCATGGTTGCAACGATAGACTGTCTGTGTACAGAAAATCAGCAGAATGGGAAGAGATGAAAATATATATTTCTTTAAAAGATAAATAAATAGTTTAAACGGACACTTACCAATCCGACGAGGAGAAAGAACACCAGAAACGTTCGTCCTAAAACTGTTTGGCAGTAAACGTCACCGTAGCCGACCGTGGACATAGTAACTATCAAGAAATATACACATGTCCAGTATGGTAGCGTGTGATGATTTTGGAAGTCTAGCGGGTCGCCAGAATTTTCTAACTGAAACCATAATATATTGAAAGTATTAGAATTAAAAGATAATTATGTTATAAGGACTATAAGTGCAAATAAGGCTACATGAAAATAAATAGATTATTAACTTAAACCGAAAAGTCGGTTATATATTTTCAGGATGATCTGTAGCGCACACCTCAAATTTAAGTTTTCAGAGAATCAAAAATTCTTAATATTCGCCGGCGGTCTTGCCCCTATAAAATTAGACTTCCGCCGGTGGCATGTTACTATAATACATGACAATTCCGCCGATAATTAGTAAATAATGCATGTATTAAAATAAGCAAATAAAGACTTATAAAAATCTATTTTAAATTATTTTGTGAGTAGTAATAACTATGATATATGTTTATTTATATTTTAATTATTCATTATACCTTTATTATCAAATTGCCTGTTGCTGTAATAATAGTAAACATATTTATTAAAATCTATTTATATAATGATTTTTATGTGATATGTAGAAAGAAACCAATCAATATTTAGTAAGTTATAAGTAGTACTTATTGTTCGTGAAGTAATAAAACGAGTATTACTTAATACAAAAGTAAGTAATACAAGAGGTGTATGTTACATATTGTAAAATATTTACAAACATGTTCTTTTACTTCATTCCTTTTAAAAAGAACGGACTAATAATGAGCTGTTAAAGCGACATTCTTATGTGCGTTTCGAAATTTTTATATAAAAATTGTCCTACATTAAATTTTAAACAGTTTTATTTTCTTAATAAATCTGTGAGTAAATTGTTATTGGTAACTTAAAAAAAAAGAAGTATATGCAAGTACACTGATCTATGAAAGTTAGGGAAAACCAAAGAACATCTTTTACTTTTACTACACGTTCCTAGTAACTTTCAAATTAATGTAATGAATAATAAGTATTTTTTAAGAGCTCATGAAGAGACTACAATAAAAGTATTGCAAAATTATCTTATAAATGAGAACAGAATTTACGTTCTACATTAAAAGTAATTTAAGTATGTACTTAAATGATATTCTCTCTATTTCTCTTTACAAGTAGTGCCCAAAGTAACGCAAGATAATATTCTATTTAAATAATATACCAAACTTATAATTTATTTGTCTGCATACAGTTTGTGATTCAGATTCAAACACACATTAATAAATAAAACCGGGGTCGCGGGCGAGGCATTCAACGCTAGATCCTTCAAAGCGAGATTGCACAGTTACATTAATTTGCATCAAAAAAAGAATGACACATAACGTGTCTTAAATTAATTTTCTCTTAGAGTAGCCTATTATTTCAATATTAATTTGGGAACACTGTGGAACAGTAATGTTTTTCATTTTGACAACTGCCATTCTTCAGTCAATTTATTGAAAAGTAATTACCATGTTAAAAACAATATAAAGTTTTTATTGTTGAACGTTATTTTAGAACTGATAGATTAATAAATGGACAGTGGGTTTACGCTATTAATCAATGTATACAGGATTTTGGACAACAGTTCGCTAATCTTGCAATCACTAACACAACTAAATTGTAATCTGTCATACGTCAGTTGTCAAAATTTGACTATCGAAAACCATTATTGTTCCATAGAGTCCCCAAATATTGAAATCATACGCTACTCTAAACGAAAAATTAGTTGAAGGCTCGATACACCATTGCATTGTCAAATGATGCCTACAAATCTTCTAAGGAATAACTTTTTTTGATTTAGTCATTACTTTCCCAGATAATAATGTGTTAAGAGAAAATTTGGTCGATGTTCGAAAAATTTTCTGTCGTACATGTCCCCAGATATTACAATTTAAAGCAATTCATTCCAGTCAGCCATTAATTTAGTCTGTATATTTCAAAAAATAGTCAAAAAGAGAAGCAGTTTAAACTTTAGAGATTTTGTACTTTTTCTACGTTTTCACTGTGTATGTAAATAAAACTTCGTATATTGAACAAGAGGGTTCAATATGCAGTCCGAAATTTTGATTTATTTGGACAATAGGTACTTTTATTTTCTGAAAATTGCATTTTGTAGCACCAAAAGCCCCACGGAAGTGAATATAATTTTACCCGAGCACTAATATTCTGGACAACTGCATAGAGGAAACGCGTTACATTCAATTGTACGTCATACTAGATCCATGACGACTCGTCTTGTTTATATTGCCGGATCTATATTTCTGTCAATGACATTTGATATAACAAAAAAAAATATTTACAATACAACGTCATATATTTATTAATTAAAATGCTTCAGTCTTTCTCAACTTCAGTCTTTTAGAGCGCAATTAAAGCAAAAATAAACACGAAAATTTGAGAGGAAAAATATACACAACGCCCTTTTCACATATATGATTTGTCTGCCGCTAACTATTAGTCTATTAAAAATATATAGAGGAGAAAATTAATATTTAAACGGAAATTATGTGTTTACTAATGAAATAAAAGCCCTCAAATATAATTTAACAAAGTAACTTTTTTAGTTTCTCTAATACAGTTATGACAACATGTAAACGTCATCAATGACGTACAATTGAATATAACGCGTCTTCTCTATATATCTATATCCATCTTAGCCAACCTCATAAAGTAAAATTGGCAATCAACCTATAAGACAAAAATTTGACAGACTCTATTATAACGTCATAATAATGTTGCACTAGATGTGTTTCGCCTGACATCTTAAAAATTCTATAATAGTTTATTTACAACTACTATTTTTTATACATTTGATATCAAAAAAAATATTCAAAAATAAATGTAAAATATACAGTATGTTCCATTTAAAACACAACGATTTCTTTTCTATATCACGTGATCTTTCCATATTATTGTTCTTTCAGAACTGTTATATTTATTCAACGGGTGCTGGTTTTATTATTATCTTATCGAACTTTTAAAATAGAAAATAGAGTACAATTTTTCAGATTTATTGTTAAAAATATGGTAAGTAAAACACGAGTACATTAAAAACACCATTATTACACTACCATAACGTTGTCCTGTATATGATAGGTGCATAGGTAACGCGACTTTTATTAATCAGTGCTACTGATGATGATAATTTATTTGCCGAAATAGGTATTTAGTTTTTTGTTCATTACTATGGTAACGGTGCTCTTAGTATATTTTGATTAGTATCAGCTAGAATCTCCGAATAAGTTTCTACTCGATTACGTAAAAAATACTTTTATGCCAACACATATGTTAGATATACGGCAATATTTCACTTACCAAATGTATAATCCCAGCAGCAGTTAACCATACCGAGATAAATATTGACACTAACTGAGCAAGTCGTATGGAACTGGAAGTCTTTAATATATTTAAGTATTGTAGAATATCTGGCACTGTCATAAGACGAAGAGCACGAAGAAATCGCAAACCTGAAAGCATATCGATATAAATTTTAATTAAGATTTTTAACAAGTGTAACATAAAAAAAGTAAAGTAAAGTGAGACGCATGCACTAATACAAAATGTCATCTAATACGCCGGGTGATCCAAATTAAGTGCTCACCATTGTTATCTCCGTTATTGTTGGAGCTACGTACTTTTAAAAATTTATATTTTTCTAGTGGAAACCGAGTATAATTTTATACCATTAGTTGCAAAATCAATTGCTTAACAAAAGTGCTCGTATGTCTTTTTTTTTCAAAAGTTTAGAATAACCGATGTAATTCAAAACCAAAATGTAGTGAATTTCGATGAACATAATTTATTTAAAAAGTAAAATTGTAGTATAATAAAAATATATTCTAAATTAAATTTTCGTCCGCAACTCAAGTTTTACCGCCACCGACAAAATAACCCTTATTTATAAAATGATTTTTTTTTATATTTCGTGTGTGGCTGTATCAATAGGTACACTTCAGATATTGGCAGATAATCAAATTAAAATTATTTCACTTACACGGACAAAAATTTTATTAACAGTACCTATTCAGACACACAGAGAATATTAATTTAATGCCATTAAATACCTAATAATCGTTTCTCGGAATTAAAAATATCAACACATTTTTTATTAACAAGTTATTTACATTTAATTTCTTAAACATTGGCGTTTAAGGCGATTGACAATATTTCTGGTTGTAGTTCATAAATTTAGACGACAATGGTTATGCAGACGAGCTTTCTATCTAAGATTTATTACATGTTGTCATATTTTGAAAGTGCAGGCAGGTTGTAAATTATAAATGGAATTTAAATGCGTTCAACTAAACTTCAAATTTAAGGAAAGGATAAATGTTTGATTTTAATTTAGACGAATATGTTTCAAAAAATATCTGATCATGATAATGAAAAAAAAAGTCGATTCCAAAAATGAAAATTTTTGTTAATGTTTTGTTTTTTGTCTGCCATTGACACACTTAAACATTTTGCAGAATGTTTTTTATTAAGTATTTAGTGTATATTTCAAACCATGTTTAGACAAAATTTGATTCTTTTGTCTTTATAAATAAGAGTCATTTTGGTGCTGGAGGTTAAACTTGGGTCACCCGGTATACAAGACATTATGTGTAAATATGTATATTAATTTCAAATCTACGAGATAATGAAATATAAACTACTTTTTTACTTTTCATAGAACAATATTATAGGGATAGGCAAGGAATGAGCAAGCGATTCAAATAGTAGCTACAGTAGAAAAGGAGGAAGAAATCGGTAAAGATCAAGTCAATGTGACGCATGGTTTTGACGGAAATATTTCATCGCTATCTAAATTACATTTAACGTTGGTAAAACAGTTACGTTGGCGACCTCATTAAGTTTCTAGACAAATATAATTGAATTGACGCGGCAAACTAAGATCTAATTAGTTGATTACCTATCCATGTACGATCCAAATAAATTGATACGAAGGACGGGGGTATCGTGAAATAATCAACGAATGAGTACATCTCCAGCATAAACCATAACTTATCGCTAGCAGCTATAAACTGGAAGAAAACATAAATAGATTAGTAATTCCAAAATGTGTAATAATTATGATTTACATACATGTATAATACTTGTACGATATACAGGGTCCTGGAGTAGTGCGTCAGGCTTCCATAATTTCTTTACGACTAAGGAATATTATTCATATCGCAACTTATACTGCATTATAGGCTTTATCTCAGCAAAATAGTTTTAGAAATAGCTGAATTCCGAAGTAGATACCAACTTTGTTATTTTAAATGGAGCACCTTCTGTTTTAGTCTACATTTGAATTTCTTGTTAAATTTAAATTTTACTTTGATAGGCATGCATTGGGTGTAAGCCGGTGCGGCTTGATGTCATTTTTGTAATTCCGGAGCGCAACATTTCGGAATTGAATGATGTTTTTTGAAAAAAATAATATTTGTAACTTCTTCGAAATTTGGAAATATCTCCGAAACTGTAAAAGTTAGAAAGATGAGAAGCTAGATTAATAAAGATTTATTAGAAAGTTTTTGCGTTTAAATTACAGGGTTATTAAATAGGGATGTGTATTTCTCGAACTCTAAAATCATGGGTAACTTGATTTTTTAAATAGAATGGTATAGGAAAAAGTGGATTAAAAAAGTATTTTTTTTTTGATTTTATACGGGTATCATAGTGTCTATCTCCAATGGTTTTGGAGATATTCCCGATTTTTCATTGTTTCACGATAGATATGTATTGTGAAGTAGTAGTAGTAGTAATATTACTGGTATGCTTAAAAAGTGGCTAACAAAACACAACAGGTTCACTTGAAACAAACCATTAAACAAAACATGTAACAAAGAATTGTGGGCGCGTTTGCCTTTATTACACCTACCCTACTCAGAAATGTGGAAAGGGCCTTTCAAGTGAGAATTGGTAAATGCCATGAACATGATGGAAGACATTGAGAACATCTATAAAAATAAGAACTTTGTTTATTAATATTAATTCAAATGTAGTTTTCCGTATTTTTATCAAACGTCTCAAGTATCTCCCAGATCGTACTGTTTATTTGTTTCAAGTGGTCCTGTTGTGTTTTGTTGGCCACTCTGTAAGCATGTTAGTTATATTGCTGCGAGTCCCAAGCCCGGTGAAATGCGAGGGGAAGGTGCAATCTTAGACCATTTAAACATATAGACACGCCTTAACTATCAAGCAGTGAAGCAAACATAATTCTACGCGAGTGACGTCACGGGTGGGCACGCTGCAACTACATACCTAGACTTTGTACTACAAAAGTAAAGAAAATCCTTCATTTTAATTTATTAAAAACCCCAATCTTCTTATTTGAAGAATATTTGTTTAAAAACATTATAATCTTGATATTTTAAAAATATTTGTAAAACAAAATCTGAATATATAACCCAGAAATTTCGTTTATTGTACCCTATCGTACCTACCTCAAATAAATATAAATTTTCGTAAAAACCAGTCAATTCTATTTCCTTTTGGTTATTCAAAAATAAAACTCAAATCAAATTTGTGATACACATTTATTATTAAGAAAAAATGAGGTGTGGGCACCACATGACTTTCTTATACATATATGAATTTCAAATTATCCAAAGTTGTTCTAAATTAAGCTTTAAATACATTTATCCTCTTAAAAAATACGTCTGTGAGTAAATGTGTCCGAATTTTGAAAATTCTTTTATACAAAAATTATCTAAAATCGTATTCTAAGTACTTATAGTCTCTTAATCTCACAGAATGCATACTTTGTGAGATATTTGCAAGAAAATGCTACTCGCTAAGAGTAAAGGTATTACTTCCGGTCCGAATTTTGAAATTTTGTTTATACAAAAGATATCCCAAATCCCGCTCTAAAGGCTTTTATACTCTTGATAAATATATATTAAATGCATAATTTACGACATATTTGCAAAAAATCGCTATGCGGTAAGAGTAAAAGTGTTACTTCCGGTCCGAATTTTGAATAATTTTTTATACAAAAAGTATTGGAGATTAAGTTCTAAATACTTTTATACTCGTAACGTACCTGTCTAAGAAGCATAGTTTGCAAAATATTTGCAAAAAGCTGATTTTGAGTATTTATGAATTCTTTATAAATTTGTTTCAACTTAGTAGTTGACGAAATATTAGCAAAATTCAATTTTTTCACTTAAGTAAACTATTACTTCCGGTCTACCGATTTTACTGAAAAACTAATCAGATCTCAAGAGGGAGATTTTATACATGTAAATACAAAATTTGAAATTGATATCTACAGCGGTTTGACCACTATCGTGGCACACACACACACACAGAGAGAGAGAGTGACACACGCACAGACATTTTTGAAACCCACTTTTTTGGAATCAGGGGATCTCAAAACGTGGACATCTGCAAAAGAGGTCGAAAATTTTCATCATCACAATACTTCCTTATACTACGTATAAGAAAGTAAAAGAAATTGATTTATTTAATACTAGAAAACAAAATTGGTTTATTTAATTTATTTCTTAATTTCATGCATTCACCTTGATGATATAGCTTAATTTTACAATAATTAAAACTAATAATTTTAATTAAATTTACAATATGATTATTGTCGACATCGTGGTCATACATGTGTTCTTTGTAATTGTTGAAAATTGTGCCATGAACACTGCTCAGAACTTTTATACATAATTTAGCCATTAAATTTTTGGATTGTACCATAATTAAAATTAGAAGGATTTAATCAATATTAACACTGTATCTATAATGTTAAAACGGACGTTAGACATACAACAATAACAGAAACAAGCCCACCCGTGACGTCACATGCCTGCGTTATGTTTGCTTCAGTTCGTATTCAAGGCGGGACGGAATATGGTCTATATGTATAAGTGGTCTAAGGGTGCAATATATATCTATTGTGAGAAACTGAAAAATCGGGAATACCTCCAAAACCGTTACAGACAGACACAATAATACCCGTATAAAATCGAATTAGTATACCATTCTATTTAAAAAAGATCAAGTTGTCCATGATTTTAGAGTTCGAAAATTACAGATCCCTATTTAATAACCCTGTAATTTAAACGCAACAATTTTCTAATAAAAGACGTGCACTTTTTCATGCTGAAGCGTAAACTGAAAACCGCATCTTTAACTATTACACTTTCGGAGATATTTCCAAATTTCATAAAAGTTGCAAATGCCATTTTTTTCAAAAAAATGAAATTCCTAAACTTGGACCCAATGCTTAACAAATTTCAATTTAAATTTAAAAAGAAATCCAAATATTCATAAATATATAGGATGTTCCATTTAAGATAACATAATTGGTATCTACTTCCGGTACAACCGGAAGTCCGCCATTACCAAAAATATTTTCCTGAGATAAAGTCTATAATACAGTATAAGTTGACATATGAATGAAAGGCCTAACTGAATTTGTAAAAGGGCTATGAAAGCTTGGCGCACTATTGCATCACCCTGTACAATATGATTGGTAACATTTATACTCTGAAAAGTTATATATTTTTTTTGTGACACAGTGGACAAGTCAGTGCACATTATTTTAACAAATATTTACGTAGAAACGTTTCTTTAAAGAAAATAAGTTTAATAATAAAATACAGTTACAATAAAAGAAAATTATAGCCTTCCCAACTGACACTCATAACACTAGTCAGCAAATTTTTTTGCATCTGGTTAGTAAATGTATTACAGTAAACGTCAAATAAGATGGCGACCGGTTAGAATGCGCTGTAATCGTTCTTAAAAACGCGTACGCCAATTACTGGGGACTATCCAACAATGTCAGATTAAATTTGTCCAACTATTGCTAATGCTGCGCGGAGTTACTCCCACCAGTCGCCATCTTATTTGACGTTTACTGTACTTAACTAATTTCAATGTGTTGAATACAGTGGAATAATTAGATTTTCTCTATTACGTCACATTTTCAAGATTTAGAGGGGTGATTTAATAACAACAAATTTTTATAAACAGATTATAACACTATTTTCTTGAAGTAGTTATAAAAAACACTTAAAAAAACTATAGGGTTACATAAAAGAGCAGATATACACTATACCTGTAACCACAAAGGAAGTTCTGCGGAAACATATTCGACCAATATTTAGAAATATAAGTATCCAAGACCTTATTAATGTCGATATACAATTTCTGAAGCTTGTTCAAAAATGTTTAAAAGTGAATTGTAACATTGTAATTTTTAATTATTTCAATGTTCATATTTATTGTTATTTTATAATTTGTGTTCCACTAATTACTCATACATTCACCTAACAGTTTCTGTTTCTAGACATATTAAAATAAACATATTAATTTGCTTGGTTTTAAAATGTTTATTTTGCCATATTCTACATATTTTATGAAATATATTGCTGGTACAGAGAGTATTGAAAATAAGATGCTTATCAACTGAGAAGCAACTTATAAATGTCATCCATTTAATTGTCAATTTATCGGCAAATATCGTGGCTCATATACCGTATTTACATAAAAATCATAAAGTTAGCAAAATCATGTCAGAAAACAACAATAGCTCAGTAATGGTCATTTTTGAAGTAACAACGTCTTACATGTTGTTGGTGCGATATATAGTAAGCAATTCAGCAATTCAAAAATTTCACTGATCTTACAGACTTATCCCGTTAAAAAATGACTTTTAGGCAAAAATATGTCATGCAAATTTAATCCAGTTTTCTGCAGATGTAATTAGTAATTGAAAAAAAATATGCTTTTATTAGAACCTTTTATTGTGTGCAATACTACCTAAAATTGTGATCATCTAATATTCTAATACATGGTTTTTGAGAAATATAATTTTATAAAAACACTAAATTTTTCATAAAATTGTAACAAGTCGAAAAGTTTAAAATTTTATATCTATACTATTTTATAACTTTTGACTAAGAATTATACGGGGACTACAAAAATGTAATAATATACAGGATATTTTATTTAAAAAACTGTAGCTATGGCCAGCCACCAACACTGTATAATACAACATAATAAAAGGTGTTCCTAATGAGTTGCTATCATAGGAAAACATACCGCTTCGAAATAGCGTTTTTTATAACGCCAAAATCTGCCTTCACTACGGGGATGACTCACCCTGTATATAATAACGGTATGGCGTTAGTTTAGTCGATAAGAATAATCGATTACGTTTTAAAATCTATTAAATTTTTAATTTAAAGTAAGTCATTATAAACAGGAAATTATTATCAAAAATTAATCTTAAGAAATATTAAAATAGAAATTCTTCGTATGTTAAACGAATAAACAACCTCTAATACTATTAATAAACAGTTTAAAATCTATTCCAAAACCTTACATCTGTTACAATATGACATTAACTACGAAAGATAAAATATACATTACTGACTTGTGGAAAATAGTAGATTTAAAGATGTCTTATTTCAACACAAATAGAAAACACACACAACAATTACATAGTACAAAAATACTCTACTGTTCATTTTAAAATAAAACTTAACCGGCTTAAATTAATTTAATTATTTTATTTAATAATAATTAATATAATAGCATTTATTATTGCATATTTGCAAATGCGCTCATTCCAAATACCTTCTGTCAAATCTCTATTTGCAGCTATTTGATATTAAATACATGACATGAGTGACAATAGTAAAGGTCATATGTCGGCGTTTAAAAATTGTCAAGAAACATTTAAAAATAAACATAATAAACGTATTTAATAGAAGAGTATAAAATTATACACATGTGCAACTCACATATAATGGAAATGCGACTCTATTAATGTGCTCGTTTATCGGCCTCGCTTGAAAATTTGCTCGCCCATAAATACGACAAATTCCATAGTGTTACATATGTATGTACTTATTACATAAAGAGATCTTGTATACCTCAAAATGAGAAGTCAGGCTCCATATAGAAATTAAGAGAGGTTTAAAATATATTTATTCATTTATTAGCGAATCGTAGTCATTAATTGGGAAAAAACTAATAAAGGGCACATTTACCACTACCAATATACCTAACACGGTTGTATCATTTCCCCTATTCACGTATACGGTATTGTCGAAATTTTTAACCTGGCAATGCACGTCATCGTTGGTCAATTATTTAGCCATTGCCAAGTTTCTACTTTTTGCTGAACATGACACGTAAATTGTGCAAGATATCAAACTGAAATCAATATTGCTGTTTGCAGTCATGCTATAAATTTTCTTATACGTAATATGCTTATTAATCCACTTTTAAGTAATATTTCTGTTCTACTGTAAACGTTATTGATTGATTCAATTGATTTTGGTTTACATGTATATCGCAAAAATACGTATTTTCACATATTTTGTTTATTTAATGTAGAATTTACTAGTCATTCTGATGTTATTAATTTGTTAAAAATATATAGATCACTACATTTTCTACATAAAGCAAATTTTAAAAAACCTTCCACAACAAAAAGATCAGAAATGAATACTGGCAATACTGACATTTAGCAACTAATTATAACAAAAGAGATACAAAGAATATCACAAGATAATTGCTATGTAACACATGTAACAGTACGGCATAATTTATTATTTTTAATGATTTTATAAATTCCAAATATGTATATGAATTGTATTTTTAAAATTATGTATTAGAAACTAAAAGATATATTTCTTAGAACTATTTTTCCTATATGTTTATCTATGTATAAATTAAGCGCTAGTTTGATAAGCAGATATTTGTAAGAATCATGTTTGTATTAATTATAAGATTAGTGTTGTGTTTATGTTATCGCGAGTTAAACGTGACATTAACGTGTGAAAACTACAACTAGAATACATGGGCGTTCTAGAGAAAAAAAGGAAACCCGAGACTTGAACGAGAAAAAGTGAACAACGAGACTGCAATTAAGAAGAAAGTTGATTTGGGACCTTGGAGCGGTTAACAGCTTTTTTAAAGCTGTCTCGAACCGCATATAATAGTCTCTATATATGTATAAATAGTAGGTCGACTCACATTAGCGGCCGAAAATATATTAAATTATCGATGTTAGAACCTGAAAAGTAAATAAATAGGTTCTTGTTTACGTAATGATCGACCGCTAACGAAGTGTTAAAGTTGTTCAGTTTAATAATATCTTCCAATAAAAAGTCATTGTCGTGCGAATAGTAGTTTGTGGAGGCTAAAAGCGTATCTATCGTCGAGGGGAGACTCCAACTAAGCACACCTTCAACCGGAAGATTGTCTTCATCTGAAGAAAGAAAAGACTATACGAAAGGTATTAAGAAACTGTTACTATGTGAGTGTTATATAAACAAATTAAATATAAAAATTCGTTTTAATATAAAGACGTAAATAAATCAATATGATAATCTAAGATTGAAAACATATTTAATAAACTGTCTTAGATGTAACAATATTTCAGTATTTGTAAATTGTTTGTCAGTGATGTTTTAAATTATCATTTGCATTGTAGATATATGTAGATATATATCAATCTTGGGTAGTTTGTTTTCTTGCTGTTTACGTTGTTAGTATTAATATAAATACTGGACGGCGGTAGAGAGCAAACACTCTATGTCACATATTATTTCATAAAAGTGATAAGCGACGTAAGAAATATAACAACATTAAACAGAAGAACATTCTAAATAGCATAATCAGTCGTATACACACGAGATGGCGCTACTGCTGCGAATTGAAGGAAAAATAATTTAAATTTTATTAAAAATTAGATGAAAATTCCACATCCCGCAGAAAATAATTATACGTAATTTCCGCAGTAAACAAAAGATTAATTTTAGGTGTGACCCAATATGCACGGAAGAGTTCAAGACAAATATACAGCGACACTCGCCGGAAATGAACCAAAATTATAAAGTCTAATATAAGGTATAGGATTCAAAAAAAAAGGTGTAACAGCAGTTATGACCCTTTTAAAAATATTTACACTTTTGTTATATAATTTATATATGTTCCTTTTTTTTGTACCTATCATTTAGTTTCATACAAATATATATAAAACAAAATATCGCTTTATCGAGTACAAAATTATAATTTTAAATGTCCGCTAATAAGACCGCTAGCCGACCAATGTTTTTGAGGAGGTCAGTATTGGTGTTGCGCGATTCTTATCTTCCAAGAGCAGTGCAAAAGCAAAAAATTATAATTAGAATTTTCCACACTGAGAAAAACTACTTTTAAATTTATTTAAAATTTAATCCATGTGTAGGTATATCGAAAACATCTCATTAATGTATCGACACAAAGGTTTTTAGATGTACGCTGATTAAATTATATACGTTGGGGTATCGGAGTGGAAAATATTACTCTTGGTAGGTTTTTAATGCTATATGATTCGTTAATAGATAAATGTTTGCTGCTTTTATACCATTCTTAACTCCTATTTGATGTGTTTTCGGTGTCAGTAGGTTGCATACAAGATCTGTATAGCCTAGTACTATATTACACTAATAATAAGCTCTGTATTACAAATTGGGACAGAATATTTTAATACTTACTCTTATAACAAATTTAAATGGGTAATAAATAAATATGTAAGGTAAAGTGTGGTAATTGTCAAAATGGGGTAAATGTGATACCAGGTCATAATTTCGTTAATTTCCATCAAAACTGCTTTCTTGAGCAAAACACTATCAAGACTTACAACAACGATCTCTATAAGCCTGTTGGAATGCGACTTTACCGGCCGACTATTGAATCAGCTGTTTATTCGTGGAACTACGTATTTGAGGTTAGAGAACGAGTGCAACAGGTGTTTCTTGAATTCGCAGACGCATTTGAAATTTTTAATGCTATATGATTCGTTAATAGATAAATATTTGCTTTATACCCTTCTTAACTTCTATTTGATGTGTTTTCGGTGTTAGTAGGTTGCATACAAGATCTGTATAGCCTAGTACTATATTACACTAATAATAAGCTCTGTATTACAAATTGGGACGGAATATTTTAATACTTACTCTTATAAAAAAATATACCATAAAAAATATATTGAAGGCAAGATCGATTTGTTGCGTGATGTTGTCGCTCCACACCTGGCAACGTTCCACACCGTCACTGAAAATAAGAAAAAGAAGATCATGAACACTTACCGGCATTTTCGACTTACGCTGAAGTAAAAATTAAAGTTAATTTTCACTTCAGCGTATATTCATTTAATGGCTAATCAAATTTTTAAGTGCCAATTCGAGAGAAGTGTGGATAATAATAAACACATTAGTCAGTGTGTTAACTCACGCCGAGCTCTCTGAAGATATTCTAACAAAAACACGAAAACTGAACCCAAGGAAGTGCTGTTCTCTATTTTATATATTCCGCAAATAAATATTATTATTTATAGTACATATTTATTTCTGTGAAGCTAGTGCTTCGTAAGTCTTAAGTTGTGTTTACACAGCAACAACAAAGGGTAACATAAATGTCGAACTTTATTGAATTATGTTTTTGACATTAAAATATGTTGCATGAAGAGGTGTTCACACAAAGAAAACGTTTTTATAAAATGTTTAGTTTGCAAAATTGTGTCTTAAATAAAAAACATTATTAGCTAGCAAATGATTACTAATGACAAAGAGAACTGTCGCAATTTGACACCTGTTACTTCATCTTCTTTCAAGTTTAGCATAATAAGAGTAAAACATATGACTAGGTAAAACTTTCATCTGACGTATACAACTACAAGCAATTTTCTACAAAAAGCAACTTTCACAATAAAAGGTCCAAATATCAACATATTTTATTTTTTGCAATTACTAATTGAATTTGCAGAAAACTTGCATGACTTATTTTTATCTAAAAGTGATTTTATTCAAATTGAACAGCCTGTATGTCGGTTCATTTTTGAATTGATTACTAAATTTTTTCACCAAAAACATTTAAAACAGTATTATTTTAAAAATGATCAACTACTCAGCTTTGGTCGTTGTTTATATAATTTTGCCGGCTTTATGTTTTTATTTTAATACGACCTTTTTGTACTGAAGGAACGTCGAAGATAGTATCATTATCAACCAAAGAGTTTACTAGCAGCGCTACCCTGAGAGAAGATGGGCCAAAACGGATGCCCTTAGAAGAGTAACGAATGTTTTCATTACTAATGGTAGTATAGCTAATTCAAAACCAAGAAAACCTAAATATGTGGTTAATGAGAAAATCAATTAAGAATTCTTATAGCAACAATAGATATTCCACATGTCAGTACCCACGAAAATAGTCGTTTGCTGGATATTAGTCAAACCATCGTTGCAATCACCTTAAAATGAAATAAATATCATCTGTTATGAATACATTTAAATATTAAGTTACGCATCCACCATTTTAATGATAGAAGAGTGCTCTGCCAATGGACGATAATTAAAATGAATGCCCGGGCAATTCTTTTGATAGGTTTTCATAGAAACGGACAGTTAGCAAAAAAACGTTTCATTACTATGCAAATGAAAACCCTTACTTCACTAATAAATAGATCATAAGCATAGGTGGAGCATAAATGTATCGGAAGGCATTCCTGGTGATTGGATGATAGGCCAGCATTTATTTAAAAGCAGTATTAACGGAGAAACTTATGAGTAATTTCTGTCAAGCATTTAGTGGAATTATTGGAAGATGTTCTGCTAAATTTACGAAAAGATGTAGATGCAACAAGACGGCGAAACCCCACATTCTATGCTATAGACATGAAATATTTTAATGAAATGTTTTCAGCGAAGTGGTTAGCCCACTAGGTCTTCGGACACCAAAATTAGTTTCTTTGTATAGGGACCCGCAAAAGAGCAAGTATACCTGTAACCACAAAGAAAGTTATGAGGGAAAATATTCGACAAATATTTGGAAATATAGTTACTTAACGCCTTATTAATGCCGATTTCTCATTTCGAAAGCACGTTCAGAAATTAATTAATTTTTGCCTATTTTAATGTTTATATTTATTGTTATTCTATAATTTCTGTTCCACTAATTACTCATCCATTTACGTAACAGTTCCTGTTTCTACACCTACTAAAATCAAGTCTTTAATTTTTTGTTTGTTTGGTTTTAAAATTTCTTTATTGTGCCATATTCTACATATCTTTTGTATTGTAAATAAGATATATCCATTTTTTTTGTCATTACTCCAATACACACGAAAATTATATCCATAAGCTCATTTTTAGAAAATTCATTATAAAATCGGGCTTGACAAGTGAAAAGCAACCTATTAAATGTCATTCATTCAATTGTCAATTTCGCGGCAAATAACATGGCTCACTATACCGTATTCAAATAAATAACATGAAGTTGCCAAAATTATATTAGAAAACGACAATACTTCAGTAATGATCACGCAATCCAAAAATAAACCGATATACACATTTGAAAAGAAAATTTTAGACAAAAATATATCATGTAACTTTAATCCAGTTTTCTGCAAATTCAATTAGTAATTGCAAAAAAATAAAATATGTTTGTATTAGGACCTTTGAACAACTCTACCAAAAATTGTGTACAGCTAAAATGTAGTTTTCGAAAAGTATAATTTTATAAAAACATTGAATTTTTCAGAAAAATGGTAATTCGAAAACCTTAAATTTGAGGCCTATATTATCTTATAACTTTTTGACTAAGAATTATATGAGAAATATAAAAATGTAATAATATATATGGTAATCCATTTAAAACCCTATAACTATGGTTAGCCACCAAGTTATGGAACACTCTCTATAATACAAAATAATTTTAAAACGTGCTCCTAATAAGTGACTATCATTAAAAGAAAACCGCTTGGAAATAACCTTTTTCATGAAGTCACAATCTGCCTTCCGCGTGGAGATGACTCGCCCTGTATAGAAAGTGCATTACTAACTACTGTTGTTTTACACCATGGACATGAATTTTTTTTCAATTGAACTAACTCTACTCCTTAATTTTTTACAGCACATTTTTTTATTACACAATTCGATATTATTTGTGTAGTGGAATTAAATGATGTCTATGATAAATCTAGATCTCTTGATCAAACTATATAGACAACATCTACTGTAATATGCTTTTCAGGTTTTGCAGAACAACAAAAACGTAGGAACAATAACAATTACAATAATAAAAGTAATATTAACAGAAGTCAATAAAAACACGATATATAGTATCTTTTTTTAAAAAGTTTGGCAGACTTTCAAGAGTTCTTCATCAACAATTTTTAAACAAAGACTATGTTTGTCTGTTGCGGCAATTTTTATTACTTTATGAATAAGATTTTCTTAACATTGTCTAAAATACCGAACATAGATATAGGATATAGTTAACAACAAAAGTAGCTGTTGAAAGACGTAAAAAGGAGTAAAAAGATACTGGATGTTCCAGCTGGCATAACTAAAACCTTGTGTGTAGACGATACCATATTACTTCGTATTCTATCGTAAACTCTTGAATTGTAGGCAATTAAAAAGACTACTGTTAGTATCACTTTCTGAATTTAATCATAAATAACTCGAAAACTATTATCTACAGGCATTAATTATCCTAATTGATAAGCTTTCCGATTTTAATGCTAAATCCAAACTTAAATGTAGGTGTAGGGTGTTCTGTTAATAATGGGTTTGTGCCAGTGATTTATGGATAACCCTGTATATGTGTATATATTTTTAAAATATGATGTAATAGCAACCCTAGCAATTACATTCCGCAGATTTCTTATTATGTTAAACTTTAAGGACTAAATTTATCGCATCAGATCGTTGTATTACAAATAACTTTCGGAAATTTTAAATGGGTAATAAATAAATATGTAAGGTAAAGTGTGGTAATTGTCAACATGGGGTAAATGTGAACCAGGTCATAATTTCGTAAATTTCCATCAAAACTGCTTTCTTGAGCAAAACACTATCAAGACTTACAACAACCAAAGAATATTACCTTAAAGTAAAGAAGCGACACTGTGATATCATTTTCAAAACGCTCCAATGGGCATGTATATTCTCAAAATGGCCGTTAACTGTTGCTAGACGTCAGCTGTTTGTTTTGTGCGGTATAAACAAATTATAGTCGCGTTTTTGAAATAAATTGAAAATTTGTTGACTTGTTAATGTATTGAACATTGGTTAGTTGTGGTGGAAAATCTTGAAAATGTAAGCTTTTTTTAAGTGTGGTAATTGTCAAAATGGGGTAAATGTAATACCAGGTCATAATTTCGTAAATTTCTATCAAAACTGCTTTCTTGAGCAAAACACTATCAAGACTTACATCAACGATCTCTATAAGCCTGTTAGAATGCGACTTTACCGGCCGACTATTGAATCAGCTGTTTATTCGTGGAACTACGTATTTGAGGTTAGAGAACGAGTGCAACAGGTGTTTCTTGAATTCGCAAAAGCATTTGGTATTTTTAGAGCCAGCTTGTTCAAAAATTTGGTCTGACGTGGAAAAACTGTGTAATTTATACTGTGTATGTTACATTTCATGAGGTATTTGCGTTTTTCTTTATACTACCGTATGTTACATTTGCCCCTTAAAAATGATACAACGGGGCAAATGTGATTTACGGCATATCACACTTGCCCCTATGCATACTACATTTACCCCATATAAATTTACAGATCGAAATGGTTCGTGATTATAAAAGAAAGCGTGATGACCCAGTTTACTCCGCGGAAGACCTATAAGTAGCTATACGGGAAATACAAGCGGGTCGAGTGACTATCTATAAAGCCAAAAACAAAAACAAAAGAAAGGCAGATCAACTGCATTGGATTGGAATCAAGAGTTTGAACTAGCGAGAGGGATTACCACTTTAGAGAAGTGGGGATTTGGAGTATCCAAAAAGGAAGTTTTACAGCTAGTTTTCAAGTTTGTAAAGGAGCATAAACTTGTAAATATTCCATTAGAAAATGGCATGCCAGGGACTGACTGGTTTCTTGGTTTTAAGAAAAGATATGGTTAAATCTGAAGATACCTCAATCTATACAATTTGCAAGAAAAAGAACCACTGACACTTTCATAATTTATGGATATTTTAAACTTCTGAAAGAAACATTAGCCGAACTACAACTTGAAGAGAGGTCTTCTTAAATTTGGAACCTTGACGAGAGTAGTTTCGCCATAGATCCTAGTAAAACAAAAGTTATCAGCAAAAGAGGACTGCCCTGCTCCCGTATTACTAGCACTCCTGGTCGTGAAAATACAACTCTCTCATTATTGGCCAGTGCGTCTGGAGAAAAAGGTCCACCATTAATAATTTTTAAAGATGGTAATGTCTGGGACCAATGGCAAACTCCTGACGATGTCTTCCCTGGAATGTCGTACGCTGCCAGTAAAAAAGGGTGGATGAATGGTGATATTTTCTTCAACTACCTACAAAACACTGTTATTCCTGCTTTGGGCGAACAGAGGCCAGTAGTCATCATATACGATGGACATTCGTCACATGTCAGCACTCGAGTTATTAAATTGGTAAGGCGACAAAATATTATAATTGTTAAATTACCACCTCATACAACTCACCTGTTGCAACCCCTCCAAGTTTCCGTATTTAAATCTCTAAAAACAACCTAGGATAACAAGTTGGTTACGTGGCAGAGATACAATGTTGGGCGCAAACTACCAAAAAATGATGTTTTCAATACTTATTGCAAAAACGTGGAGAGACACCGAGGCAAATGTAATAATTAGTGGTTTTAGAAAGTCCGGTATTGTGCCATTTGATGACAGAGTCATAGCAAGAGAAAAATTCGACATCAAAGCATTAAAACGATGGGACTCCCAAAATACTATAGTCACTAACAGCGCTGTAGAAAATATTGATGACCCACAAATGCAGCTCCCAAATACTTCAAATGGGATAACCTCTGTCCGTGTCTCCAATATACCAGGCTCTTCGACAAAGTCTGACGATATTGCGCCTTCAAATGGAACTGTTACTTTTGAAAACCTTTTGCTACAATGCGTTCGTCAACATCAACCCTCAACAAAAATAACAAAAAGAAGGTTGGCTCCTAGAGCTCAAGTTATTACTGCACCGAAAGACAGGGCCGCGGAAATACAGAAGACACAGAAAAGAACTCGTCAGAAAGTATTTCTGATTCGTCTAGTGAATCAAATGACGAATCAATAGCTAATCAAGATTCAGATAAAGATGATGAATGTTTACAGGGATTGCAAAACTTAGAAGAAAGCGTAAACTCCAATGAATGTCATACTCTCGAAGTTGATAAGTGGATTTTAGTGCAATATGCAACCAAAAAAGAGTCTGAAATACTTTGTGGGAAAAATTATTCAGAAAGAGGAGTATGAAGAATGGGTTGTTAGGCTTTTGAGATCGAAGAAATCTAAATTTGTTTGGCCCGATGTTCAAGATGAAGACTTGGTAGACAGCGCATGTATACTGAATATCCTTCCACAGCCAACAGTTCTAGTTACCTTGAATGTATTTCTAAATGTTTAATTTTGATAAAAATAAGTATGTTCTGCTAGTTAAAAATGTTAATATTTTTTATATATTTTTTTAAAAAATGTATAATTCCGTTATTTTTTTACGAAATAAAATATTTTAAAAACCAAAATACGCAGAAATATTATATTTATTACGTTTGCCCCACAGATATTTCTATTGGAAACGCTACACCAGGAGAGAGTTCATTATCACATACACCCCAACTCACGGGGCAAATGTGATATAATATCGCTGTTTTAAAAAAAATTAAAAACAGGTAGCCTAAAAATTAATTCACTTTGTTCGGTTATAGGCATTATTTTGTTAAAAACCAAAGAACGTTTGCTAATTTTTACAACATTTTTAAAATAATAATAGCATTTTCATTGACATCTAAAGTTACACTAGTGAAATTTTACCTCGCATTTACCCTACATCACCTTATTGAAATGGAATAATATTTACATCTACCTAACTAAGCCAACGACAATTCTCCAAAAGTGAGTTGAAGTATTAAGAATTAATATTCAAATAGGTTAAAGTTACGATTAGATACTAGTTTATATCTATTGAAATATTAATTAATACATTGAAAATTAACAAAGAAATACAGCTAAAGAACTTTTGTTATTTAATATATGTACATTTACTTACTTCGATGCATCTATGAAGTAGATTACAAGTGAAGCTATACTTAGTATAAAAACCAGCACGACCTGAAACAATAAGAACAATATTAGATATACATGTACTATTTTTATCTAAATTTAATCATGTGCTTATAATAGCTATGATTAATTAAATAATGGGAGGTTTGAACAGGAAAAATATTTGTTTAAAATTCGTTCTACATATATTTAAATATATAATATTGCTATGTAATAGACCATGAAGACCCATTAGGGACAATTACATTAGAGTTTTAAGCTGCTCGACATTGTTAATTTAGTTAATGCTACATATCGATCCAGTCAGGTCAGTCGTTCATGTTTAAAGTTAGACATCTAAAGATGCAGACACATTATGCTCCGTGTACTGCCCACAAGAGAACCGTCATTTCGGTTACAGCAGTTCAATATTTCCCCAAAGGATACTAGACTGCTGTTGACAAATTTAGTAGTCTTAGAAGACTACTAAATGTGTTCCTGAAGTGATATTGCTTTGTCTGGCATACCGGAAAGGAGGAAGCGAGAAGAGGTAGGGAAGGGAGTGAGTTAGAGAGATATAGATAGACAGAGGAATGTCACTTCAAAGACATCATTTAGGCTCTACGAAATAGTGCAACGACCAACTGGGATATATGGCTGCGAAACCTGGATATTGAATAAAAGAACAAGAGAACTTGTTGAGCTGGGAATAGAAAATATTAAGAAGAATTTTAGGAAGAATGAAAATAATTGATAAGAGAAGGACAAACAAGAGAAATTTATGAAATGTATGATAAACCAACAATAGACATAGCAGGCGATTACAGTGAATGGGCCACATTGGAAGGATGGCAGTGGATTGCATACCAAAAATGATAGCTTCGAAAACACTTAATTACAGGTGAAAGAAAAAAGACCAAGAAAAAGGTAGCGAGAAGCAGCATTAGCAGACCTAAGTGAGAGACAAAGGAAACTGGGACTCCAAATACAAAACAAAAAGGAATGGAAACAGATCACAAATCTGTGGGCCCAAACGGCCGGTGTAAAGTTCTATATATACTATTAAAATTTGTGTTAGATTTCAATATAAGGAAGTCTTTTATGACAGATAATTTGATTTCGTTTCCAATTAGGCAAAAAAATATGGAGTTTAAGGATTAGTCGAATATTTTAAATATAGGGCACGTAATTGAGAAAATTCTGTTTTTTAATGGATTTACAGTAAATAAGTTAAGTCATTTAGTTAGAAAAATCACAGATATTAATGAAAAACAAGTTTCGACGTGAAGTCATTAATATAAAACAGTATTTCAAAACTCAATATTTTATTATAAGAGGACAATAAAAAGACAAGTTAACTTGACGATATTTAAGTAAGAGTTTAAAAATTGTGTATATAAAACATATCGTGAGTACATGTGTTTAGTCAATGGAAAATTTGGTCGACTTTCATTGGTAATTCTATTAATTATTCATCTATGGTTATTATGTACCGGGTGAATGCAGATAATTGAAGCAAAGTTTTTATTGGAAACACTGAATCACCGATCTTATTACTGTGAATCAAAAATAATTATATTTCGTATTAGAATGCCAACTGAAATATCAATTTTGTTATCTACGTAATGATTGGGTAATAACCAAACACGTGATACTTAGTTTCAGTGTCTCCACATGATATGTCGTTGTCAGTTGCATCTCTAATATATCGATTTTATGTTTGTTAAATTTAGAAAATTGACGTATATGTATTAATGACATTCAAATATTTAATACGTGAAAGATTGGCGTATTTTATTAAATCATTTCGCCATCTTTTATGTATTTTGTACTTGAAAGATATCAGTGTCCTTATTCTTCCTTCATGTAAATGAGACACGCATTGAGAAAATAATATTACAATTTTTATAAATAAATACTTTAGAACAATGGTATTCATAAGTACAGTCTAAAAAGTATAAATAATTCAGCATAACTTTCCATCTGAATCTAAAAACTGGTGTGAGTTTCCCAAAATGTGTATATAAAAGTTGTTAAAATTAAGTTTTAAATTCTGTATATTTTTAATAAAATAACCTCTGAGTAAAAGTGTTACTTCCGGTCAGAACTTTGATTTGTTTTTAATAAATAATATTTCAAATGCAACTTTAAATACTTTTGTGTGTTAAATACGTTTTGTGTTTACGAGATATTTGCAAGAAACTGCTATTCAACAAGAATAGAAGTATTATTTCCGATCCAAATTCTAACATTTCTTTTATACAAATCTTGTTCCAAATCTAACTCTAAGTACTATTGCATTCTAGATAAATCCATATAGAATGCACAATTGCTAAAAACTGCTTTTTGCTAAGATAAAAGGACTTACTTCCGGTAGGATTATCAAAAAATTTTTTTATAAAACCTTTTTAAGGTTCACTTTTAAGTACATTAGATAGAAATGTGTCTAAACTTAGTAGTTGAAAAGATATTAGCAAATTTAGACTTTTTACCAAAGTAAACTATTACTTCCGGTCTAACTAATTTTCTGAAAATCTATTTAGATATCAAGACAAAGATTATACTTGTAAATATAAGGTTTGGTATTGGTAGCTGTAGCCGTTTGGCCGCTTTGTTGTCACAAACAGACAGACATGCAGATAGACAGATAGATACAGGGAGTAATAGAGAGACAGAGACATGTTTGCAAAAACTACCGCTATCAGGGGACATCAAAACGAAGACATCTGCAAAAATGTCGAGGTCAAAATCTTTCGTCATCACAATACTTCCTTACGCTACATAATTATAAGAAAGTAAAAATGGGTTGTTTTATGAGGAATATTAAGGAAATTATTATAAACATAACTAATGGAAAAATCAACAATGCTTCATAGTTCTGTATAAAACATTTTAATGTTATAGGTGGTATCTATTTTGAAATATTCCTAGGTTTTGTTATTTATATCTACTTTTGTTTTAATATTAATCTAATATATTTATTAATTATTATTCTTCTCTTTAGAAATTATAGATGTATTTTAAACTACTTATTGGTATACATATTAGTTGTTAAAAATCATATGAAAATAAGTTTATTAATTATATTTACAATAATGAACCTTACAGAATTATAATAATCGTACATATATAATAATTACTTTAAAAGAAGAATAAACATAATTATACAATCTCAATAACTTGAAATCAACAATAAAGTAGTTTGTTCCTACAAGAGATGTCACTGAAATCCTATACCATACATCAGCTTGGTAATAGTCGACAGCTCATGTTAGAGCTGCTTGCATGGTCTAAGAACGTCGAATATTTCACTTTAGTTCGAAGGTATAAGATAGCATGAATATTCCAAATATGAAGTGAATATACTGCTTTAAAATATACAAGTGATCATTACTTTTTGAATTTCCCGCGTTGTAAATTGAAGAACAATACTGCTACAGTCACCTACCATCTGTTATTATACTACTGTCAGAGCTTGAAAAATCTGCATCATGAAGTTAAAGCTTAACAGTAATTGAAAGCAGAAAACTTCGCGAATTTTGAAGAAAATGGCAAAAAGTTAATTTTATGTGCTCATCAAGTATTATTTTTTGCGGAAGAAAAACATCACTCAAACCAAGACCAAGCTTGATAATTACTATGGAGATCTGCATCATCAGATAATATGGTAAGAATTGGTTTACTAAATTTAGTAGTGGTCACGCAAGAACAAGTGACATCGAACTTTCTGGGCACCCAATATAGAGAGAGAGAGAGAGAGAGGTGTTAGCCGGTCGGAGATGGAAAGCGCGCGAAATTGTAAAAGCCATAGCCATTTCACATACTTCAATGGTTTCGATACTGAATATCATTTGCGCACGAAAAAGCTATCGGTAAAATTAATACAGCGTTTGCTTACAATTGATCACAAATGGCTGTTTAAAAGCAATCCGGGCGAGTTCTTGCTCTGTTTCATAACCATGAAACCAAGCAATAATCGAAACTGTGAGTTTGCCGTGCGAATTGGCACTGAAAAAGGCTCAGGTGGCTCTATTAACGACAAGATCATGGCGACAATTTTTGCAAAATCCACATCAATTACCTTTAAAAATAACAAACATTCAATTGGGATTCGAATTATTCCATCATTCACCATCTTCTCTGGACTTAGCCCAAGTGACTATTTTATGTTTCCAAACTTTAAAAAAATGAGAGATTTGGCTTCAACCATGAAATGGTCACTCAAACAAATGCCTTTCTTGGGCACTTTGGTAAATCTTATTTTGGAAGGGTGTGTCGAGCACAAAGAGGGCGACGTATTTTTTGCCGATAAAACTATCTTACATTAAAAAGTTCTTCGTTAGTATATCTTTTTTGCTATGTATGAGGTAGTCTTTCTGTTACAATTGGACAGTATGTACGTTAAATCATCTTTACCATTTAATTTAGCTTATTCACCTAGGCGATAGATATGTTTTGAGTTCTAATTTTGCAAATAAAAGATGCTATATAAACCTTTTTGGTTTCGGGATTACAATTTTTTCTGTTACTGACGTTTCGTCTATTATCCTAAGGGATGTCTTCAGTGCTGTTACTCTGTTTATGAATTTCCCAGTGAGTCGAAAAGAAAAAAGTGGTATTGTATTTGGCAAATGTCAGTAGTTTCACGTATCCAGCCATGGTAGATATCAACGCCTACGTATTGCATCTCTTTTCTATATTTAAACAATCTGTCTTAGTATAGAAAAAGATAGGTTGTTAAATGAGAACAAAATTTTCACTAAATATAAATGCATAAATAAAGATAAATAACGTGGTACATTCCAATGATATATATGTAACTCACAGTGCCACAAATAAGTTCTTAGTTTAGACCCATATCTGAGTAACCAGAAGCGCCATCTATGTCTTCAGACCGGCATTTGAAAATTGTCTTCTTGCCGGTAATATCAAATTTGCTTCCATCGGTTGATAAACAGCAAAGTTATGACAGTTCTCCCAAAACAACTGTTTTTCCGATGTTGAAATACTAACATGGAACAAAAGACTTGGCAAAAACGCATCAGAAACATTCTGGTTGATGCAGCAAGTGTATGGCGATGACTGCTTAAGTAGTGTATATGTTTTTCTGTGGCGTAACCGTTTTTTAGAAGGCTGAGATAGATTAGAAGATGAGAATCGTGAAGCAAGGAAAATTTCAGCTCGGACACAGAAATTATCAAAAAAGTACGTGATTTTATTGCAAATGATGGCAATGTTTCGCAGAAAATGATTGAAAAGGCTTTAAAGGTCAGCAGAGAAACGATTCGAACCACTCCTGACGAGAATTTGGACAACACAAAAGTCTGGGCAAAATTTTTCCACACACTTTGACAGATGCGCAAAAATCGGCGCGTGTCATTCCCAAGAAGTCGTAGCAGCCGCCAAAAATGATCCAAACTTCCTAAAATCAATTGTTATGGGTGACGAGATGGAGCTTTCAGTACGACCCTAAAACCAAGCATCAAAGCGCGGAATGGAAGTCAAAAAACTCACCACTACCCAAAAAAACACGGAAATTTCCATCAAAAATCAAAACATTCCTCGATAGCAAAGGAATTGTCCACAGGGAATTTGTTCCAACTGGAGAAACAATTACTGGCGTATCTTATGTCAACATTTTGAAGCGTCTAATGGCCAGAATCCGTCATACTTCACCCGAATGTCCTGATCCAAAGACCTGATGTCTGTTATACGAGAATGTACCGAATCACAACTTACTCATTGTGCGTCAATTTTTGCTCAAAATCAACTCTGTGTGTTGGATCATCCACCGTATTCACCTGATTTGGCCCCCTGCGATTTCTTTCTATTCCCAAAATTTAAATTTAAGTTGAAAGAATGTTTTTTTATTGACATTTCAACCGTCAAAACAGCTACAACACAACCACTCACTAGAGGCAATTCCACAAAATGAGCTAGAATACGCATTTAAATCACTGTTGAATCGATGTAAAAGGTGTATTGAAACTGGAGGAGAATATTTTGATTAAAAAAATTAAAAACATTCAGATTTCTTGTTTCAATGATTTTTTCCACGGCTAGTCTCTAAACTTATTTGTTGCACTATGTAAAACAAATGTCACTTTCTTGTGTTATAAACAGAAACTTCGTAAATGAAGTCTTTAAATAATCTCTGGATTATGTATTTTATTTATTATTAGTAGCTATATCGTGATCCTAAATTAAGAATTTCTAACATGCAATAAAGAGTTTCATTTACATATTATTAAAAGAAAATTCCTGTTTTCTGTCGATGTATTATTCCGTATTATGATGTATTAAAAACATATTAGGCCTTAATGCTTCCCAATTTACGTAACTTGAAACCTTAGCTGTCAATCGTAAATTCTATGAACATAATCTCCTTGTCAACAGCGTATTAAATTTCGAAGGGCTTCATGGAACAAATATCTTGCCT
This sequence comes from Amphimallon solstitiale, assembly GCA_963170755.1. Taxonomy (NCBI): domain Eukaryota; kingdom Metazoa; phylum Arthropoda; class Insecta; order Coleoptera; family Scarabaeidae; genus Amphimallon; species Amphimallon solstitiale. Next base: position 80,078,506 of record OY720682.1, on the reverse strand, counting down.
CCGTTGTGAAAAATAAAGCTTGTAGTTGGTCGGTCTACAGCCTAAGTTTGTTCGATGAGCGGTCGGCGTAAAGGGCACGAATCTGAGAGTCCTCCGCATCGAACCCAGGATACTGGACTTATCGATCTCCTACCCATATATACATCCATATATTTGTCGCCTCTGTTCTCCCTTTCTACTGTGCAGATCTACATCAATCTAATGTTAGATATTGCCGAAAGGAACGCTCGAATAATCAACTCGCTCTCTCCCAGTGTAATTTTCAGGGGTCATTTGTTATTTGCCTCGGAGTCCTTTCCAGTATAATTTAAGCTGATGTTATCTCCTGGTTTAAAACGATCTTTTATAATAGTCATTTAATGTCGAATCATCAATTTAATGTGATCTAACATAAGTAAAACAGTGTAACGATAAAAGGATAATACAAAAATAATTCGCTGTTTCATTTGTATTTATAAATGTTTATTTTACAGAAGTTATGTCACAAATTGCAAAACTGAAAACACGAATGAGAATATATCGCATACACAAAACAGTACGACTGACAAATGTTCATTTAAATTATCGCTATAAAGAGTGAACCAAATTAAGAGGGCATCACTGCTATAGTAGTTCTTATTGATCCTTGATTGGTGCAGATTAATTTGACAATTTTAAAAAGCTGTGGATTAACTCACTTTTGATCTTCTTTCTAGTAACAATACTAATGTTTTAGTGTAAAACAGATAACCAATTAAAGTAGACACACAGAGAGAGATAGAGCGCGTGAGAGGGAGAGAACACACTTATGAAATTAAACTAAACTGTAAGGAAAGAAATCTACCATGAAGTGCAGTTCCATTGAAAGATCCTTGATTTATCAAAGACGACATTAAACTTCATTACATGGCACATAATCCAGCACTATGTGTTGAATAAATAATACCTACAAGAATAAAATAAATCAAAACAAGGACCAGTTCGTGAGAATTACGAAAAGTGGTTCGTTGTGAATCCAGGTTTTCAGTATCAAGAAGAATATCGAAGATACAAATGAGATAAATAAAGTGTATCTATATTAAATGTTTATATTACAAGGAACGCAGCAAGGCATCCTATGCAAGAAGACCGTAGAAGTATTAGAAGACAGCATTTAAAGAAGTGATGCAATTACCTAATTTTATTGGAAAGTAGAAATTGCGAGAGACTTAGCCGAAGATATTGAACAGGGATAACAGGACAACTGTGTAAGAAAAATCCAATTCCCGACTGATATAATGAACTTCCAATAAAAAACCGATAAGTATAGATAGATAGATAGATAGATAGATTTATTCGTGCGAGACAAAACAAATGTATGCACATGTCAATAAATATGTCTATATAATAAATGTACAATGCAAACACTAAACATATCTAAAAAATAAAAGTACAATGTAAACATTAAATATTACAAATTCTAATGTATATATCAAACAATGTACGCCATTTCACAGAGCAAAAAAAGAGAACAAAAAGGAAATTAAAGCTTTTTGAGCATTTCCACCAACTCCTGGATATCATAAATTGGATTGTCTTTTAGGAAGTGTTTAAGGGTTAAGTTAAACTTTTTGTCATTCAGTTCTTTCCAGGTTTTCGGGAGTAAATTATATAATTTTATTGATTGATATCTAAATGAGTTGATATTCCGGGACAACTTAAAATGTGGTTGTTCGAAACATCCATGTCTGGTTTCGTACATGTTTTGCTTTGCAAAGAAAGTCAAATTATTCCTAGCGTATGTAATACAATCAAAAACATATTGACCAACACAAGTGATAATTCTCAACCGCTTGAACGACGGTCTGCATGAATCCATGTTACGTATACCCAGCATAGTTCTTATTGCTCTCTTCTGTGATATCAGAACCCGATGTATATGCGCCGAACCGCCCCACAATATAATACCATAACTCATGACACTATGAAAGAGGGCATAATATGCCATCAATAAAGCACTCTGATCCACCATCACCCGCAGTTGTTTTAAAACAAAAGTACTAGTAGACAGGCGCTTGGTCAAACTATCAATGTGGGGCCCCCATGTAAGCTTAGAGTTTAGGAGCAAACCCAGACATTTAATAGGCGCGGCATTCACCAGCTTCATGTTGGGATTCAACGAAAGATCCAACACCTGCATTTTCCCGGAATTCATGCAAAGTCTATTCCCATTAAAGTAATCCCCAACCCGCCCCAGTGAACCCATCAGGGAGTTATGTAATTCGTCGTAATTTTTATTCGCAACTAGTATTGTAGTGTCATCAGCATACTGAACAGTTTTACACATAATATGCTCGTTTATATCGTTGACGTAGATAATAAATAGCAATGGTCCCAATATTGAGCCCTGAGGCACCCCGAAAGTGATTGCTTTCAATGGGGACGTATCTTCTTTAATTTGAACACACTGCTGTCTGTCCATGACAAAACTTGTAATCAGTGAGGGAGCAGGTCCCCTAAAGCCATAGTATTCTAATTTAGTAGACAATATATCATGAGACACACAATCGAAGGCCTTGGTCAAGTCCAGGAAAGCCGCCGTAACGGCATTCCCCTTCTCCAGTTCGTCGCTAATGAAGTTGTATAATTCAACCAAGGCTTTTACCGTACCCTTATTACTTCTAAATCCAAACTGATTACTGTTTAAGATCTTTTTGCAGTCCAAATACTTTTCTATTCTGCTCTTCAATGCCAGTTCCATTAATTTTGATAACACCGGCACTATAGATATTGGGCGATAATTCGATAATGAATTACCGTTCCCAGTTTTAGGAATAGGTGTTACTCTGGCAATTTTGAGACATACAGGAAATATCCCCGCCGTAAAACAAGAGTTTATAAAATACGTTATGTGTTCTACTAGTTCATATTTACCTAATTTTAACGCGGAACTGTTTAGCCCGTAGTAATCTAAAGATTTTGAGTTACTTAATCTGTCTATTAAGCAGCATACCTCTGCACAGTCGACCGGATACAGGAAAAACGACGAACTATCACCCCGCTCACTGAGGCCCCTAAGGTAATCTGTGTTGCAATCAGAAACACTGCAGACCAATTCCTTACCGATATTGCTAAAGTAGTCGTTCAGTACTTCAACTGTAAAGTCTGATTCCGCTTTGTGTGTTTCCGGTTTGATAATACTCCAAGCTGTTTTTTGCTTGTTGTGTGATCCCATGATGCGGCTAGTATTATAGTTTATGGTTTCCGCTTTGAGAGCTAATTTATATTTATTTTTAAAGTCAGTGTACACCCTTGTAAAATCAGGATTACTCTTACTGAAACGATGTAACATTAGTAGCTGTTCCCTCATTTCCCTAATCCGACTAGAATAATGAATGCCCCGCCTACCACGTCTGGCGTATTTGATAGGAAACGAGGTGTTGTAACAATCGACGATATTATTCAATAAATGTTCGGCCATCTGGTCTATATCACCACTAGAATACAGATTAGACCAGTCTAAATTCAGAAGCGACACCCTATAATTAAAAACAGTAACATCATCTATTACCCGGAAACCATTAACATTCCCATCGATGACATCCCCACCCTGCAAACTGTAACTCACCAATATGCCCCTATGGTCCGACAGTGCTGGTTCAATGACCTTCACATTAAGCCCATTTCTGTTCGCATTTGAGAAAACATTATCAATCATAGTATTGGATATGTTTGTTATTCTTGTGTACTCGTTCACATAATCGATCATAGAAGAAAAAGATTTTTAATATATTTGGCCTGGCTCGAATCCGGCGCAAAGTCAATATTTAAATCCCCCACACAGACCAAACCCCTGTCCACCGGTATAGTATCAAGAAAGTTAGTTAGATTATTGCAAAAGGCATGGTACTCTCCATTTGGGGATCTGTACAAGTTACAAATAATTAGGCCCACACCTGTCAGTTCAATGGCACACTTTTCAAAGTCAAATTCATGAGTAAGATGTTGGCAAATATTAATTTTCTTAAATTTAATTTGTTTTTTCACAAAGATTGCAACACCTCCGTGTCGATGAGCTGTTCTACAAAATTGGGCAGCCAGAATGTAATTGTGTAAATTAATATTCTTAATTTGATCATCATGTGTCCATGTTTCAGCAAAGCACAAAACATCATATTCATTCTCTGACAAAAACATGTTTAAATCTAGTATCTTATTGGTGATACACCGTATATTAATATAAAAAATCGACATGATAGGCATGCTAGACGATAATACCGAGCGATCCCTATTTGTATTTGTATTTACGGCGGCGTTCTTTAAAAATTTGCGTCACCGCGACAGTGAGCGTGGTTCAAATTAACATAAACCAGGTTATCAAAATTAATACTACTACTAATCAAACGCCTTGTATTGCTGTTAATAATGTCAGCTATGTGTCGAAAAATTTTACCTTTGCCTCTAACATTTATGTGAAAGCCGTCTTTGCCTCTAGTATTATCCTGTACCAAGCCATTAGTCTCAACATATAACACATTACAGATACACATAGATTGTATCGCCCTGTAGAGTTTAGAGTTATAGTCATATATAAAATCATTTAAAATTGAACGTCCTTTCCAGAATGGAACACTTAAAAATATTACATTAGTATGACTCAACCCATGAATAGCATTCTGTGTAAATTCATTATCGAAGGACACGCATTTTAGTACATCGCTAGACCCCCCCCCCCAATATGATAACAAAATCATCCAATATAAAGTTCTTAGATAGCTTTTCTAAATCACTAACAATATTTCGAAACGTTGCATTAGGCTTGCATACAGTAAGTACCGAGCTCGGCCCCATTAACAGATTTTCCAGAATTGTTGAGGTGTTTCTTACATGACTATCGCCGATTACGAGGATTCTCCTTGCGCCACTCCCACCAGTATTTCTACTATAGTGAAATTCATATATCACGTGGAGAGATAAATATAAATCAGATATCAACGCTATATTCATGGTTTTCATGCAAGTTGTTATTTTTGCATACTAATTTATAATATACCATAATCAACAACAAAAAGTGCAATACTAGTTGTCAAAGACGTTGTGGTTTTCTGGGAGAAAGCTGAAATCCTAGTTCGGATAAACGTATATATTTCTTTATTTATTTATTTGATTTTATTTTTCAACAGGTTCCACACCGAAGTACAGGAAAAATATTGCTTAAGAAATACAAAACACAAAACACAGTGATTACATCGAAAGAATAAAGAAAAAAACCTATCCACAGTATAACAAACAATGCCATGCATTAATTCACTATCAGATTGGATATATTGTTAAATGTATCATAATATAAATCACAATCATTAGATATAGTGTAATAATTGGCACAACACGTAGAGATAGGTTATTTATATATCATGTTAGTCCTATTAGTCTCACAATAGAACGTTTAAAAGCGAAGTAAAATTGAAACGTTTAAGCATATCTTGGTAATCGGAGCCCCTTGCAAAATTTTAAAATTCGTCTCTGTACTGCTTCTATATTGTGAATATGGGATTGATAAATGGGACACCATACCAGTGAAGTGTTCTCTAATTTTGATCTAATGTAGGTGCAATACAAAATACTCGGGCATCTAGTGTTAAACAATTTCCGTAGATGAATCCGATCATTTTGCACGTGCCAGCCACAATCTTATTGTTCAACAATCTGATGTCAATGCACCCAGATCCTTTATCGTCGCGCAGTGCTCAAGCGGTACATAATTCAGCTTATAGTCAAACTGGATTAATCAATCTTCTTAGAGTAAATCATTGTTTTACATTAGTTTGAGTTGAGGCAAAGGTGTTTCCTCCGACACAACACACCAACGGCTTTCAGTAGCCCCAGGCAATCATTCACTGTGTCTACTTCATGGAATATCTTTAGATCATCAGAAAAGAGAAAGCGCCTCACAGTCTAACGCTAATATCATTTATTAAAATGAGAAACAACACAGGCCCCGGATTGGATCTCTGCGGAACGCCTGATATGAGAGTAAATGAAAGCGATCGAATCTTGCAATATTCGACAAACTGCTTCCTATCGAACATGTAAAACGTAAAAAATACCAATGGCAGCTAGCTTGTTTAGTAGAATGAAACGATCAATTTGGTCGATAGCTTTCTGAAAGTCAGTGTAGATTACACCAACTTGACCTCTTCTATTCGAAGCATATTGAGTAAAACAACACATATTCGTTGCTGTGTAGTCATAATTCCATGGAGAGATGGAGATAAGTAGCTTCTGATATGGTAGAAAACACGGTCACAAATAATGGTCTCCAATATTTTAGCAAAGTTGCATAGAATTGAAATTGGTTTGTAGTTTGTTACATCAGACGGTTCATATTGCTTCAACACGGAGAAAAACTTGTGAAGTCTTCCATAAGTCCGGAAATTCAGAATTCTTCAGGATAAGGCTAAATATATGATGCAGAGATTTGGCTAACGCACTGGCACAGTCTCTAATACTGAAGTTAGGAATGTTGTAGTGATCTTGGATTCGGTTACTTTTCAGTACTTGTAACTATCCGTTAGTTTCGAATTCAATATCCGTTACTTCTTATTCGTTACCGAGTACTCGTTCAAATGCGCTGTGCGGGAATATGTATAGTTAAGATATGGTACAAACAAAATGTTCACTTATATACTAATTTTAATATATATTACGTTAAATAAATAAAATTCTAGTACATGTTTGCGTATTTAGAAGTGTATAAAATAAAAACGAAAAAGAATAGTGGATGTTAAAACTAACATCAAGTAGGAAATAAATACTGTGACTTACATATACACATTTATACGTAAAACGTATATGCATATATGCACGTGTCTGAGATACACACATACATTAAGTGCCATTACCGATAATCAAACGCACAGACATCGGTGTTTCGACCTTTGAGGTCTCGTCAGTGTACGTGGAGACTGTCGACAAAGGCTTCAAGACCTAAAAAGCTGCTTATGTCATTTTTGCGTGTTAAATGCAGTGAGAGTATCACAGCGACATCTAACACCCAAAAGATGACACAGAAAAAGCGATGGCTTCTGACGGCATGTTCTGCTATACAGAGGCCTGTATGTTAATAGTGTATCTCGTGGAATAGAGCCTTATGTGGCGTCACATATCAAAACGAAAATGAATAGTGTAAACACATGGATGTTAAAACTAACATCAAGCAGTAAATAAATACTGTGACTTACATATACACATTTATACGTAAAACGTATATGAATATATGCACGTGTTTGAGATCTTTTGGGTGTTAGATGTCGCTGTGATACTCTCACTGCATTTAACACGCAAAAATGGCATAAGCAGCTTTTTAAGTCTTGAAGCCATTGTCGACAGTCTCCACGCCCACTGACGAGACCTCAAAGGTCGAAACACCGGTGTCTGTGCGTTTGATTATCGGCAATGGCACTTAATGTATGTGTGTATCTCAAACACGTGCATATATGCATATACGTTTCACGTATAAATGTGTATATGTAAGTCACAGTATTTGTGTATAAAATATTAATATTGATCTTCCTCCTAGAGAAGTAAATGAAGCATGTGTTACTTTGTCATATCAGTATATTATAATAAATGTGTACTACAGTTTCGACAAATTTGTATTACGTATGAAACATAAAACATACTTATTTATGCATATATCTAGATGTTACAATATAGCAAAGGCGGTAATTATACTGGTAGGTTTTCTGGTAACGCAACGATTGTATAGCGCATGTATCAGTCCCCACAACTGAACGACTACGTATATGTACTCCCCTCCGTTAACCAGAGCGGTGGTAGTAGTATACTACAGCCGTTCGCGTCGGGGAATACGATAACTGTAGCGAGTGATAGTGGGGACTTGGACACTCCTCTGTCGTTGCTTCACCCGAAAACTTACCGGTATATCAGTTAGTAACTAATGTGTTTTATTTCTAATATTTATTTATTTATTTATTTATTCGGAAAAACTCGTAGGTATTGAACATGTCAGTATTACAAGATTCAAAAGGAAGAAATAATATACTTCACATATAAAATCCCACTACACGAGTAGAGTGTTTGTTAATGATATAATAAAATAATACGTGATTTATTTAGTTTATTATGGAATTTTTAGTCCTAAAAATGTGTTAATTGTATTCTATACGATTGTTTAATTTGTTTCTTGCATCACTTTTAGCCATATAGTAATATGCTTATGTATTGTGCTGAATAGCTTTTTGACATATTATACATACACCGCTAGTCTGTTTACTATTAGAATGCGGGATAAAATACATGTATTTCGTACATATGGTAGCAAGCCAGGTTGCCAATATAATTTAGTCCGGCATCATAACTATGACAGTACTTAATAATGACACAAATGACATTTAATAGAAAATCGTATATTCACGCGGACAGTTTTCTTTGATTTTGAGTTACTGACACTGTCTAAGATGTTGTACACTACGGAAGAAAGAATTCAAATAATTAAATGGTACTATTCAGGTAGTACAGCACAGGAAGTAGTTGGTCGTTGCATATTTTCATTTGAAAATAGACCCGTGCCTGCCGTTCAAACAGTTTTGAACATTGTTCATAAATTCGAATCTGTTGGATGTATTACGGACTGCCATAAATGCATTGAGAAGAGCAAAGGATGTCGTATACGGATACTGAGCGAGGAAGGGGAACAACGGGAAGTTAATGTATGTAGTGCTGTTGAGCAAAATGAACCATGTTCATCACGGCAAATATCTGAACAGGTTGATATCCCAGCGCGTACTGTTAGAAAGATGTTGAATAGGCAAGGGTATCGTAGCTACAGCATACAAAAACGCCAGGAAATTTTTCTTGGAGATCAAGTAAGGCGCATTAACTTTTGTGAAAGTGTAATGGCACGAGTCGTCGAAAATGATAATTTTATACAAAACATTTTATTTACGGACGAATCTGCGTTCTATTTACATGGTCGTTCTAATCCAATGATTACTAAATATTGGTCAAAGCAAAATAAACATCTGTTTTTGCCCCTTCGTACCCAATATCCTCAAAAATTGAATGTGTGGGCCGGTGGGGTGATCATATTATTGGTCCATTTTTTATTGATGGTACACTTACAGCAGCCAGATATTTGCAATTGCTCGAAACTAATATCATGCCGGCCGTTCGTGCTCTCAATGTTAATGTTGAAGAGATTTGGTTTCAACCAGGATAACTGTCCAGCTCACACTGCACGGATTGTACGGCAATTTCTTCAACAAACTTTTCTTAACCGTATAATAGGTTCAGGCGGCACGATAGAATGGCCACCTCGCTCGCCCGATTTGACGCCGTTAGATTTTTCCTTTTGGGGCTGTATCAAGGAAAAAGTTTATACATATGCGCATGAGCTAGCTAGAAATTTGGAAGAATTACGGCAAAAGATTGTCAACACTGCCAATAGTATATTGCTTGAAACACTTGCCAACGTACGGAATGAATTTTACTACAGGCTTGGTTATTGTCAAGAGCAAGCAGGCGGTTTATTTGAACATTTACTCCATTAATATTTATAGAATTTTTGTACTAAATTTTATAAAATAAAATCTTTCCTTTTACTAATTAGTTTAAAAAACATTTTAGTTTAATTCTAATATACGGTAGTTTAATTTTGTAATTTAATTTTTCAAGAATATTTTAGTTTAATTTTCTAGCGATCTTTTTACATTAATACCATTGCTTACGCAGAATTATTCCAATTTTATTAAAACGTTGCTACCTCTAAACTGATTATTGTGTTCTGTTTGTATTTTTTCACTTCTCTCCAGTGTGATATTACTTATTTTCGATAAAATATAAATTACCGTTAACAAAAGCGCGCTATACGGAAGCATTAAATGCACTCGTAACGTTTACATGACGTTCACTGACGTTTATCTAGCCTGACCTAACCAATGCACAACAACAAAATGTTTAATGTTTACATTACGTTAGTGCATAGTCTATAAGTCGATACCGGGAAAAATGTTTCAAATACATAAGGCAACACTGTGCGCGTTTTCTACTGATAGCCGCATTCCAGATCTGCTCAGACCAGCGGTGTATAACTAATTTAAAGATAAGAAGACGTTAAAAGTATCGCACAAAACATTCCAACTCAAAATTAAAAGTAAAATGCCAAAGCCTATATTTTTAAGGAGTCCTCATTTTATTTGCGATTGGCAAGATATTTTATCATAAAACCAAAAAAAATCCCAGACTCCGATATTAAATAACACAAATAAATGTAGAATGTAGTACAATGCACAAAATTTATTTTACATTGCATTAATACAATAAGATTAAACAACATTTTTATAATGAAATCGACCTACTCAAATACAAGTAATAATATTAATTGGTTAGATTCAAATATTTTACTCTAAATTATATTTTTTAATAAAATATTTCAGACATGAAGAATGTATTCTAAAAGTTATATATTATGAGAGTAACTGTTTGAAAAAGTAACGAATATTGAAATCAGTATTCGTTACTTCGGATCTTATCGAGTAACGAATACTTTAGTAACGGATAGTTACATTTGCAACACCACTAGAATGTTGTCAACACCACTCAAGAAACTATCCTTTGATTTCAGTAAACACAATAACACTTCCTCTTCAGTAACTCCAGGAATAAGTGCTCGAACTATTAAGGGACTCCATATCAAGATAAACTCAATGGTTTTCGTTTGATGATATCTATACACTATTGAAGTACTCTCCAAAAGCTTCCATAATCTGTAGGTGTTGCTGAAGTTGTAAAGTTGTACCAAGAGTTTTTATACCTTTGTCAGCGTACGATCCATATTTGGGCCACTTACACAATTCATATAAGCATACATGGTTCCAACATACAGTTACAAATCTTTCGAAACAATAAGCAGAACCTGGTATTAGAGAAAAATAGTTTAATGTATATACATTACGTAGACTTGCAGTGAAAAAAAAGAGAAAGTCAACTTTGAAACGTTCTGAAAAAATTAAGCTTGTGTAGAATAAAAATTTATATTCGATTATTGACATATTTTTGTTTAATTACTTATCTGTATAACCAGAGAAATAAAAAAGTTTCGAAAAAGATGTTGATGAGTTCCAGCCACATTACAAGAACAATGTGCATGTTGAATGAAAAAATCGTATGGTGCCTTATACAGAGTGTCCCAGAAATAAAAATACGGAGTAGTAGGTATGTAAAGTCCGAACAGAAACGGACTCAAATATACCGCAATAACGAAGAAATTAAAAATTTAATTTTCTGTTATTTTTTAGATAAAAAAATTACATTACGGACCTGGCACAGAATGTATGTTTATAAATACACGTAAGAATGCACATTTGTAAATAGAAACGAACACGCATTCATAGAAAAATACGCTTTTATTTGTATAAAACGGAAAAAAACGTGAAATCGTACTGATACATATAAAACGTAGTTTTTCTAGATTACAGTAAATATCAAGAATGTAATTATTTTTTTCTAGCAGGTGTAAAATTAAAGTAATTAATGGTTTGATATTTATTATGAAGTATCTATTCCTCCTCCTTTTTTTTTAACACAAGTGATATGGTGGTCCTGAAAAAGACCGATTGTGAAGACGTAGCAGGTGGATATTTAGTTCAGGGTCGGCGTAAGGCCAATTGAATTCTTAATTATTGTTTTTCTGCCGTCTGCGCACGAATAAAGATTTGATATTTTGAGGGTACCTTTTTACACAATCTAGCTTCCGATTTCTGCTACTCCGTCTTTTTATTTCTGGGACAGCCTGTATAACGAAATAAAAACAACCTATGCACACTTTCGCAAACGTACTTGTTATACTGACATTGTTATTATTATGATCATTAACTGTACACGTTCGTCATTACTTAGAATACCAAAGCAAGCGACCAACTTATTTAAACACTACCCATTTCTATTTCATACTCTCACCGGTGAAATACTAAAAAAAAGATATGCCCCTACGTGATATGAATGACCATACAACGTTTGCATGAATGTTTGTGAGAGAAATATTTTCAAATACACATACCTGTAAGCAAATACAGGGAAATAAAGGAATGTATTGATTACCATACAAATATTTAAAGCATAATTCTATTATTACATTAGTTCGTTCATAGGAAACAGGTAATATTGGCGTAAGTTACGTAAACGTTGGTATTCTAAAAGCAAAAGAATAATTACGGAAATGAATTTATTATTTCTATAAAAATTTAACTATTATACGACTATTATATATGACTCAAAAATCAAGCGAATACTTATATAACGTAATATTCTACTATTGATTAAAGATGAAAATTGACGATATACCGGCTTGGAAAAATTATACATTAAATAATAAATAATCGATTTGAACGCCTGCTTGTTTCTACTGTTATTTTTAGGAAGAGTTAATAAATATTCAACAAATGAAATTAAAAGATGATTATTACACAAATTCAAGAAAATGTATCTACACCTTATGCATTTAATCATTTAATTATTGAACTAATATCACGGGAAGGGCTAAAAATTCAGACATTTGATAGTTATCTTTCTATAAGAACAACAACAAACATTTTTTATCTCTCCATTAGACGAATTTTTGAGTTCAACGGTACTCAGTCTTATCATAATACTAATAATAATAATAACGGTGTCTCTATTTTCCAACACACATGAAATAAATAAATTACAAAACGCAAAAGAAAATTTTTATAAAGATGGAGTTCAGATTCGCCACTGCTAGTTGACAGCTGCTTTTCCAGTCAACCATTCTTAGACTACCTTGCAAAACGACATTAATCTAATAGCAGAGAAGTTCTTAAATTGTGGTAATTTTTGGAAGTCAAAAAGATGGTACAGGAAAGTTATTTTCTATCTTCTTGATGCAGCAATAGTAGACTCATGTATTATGGATATAACCACAGCCAAACTTTCTTGTTCTAAACAAAAGAAATGAGTCATTTGACATTTAGAATTACACTGGCAAACAAACTTGTTTATAGTTTATTTCAAATTATAAGAACATAACTGTGAACGGCTCTAATGCTTTTATTGCACCACCTACGGCAATAACTCATTCATACGTTGCAAATAGGTAAACCGTACCCGTTCAATAAGGAAACCATAGGCGCTTACGGAAATTAAACCCGGGCACTGGGGTTACAACACGGTTAGCACGAATGCGTTCGTTAATTCAGTCGGGTAAAAACAACCGTGTTCGAAAAATCGAAAAAGTAACCGGGTTCAATAACCCGGTTCGATTTTGCTAACCCTGGTAAATGAGTAGGGTTATGCAAGTTGTTTTACCCTCTCCCCGGTCAATTTCTTCTGTCGTATTGCCAGTACAACTAAACTATGTTATGAATATAGGTCTTTATGAGGTTATATGCAGACGTTTGCGTTACGTTACTCAACGTGACCGCAATTGCGTTCGAAAATGTTAAAGTAAAGGGTAAAGTTACTGAAAACGCCTCAGGTATAATAATTATCGGGTGGTGCAATAAAAGCATTAGAGCTGTTCAAAGTTATGTTCTTATAATTTGAAATAAACTATACAGACAGGTTGAAGAGAGGCTCGAGATTAGTAATCGGTAGCGGTAAAATGAGAAATAGGGTTGGAAGTGAGCGGAGTGTCAATGTTCAAAACAGTATCAGTCTTAGTTAGCAACGTGGTAAAGCATATGTCGTCAAATGATGCGTCAAAAAAAATGTACTTATTATTCCACGCGAATAAAGCTGAAGAGTTCCACAATGCAAAATGTCATGATCAACAGAGACAAAGGCACGACTTAAATCGTCAAAAAACCAACTGAATGTTTTATGTATTCATACAGAGCATAAATTCGTGTTAATGTTGAATAATTAGCACGATAAATGTAAATATTTTATTTTTATCTAAATGTGAGAGAAATCTTTCCAACATGGCATATTGACAAACTTTAGAAAAACTGGGAGAAATCGCTAAAGGACGATAATTGGCCGTATCTAATCTAGAGCGTCTTTTGTATAACGGCAACTCAAACAATTTTTAATCTTTTAGGAAATTCTCTCGTCTTAAACGATAAATTTATCAAAAACATCAGAGGCTTAATTAGTAATTCTGAAATATTTTTCATTAAGTTGCCCGGTACTTGATTGATGCCTGCAGTTGGTGTATTTTTGAATTTGTTGAACAATTTTTTCATCTCAAAATCATTGAGAGGTAAAGCACACAAAATAACAAGTAGCAATTCTCAATACAAGGTACACTAGCTACATATTATAACGACAAAAGTTGTTTACAAGAAAAATAACAATTTGTTATATAAAAGGTTAACTAAAGAGTCATATTACTCCCTTCCCGGTCAATTTCTTCTGTAATAATAATTATTTTTATAATTATAGGGCGTATTTTTATATTATCTACCTAGCTATGAAAAAAAAGTACATAAGAGAACAAAATTTTTTTATTTTTCTACATAACTCCCTTCAACACTAATACACTTATTCCATCTTTTTTGCAGTTGCCCCATACCCTCAGAAAAAAATTGCTTCAGTAACCCCGCAAAATATTCTTCAACAGCTTCTTTGAGTTCTTCATCAGAAGCAAAACGCTTTCCTCTGAGATGCTTTTTTAAATTTTTGAATAAGAAGAAGTCTGACGGAGCTAGGTCGGGGCTATAAGGTTAAGGCCTCAAGTCTATAAACCCACAGTCATTGATTATCTGCTGAACTTTGTTTGCCTTATGAACCCAACAATTGCCGTGCAGCAACAAGTTTTTTTGTGGATAAGAATGCGGGCGTTTTTCCTCCAGAGCAGTTTTTAAATTTTTAATTGTGTTTCCGTAGGCCTCCCCATTTATGGTAGATCCTCTCGGCATATATTCGATAAGCGAAACTCCTTCAGTATCCCAGAAAATAGTTGCCATCAGTTTTTTTCCAGAAAATTGTGTCTTGGCCTCTTTTGATGGTGGAGAGCTCTTATGAACCCACTGCATGGATTCTTCTTTAGTAGGAGGGTCCCAGTACCCAAGTCTCATCCCCGGTAATAATTCGAGATAAAAATGTTTTGTCCCTCCCCAACTTGACCAAATTTTCTCGAAAAACTTCTTTTCTGCACAGTTTTTGTTCAGGTGTAAGCAATCTTGGTATCCACCGTGTAGACACCTTCTTCATACCCAAATCGTCATGCAAAATTTTGAGAACACTTGTTTCGGATCTACAGACTTCATTGGCAATGACAGAGATCTTTACACGCCGATCTTTCAGTACCAAATTATCGACTTTTCGCACAATGTTTTCAGTACGAGCTCCAACTTTGGGTCATCATTAATTGACTCTCGGCCCCATCGAAAGAGTTTAGACCAACAGTTTACTTGGAAATAAGATGGTGTATCTTCCCCATATACAGCAGCCATTCTTTCATGAATTTCTTTTGGACCATTGCCTTCCTTTGTCAGGAACTTTATTACGCTGCGATGTTCAACTTTAGTTTAACTCATTTTATCGAGAAATGGACCGTCTCAAATCTCTATACACAGCATCATGTAAACACAACTTAGCACATGTACTTCTAACAGTGACAGCAATTTTTCAATAATTTGTTTGACATCGTCACTCTTTTGTTTCATGGCTAGGTAGATAACATAAAAATACGCCCTCGTATCAATAAATTAGTTTAGGCGATTTTAACGGATAAAAAAATAAATTCTGAAGATGTAAGGTAAAGCATATTCGCGGAGTTTTTAAATTTATCTCATCTCATAAGAAAATATGCTAATCATAATCTGAAACCAATAAATTTACGTGATTTTTAAAGTATTTTACACTATAAACACAGCAAGCAAAATCATTGAGCATGTCATTCTTTGGCAAAGGTATATTGAAGGAAAAACACTGTTAATTAAAAAAAATCATAATATAAGTCAAGGATGGAATGATATAAGGACCAAGATAAGAAAATCATTTTAGAAGAAATTTTGCCAATAATATAAAGTACTTCCTCATCCAAAACTTCGCCAAATACTAACGTGTGACATATTTTTCTATATCACTTTTAAATGATTGAAGAACGAACACGTATCTCATTTAACTATTTAAATAGTCTCAGTCTACTTCCGCTATATTTATATTTATTGCTGATGCATTCATTATAATAAAAGCATCAAGAATTCAGTGTGGTATTTGTGTCTATTCTAATTGAAATATTTTCATAACAGCGTGTAATTATCATTTTGTACAGCAATGTTTACCACGCGCAGTGTCCAAATGACTTGATTTCATCTCCGCGGCTATAAAAGTATTACTATATCAACTAATTTTAGTCACCGCGCTATTTCTGTTACAACCTGAAGAAATGTCACAGATACTTGCGCTTCTATATAAAAAAAAAAACTCCCATTATCCGAGTTGTACTTACTATTTATGAACTCTCACCGCTTATAACACATTATGGTTCTGTGTAAACTTAGCGGTTTATTTTTATTACTCTAATATGATCCTTAACACATTGTAAACTAATCTTGATATGTTTTGCCATGGTGATGCATATGTGTATATTTAACATCTATTCATCGGTATTCTACATACGTAGTATACATATTGTTATGGTCTTTCTAATATGAATGAATATCATTTGGTGGTATGAGATTATTTGTTGACAGTGACAGTTTAATATTAATTTGAATTGACAGATATTAATTTTGTCTAAATAGAAATTATAAATCTTAGAATGAGGTGTTATTAGAGAATTATAAATGTGTATTACGTGAATATGATGTATTTTAAAATATGTAAAGATTAAACAACTTTGGGAAAAATATATTAAAAGATCTATTTTAACAATTTCACACATGAATAATATCAATATTTATATTTAGGTGAGAACAAAGAGCATACTTTAATTTCATCACGCAAAAGGCTGAATCTATATATCTTTGGAATAGTCTACGTATGCACATTAGGAGTTTCCAAAAGCAGTTCCACTAACATTCCAGAACATCCGCAAAATCCTGACTTGATAAATAATTACTTTGTCCCCTCGGCTTGACCTTCAAATATAGAATGTTCTGACTTAATTGACCTGTATAGGAGAAATCGAAAACAAACAACACGATTTCTGTTGCTAAAGCTAATCACGCTTGTTTAAAAGGTTGTGCAAATAAATATTAGAATTTACTTTTTGTAATTAAATTTTTTTCTGGAAATTACGGTTATCATGCTTATTAGAAATTATAAGCACCTTCTCTTTGTGCAATATCTGAAGTCGGACTATATTCTACTATGTCTGAAATTCCTAAAAATTATCTTGTTTTTGCCATTGATTAAAATCGAATGAAGAGTTTGTGAAGTATAAGCCTAACCACAAAATATAGAATACATTGGAATTTTCTTGCTCAAATATAGAATGAAATCAGTTCCTAGACTGAATTTTCCATTAATTCCTGCATTATTATTATTATTCTAGAGATTTATTAAGAAAATAAGACTACTTTGAACCGGATTTGGGATAATTTCTAATTAAAAAATGTTTAACATTCAGAAGGGAAGTAATACTTGTACTTTTTGTTAAGAATGTACAGAAGTTAAAACTTACTTTGAAACAACTTTTATATACACATTTCGGAACATACGTAAGATAACTAAAATAGAAAAAAAATATTTCTGAATTTTCTTTTTATGATGTGCATTCTGCTTGTTTGATTTATTACTTCAACACTTTTTTATTGGGAGAAAAACCTGTGATTTGATGTTATCGTTTATTATATTAATCATTTTATCTTTTTATAACACTAAAGTTTTTCAAGCTCCACCTTTTCTTTTGTATTTGTGGTTTAAAAGTGTCTATTCCCTAGTAGCCAAGTTTGTTGGCCTCAAAGCGGGCCAATGTCACTCCAATATTCTAAGATCTATATACTATTAACATTAAAGAAAAATGTCGACATAATAACAAGTTCACCAAGTCACTGTGATGTTGGTTGTAGGTCAGTGTTCGATATAAATTTAGATTAAAGGGGATGACGTCACAATTTGTTATTCTGCGATTAAACGCCAACATCGTATTAACCTTGCAAGACAATATTGATATAGTCTATATTCATTTATCACAGAATATATAACCCACTGTACCATGAATAATTGTTCGTGTGTGAAATGAAATATATAGATCCTCAAAGTTAATTAAGCATTTGCAATAATGATTCTCACTAAATTAACATTAAAAGTACTAGGCACACTTTTATAAATAATTTTAGAGACCGGACACGAGAGGCCCATGACTCATCGCCCACGGGCGCATTATTGAAATTTTGTATTTTTAAATAGTTTTTTATTTTATTAACATAATTGGCTAACAAGTGGGTTGCGATCTATCAAATACAAAACACATTTTTCTTTGTTCATTTTGTAGTTCAAATCAAGTAAATTCCCTGTACTTCATTTGTCTTATGAAATATAAGGTAAATGCTCAAATCGGAAAAATGTCTGTGCAAAATATTGGGCCAATATCATGCAATGATATTTATCCAACGTTGTAAAATGTTAACACTTGTACATCGGATTGTTATCAGACGCCGATGTCAGGCCGATAAATAAACGACCGACAGCCAACGTTGGCCCGATATTGTGTGCTACTAGGGTTAGCTAGACAAGTATCTACTCTTTTTTTCATGTTTTCAAAATACATATAAATATTTCATGGAAACATTCTTCACCATTAAGTTGTAAAGAAAGCTACTTAAAAATTGAACCAAATATCCTGTTAAATTGTAGTATGCTTCCGTGGAACTTATCTTTCACTTCCTTCTTTTTATTCTGAATGATAATACAATAATAAAAATATTTATGAATGAGTAATTATTATGGATTGTTTTAGTCTTCCACAACATATTGGTTAAATCTAAGGTGCGCTCGGATGATACATCTCAAAGCAATTTGTGATTTCGTAATATCAAATTGTATAGTGATTAATATCATCAAATATCGGCACTTTATTGAACACATAATTTTACGGAATATCTCCACTGTACTCGTTCATTTCATTGGCCATTACGATAGAAAACGATATCGTTAACTTAATTTAAAAACTTCTCAACAATGTTAAGCTCAATTATTTGCATGTAAATACTTCTCTGCAGTTTGATAAATGTATAAACACTTATAACCATATTTATTACGACGACAAGTTTATAGAAAATAATAAATATGAAAAATAAAGATGGTAGCGGAACCCAATGATAAATTTGTATTAGAAATAATAAATACTGGTTTATTCAGCAATATACAATACGATTTATAAAACTAACTGGATCCCTATAGCACTACTGCATTGCACATAAAACATAGATAGACGTCAAAATATGACGAAAAAAACACCTGAGAAAGGTGTTTTCTTCAAGATTAATTTAATAAGAACATTAAGAAATAAATAAGTGGGTAGGTACGGTACAAATTGTTAACAAGTGCATCAAGGAATAAAACATATAAAATGTATCAGAAAAAGCAGCACGCAATTCAACGTTCTGTATTAGAAAAACTTAAAGAAAGAGACATTTTTAAAGGTGGTTTAACATCATTAAATATTATATTATAGAAAATTGTTTTTCTATAGTCTATAGTCCTAGAACATGTCTTATGGCATTACCTCACATCGTATTTTCAAGATTTACTGTTTTTGAAACATATGTAAGGAATATGAGATCCGACAAATTTGAATTTGTTTATTTTCATGAAACATGGATCTTTGAAAATGGTAGCATAGATCATAGCAATATGGTAATAAGAAAAGTGTGAAATCGCTAAAAATAGATGGGACTCGTTATATTATTCTCCATGCAGGTATCAAAAAGGCTTCATTCCAGGGGTTTCTTTGTTATTTTCTTCTGAAACGAAAGAAAGTTATTATTGTGGAGAGATGTATCAATATAAATTTCCTTCCTGCTTTAAAAATCAGTTAATACCAAACTTAAGAAAAATAGATAATAAAATAATAATAAAGCAGATATTAAGCAATGGTTATAGACATTGCTTATGAAGAAGATATATACAAAAAACAATTATTACAGCCTGTATTAGAAAATAAGCCAAGGAAATCATATGTAGTAGATAAAATTGCTGAACAGTATTATAATCATAGAGGTTTGAGATTACCACCTTACCACTGCATTTTCAACCCCATTAAAAATGTATCGGGAATAACAAAAAGTATTACAATCGTCATATTGGAAGAGATAGATATGGAAGAGACAAATGCATTTCCTTGTGGATGGAAGCATTAAATACACAATTACACTAGAAGTATGAGATAACACTATTAATCATACCGAAAAAGAAATACAAAATTGGTGGGACAGAAAAGTGGGATTTGACAAAGATGATACTGCTGAATTAATTATTTAGGTGATAATAGTGATACCACTTGTGATTCAAACTCGGAATAATTTGTTGTGTTTCTTTATATACTACATAATATCAAATTTAATGTGTTACATAATTACTTGAAAATTTTAAAATGAGCAATTCGAAAGATTATAATATATTTTTGAATGATCTATAATAATAAACAGTTACTTTTTTATAATTTTCAACATGTCCTAATCTAAATTCAATTGTGTAATTATATATGCAGTAAATATAAATATAATTGCCTGAACAATATTATAATATAAAAACTCATCCTTTTCTTTCCTCCGCAAATTATAACGATCAACATAATTACTATACACATATACCTTATTCTAGCTTTAAATTTAAACTTTCAGTTTGACATTTAAATTAAATTTATTAATTAATTTTTAAGTTAATTTCGATGACATGTTATTATGAAATGAATTAACATTGAAAATGGATAATTCATTCTGCTGGACCTTGTATATAGTTGTAGGGAATATCAGTGTTACCGTTTAAATTATTTATTATTATTTATTTATTGATTTTAGGCGATTAGTATAATTGAAATATTAAAAAAAAACATTGACGAAGAGGGAAAATTCGATATCAACTAATTTACCCAAAACTTTATGATGATATTGATTCGATTGAATTGCGGAAACTTACATAAACATAATATAAAAGCGGGCCATGACCGTGACCATTGATATGTGTATCTTGTATATTGCTACTGCGATAATTGTCACAGTAATTACTTGTATAATTATTTGGTAAAATTAAACTGATAATAATAGACGAAGTAATGTTTATTCAATTTATATAATATTACGTTTATATGCTTGAATGGAAAATATGTATTTCTAAATTATGTTTACCTACATGACAACATCACAGGTATCTTAAAATAAAGTAGCGTTTTTGGCATTTATTGATCTATATATTACATGGTACATTAGAATGTGGGTGTTGAACTCATATCAAAAATAAACATTAGATTTTGGGCCACGGTTACCATTACTCCAGTATTGATCCAGAGTACACAGTACGTATACAGATGACAAATAGAACACAGATAAATATTTTATGGGTATGTATATCAATAATTTAAACGGTTGAGGTTTTATGGCCTGGACATTCGTTGACCGCTATTTATTCGTTATTCCTGGAGCCACGCCAAAAAAGTTAATGTGTAAAATCTATGTATGATTGACAAACAATTCTGATAATCAATGATGTTCTCTGGGTATACGTAATCTCGTTAATTCTTCATATCCGACGATATTTTACTATAAAAATTAATCCAACACGTGTAACATTTATAATGTTACACTTGTTAGAGATGTCATGCCTGTTATAATCTATAGTCTTATAATAAAAATGAAAGAATATTTAATTGAGTATTAAACAAAGCAGTTTATATGTTTAGATTCTTCATTTGTTGTTAATACAGGTGCAGTGGCTTAGCTAGCATGGGTGACACCCGGTGTGGATATTGATGGTGTCACCCCAAGAATGAAAATGTCAAAATTAATAAATATCCGATAAACGTAAAATATAATATTATTTATTTAATACAAATGAGAGTAATTAATTATCAAGTTACAATATTATGATGATAATAGTATTGTTTTATTATACATTTTTTCGCTTTGATGTATGAAAGTGAAGGATAGGTATGGCAAAACAAAAATGAGAGTAGAATTTTTATACCCTCATACATATTTTAAGTGTTTGCATATTATGTACAAACACTTCAAGCTTCTTAAGAATTTCATCACTTAAATCAACGGTTTTTTTTCTTTGTAAACGGAAATATCCAAGGAATATTTCTTTGACTTCCACTTTTCTATTACCAATTTCCACATAAATCACTTCAGACATTTGATCAATATGTGAAATGTCAGGTGTACTATCAAACATAATTCCAAAATATTTAGCAGGTTCGCTTAAACATTTATGAATTCATTTTGTATATCTGGCGACAAATATGATACTTTTGGTGATTTACCATGCTCCAAATTCACGATGTGTTCTTTCAAGACTACATCATACTTTGACAGTAGTTTGACTAGTTCTAAGAAATTGCCTTTATTTGTAGAGCCTTGCCCTCCACGAAAAGCTAAGCTTTGTTTAGCCAGAAACAAAGTTATATCCAATAATCTAGATAAAAGATGCTTCCACTTCTGCTTTTCAGTATCCATTAATTTTAAGGCTGCGTCATCTATTGTTTTATGCAATTTTACCCTCATTTCCAAATTTTTCCAGTTTTCAAAATTTTCCAGGTGTTAACTTGATGTTTCTTGATCGGCCACTTTGGGACATAGTTTCCACCACTTCTGAAATCCAGTCGTAAATTTTGTTTTTGTATTAGTACTATTGTTAACAGCAAATAAACGACAGGAGAAGCAGTACAACATATAAGTTATAGGAGAATAAACTCTCCATGACCGCAGAATTTTTTCAGCATTAGGCATAACTTTATAAAACCATTCTTTTGAAGATGGCGAACATCACCTTTTATTTTTAACCCGTACCTGGATACAGTGGCAAACGTTTTGGAAATGTTCACTACCTTTTTTTGCGAACATTATCAGGAACGGGTATACTCCAATGTAAGACATCTCTCAAGTCCTGAAGTGATTCATCCATGCAAATACTGTGTTCAATAATAAAAACATTATTAGTATTATTACTGTCATTTTCAGTTTTTTTTCTGATTCGTCTTTTACTTTCTTATACGTAGTATAAGGAAGTATTATGATGATGAAAATGTTCAACCTCGAGATTTTTGCAGATGTTCACGTTTTGAAGTCCCCTGATATCAAAAAAATTGTTTTTAAAAAATCTCTCTCTCTCCCTTAATTCCAAATTTTGTATTTCCGATTATAATCTCCCTCTGGAGATCTGATTAGATTTTCAGTAAAATCGGCAGACTGGAAGTAGTAGTTTACTTCAGTGAAAAAATCGAATTTTGCCAATATTTCGCCAACTACTAAGTTTTAAAAAATGTATAAAGAATTCATTGTACTCAAAATGAAATTTGAGAAGAATTTTATTGTAAAAGTTTTTCGAAATTCCTACCGGAAGTAGGTCTTTTACACTTATCGAAAATCAGTTTTTTGCCAATATTTTGAAAGTCATGCTTTTTAGACAGGTACGTGACGAATATAAAAGTATTTAGAACTTAATTTTCAATACCGTTTGTATAAAAGAAATTCAAAATGCGGACCGGAAGTACCACTTTTACTCTTGCCGAATAGCGAATTTTTGCAAATATGTCGTAAATTATGCAGTCTATATATATTTATCAAGAGTACAAAAGTATTTAGAGCTGGATTTTCAATATTCTTTGTATACATAAAATTTCAAAATTCGGACCGGAAGTAACAATTTTACTCTTAGCGAGTAGCACTTTTTTTTCGAATATCTTGCAAAATATGCATTCTAAAGGGATTTAATAAGATAATGGAAGTACTTAGAATAGGACTTGCTTGCCCCCGTAACCTCTTAAGAAGATGTCTGAAATTTATCACAATTTATCATCTTTCTATTTTTCTTATGAATGAAGTCATTTTTCATAAAACCAACAATGTATGTGGAACTATTGAATGAGAATTTACTGCATTTAGTACATGCAAACGATGATTTGTGGGTGTTTGTTAATTCATGACAATATCAAGTTTTACAAAAGCACACTAAAAACATTTGACTTGTAGGTGATATTTATTATACCAGTGAAAGTTAAAGCCTTAATATGAAATACGTTTATTATTTTTCGTTTCTAATAAAAAAATAAATGGCAAAACCTTCAAAATTCCTAAAATTCAAGTTCAATTATCTTTATGCCATTGCTACTACTGATTCTTTATTAACTAGTTAAACCGTGCATAAATAATTTAAAAGAAATATCTTAGTATTTTTATCTTCACTAAAATATTCTAATGATATTTTCTTTTTACCTGAATAAAAATACCGAATCCACGTATGAATCCCTGATAAAATTTCCTTTCCGATAACGTATCACGCATAGATTAATGCAATTTAAAATATTAAAGAGGGTAGGTATTAGAGGATAATTAATACAAAACACATCATATTTACGTCAAAGATTATACCGTCATAATGTCATTTATTTTTTGACATGTTTGAACGATTTTCATGCGTGTGTACGTGGGAGACGTGAAATTAAAAATAAATTCCACTCTTTATATAATAAATTTTGAAACATTTATCAACGCCTATAATTGTATTCAAACAAAAATGCGAAATGTAGCAAGACGAGAGAGAGAATAAATTTATGCAATAGTTTTGGTTATACATATATTATGCAGATCGATACTTCTAATTTTAATATAGAAAAAGAAAATGTGTATAGCCGACGGGCAACTTAAAAGAAACAAAATTATTAATTTCATTTCATTTTTAAAAGGCCTACAATAATTTACTAATTATTTTTAATAATTTGTCTTAGCCTATAAAAGAAGTAATGTGATGCAAATCATGAGCATGTGGTAAAATTCAGATAAATATGTATATTTATAAGTACTATTTTTATATCTAGGAAGAAATGTTTTCGTTAGCCTCGATCGGATGAATTACCTATTCATTCAAATTTCTTGTATGATTTATTTGTATGTTGTATTTTAAATTTCTTATTTTCGCAGCTTTTTGTAAATATTTGGAAAATTATGTATTCCCCACAGATTTATTAAAAGAATAATACCGTACAGATGGCTTTGAAATAGAAAATATATATCTGAACTTAAAAGGGGCGTTTAACAACAAATAGAAACTTATGCAACTTATATTACTAGCGGGACGGGTAGACGCAAGGGGGTGTGAGTAGGTCGAGGTAGACGATATTCGGTTCTGTCACACCCCTTTCACAGATTCTGTCATATATAAAGAAATACTATAGATAGGAAACATAATGTAGGTATAAAGAATGAGTACTTACGGAACTGTTGATGTTGTTGATGTTTTATAATAAGCAAATTTTCGCCTGCCCATAACTGTTATATTATTATACACTCGAATATTATAGGTATATATGACATTTAAATGCGAGTGATAATTTGTAATTAAACTGTCACTCGCATTTAAGTCTGCAATAGCCGACCGATTCCGATAGATTTTCGTTTTCGCTAGGACTGGTAGAGATACCGTAAAGTGGGGATAGACGACGCGATTAGCTTGGAAAAACCTCGTGTAAAATGTGTGCGACAATGTTTACTGTTTAATGTTTTTTATCTTTAAAAACAATTACAAAAATTTGATTTTTTCTATATATCGTACATCAAATGTGCAGCTGGCGCGTAGAGGTCGTTTTTTTTTCTTTTGTGTACCAGACATTAATCAAATTCATGCATGTTTGTGGTTATTTCTAAAACACATAACTTTCTTAAGACAATAAATTAAATAAATAGCTTGGAAAAACCTCGTGTAAAATGTGTGCGATAATGTTTACTGTTTAATGTTTTTTATCTTTAAAAACAATTACATAAATTGGATTTTTTCTATATATCGTACTTCAAATGTGCAGCTGGCGCGTAGAGGTCGTTTTTTTTTCTTTTGTGTACCAGACATTAATCAAATTCATGCATGTTTGTGGTTATTTCTAAAAAACACATAACTTTCTTAAGAAAATAAATTAGTACAAAAACTGACCTTGACATTATAAATTTATGCCTTTTGCATCACTAACCCAAATTTGAGATTCTAAAATTACAAAATAAGTTTAAAAAACGCGAAACGGCGATGCCTTAATTTTCGATAGGTAAACGCTCCTCTTAATGCAGGTTTTATAGCTTAAGGTTTGAAAAGTATTTCGACAATGACAATGACTGTCACCAATTAATGTGTTAGAACTGCTGAAAGCAATTTTGAACATCGAGTTTGAATAAATTCATATATGGTTTACAATACAGTGCAAAAACATACATGATTGCTTATTTTCGAATTGGAGTGCGAATTGATGGAATTTGCCTTTCCAATTGTATTGGTGTTTTTCGTGAGCCATAAATCACGTATGGGTAGACCAACTGTTCGTTTAGAAGAAGTTATAAATGATGTTCGTATGGAAAATGAAACGAGAAAATCCTTGAAACGTCTTTCTCAGGAAATTGGAATTTCTTATGGTACGTGTCAGAAAATTGTAAAGAAAAACTTTCAAATGCACCCGTATAAGATGCATTCACATCCGGTTATTTTGCCGGTAGACTACTCTAGACGTCTTGCTTACTGCCAGTAGTTTGCAAATAATTTAATGAAAGATAATGATCTGCCAAACTTGACATTTTTCTCTCATGGAGAGTGGTTTCATCTTTCGGGGTACGTCAATTCACAAAATACTCGAATGAGGAGTTGTGAAAATTCTCATATTTAAATTTTTGTTGAATCGTTTCTGCAGTCTGCGAAATTTGGTGTTTGGCTATCAGTTTCACACCGCAGAATTGTTGGACCTATTTTTGATTTCGCTATTAATGCTCTAAGGTATAGAAACATTTTGAATGAATTTATTGAACAGCTGCACTAAGAAGAATTACAATATGGTTACTTCCAGCAAGATGGTGCAACGGCACACACAACACAAGAAAATATTGCTTTTTGAGTTCTTTGACGATCAAATTATAAGCTTATATACAGAATAATTTCCACCATGGTCACCTTGTTCGACAATTATGGGCTTTCTCGTGTTTCCTCAGCTAAAGAATAGAAAATTTAAAACTCCTATTGCTAATTTACAAGATCTGCTGCAAAGAATTATCAAGGAATGTGCATTAATAATGCCCGCAATGCTTCAAAATGCCTTTAACAGCATGAGAAAGCGTATAAACTTGGGAATTGAAAATAATGGGCAACAATTTCAACACTTGATTTAATTTCGGCTTTTTTATTAATAAAGTTTTGAATACCAGCAGAGCTTGTTATTTTATTGTATTTTTAAATCAAATGACATATTTATTCACGTCACAATGACACTGTCAAAATAATTTTTAAAAGTTAAGGTTGTAGTACGAGTATGACAATATAGCTTAAGTTCAGACATATTTCAGTGCCAATTTCATCCTAGAAACTATCTAGGTAGTTTTGCATCAAGTTTTACAAACTAAGAGTTTTATTAATCATGAACGAAGAGTAGCGGAGCGAGTGTTTAGTAAAACGAGTTTCATACTATAATTTTTCTACGATAGCAAATAATCGAAATAATACGAAATTACTTGTTTGTCGTCGCGCCACGTCGGGTCATTGTGTTGATTATTGCAATTAAAAAACATATGGCTAACTTCAACCCGTGACTAAGAGCCCGTTCATAAAGCGTACGAAGTCACAGCTTGTTCGTGTGTATTTAGCGTCATGGAAAATGCGATATATAGCATAAATGACATTTTAAAGTTGGGAGTAGAAAATAGTTATATGTAACAAGGCAGTAAGCTTATATTTTTCATCGCGAATGTGGATACTAGTTGCCGGAGCAAAAGCCGAGGCAAATAACCACTATGAGTGATGAAAAGTAACTTTACTGCCTAGTTGTACACTAAATTTTACCTGAAATCGTTCGTAAAAAGACAAAACTAAATCTTTATTTTACTTTTCAATGTTTATTGTGTTGGTACAATTATTACCAAGTTCAGCTGTCAGCTATCAACAGTCAACTAGTGACAACTTATTTGTAAGTCAATATACACCCAAATCCTATAATAATGATTTACTTTACTGAACGTTCTTAACTGCCGATATCATATGAAAGTATTTAAAATATAATTTGAAAAAGATTATGTATAAAAAAACACATAAGTAGTTTTGATTTTAATATAACAATTAAACGAGTATTAAAAAAAGAAACTTGCAAAATAATAATTAATGTAAAATTAAAATATTGTGGTAAATTACACCAATTGAATAGAATAATACTCTTAGTTGCATGTGTCCTTGTGACTATACCAATTTGCAAAATAGACTAAATGACTCTTAATTTAAAACGAGCTATTGTCCCAAATTTTTATATCGTCTATGTATGAGTGATAATAAATATTTCAATTTATTTCAATTTAACGTTTTATATAATGGAAGGAATTGAAGACTATTAAAATATCAAATTGAGAGCTTTGTGTTGTATGCATGTATGTCTATTATTAACAATAATTAGTATGCCTGCACAAATATGTGACAGTCAAAAGGACGAATTAATTACACTGATCGGTTGTTGTTGTGATAATTATTACTAGCTGTAATACAGTACTTTAAAACATATAATTAATGTACGTATATATTCAATATTGTATTAAAACTAAGCAAACGAAATATTCCCAAACCAATTGTGGTGTATAAGGATCTACATCCGAGTCTACTATGGTTTTTAGGTACACGATCGTATTTTCTTTTATAAACAGTTTCACCTATACCTTATTCCAAAAAGAGTAGGCGAATTCTGAACAGACCCCAGTTCAAATTACAACCTGTAACTGGTGAAATTAATTTTAGGCGGTAAAATTAAATTTAAATGTCAGTCTGAAATATGAAATCTGTACCAAAGTAAATTTTATATAGATTCTTCAGAGATAAATCCACAGTTAAAGCAGCAGAATGGTAAATGTAGTAATCACAACACATAAAAGTAAATAAATTTGTCTAGAAAGCAAACAATGTCACATTAAGCAGACGCAAATGTTGAGGAAACGTCTGCTGAATGCATACGCTACATAGAATTACGTCATGAATACATCGATTATTTTACGGAACGCAAGGCATTTTCTTTAGCTCATTCTATTATCGCTACGTATCGGTAACATAGACTTTATTTTTGTATTTTATTGCAATTTTATAGATTCAGATTTTTATGGAGACAAAAATAGCACATTGTCATTAATAAAAAGCTATTCTAACTTAAAAATGGATTTTCGAAATCCCAAAATAAAAAAAAAACATGGTCCAAAATGAAAACGGAAGCTATAGAATTCTTGTTTCTGGGAATTTCCAGTCTCACATTCTCCGTAATAACTAGTGGTTGGGCCAATTCATGGTTATATTGCCGAAAATAGCTATATTAATGTCATTTTCTAAAGTTTATTTGGTCCAAAATTATAAATCTGATCTTCAGTCTTTTTAGACACCAATTATCACAAATCTTATTAACAGCCAAGACTACTCTCAAAAAAATAAACAAGAATTGATCAAGTGACTTCTATCAAGTTTGTTAGCAAGTAGCACATCCAACAACATAACATTAAATTTTGAATTTCACTCAACTGTTGTCGATGGAGTATCTATCCATCGTCCACTACCGATGGAGCGGAGCATGTTTTTCCGCTGAATACGACCAATGTTCTATATGCAGTTGATATTCCTACTTCAGTTATCAACTTGAATTTAGCAGAGTGTCAGTGCGTTTGATTTAGATTACGTCACTTAAGTTTGCTGTTATGCTATATCACTAATAATAGTGTTGTACGTATTGGTGTTTGTGAGAAGCTAAAGATATAAAAGCTTGTATTAATGTTTATATATTAGTAATAAATATATCTATTACAAAAACCTATCCTATTTGTGTTTATTTATAAATTATAACATTAAAACGTAGATGCCAATAACTGTATGAAATGGTTATAGTAGTTTAATGATTTGCCTGTTGATTTAAATCGGACAATTAGGCTTTTCTACGTAGTACCTACACCTAAATACGTCCCTATATCTAAAAAAAGCAATTATCACGAGCACATGAAAAGCAGGATAAGAGATATTGGGCAAATTCCTTTGTTGAACAACCTTAGACACGTGTTGTTGACTCAGTGGTCAGGTAGCCAAGAAATAAAGTGGAATATTCTTGGAGGTAAAAGCAATAAATGTAAGACCATCGGGATGATATACCACCATTTGCATCTTTATAAGAGAAAACTACCAAAAGAAATTCTTGAAATGGTGCCTAAAAAGTGGGGTAATTCTGATAGGAATGGGTACGTCCAGCAAAATACTAGTTCTGAAATAGTTCCAAATTCTAAAAGCTCGAAAAGTTTTTTAATAATTGAAATTTCTGACCATAATTAGTAATATAGATATTAAAAAAACACCAGACTGATGTAAACAAATGCCAAAGGTAATGAACATCTAATGTTGATGCATCTAACTACAAAAAAATATATTTAAACTGTGAAGTACTACTTTTTTAATTTCTTTTGGAAAGTACAGAGAGTATTAAAACCTGTATGACTTGTTGGTAATTTTAATTGATATACAGAGTGAGTCATCTCCGCTGGTAAGGCCGATTATGCCTTTATGAGTTAACATATTTCGAAGCGGTTTTTTTCTTGTGATAGCTGCTAATTGGGAGCACATTTTAAAAATATTTTGTTTTATACAGAGTGTTCGATAACTTGGTGGCTGACCATAGTTATAGTTTTTTAAATGGAAAACCTTACATATTATTACATTTTTGTATTCCTCGTATAATTTTTAGTCAAAAAGTAATAAGCTACTATAAGACTAAAGTCAAAACATTTCGACTTATTCCCATTTTTCTGAAAAATTCAATGTTTGTATAAAATTATATATCTCGAAAACGACGTGTTAGATGGACACAATTTTTTGTAGTGTTGTTCATAATAAGAGTATTTCGCTTTACCCGGGCATAGAACAAACATACATTCTCGTTAAAGCACTTTTTACGCACATGATGATAAATATTATGAGCATTTGTCCGGATCCGTTCAGGTAGCTGTGTGGTTAAATACTTAGATTTTTTGTTGCACTTGCACTGGATTTTTGTTGTTTTCTTCAGCACATTAGTGGTTTTTTTTTTGTATTTTGCTGTGCATTGTAGAGAATAACCGCTCAGATTTTTTGATTTTTTGTAATAATTATCTTGTAAATGCAGTATCTGTTGGATAATAAAGACACTACTATTATTATTATTATTTTCTCTTTTATAAATAAATTTAACCGTTTATAATATACAAAAAAATCCATGAATTTTATTTACATTTAGTAGAAGCACTTGTTTACAAATATATATTGCTGTGAACCCTCCGTTTAAATAGAATTTTTATAATTTATTTATTAAAGATTCTATAAAATTGATGTTTGTACTAGCTCTATAGGCAAAACAGCATAATTGATTATCTCTCGTGGGTTCTACTGTGATTTACTTCTTTCCTTACTTGTTTCACTTTCTTTATTATTGTGATGTTGTGTGGGATAGGGTTATAAATAATTATGACACTAGATTACTCGTGTGAAAAATGTATTATATACTTATCAATAACAATAGGTAGAATTTATTTTAGACTGTATATTATTTATTTACAATTCTTACAAATAACAGTTTTCACAATAATATCGTGTTCGTTCACTTAAATATGTATTGAACTAATACAGGGTTTCTCCGCTTTCACTCTTTTCTTATAAAAAGCCTGTATATTTAGGCCAAATTATATTGACTTGATAATGAAGGTACTGACTAATCGGCTTTATGCAAACATTCGCACGTACTACATAAAGCTTGAATCAATCACCACCCCAGATACATTCCTAATGCATCACAAACTAATTGTCTAAACCTCTATTCTCACGGAGACTTTAGATTCTTAGTGCGACGCGTTTAGGCGTTCCTGTTTATAAAAGTTTGAATATTGTTCAAAGCAGAACTTTCTAAGGTCTTTCTTAATGAACACTGGTCCGTTGTGTAAGTATTCGCACACAGTACACTTTTAAGACTAATGTTCTTAATTTTAATTAAAATTGTGTCCCTATATTGACGTTCTATCATTTAAATAACTAAGTATTAAAAGAAATGGAGTGATTAGAGAGAACCTGTATATATTTGATTCAATTTAATAGTTAAAACAATATTATTTACTACTCACTGCGTAGATTCATATAATTCATCGAATTCTTGTTGAAATTGGTTTTCCATATTTGTGGATTCTTCTCTCATTGGAATCTTCTATAAATTAAATGATGACGCTCACTTTTTGAAAATATGGCGACCAGAAACAATTGAAAATTATTCATATAGAAGCGTATATGCTTCTTGTTCGTTTGTGAATTGTTAGGTAATCCTTTTATATTTGTTTTGCGGTAATAATGGTAAGCATGTAACGACCCCACTTGACCATTATTCGCTCAACACGTAGATGTATTATTTTCTTCAAGAGACTCTATTACTTTGTTGTGAGTTAGAAGTTTTTAATGTAATAGGAACCAGCTAACAACTAACTAATTTTCTGTTCCGACGCGCTTTTTGTAGTTGAAAATAAATGCCAAACGCTATTTGATTGTTTTGCGGACTTTTATTTTTTTTGAATTGTTCGTTGTTGCGTCTCTAGCGGATATCTCGGCATTTATGCCTTGTCTCTTCTTCCTCTTGTCGTTTTTAGGTTGGTATTTATTTTGGTATGTTTGATCTTGACATTTGATGTCTTCTACATTCACCAACGACAGTATTTGTTGTTGTTCCATATATTTATATCTAATGTGCAGTAAGTATATTGATATTCACTTTAATGTTTCTCTTACGTTATTTTATTTGTTTATTGCTATCGTAAACATTCATTGTACTTATAAATAAACTCATTGCTACTTTCGTTGTTTCGTAGATACATTCCTCGACCAAGCGCTAACCTTACTCGCATTTTTGTTCTGGTGCTTTTAATCGGAAAGAATGGAAAGAAATTGGATATTGTTTCGATCCTCAGTCCCTCCGTTTGCGGCTTCCTCGTCTGCTCCGTTCTCTCTCTGAACCATCTCATTGTGCGTGGTGAGTTTTGAATATCTAATATGCTCTAATAAATCATTGCTTTTTATATTAATGCTGCTTGTTTCTTTGGTTACAGATGTTCGTTTGTATGTGCACTAACTTTGGAACCATGAAGAAGATTGCAATTACTCGCATTACAATGAGAATTGATACCTTTGTTGTATATATTAAAAATGTTGTACGATTTTGTGATGTTGTTTGTGATATACTTTATCTTAATATCCTATTTAACGCAAGTGTATGTATTTTATTTCTAAGTTACTTGAGTGCATTAAGCCTCTTCATATACATTACGAGCATATCTTATTTTATTCTCTGAGTATAGTTTAATTGCTTTTAGATGATTGACTCTTATAATTGTTCCGTTAGTTAACATCACTCTTTCACGGTTGTTGGTCTTAAGAGTCTTTCCATTTTTAAATGTAGGTTCTTTGCATAATATACTCAGAGCTCTTTTTATTCCTAACTTTTTGAATGTTATCTCGGGTTTTTCACTTCTGAAAATAAGCATTCATTTGCGTCATTGACTGTTATTGTTGAGGTTTTTCCTCACTTATTTCTAAATGATATGTATATATATATAATATTCTTAATTAAAATACTTATACTCTATGTGCATACCTGTATTATCGTATGATCGAATAAATATTTAATTTATCTTATACTAGTTTTAAACTATTACTAAGTACCTTTTTTGTTTGTTTTTTGTAATTTTTCACCCACTTATTTTAGAATAAATATTTCTTAGACTATAAGTGAGTTTTCTTATTGCTAATATTAATTTAAATACACGAGTATATCTTAGTGTCAACGTTAATTATATCTACTTCTAACATTTTATGATTATATACAATATTGTTTTAATTTCTAAAGTAAAGTTCACGGCAATATGTATATAGAAGATGTGTGCAGTAAGGTCACTATTAGCCTTCATTTCAAAATCTAAAAACACACTAGTATAACTTTAATTACAGCAAAACTGCCAGCTGCTCTTGGTCTCGTGATACAAAATATAAATTCGCTCTTGTTTAGTGAATTTGCAACAAAATTGTTCATATAAATTCGCATATAATTATTCATAGATTGTGATCTTATGAACTAATTTCTCTAACTATAATTATAAAGGTGTATTACCGATGTTAACAGCTCGTATGTTCAGGTCTTGTGCCAAATAAAACTTTAGGTGTTGGAGAGGACCCAGTAGAAAAACAAAACTTCAAATTAATGCGAAATTATTTACGTAGCGACCTAATAATAATATCAATAAATTATGTTCGGACATTGAAACCTTGAATATTAGATATAACTATATGCAGTTATTAATGGAGAAATATAATTGCAATCGTGTATTTACTTTCCGCATAATATACAGAGTGATTCACCTCAAATGAGACTAACTGTGTATGGGAAACGGTAAAAGTGTTAAATGTTTTGTTATTGTAAATAGAATACCCTGTATCTAAAGTTTTAATATTTCCAAAAGTGAAAGGTAAAATATAAGATTAAGACTTGTTCCTGCAGGTAATATTGAAAACTCACTAACGTATTTATTATTCGTCTAGCAAATTACTTAAAATTGTAATCATAAACTATACAGAGTGTTCAAAAAGTTGTACTGAAATTTGTCAAGACTGAGATTGACTTTCTAATTTTAAATAAAAGTCTTTATTGAATCTAAAATTTAATAATCTTCATAATTGCATATGAGAACTTTTTGTTACTAGGCAACTGATGTTTATATTTGGTCTCGTTAGTAATACGAGGTGAACACTAAAAATTTCGAGAACCAATAATACATTTGGTACCTCACCCATGGTACCTATACCATTTGTTTGCCGAAAGTTATTGCAGAGTTGTGAAAAAGCAATCCGAACCATCGCATTCTACTTCATCACGACAATGCGAGTTCGCACACAGCAAAACTAATACTCGACTATTTGACCGAGAACAACTCTGCCATTGCCCCTACAGCCCCGATCTATCCCCCAATGACTTCTTTGCGTTCCCCAAAATTAAAGATAAAATGCGTGGACAAATATTTTCATCACCTGAAGAGGAATGCAATTGAGACGTATTAAACACACATTTCAAGCATACCAATTACTAATTGGTTTATACGAGGGGAAAAACTTAAAGATGATTATTTCGAAAAACAATAAAGTAGTTCAATCTGTTATCATTTTATTCTATTTATGATTTTCCCGAAATGTTCAGTGTTCATCTCGTATACCTACATATAATGCAAAATTAATAACAATTTTAATAATATAAGTAGAGGGTATGGCGAATCTCGGTAAAACTGCTTAATTAACTTAAAAAATACACAAATTTATTAATTAAAGTATGTATAAATTTAATCCTAACCTAAAATTCAATGGTTACGCAAGAAATCAAGAAAAAAGAATCACAAATGAGACATATTTAAGGAAAGAAATAAGAAATATGAGAATGTATATTATTATAGCATGTATTAACGATTTACTTAGACACCAGTCTTTAATTGAATTACTGTAGTGCAAGGAACTTCCGAAAGAATTACGTTGTACTTCTAATATTGATAAATCATGTAAGTGAACTACAGAATTGAAGAATTTACAGCTTTTTTAGGAATACCTTCTTTTATTTATTATTTACAACAATATACAAGGTGTCTCTAAAAGGTCTTTAAACAACTCTACCACGTATTTTTCGGACCAAAATAAACCGATTTAGCAAAACTTGGCTTAGTCAAAGTTGCTTAGTTTGTGCGCAATACGGTCCTGAAGTTGCAGTTGGAAAATTGTTTTTTTGTTATAAATTTGAAACGGCTGGAGCGATTGCGCCAAATTTTGTCACGTTTACATAGTTTTATGAGTCAAGAAATTCTGTATCAAAATTGTGATAGTAATCAATCCATAGGCGGAGAACCTGCGTTTATAAATATTAAAACATTTCCATTTTCTACGCCAATGGATAAAAAAGAGTTTGTCTATAAAATTTTAGATTAAGTGTCTTAAGTACAAGAAAAAAGGTACTCTTGGTAAGACTCGAAAAATTGCATTTTAAGATTTTAAGATACATGTACATGGAGCACACAGTATGCGCTGCCGTCCTCTAGTTAATGTTCTCAAATCTTAAAATGCGATTTTTGAGAAAACGATGCAATTTTTCGAGTCTTACCAAGAGTACCTTTTTTCTTGTACTTAAGACACTTAATCTAAATTTTATAGACAAACTCGTTTTTATCCATTGGCGTAGAAAATGGAAATGTTTTAATATTTATAAACGCAGGTTCTCCGCCTATGGATTGATTACTATCACAATTTTGATACAGAATTTCTTGACTCATAAAACTATGTAAACGCAATCGCTCCAGCCGTTTCAAATTTATAACAAAAAAACAATTTTCCAACTGCAACTTCAGGACCGTATTGCGCACAAACTAAGCAACTTTGACTAAGCCAAGTTTTGCTAAATCGGTTTATTTTGGTCCGAAAAATACGTGGTAGAGTTGTTTAAAGACCTTTTAGAGACACCTTGTATAAGTAACATGCATTAAATATAATATATAATTTGAATACAAATTTTTAAAAAAAAATGTCATTTTACAAAAAATTACTCGTTTTCGCCATCTTCATAGAGGGTATGCTTAGCCATTCGCAAAGGTAGTTTTTTTTTTCAATTGGAAAATCGAAGCAACTTTTTTTTCCAATGTATTGCTTAGCAAGAATTAACCCGTTGATTGTATCCGTACGTAGCTTGTTTCTCTGTTTAGTTTTTAAATTATTGACCGTAGAAAAAATTCTTTCAACATTGGCCGAAGAATGCGGCAAACAAAGTAAATTAAAAACAAATTTTGTAAGACAATTAAATTTACGTGTTCCGTCGCCGAATGTCGTCGTTTCTACTTTTTGCCAAAATAATTCTACATTATCAGAAAAAGAGTTAATTTCGTTAGCATTTCTTAAATTACGCCATTCATTGTCCAAAGTCTGAAGGTCGGAATTGTATAAAAAATCCGGAAAAATTAGTGCTATGTCGGGAATAGATTGAATTGATCCTGATTTTACAACTAATGGATCTAAATTTTTTCCAAAGCATTATTCTTAAAAGGAAACCGTTTAATTATTTGATCACATCCCTCTACATAAAAATCCAAGCATCTTAGTCTAAAAAAGGATAATTGTTCTTTGGTAAGTGACGTGCTGGATATTGTTTGTATCACTTTCACGCCAAAATACATATCCTCAATCTGCAGGTAATGTCTAAGATTTTTAAAATGTACGTCTGCCACTGAAATACCTTGAGGGTAATCCCTTTTTATGAAACAATTGAATAACGTTTTTATAATAGTATGTTCTTATACAGGGTATATCACGTAAGGCGGCTATTAGAAGTTTTATGGGATCCATAAACAGTGTAAACTCGACATTTGGGATTGAGTACTTACTTTATAAGGTGTATTATTCTAAAATATTTTCAAGTAAAACTGACTTCCGGTTACAGCGGAAGTAGATACAAGTTTCTTATTTTAAATGGAACTGTATATTTTTTTCGATTCATTCAATTCTACATGTAATTATGAAACAATTTGTATTATAGTTCCCTAACTCTAAATTCAGCATTTTTGTTAAAATTTTTGCATTTGCATAACTTAAAATAAAATTTGCTATTTAAGAAGTCAGAAAAGAATAAGGTGCTATATTTTCAGGCATCAAACTACAAGGACATTAGTGCCGATTAGCATTATATTTTGGATCTACTTTTATACAGGGTGTTTCAAAATTAATTGCTAATATGAAACATACGGACCTCTTTTTTTTAAATAGAACATGGAACATGGTAACAAATTCTAAATTATTAATATAATTTAGAATTTGTTACCACTTGAAAAAGCTACAGTGTACTTGAAAAAGCTACAGTGTAGCGAAACAGCTGTTGTGTTTTTTAATTAAATATAGTGTAAATCTGAACCAAGTGTTTGTGTTTTTTATTTCTATTGTTATTTCAATGCTTATCCTAACAGCTCAATTGCAGCAGCATCAATTGATCTAGGGCTATCTAAAGGGTCTATTCAACGCATTCTCAAGAAACACAAGATGCATCCTTATTCATTCAAATTAGTTCAAGCATTACACCCTGGAGATACCGACAGAATAGTAGAGTTTTGTGAGTTTATGCTAACAAAAATGCAAGAAGACGAAAGTTTTTTGAGAAAAATAATTTGGACCGACGAATCGAAATTTAGCCGAGAAGGAGTGATAAACCGAAAAAATTTGCATTATTGGGCGAAAGAGAATCCACATGTTGTCCGTGAAGCAAACTTTCAACGTTCGTTTGCTGTTAACGTATTTGTGATGATGAAATACAATCAATTATGCTTCCATATTTACGAAAAAAATTTGAATACACATAGATATCTTAATATTTTGGACGAGGTAGTAATACCATTTTTAGACGACCTACCTCTACTTGAGTTTAGAGAGTGTTGGTTCCAACTAGATGGTGCCCCAGCACATTCTTCTTGGCCCGTTAATACAGAGTTAACGAACTTATTCGATGATCGTTGGAGTATATTCGCGTCCAGTAGAATCACGCCAAGAATTACTTAATCGAATAGAAACGTCTTTAACCAACATTAGTGGCGAAATTATTATCACTGCTACGACTACTGAACTTCACAAAAGAATTACTCGATGTTTAGGAAATAATGGTCAACACATCGAGCACAATTTATAATCTGTATGTTTTGTTTTGTTGTTTAAAAAAATGTTTTTTTTTATTTCTGTATATTAAATTATTTTTTGCAAGTGTTTTGTTTTAATTTATTTAGGAGAAATCAATTTGTCATGTGTAGCTTTTTAAAATATGTATGTATAATCAATCATTTCTATGTATGTACGTATTACACGTTATGATATCATCATTATCGCATTAGTCCTTAAGCGACAACTGCTCGACAACTATGACAAGAATTTGTCATTTCCCTGGCACACAATGCGAATTCAAAATTTATTAGCGGTTCTTATACAACTAAAACAAATAATCGTGAATATTTCAAAAACTAGGAAAAATAGACATATTATACATTAATATTTATTGACGCAGAATTTGAAGTTTCATTCAATCCAGTAATAAAAAATACCATGTTCTATTTAAAAAAAAGGAGTTCCGTATGTTTGAAGATATCCATATTAGCAATTAATTTTGAAACACTCTGTATAAAAGTAGATCCAAAATATAATGCTAATCGGCACTAATTTCCTTGTAGTTTGATCCCTGAAAATATAGCACCTTATTCTTTTCTGAGTTCTTAAATAGCAAATTTTATTTTAAGTTATGCAAATGCAAAAATTTTAACAAAAATGCAATTATCTCAAAAATAGTTGAATTTAGAGTTAGGGAACTATTATGCAAATTGTTTCATAATTACATGTAGAATTGAATGAATCGAAAAAAAATATACAGTTCCATTTAAAATAAGAAACTTGTATCTACTTCCGCTGTAACCGGAAGTCAGTTCTACTTAAACATATTTTAGAATAATACATCTTATAAAGTAAGTACTCAATCCCAAATGTCGAGTTTACACTGTTTATGGATCCCATAAAAGTTCTAATAGCCGCCTTACGTGATATACCCTGTATAGACAATGTATTTTAGGGTGTTCAGATTGCATTTCCTTATTCAAATTATTAAAAAAAGGGTAGAACAAATTCTAAAAATTGTAAAAATAACTTTGTACAGGATCATTTAACGTTCTCAATGTGTTATCTACAGACATGATATCATTGGTACTAGCGATATCGGTAAAATATAAGTATAGAGGTCCATACTGTTCTAATAACCGCGAAATAACGCCATGTACGGATAACCTTCGGATTCGACATGGGCGTAAAATTTTATTCCTTTTTGTATTACAAAATACTTGAAACTCGGTATATTCACTAATTCGTTTGGGACTATGAGCAAAGTAATTATAGATATCTTTTGTGAGCTTCTGTATATACGGAGGTAGCTTTTCACATGCATATGAAGCGCACAAATGGAAGGAGTGACATATACATTTCATTACAAAAAGCTTTGGAATGTCGTTTTGCAATAAAGTCATTACTATGCGATGCTGTCCTGCCATAACATTTGCCCCATGAGATGCAAAACCGACCAGATTTCTTTTATACGGAATTTCGTGTTTTTCAAAAAAAAAGTGACAATATGGTTATATATACTATTCGCGTCGGCTGCTTCAATTTCAATTAAAGCAAAAAATTATCACAAATGATGTTACTGTTATTTATTCTTACGCATATACAAAGATGTTTAATATTGCTCGTATCACTCGACTGATCAACAATAAGGGAAAATTTGTTCGTCCGGAGATGATCACATAATACTTGCATATTTTCGTATCCCAGTACATTTTTAACTAGTGCAGTGGTTTTCCGTCTTGCACAGGCTGGTTTTGGACAATTTTTGAATCATGGCATACTGCGGCAACGACCTTGGTCAAGTGATCCATAGTAGTAAGTGGTAAATTATGTTCGGCGATGAAAGCAGATTGAGGTATTTCTCCTATTACATGTACATAAAAAAATAAAAACTAAAGTTATGTTTAAATAAAATAATTACCCTTTTTAACTTCCCAACCGCAGACACGTGTTTCAGACTCGTTGGTCATCGTCAGTACGGTGTAGCCAAGGAATAAGGTGGTAGCCAAGGAATAAGGTGGTAGCCAAGGAATAAGGTGGGATATCCTTGGAGATAGAAACAAAAGGAAGACCATCGGGAAGACAGACCACCAATTGCAGCTTAAATGTCAGAAGATCCTCAAGAAACAAAAGGAAGACCATCGGGAAGACAGACCACCAATTGCAGCTTAAATGTCAGAAGATCCTCAAGTCTGAGTGACAACAACTGACACCGCCGCGAGGCAGACATTGTCAACCCGCGTGCCGTCCAACCCAGGAATGATAAATCAACCTTATTCCTTGGCTACACCGTACTGACGATGACCAACGAGTCTGAAACACGTGTCTGCGGTTGCACTACAGCGGATTAACCCGATATTTTTTCTCCTATTTTTATATTGTATCCGTGATATTTTCTTTATTGATTTATCATTCCTGGGTTGGACGGCACGCGGGTTGACAATGTCTGCCTCGCGGCGGTGTCAGTTGTTGTCACTCAGACTTGAGGATCTTCTGACATTTAAGCTGCAATTGGTGGTCTGTCTTCCCGATGGTCTTCCTTTTGTTTCTGTCTCCAAGGATATCCCACCTTATTCCTTGGCTACACCGTACTGAAGATGACCAACGAGTCTGAAACACGTGTCTGCGGTTGCACTACAGCGGATTAACCCGATATTTTTTCTCCTATTTATATATATATATATATATATATATATATATATACAAGAAAATGAAATTATCGGGTAAACTCCAAAACTATATATATATATATATATAGTTTTGGCTGATGGTTTTCCAAAAAACTTCGGTGAATATCTTTATATTGAAGTGAATTTAATGAATGACAATTGCTATCTATCTAGTTTTTTTTCTTTACTTTCTTCAGCTTTAGGTAAATAAATTCTTTCTTAGAGTAAGACAAGGAAAATGAGAAACAGTTTTTCGTTAAAAATACTAATATTAGTAAAAATAGTAACACCCAAAGTAACTGCCTATCTGTTTATAGGAAGCTAACATCCGTCAGATTGGTTATTCTAATTTATTTATTTGTTTTGCAGATTAGCCATTTAAGAATTGAAATATTTCGGTAGAATTCCATAGCACTTCGGTATATCGGTAGATTATATCTAAATTCGGTAGATCTACCGTAAAATCGACAGGGTTACCATCACTGACCCCGATAAACAACAACTCTATGCAAAGGAGGTAATATGAGACACGTTGTTAAGTTATGAACATCAGTTCTAAATCTTATTCGATTGTTTACGCGTGCAAGAGTATTGAAAATCATGATTATGTGAACAACGCTCAGCAGTAAATATTGTCTGCGAGCATACATATAGACTCTATTGCCTCTGCTACAGTTATATTGTAAATATGCATTATAAAACAGAACTTTAGGTTCAACCTTGTGGGTATGGATATTATTTTTAGATAATTTACTTTTAGATACTCCCACACTTTTTTTTCCAGTAGTAAACTTTGGTTTGGTAGGCGTAATTAAATTTTACAAACATTTCTGGGTCTATACGGAATACTAAATCACTCATTTCAAGTGCAATTCGATAAAGATAGTTCTATTTTAACGTCATTCATTCAATATCATTTATTACAAACACGGTAGAAAATGTTGAACATATTTTGAATTGTAATTTAAGGTGTAATTTAAAGTAAAGTGTCTTAAGTACAACAGGGTTTGTGTAATACAGTACTAGTATAAAGGTATTATATATTGGATAAAGGATATTTAATCAGCTGACTTATGTCTCAGTAGATATGACAATGCTATCGCATCCAGTGGAGGAGAAATGGCAAATTGATGTTCATACAAAATA
Organism: Amphimallon solstitiale; assembly: GCA_963170755.1. Classification (NCBI taxonomy): domain Eukaryota; kingdom Metazoa; phylum Arthropoda; class Insecta; order Coleoptera; family Scarabaeidae; genus Amphimallon; species Amphimallon solstitiale. The sequence continues at coordinate 80,035,892 of OY720682.1, read as the reverse complement.
TAATCCTAAGTAAACGTGTAGAAGAACAAAACAATATTATAGTGAATGCAGAATGAAAAAGCAAACATTTTACGATACAAACCAATTATACAATAAAAGTTATGGGGTATAATTGAGATATCGCGATAGCGAGTTTTACTAGATACTACCACCAATCAGTCACCAACATAATATTATATTGTCCTCAAATCCTTTGCAGCAGTGCTAAATTACGGCTCCTGAAAAAGCACTGAACGTGTAACTTTGGTGCAATGATTTCCATTAAGTCCTGTTAACTTTCAATTATTAAAATTATTTAAACATTATAACAGTATTTTTATCTCTTATCCTGCTTGTATACTAAATACCGGACGCGGCAATAATGGGTCGACGGAGCTTAGTATGAAAACTTATAACGTTGTAGCAATGAGACTTTACGTACGTATGTAGTGTGCTACTGTGCATTTTCTATTTTTATTTACAAATATACAGGGTGTTTTATATTTCCGCAACCTTTCTAGCTATTATAATGATAGCCATGCAAATTATCTTTGCAGTGATATATGGATACGTGCACTTACGACTGCTAGTTTTGTTTTATTGATAATTTTTTTAAAATCTTGACAGTTGCAGCATCTAACATTTTAAGCCTTTATATGAGAATGGAAGCATTACCTCATGTTACTCTTGTGTTACTAATTTATGGACTAACGCGTTATTTGTTTTGAGGTTGAACAATGTGAATACATATACAGGGTGTTAAATATGTCGTGCCTAAGTTATCGATCTTTATTGGCTATTTTTTTTGTTTTTTTTTTTTAAAATCGAACGTATAACTTTTTATTAATCAGCAAAGTCCTTGTAAAATTGCCGTTAAAATGGTACCAATAATATAGTACTTGATTTTAGTATTTTCAAAGTTATAACCCTTTAATGGGATATACCTACGATCAGTAGTGATCCCAAAGAAATTAAACAGGGTATTCCACAGGGTTCCATTCTTGCTCCTTTCTTGTTTCTGGTTTTTGTAAACGATCGAAATAAGTCATTGGAAAAGTGTGTATTATATCAATATGCAGATGATACGTCTGTTAGTTATCATGCCAGACATATGAGGGATTATCTGTAGGAAGTTCAGAAATTATTCATGACATGATGACATGGTACAATGACAATAATCTGCACTTAAATGTAACTAAAACCAGTACGTGAAATATAATTATAAATGAAAGTTAAAGTTGTTAAATACTTAGATGTTAGAACTAACATCAACAGGTATAAGTACTTACTATTTACATATATGCATTTATACGCAAAACGTCTATTATGCGAGATACACTTCTAACATGCAGGTTTCTCTATAGCATGCGAATGCAGTCGGAAATCTTCGCCTTCGGTGTGGCTTATGGGTGGCAGATGTCGCTGTGATATTCTCACGGGAATTTGCCACCTAAACCGACATAAATTGTAAAACTAGTTTAAAAATCATTACCGGCAGTCGGACGTACACTGGCGAGACATTAAAGGCCGAAACACGGTATCTGTGCGTTGATTGTCGGTAATGACACTAGATGTGTGTGTGTATCCTAACATATATATCTATATATAGGCATATACGTTTTGCGTATAAATGTATGTATGTAAATAATAATTATAGACCCCTGCCTCAATCATCAAGTTCAATATTTTTGGGTATAATTTTTGATAACTCTCTGAACTAGTGCGATCATATAAATAAATAATCTTTGCAGTATACTAAGCAGCGCGTTTTATGCAATATACCATTTAAGAAATAATGTAAACCTATTTACATGAACGACCTTACTTATATTTACAAACTATTGAAATTTCGTATTAAAAATATTCAATGTTTTTCCACGAACGCTGAAATTTCTAAATCAAATATGAAAACAAAAGGAGCTAATAATATACCTATCTATTCCACATCATACAACTACTATACATGAAAAAGGACCGTATTATGCAGCGATTAAAGCTTTCAATGCCCTCCCAGGATACCTAAAACACTCACGAGACAGTGCAAAATTTAATAGTGATTTAAAAGAATACGTAGTTGATAAGAGTTTTTATAGTTTTGACGAGTTTATAACTGGGATGTAGCGGCACAAAGAGGATATCATTATCATTCACTTTTAATGTGCTGTATTTTGTTTTTATTTGTATATTGTTTTTATTATAATACATTAGATTTAGAACTTGATCTATAGTAGGTATATATACTTGACAATGTCAACACCTTCTACAAGTCTATGACAATAAATATTATTATTATTATTGTATGTTTACCCCCTCCCCCTAATCGTCTCGAGAGCGAATATGACTCCACCGTTAATAAAAGCAATACAATTTACAGATTTCTAACAGGATACGTTACAAAATTTTAATATTCCTTGGCAAATAGACATTGAAATAGTTGAATTTGTTTTTCTTGTCTCTTTATAATGATATAGTATTTTAAACGTAATGAAACAAGTAAACTAACTAAATTTGACGTATCTCATTCTGCATTAGCTGTAAAAAGCAAACAAATATTAATTATATTTATCCTATACAGAATAGTCTTTGTAAAACTACTTGATCAATTATATTTCACTTCATCGTTTGCGTATCATGGACTTGTAATTTAATATCGAGAACGAACAATATCCTTTTAATGTAATTGCATAATTCTTGTAGGTATAATCATAAAATTGAAAAATATAAATGGTATTGTTTAAGTAAAATTTTGGTACAGATGTCAGCTTAAAGTCAATTCATTTAATTTTAAATAGACTATTAACTATAAACAGGAACAAGGTAGTAAAGTATTTAAATACTTGTAAACAATCCATCAATTTAGTAGCGATCGTATGCCATCACCTATTTTGCGTACGTATCCAAACGACTATAGAATAACAATTATGTTAATGTAATTAATTCTTGAATCGCATTCTTTGAAATAAGCCGTACGATATTAATAGCAACTAACACTAAAGAAAATGTAATCAATACTGTACTTAATATCTGCAAATAGAACTTAATATAAAAACGAGGAGAAAATTTTATTATACAACTGTAGGTTTATATTCTTTTCGATTTTTTTTTATGAATGAAGCTCAACTTAGCATTCAGATATTATACAATGGGTTCAAAAGGTCTAGAAACACGCAGAAATAAACGTAACGTAGATTAAAAAATAATAATATATGTCAATTAGAGTTTTCAAATAAATTTCCGTTTATAGTATCTCATTGGTTCTCTTGATGAACTTGAAAAAGTTATACATCAACAATTTTTACTTTCTTATACGTAGTATAAGCCAGCATTGCGATGATGAAACTTTTCGACCTCGAGATTTTTGTCCCATGATACCAAAAAAGTGATTTTTAATTTTTTTCTTTTATTCTTTCTCGCTGTATGAGTGTGTATGTGATCACGATAGCGGTCAAACGGCTGTCGCTATTAATTCCAAATTTTATTTTTACGTGTACAATCTTCCCTCTTGAAATCCGATTAGCTTTACAGTAAAATTGGAAGACCGAAATTTTGCTAATATTTCGTCAACCACTAAGTTTAAAACAAATTTGTGAAGAATTTAAATGTATTCTAAATTAAATTTGGGAAGAATTTTATGAAAAAAGTTTTTTGAAATTCTTACCGGAAGTAGGTCTTTTACTCCTATCGAAAATCATTTTTTTCCGAATATCTATCAAATAATGGTTTCTAGACAGACATATTGAGAATATAAAAGTATTTAAAACATAATTTTCAATGTCTTTTGTATAAAAAAATTTCAAAATACGGACCGGAAGTACAAGTTTTACTCTTATCGAATAGCGATTTTTTGCAAATATGACGTAAATTATGCATTCTGTATATATTTATCAAGAGAACAAAAGTATTTAGAGCTTGATTTGTAATATTTTTTGCATATATGAAATTTCAAAATTCAGACCGGAAGTAACACTTTTACTTTTAGCGAGTAGTACTTTTTTTTCGAATATCTTGCAAAGCATGCATTCTATCGAGATTTATTAAGAGAATAGAAGTACTTAGAATAGGATTTTGAATAATTTTTGTATAAAAAAATTCTTAAAATTGTATTATTTGAAACGCTCATACGTATAAGAAAGTCGTGTGGTGGCCTCACCTCATTATTTATTTTAAATGGCAGTCTTGCATTTTTACTATTGCTTTTTTTTTAAAAACCTTCAAGAAAATCTAATTTATATAAGAAGTTATTTGAAATAACCATAAATTATTATTAGAAAACAAATAAAACTTTGATTTTGGACTAAAACTCTTGCAATAAATGTCGAAAACGTTGCCCATGGACATCTTGGCAATACTATAAATTATAATTAAACGCATTTTAAACGGTTTTTTTTTTGTTCTTTAAGGAGCGATTTTTTAACGTAGTTGGCAATTCTTTGTTGCAAGTCTTCCAAATTTTCAGGTATATAGGTATCCTCAGAGGAAATTAGCTATAGGCGGTAGGTCCCTCGATGCTTCTTTTCCTTACAATCTATCAATGATTATTTGTTACTTCTTCCGCACAAGAAACACTTCAGAAGGATCTTTATTTTATTCGTTGTAAATTTTACAATAAATTATCTCAAGGTATCACATATTTTTTCTGTACTATTTGTTTGAAATACATATTATTTATTCTATTAGAAGTTAATCGGAAAGCTGAATTACTTCTTCGTCAAATTAATGAATGGATGTCGAAAAACAAAATAATAATAATAATTATAATAATATACTTTATTGCTATATAATTATAATGCAAAAACAAAGCAAACGTCATTGCGTGAACAATAATGTAATACAAGTAATGGTTACTTCTGAAAGCCTTCCATACTGTACGTTACCATTTCACACAATAATATATATGTTATATTTTTAAATACAATTTGTTAAAAAAATTTAATCCTGCATATCCCAAACCACTCCCATTCAGAGTAAGTGTGTGTATTGGAAAGCAGTAGCGATTTCCATGCCTGGTACCGTATAAGTTACTGACAAGAACAAACTTTTGCGTATTTTAGTAATAACTTGAGACCTTTCCAACTTTTTCTAGCATCGGTAAAACATATGATTTAATGCCTTTTATTAAATTCCTAGGTCTTAGGTTAATACAATGTGCATATCTCTGTCGAAAACTTCTTATGCTGTTCAAAACTAAAATCTTATACGCGGTATGCCATTGAGGTGCATAACCTGAACTTCATAGACTCAATACAAAAAAAATGAGGTGTGGCCACCACACGACTTTCTTATACGTATGAAAGTGTTACTTCCGGTCCGAATTTTGAAATTTCATTTATACAAAAAATATTCCAAATACAACTTTAAATACTTTTGTACTCTTCATAAATATATATAGAATGCATAATTTACGACATATTTGCAAAAAATCGCTATTCGATAAGAGTAAAAGTGGTACTTCCGGTCAGAATTTTGAAATTTTTTTTATACAAAAGATATTTAAAAGTATATTCTAAGTACTTTTATACTCGTAATGTACCTGCCTAGAAAGCATAACTTGCGAGATATTCGCAAAAAACTGATTTTCGATAAGAGTAAAAGACCTACTTCCGGTAGGAATTTCGAAAAACTTTATTAAAACAATTTTTCTCAAATTTAATTTTGAGTACATTTGAATTCTTTATAAATTTGTTTAAACTTAGTAATTTACGAAATATTTGCAAAATTCGATTTTTTCACTGAAGTAAACTACTACTTCCGGTCTGCCGATTTTGCTCAAAATCTAATCAGTTCTCAAGAGGGAGATTATACACGTAAATACAAAATTGGGAATTGATATGTACAGCGGTTTGACCGCTATCGTGGTCACACACACACACACAGACACACAGACACACACACAGACACACACACACACAGACATTTTTTAAAAACCACTTTTTCGGTATCAGGGGACTTCAAAACGTGGACATCTGCAAAAATCTCGAGGTCGAAAATTTTCATCATCACAATACTTCCTTATACTACGTATAAGAAAGTAAAATTACATCTAGCTAATAGAAATTTGTGTAGACATTTTTAAAATAATTTTCCTTTAATGTTTTATAATCTTAATATTCTCGAGGTTCCTACTTTTTTGTATACAAGTATAGGTAAATTGAATTTTCTATGAGCGATACTGGTCATACATATGATTACGTATTAATGAATAATTGTTACCTATGCCGCACAAGAAACCCATCTTGCAGAAGGGTGTGTATTTTATTGGTTGTAAATTTTATAATAAATTATCACAGTATAAAAGAAATATCACTTATTTTTTTTTAATTCAAACGAGAATTACAAACTTGTAATTTTTTTATGTTAGTGTAATTTTTATTTATAGTGACTTTCAAATTTAAGTGTTACTGACAATTTGGTAGTATGTATGTTGTAATCTTTTTTTGAATAAATTAACTATATTACATGGTACGATATGATGGTTTCCTTAGAGGCATTTATTGTAATTGTATTTACTTTCAAGGTAAACCCATACACTTCAATAAATCAACACAATGGCTTTCAAAATATTTTATAAATGCTTAGCTTTGTTCATTAAATACTCACACAATTCGTATTGATATTACCCATTATTTGGTAGACTGTTGGTTGGATATTACTCAACTAAACAGATTTAACTTATAATTTCAAACTAATTTATAACAATATTCAGAGGGTAATTTCTACAATAAAGAGATAAATATAGATCTTAATATCACGTCAATTGTAGTAACTGCTTAAATAATGTATAAATTCGACAACGTCATAATTATTAATAAATACAAAGGATAGCGGTTTCAAGATGGACATTTGAGGCACGCCCACTTTTACAAGTAAATAGGAAGGGACAACATTTTTAATATTTTTACAATATTTTCTGAAAGAATATAAGCAAATTCATTATATTAATTAAAATAAGTATAAAAATAGAACGTAGTCCTAATTTTACGGTAAATGAGGAAGTTTTATTGGTTAATATAATACAAAAATATAAAATGATCATTGAAAACAAAAAGACGGACCAATTATCATATTAAGAGAAGTAGGATGCATAAGAAAAATTCTCATCGAATTTAATACTATGTCTACAAATTATAATAGATCAGTAGAATGTTTAAAAAGATTCTACGACAATCAAAAGAGAAATATTAGAAAAATAATTGCTTTTGAAAAGAAGGATATCAAACTGGAGGACGTTCCCCAAGTACAATTAAAAAGGAGCCTTTCTATGATGTCTTGCTGTCAATTATGAATACCAAAACAGTAGCAGGTCTGAATAATAAATATGATTCCGATTTGGAGTCTCGACTATGAGTCAAGAAAATTCCAATAATTTCAATGATATCTAAATCATCTTCAAATAGGTCAATATCTCGAAAATAATCGTTTGACATTTGACACATAAAAAGTACCGATTAATCGACGTTAATCTTCGCAATTTGATAAATTAAACTAACTGGAGTTAAAATTGCTTAAGTTTAGTTTAAAACTCGATGCAAACCAAAATGTAATTTTAACTGACAATTAGAGTTAAGCCGTCGTTAAATATTGCGGTTGCAAACGACCATAATTCAGTTTTAAATTAATATCTGTAGGACTATGGATGGCATAGTTGAAGTTTATTTTTAAGTTATAAAATAACTATAGTAATTGGAAATGAAAAGTGTTAAATACATAAGATGCTACAACTACCATCAAGATACAATACTGATAACATATACATATTGCTATCCTTTGTATTTATTAATGTATTTTTCGATTATAAACTTATTTTATTTCATTGAAAGCCTCCAAGGGAAGAAGTGTATCGTACCAATTAGTATAATACTGATAACATATATACATTTATACGCAAAGCATATATGCATATATTCATGTGTTAGGATACACACATACATCTAATAACTAATGACACTAGATGTGTGTGTGTATCCTCATATTATACTAATTGGTACGATACACTTCTTCCGCTTGGAGGCTTTTAATAAAATAGAAATAGTTTATTATTGAAAATTAAGTCAAAAACATTAATAAATACAAAGAATAGCGATATCGAGATGGACATTTGAGGCACGCCCACCTTTACAAGTAGGGAAATAGGAAGAGATAACATTTTTAACATTTCTACAATACTTTTTAAAAGAAAATAAGCAAATTCGAACAATAATTAAAAAATAATCTTGTGGTACAATACTACACAAAGTGACACCTAATATTAGATAGTGGTATAAACACTTCCGTATGTAGTTAATAAAAATAAATAATCTACTTTACAATCTGGTCACCGATAAAATAGTATAAAGCGATAATTATAAGTGCACTATGAAGTTTCGTATTCTTGTACAACTAAACAATGATATAAGAATTATTTAGTATAGCATTACTAAAACTATTTTCTTTTCTCGTTTTTTTCGGCTCTTCGGTAATTTTTAGTATTCAATTATTAAAAATTAAATATTGAAAGTATTGATGAATATGTTAACCTTTTTCGTAACCCTGTTTTTGTTGCATTTATAAGAGATAATCTATTAACGCAACATTTCTTTCTATGGGGGCGGAGTATAACAATATCATACATCTCCAAAGTATGATTTTACGTTAAAAGGCGCTTTCAAAGATTATTAATTGTTAGTTTCTGACAGTCAATCAATAATGATTCAATTAAATAAAAATGAGCCAAACTCAAAATGTAAATCTTTGATATTTTACAGTAAAAACAGAACATAATAGCGTAATTAATGGTTTGAATATTGGTGTGGAATTTCTTCGGATTATAAGCAAAACCACAAATCTTACCAGAATGCGGCCTGTGGTAGTTTGGCCAGATATGAGCTCGCCCGCCCAGTCCTTGGCCTCTGTCATAAAAGTCCCTTCGAACTCCTGTTTGTTCTGTCTGGCTGCTTTCTGTTCCTTCTGTTTGGGATCGTTCGGCCCATAAGTCACCTCCTTCCGACAACAGAGAAATGCTAGGGCACGCCATATCAGTACTATCATCAAACCCGCGACGAAGGTACATATGCTCGACAAGAGGAAACACCAATATTTTCTATCCTGGAGGCAGATAGCTATATCGGTAAGATTCGCATCAGGAGAAGAAGTTGATGACGGCTCTAAGGCCGTCTCGTCGTTAGTCATGCCGCGCAAAGCGCTTTCATCTGACCTAAAGGTCTCATTAACGCTGGTCTGCCTTTATATCTGTCCCTTAAAATTTAAGGGGCACAATTTCGACTGGTACACCTTCCGCAGTAATTACTGTTAACTTTTTAATTTAGATTTACGACCTTAAATACCCCTTTTAAGTTTACAAGATTACTTCCAAGTCTTATTTAGTCCATTATACGATTGTATTGAGTGACCGACGTGAACTGATTACATACACTGTTCTGGTTCTGCCAGGCCCACGGCAACGATGCGGGAATCAATATATTGGACGTCGCGAACGGGTGAATATAGTAAAAGAGAGAGAAGGATATTTAGTGGATGAAAGCGCGCGCGCACGTGCGACGACGTTGGTCTCTCTGATACGTCCGTTTCCGACGGTTTTCTCGAAACAGACTGCCCGTGTTTTCCGACGATGATCGTCGCGACGAGCACTACAACAACCAAGGCGACGTCTATACACATGTCCACGCAAAAAAAGCAACGCGAAGGAACGTCGTCGTTGATGACGAGTATCGTCGATCCGTTTGGGAGACACTGTTGTCGGAGTGTGTATATACGCGTCGTACACCTGTTGGAGAGCAATACAATAATACTTTATCCATGATCGGAGCGCGTAACTGTTTGATCGAGCTTGAAAGCTTTTTCTCTAAGTATGTATGTATATGTGCCAGTACGTGTACTACACGGGCTTAGATGTTTAGCGCGGAGAAAGTAGTAAGGGTAAATTCGATAAAGCAAAAAGAATTGAGTTTTTAAGAAAATCCTGAAACATGTCGATTTTTATGTTTAATTAATTTTTATAAACAATATATTGACAATATTTTGGATTGACACATAAAATTTACATAGCATCGACTTATGTTATGCTATAATTATTTTTATATTTCCGTGCTATAAAATTCACTTTACGACACCTTTTCGGTCATATAAACTATGCTAATTTCATTTTTCTTAATTGGTAACAAAAGATATACGAGGTGTGACAATTAAATAACAAGAACTTTTCCCTGTAGTCTTTATTAAGTATAATTACACGGCTTTCAGTATTTATCCCTTGACAATATTCTTCCGCGAGTGAGATACACTTCTTCCAGCGGTTTTCCCGTTGCTGGAAATGTGATCAAAAATCATCTGAAGCAAACCAGTGGGGCAAGGGCGTTATCATGATGCAGAATTCACTCATTCTTCTCCGAATTCTGGTATCACCCGAACAACTCTGGCACAGAGACGCTGTAGGACATCAAGGTAGAAGGCACTGTTAACAGTCCTACCCTGTGGCACAAACTCTTTATGAATCACGCTCTGCTGTCAAAAAAACAAAACACCAATATCATGATTTGAGACTGTGACATTTTGGCCTTTGTTGAATACTTTCCTCCATTCCTCTACCCACTGTTTACTGTGTCCCAGAGTTTCGGGGTCATACTGCAGACGCTGTAGGACATCAAGGTAGAAGGCACTGTTAACAGTCTTACCCTGTGGCACAAACTCTTTATAAATCACGCTCTGCTGTCAAAAAAAACAAAACACCAATATCATGATTTGAGACTGTGACATTTTGGCCTTTGTTGAACACTTTCCTCCATTCCTCTACCCACTGTTTACTGTGTCCCAGAGTTTCGGGGTCATACTGCAGACGCTGTAGGACATCAAGTTAGAAGGCACTGTTAACAGTCCTACCCTGTGGCACAAACTCTTTATGAATCACGCTCTGCTGTCAAAAAAACAAAACACCAATATCATGATTTGAGACTGTGACATTTTGACCTTTGTTGAATACTTTCCTCCATTCCTCTACCCACTGTTTACTGTGTCCCAGAGTTTCGGGGTCATACTGCAGACGCTGTAGGACATCAAGGTAAAAGGCACTGTTAACAGTTCTACCCTGTGGCACAAACTCTTTATAAATCACGCTCTGCTGTCAAAAAAACAAAACACCAATATCATGATTTGAGACTGTGATATTTTGGCCTTTGTTGAACACTTTCTTCCATTCCTCTACCCACTGCTTACTCTGTCCTAAAGTTTCGGGGTCATACTGCAGACGCTGTAGGACATTAAGGTAAAAGGCACTGTTAACAGTCCTACCCTGTGGCACAAGCTCTTTATTATCACGCTCTGCTGTCAAAAAAACGAAACACCAATATCATGATTTGAGACTGTGACATTTTGGCCTTTGTTGAACACTTTCTTCCATTCCTCTACCCACTGCTTACTCTGTCCTAGAGTTTCGGGGTCATACTGCAGACGCTGTAGGACATTAAGGTAGAAGGCACTGTTAACAGTCCTACCCTGTGGCACAAACTCTTTATGGATCACGCTCTGCTGTCAAAAAAACTAAACACCAATATCATGATTTGAGACTGTGATATTTTGGTCTTTGTTGAACACTTTCGTCCATTCCTCTACCCGCTGCTTACTCTGTCCCAAAGTTTCGGGGTCATACTGGAACAGCCAGCTTTCGTCTTTCGTGACAATGGCTTCAATCCATGCTCGTCCTTCGTTTTGGATGCGTTGAACGAAATCCAGTCAAATCGACAAAACGCACTCCTTTTGCTCCGCTGTAAGTGTCAAGTTTAGCACACAACTTTTATATCTTCAAATCATCTGGCGCACCGTTTTTTTATGCCTAGTTCTACAGACAACATCCGAATGGTTAGTCTACGATCGGAGCTCATTAGCACTTGGAAACGTTTCATGGTTTGAGCTGTGTGCACTCTGAATGCTGCCCCTTGCCTTTCGTTGTCTTTAACAGATTCACGCACGGCTTTAAATCGCGCTGCCCACTTGTAAACACGTGCTTGTGATAGAAACTCATTACCGCAAACATTTTTTAATTTACTTAAAATTTCCGACGGTTTTTCTCCTGATCTCAATAAAAATTTGAAAACAGCCCCTTGCTCTATTTTATTGTCACACATTTTGCCGTCGTGCAATCACAGTTGCAAACATGCACAAACTATGAAATTTTACTACTCGTTCTTCGCAATCATTAGGTATACTTATTTAATTGCCACACCTCCTTGAGCCAAACCAGATTTAAATGTCAAATATAAACGTTTTAGGGCCGATTTTTACTACTCCTATTAAAATACCCGGTTAAAGAATTTTTATACAAAATTGGCAACATATTTGCTATTCCATTTGGTCTAAATTACTATATTTCCTTCTAATAATATTGGCGCCATTTTCAACATGTCAATTTGCTCTTTATACTTTCTGCCCTTATTTTATTTTTTAAACATTATATTCTGCATAATTAGATATTTCATTATATTTGGTATATAAACTATAGGCATTTATTTTGTGAATATACAGGATATGTCATCTCCGCGGGGAAGGCAGATTGTGACTTTCGGAGAAAAGATGTTTCGAAGCGATTTTCTTCCTATGATAGCCACTTATTAGGAGCACCTCTTAAAATTATTTTGTATTATACACAGTGTTCCATAACTTGGTGTCTGACCATAGTTATACTTTTTTAAACGGAACACTCTATACTCTATATATTTTTACTAGGGCGCGGACATGACCAGTTTAAACCACGACGAAGTTACAACGGAGCAAAGAAATAATGTCAACACACGCTTACTGAATAGCACTAATTCATATGGTGAACTGTAACATCTGTTTACGCTCGAGAATGAGAGCAAAGAATGCCCATAAAATAAGGAATTTATGAATAAAATCCTTTTTTCATCGGCGTAGATAGGAGCGGGAGGTTTTGTTTTAATTGAATATAGCCGGTTTATTTAATCGACTTCTCTCAATTATCTAGACGTAAGTGTGCACTGGATTTCGTACATTTTTAGTTATCATTTATTTAGATCTAGAACGTTGTTTCTGTTACTTTTTCTGATATGAAAATAAATTGTCAGTGATTCTGAAATTTATTACAAAGTCTGTAAAATATCGTTACAAAATGCCAAAATCTCGCACGTTCGTCACTTAGCTTTGCTAAAACATACACAGACATAGTTTTTCTGCAGAGAATTTCGATAGTTTACAAAATTTCGTTACATGTTTAAATGACGATGCTCGAAGTCTTTCTGAGTGCAAGGAAGTAACACAAGTCCCAAATTTAAAAAATCAGTTGCTATTCCTTCAGGAACATTTTGGAAATTTGCCTAAACTAATCACATATTTTGAAAATCGAAATCTCAAATTAAAATATGGATTAACCACATTGGACGTGGGCTATTAATAATTTCAAAAGTATTCTAAGTGACTTCGGATGTGGGCTTCGACAAAAGTAAGACGCAGTTTTTAATAGAAATCCAGATTTAATAACATTGCGGCAATTATGTATGCTAAATACGCTGAAATAAAAGAATATTTCCAGTACGCACCTATAACCAGTTGCGATGTAGAAAGAACGTTTTCTATCTACAAGGATGTACTTAATTCAAAGAGAACAAGTCTTACAGAAGAGAAAATGAACAAATAATAAGGACTTTGTATTTTATAGATCACCAGCCACTTGTTATCCTATTATATAAATAAAATTAAAACCTCTTTAAAAATACAACATTAAAATAGTGCGCCCATGGGCGATGAGTCATCAACCGTACGTGTCCGCGCCCTAATTATTACACTTTTGTGTTCCCCATATAATTGTTAGTCAAAAAGTTATAAGATTGTACAGACCTAAAATTTAAGATTTTCGACTTATTACCAGTTTTCTGAAAAATTCAGTGTTTCTCTAAAATTATATTTCTCGTAAACCATGTATTAGATGGGCACATTTTTTGGTAACTTTGTTCATAAAAAAAGGTCTTAATACAAACATTTTTTCTTGCAATTACTAATTGAATTTGCAGAAAACTTAATTAAAGTTACATGACATACTTTTGTTTAAAAGTTATTTTTCCCAAATGGAACAGCATTCGGTTTATTTTTGAATGGCTTACAAAATTTTACACCAAAAACATATAAGACGTTATTATTTTAAAAATGACCATTACTGAGCTATTGTCGTTTTTTGATATAACGTTGCCAACTTTACGTGTTTTATTTTAATACGGTATTTTTGTACTGAAGGAATATCAAAAAAATTATTTATTAGCCCAAAGAGCTTACCAGCAGCGTTATCCTGACACATGATGTCCCAGAACAGATGCCTTTAGAAGAGTAATGGGTACTTTTATATTTACTGGTAGTATTGGTACTTCAAAACCAAGGAAGCCTAAATATGTGGTGAATGATAAAAATCAAATCAGAATTCTTATGGTAACAACAGAAAATCCATACGTCGCGTCGGTACCCATAAAATAAGTCGTTTGCTGGATATTAACCAAACCATCGCTACAAGGACCTTAAAATGATTATCATCCGTAATGAATACATTTAGATATTGAGTTATGTACCCATCATTTTAAAGCTAGAAAAGTATTCTGCCAATGGGCAATACCTAAAATAAATGCCCGGGGAATTATTTTTGATAGTGTGTTATTTGTGGATGAAGCAGGTTTCCATAGTAATGGAATAGTTAACAAAAGACATTTTCATTACTATATATTCAATTGAAAACCCTTCCAGTAATAAATAGATAATCAGCTTAGGTGAACATAAATATATGGGGAGGCATTGTTGGTGATTGGATGATAGGCCTGTGTTTCTTTGAAGGTGATATTACGGAGAAGCTTATGAGTAATTTATATCAAGCAATTTAGTGAAATTATAGGAAGATGATTCGCTAAATTTACGAAGAGATATGGATGCAACAAGACGGTGAATCCCCATATTCTAAGCTGCAGAAACAAAATATTTTAATGAAGTGTGTTCAAGGAAGTGGCTAGCCCGTGAAGGCCCTATTCAGCCATATTGACTAGCCTGCTAAGTCTACGGGCATCACAAAATTACTTTCTTTATATAGGGATCCGTAAAATAGCAAATATACAGCACACCTGTAAAGAAAAAAGATGTTATGAGGGAACATATTCGATAAATATTAGTATTCAACGCCTTATTAATGTCGATTTATCATTTCGGAAGCATGTTCAAAAAAAAAACGAGTGAATTTGAACACTTTCAAATTTCACCTATTTTAATGTTCATATTTATTGTTATTTTATAATTTCTGTTCTACTAATTACTTATGCATTCACGTAACAGTTCCTGTTTCTACACCTTCTAAAATCAAGTTATTAATTTGTTTGGTTTTACAATTTGTTTATTGTGCCATGTTTTATAAATTTTATGAATTATAATGCTGGTATAGAGTGTATTGTAAATAAGATATAAGATGTAGCCATGTTTTTCATTGCCCCAATATACAGGGTGTCCCAGAAATAAAAAGACGGAGTAGCAGAAATCGGAAGCTAGATTGTGTAAAAACGTACCCTCAAAATATCAAGTCTTTATTCGTGCGCAGACGGCAGAAAAAAAATAATAAAGAATTCAATTGGCCTTACACCGACCCTGCACTAAATATCCACCTGCTTCACTTTCACAATCGGTGCTTTTCAGAACCACCATATTACTTGTGTTAAAAAAAAGGAGGAGGAATAGATATCAAACCATTAATTACTTTAATTTTAAACCTGCTAGAAAAATACGATTTATTGAATATTCTAATAATCAGCTGTTTCCAACTACGAACACATTAAAGAGCAACAACCTTCCTATTTTAAAAATAAAAACAACCTTTTATTGCCTGCAAGAAAGTAGCTCACCCATCTGGGTCAATAACCGACTACATAGCTGCGTTATTGAGACACATCCCGCAAAAAATATGTGTTCACGTTTTTTTCCCGTTTTATGCAAATAAAAGCGTATTTTTCTCTATGAA
This sequence comes from Amphimallon solstitiale, assembly GCA_963170755.1. NCBI lineage: Eukaryota > Metazoa > Arthropoda > Insecta > Coleoptera > Scarabaeidae > Amphimallon > Amphimallon solstitiale. The sequence goes on along the minus strand of OY720682.1, from coordinate 80,019,931 downwards.
TGCGTCTTCGTTTCTATTTACAAATGAACAGTCTTACGTGAATTATAGACATACATTCTGTGCCAGGTCCGTAATGTATTTTGTTTTTTTAAAAACAACTTAGAAAATTAAAATTTTAATTTCTTCGTTATTGCGGTATATTTGGGCCTGTTTCTGTTCGGACTTTACATATCTGCTACTCCGTCTTTTTATTTCTGGGACACGCTGTATACAAAAATCATATCTTTAAGCTTATTTTTGGAAAAATTCATTATAGAATCATGAATCACTCATTACTGAGGTGCCATCGTAGCTTTGGGATATTAATTTTGCAGGTGTTTGGTCCAATTTAATTTTCCTAAGTTCTTCCAACAAACATTTGCTAATGCCATCAGCAGTATGATTCTCTGATTGCAGAGAAGACAGAAATCGTTCTTGTATATTTCCGTTCAACTAGTATCGAACTATAAAAGCTAACTGGGAAAATATAGCCAAATCTGTCGTCTCGTCTGCTTGTATAGCTATATAGTGGGCTTTGTTAATTTCGTCTAGAATCAAAGTGCGAGAAACCCCGTAGATACTGTCCAGCAATTCATTTTGAATGGTTTTTGACAAACCCATAAAAACTCTATTATTAGATTTGGGGGTGCTGTCAATTCCTACCAGTAAATTAACCAATCCTCGAAAAATCCCCGGAGTCGCACTGTGTTTCGTCATGGCCCATTAAAACGATTTCAACCATGACACAAAACTTAATGCAGTCTATTAATTTTCCAAGAGTATGTCTGTTTTTACTGACGTTTTTATTGTGCTGAATTATATTTAATCTATATGCAGTGTTCAACTGACACATTATAGGTATTTATCTTTCCCAAAACTGAATATTCTATCATGTTACTAAGATGTTTTTTACTTACTTTACGTCTTTTTACTTTTTCACCAAAGTGTTTTAAATCCCTAATACCTTTAGAAGTCCAGGCAGGGTCGGTTTGGTAAGAGAATTCTTAATTAAGCACACATAACAAAAAAAAGCATTTTGCATATTATACCCACACAACCAGTCTGATAAACTGTAAGAGCTTCTGTTGAATTTTCTCGTCACGGTTTTATTAGTTTTTGAATTGTGATTTTCTAGTTTAATCAATAAATCTGGTCTAGGGGGACCTAGACTTTTTAATTCTATCTTAGCTCAGTGTGTTATTTTCTATCATTTCGATTATGTTACTAACGCAATTCATAGTTGTATTTGCACCGATAGAAATTGTAACATACACTGACTTGCGTCACCGGCACCGCAGAGAAGTGCCCTCTCGCTGACATATACCCACTCTCTACCACGCCACTTTCATCGCTCGATTCCTAATACAGACGGTGCAGTCGAGCGAGATGCCCCGGAGCCTACGTCAGACTGTGATTTTTAAACTCAGAGATGAGGAGACGGAATGTTACTTCCGAAACCATATTATTTGTTATCAAACAAATCAGAAAAATTACCTACAAATTAGGTATTTATAATTAATTTATCTGTTAAAAGTAATTTGTAACGGGGGAGAAGCGGCAGAAGCCGCCACTGGATAATACTTGTTCATTTCAAACGACATAATAAAAAATGAAGACGAAAAACTAACTAGTAAATCAATAAAGACATATCAGTTGTTCTTCTATGAACAATTAATTGCTTTAAAAACCTGTTTAATATCTGAAATTCAGAAAATCAATTCCATCAAGGAACTTACAGAATTATTGCTGATAAAATTCAATAGCATTGTCTCCAGTTTTCCGGAGATAGTTACAGCATGCTTCCCATTTTTGACCCTTCCTGTTACAACTGCAACAGCTGAAAGAAGCTTTTCTAATTTCAAACTCATTAAAAATTATCTTTTAACTTTTATGGGACAAGAATGTCTATCGGACTTATCAATACTGTTCATAGTAGAAGAAAATCTTGAAAAACTAAAATCGTGTTCAGTTATAGATGTTTTAATAAACAAGTTTGCAGTGAAAAGAAGCAAGAAAAGTGTCTATTTGACTAAGTTGAATTCTAAGATCGTTTTTTTTAAGTTTTATAATACATACCTATGTCTAGTATTTTTATATTATTATATTTTTAAATATGCTTATTTTATTTGTGCCAGTGTTTGTATATTTTGTAAAAAAAAACATTACCCTCCTTTTGGGCATTGCCGCAGTTAGGTAAAAAGGCCCCCCTCAACAAATTTTGAAACAGGACCCAGTGGCGGCTCTTTAATGAGAGCAAGTGAGCAATTGCACCCCCTGGAATTTTGAAACAAAACAAACCAAGCGGCGACTAACTGTGAAAGTATTCATTTATTACGTATTCATAGTTATTGAACAGGAACGTCGCGTGTACGGCACGCGAAACAACCTACATGCACCGATCATCGTCACAGATACAATGACGACTAACAGCGCACGGATGTAAAGACCCCTTCCACCGAGAGAAACATACCCATGAGCAAAGCGCTACTGTTGCTGCGTTAAGCCATTAAACATTATTGGATCATTAAACATTACATTGAAGGTGGGGAGAACTGTATTTTGTTCTAGAGTTCTAGTTCCATATCGTATAATACATAGCATGTGAGCAAGATTCCCGTCTGCTCAACGCTGTTGTAAGATGTATTTCGTGTCTGCGATACAGAATAACACGTTTTCGCGGTTAACGTATGATGAAAAAATCGCAATAAAAAATTTTAAACGGCCGATGCCTCAATTATGTTTAGAAAATAAACAATCTGTTAAAGGTAAAGACGTTATAAGAAAATTCAAAATGAATATTTATCAGAAAAATGACTGGATTTGTGGGTGTGAAATTAAAAATACTTTGTTTTGTTTTCCGTGTCTTTTGTTTGGTGGTGAACCGTCTTTGTCAAAGAACGGAATAAAAGACTTAATTCATCTTAGTGCTAAAATTACGAAACATGAAAATTCCGAAGGGCATTTGAAAAATATATTTAGTCTAAGAATGTTAGGAAAAAATAACATTCAGAATGTTTTAGATCATCATATAGAAAAGCAGTTCAACAACACAATGAACAGGTAACAAAAAATAGGCATGTGTTAAATTTAATAATAAATTGCATTAGATTTTGTGTCGCGTTTAAACTAGCACTTCGGGGTCATGATGAACGGAAAACGTCGAATACCAAGGGCATTTTTCGGGAATTGATAAATTTTACGGCAGAATTAGATAAATCGCTCAGAGATCACATCGAAGCAGCACCGGTTTTTAATTGAATTTATAAATGATTTCCCAAATTTTAATGAAAAAGTGATAGAACTGTTCTGCAAGTCAAAGACACGCAAAATGGACTTCGTTTATCGTCGGACGTAATCAAACTGTAGTGTTATATTTATTATTCCCTCAAAACAAACTGTACAATGAACAGTACCTGTCTGGAACAGTATGTCGGTGAAACTTATAAAGATTGGTTAAGCGTTCTTGTATTACACTTTTTAATTTTGAAATTATGCACTCCCTATGTGAACCACCCCGAGCCGCCACTGACAGGACCCATTTATGACTAACTACGCCACTGTATATTAACCTATATTTTCTTATGTGTTTGTATTAAAATTACTAATGTAACGGCAAACATATCTGCATATTAAATACAGTTCCTCTTATTTGCATCTCTTCACGTTGCAGCAACTTACCAGACAATGTAACTTACATGCGGAAAAAAAAATTGTTCATCTTCTCTCTATTCCCGAAGGATTACAAAGAAAGCACCTGACAGATAAAGGATGAACCCAAATGTCTGAGTTATGTTCTTTCTTTCATCGAAAGCAATATTCTTCTACGCGTGTAATTTGCTATTGCAGAAAACAGTTCGAACACGAAAATAATTGGATAACATTTTTTATCGTCACAAAGGGGCTGCGGATGTCACTTAGCCGGGCAAACAACGACTATATGAAAGAGGCCTTAGTAAATACAACATTTTTAATACATGTTACATACTCATATTTTTATTAAAAGAAATATAAAGTGTTGCATATTCTGCAATTATGCATAATGGAGCATATTTTCTGCTTGAACTGAACGCTTCAAAAACTGTTTGCAATTTTTGTTTTGATTTTGTAAAAATAGAAAATAAAATATGTTAATGTTTAGTAGACTTATTTCCCTAGTTTAAATTAAGTCTTACAGGTACTTTATTTAGGTATGCTGTAAACAAACATGTTTGATAAACAAGCATAGACTCCCACACCGCTGAACCGATTTTGATGAAATTTTCAGAAAGATGCTAACATAATCTGGAGCGTGTTCCTGTGAAGTTTGCTGGGGGTTGGACTAAAAAAAACCATTATCCATCATTTCATCTTATTGATATCGGGTCCAGGGGGGGGGGGCACATTTATGGGGCAATTGGGTTTCGATTTCGATCGCCATCTGACGAGGAAGCAGGGAAATATTGGTAATTAATTGTAAGCTAATGGTGGGTTTATGCAGCGTTCCTTAACTTAGTATTAGTATTAGTCCTAAGAAGTAGTATTAACCTTAAAAGTACACGTTATACAGAAATTAAATTTTCAAATTACGTTGCGTAAGTGATACGTAGCTGTGTACGTATTCGCTCACAAGGGTTAGGTCTTGGCTAACGAGGTCCTAACTTAGTCCTAAGAGTTAAAAATTACGAACTTTCAAGGTCGTGTCCTAACGCGGTCGTAAGAAGCGTACGACCATAAGATCAGCTGACTGAACGCGTATACTCAATGATCGAACTTTCTTAAGACCAATACTAATACTAAGTTAGGACTAATTCACGCTGCATAAACCCAGCATAACATTGTAGATGAACCTCTATAGGAATTATTTGATTTATTTGTTCAGAAGTGGTTGTTTGAAGTTTTTTTTTTTAGTTTCTTTTCTTGTTTGTTTTCTAATTTGTTGTTTTCATTAGTGTATTATTTATATTGTGTTAGTTTTATAAGTTTTATTTGTTGATTTATTACTTCAGAAGTAGTTTGTATTGTTAGTTTGTTTTAAATAGTGTATTAGTATAAAAACACTTTTACTTTCTTATACGTACTATAAGGAAGTATTGTGATGATGAAAATTTTCGACCTCGAGATTTTGGCAGATGTCCACGTTTTGAAGTCCCCTGATACCGAAAAAGTGGTTTTTAAAAAAATGTCTGTGTGTGTGTCTGTCTGTGTGTGTGTCTGTCTCTCTGTGTGTGTGTGACCACGATAGCGGCCAAACCGCTGTAGATATCAATTCAAAATTTTGTATTTACGTGTATAATCTCCCTCTTGAGATCTGATTAGTTTTTCAGTAAAATCGGTAGACCGGAAGTAGCAGTTTACTTCAGCGAAAAAATCGAATTTTGCCAATATTTCGTCAACTACTAAGTTTAAACAAATTTATAAAGAATTCATATATACTTAAAATTAAAATTGAGACTAATTTTATTTAAAAAGTTTTTCGAAATTCCTACCGGAAGTAGGTCTTTTACTCTTATCGAAAATCAGTTTTTTGCGAATATTTCGCAAGTCATGCTTTTTAGACAAGTACGTTACGGGTATAAAAGTATTTAAAACATAATTTTCAATATCTTTTGTATAAAAAAAATTTCAAAATTCAGACCAAAAGTACCACTTTTACTCTTATCGAATAGCGATTTTTTGCAAATATGTCGTAAGTTATGCATTCTATATATATTTATCAAGAGTACAAAAGTATTTAAATCTGGATTTGCAATATTTTTTGTATATATGAAATTTCAAAATTCGGACCGGAAGTAACACTTTTACCCTTAGCGAGGAGCACTTTTTTGATAATATCTTGCAAAGTATGCATTCTATAGCGATTTATTAAGACAATGAAAGTACATACTTAGAATAGGATTTTGAATAAGTTTTGTATTAAAAAAATTCTTAAAATTGTACAGTTTGAAACGCTCATACGTATAAGAAAGTCGTGTGGTGTCCACACCTCATTTTTTATCTTGTGTTAGGTTAGAAGTTTTCTTAAATTATTTTCGCCATAAATGTAAGTAAGCCAATATCTAATGAATATTAGCTTACAAGCAGTTATTCCATACAATGAATTTATTTTTTAAATTTTGGAACGTTAAAATGGACAGCAATCGATATACCTATACGGAAGTGTATCACAAGTAATTGTGTTATTTTTTGATTTGTTTCATGCTCAAAAAAAGTATACCTCCATACATTACGGATCACCTTCTTAAGTAATCTTTTTTGCAACGATTCCTTTAAATGTATGTAATCACACCTGTTTTTTATTAACCACAATAATTACACTAGTGTGCGATAAGAATACCTATGCTAAATCTAGAAATATCTATGTATTGTTTTTGATAATTAAATATATGCATGTATATAATTATTTATGTGTTTCTTTTAAACTTAATAGATATGTAATCAAAAAAGTAAAACAATGTATAATTAATACTACAAAGGGAATAATTTAAATAAGTCGGTTTAGATATCAACCTAAGATTGCATATTTTATTCAAGTTCAACACCTAGTTTGTCCAACAGTACTATGCTTCCTCGATAGATGTCACACAAAATACATATCTAATAATTAGGGCGCGGACACGAACGGTTGATGACTCATCGCCCATGGGCGCACTATTGAAATGTTGTATTTTTTAAGAGGTTTTAATTTTATTTATACACTTGGATCTATACAGTGTGTTTAAAAAAGATGCGGCAATATTACCATACGATACCATACGACGTACCGTTTTTTAGTAAAAAAAAAACACATTTTAGTGCATGTACATTTATTACAGAATTTTTTTTTTAAATAACATGGGTTTTTAATTTAAGGGCAAAAACAAATATTTTACCATACCAACAATTTTAGCAAGCAAAAATTACAATAACTGTGCAAAGTGACCACCTCGAGCTCGGATGCAAGAATCCAATCTTCTCCTCATTGACTGGCGAACTCTCTCAAAAACAACAGGATCGGTTTCAATTGAGTTGCATCCAGCAATGATTCGATTTCTTAAGTCTTCTATGTTTTCCAATGGAGTAGCGTACACCAATGACTTCAAAAAAAAAGATGCGGCAATATTAAAGGGATTGATTGTCCAGGTCATTTTATACAAAAAAGTTTATAATAAACAAGGTCCGCAAACGCTTCGTTGCTGCTCTACAGCGTGTTGAAGTTTAATTAAAAGAAACAGTAAAAATTATATTTCTCCAAGACTGCATTAAAGATCATAATGAAATTTTAGGCGTGTTATTTTTCAAGAAAAAAATAGGACGCCGCTGATTTCTCTAAAAATAAAAATATGTTTCTATTCTTTGTTCAATTGTGAAGAAAAGAGCTCTCTTAACTTTTTATCGTACGACGTAACGTTTTTTAGTAAAAAAAAAAAAGACATTTTAGTGCATGTACATTTATCATGCTTACAAAAATATTTTTAAACAGTCCTATTTTATTCACTGACATATTGAATGACATGATTAATAATTTTGTATGTGTCGAATTTGTTGAATTTCCTTATCATGAATCGCTATACAAATGCAGAGATGACCGACATGCACTACATTTATGAACTTGCTGATGGAAATGCATTAGAAGCTAGGCGGTTGTATACTGAAAGATTTCCTGGCCGTATTGCTCCTGATAGAAAAACTTTCGAAAGTATTCATCGGCGTCTTTATGAAACAGGCACATTAACACGAAATGGAGGAGCAGGAAGGCCAAGGACAGCAAGAACGGTAGAGCTGGAAGAGAATGTGCTAGACATGATTGAATTGATTTCTACTCGAAAAATTGCTGACGCTTTGGATGTAAGTAATGGGACTATTTGGCACATTCTGAAGGAAAATTTGTTGTACCCATTCCATATACAACGCGTTCAAGCATTACTTCCTGCTGATTTTCCTCCTCGCATTGCATTCTGTCAATGGCTTTTGCAGAAAATGGTTCAAATCCCTCAATTCCTGATGTTGATTCTGTTCACCGATGAAGCGAATTTTGCAAGAAATGCAATACGCAATTTCTATAATAACCATGTATGGTGTGACGAAAATCCACATGAAATTGTTGAAAATCGTTTTCAACATCAGTTTTCTTTGAACGTTTGGCTTGGGATTGTGGGTGACTGCCTAATTGGACCGGTATTTTTACCAAGGAGACTAACCGGAGAGGTGTATCGCAACTTCTTGGAAAACACGCTCCCTGGATTTCTGGAGGACATACCATTAGCAATTAGAGATGCAATGTGGTATATGCACGATGGCGCACCAGCCCACTTTAGTCAAGTAACTCGTGATTTCTTAACACAAGCATACGGAAATCGCTGGATTGGCCGAGGTGGACCACACTTATGGCCTGCACGATCCCCGGACTTAAATCCCCTGGATTTTTTCCTGTGGGGCATTTGAAGTCATTGGTGTACGCTACTCCATTGGAAAACGTAGAAGACTTAAGAAATCGAATCATTGCTGGGTGGAACTCAATTGAAACCGATCCTGTTGTTTTTGAGAGAGTTCGCCAGTCGATGAAGAGAAGATTGGATTCTTGCATCCGAGCTCGAGGTGGTCACTTTGCACAGTTATTGTAATTTTTGCTTGCTAAAATTGTTGGTATGGTAAAATATTTGTTTTTGCCCTTAAATAAAACCCTTGTTATTTAAAAAAAAAATCTGTAATAAATGTACATGCACTATAATGTGTTTTTTTTTTACTAAAAAACGGTACGTCGTATGATAGAAAGTTAACAGAGCTTTTTTCTTCACAATTAAACAAAGAATAGAAACATATTTTTATTTTTAGAGAAATCAGCGGCGTCCTATTTTTTTCTTGAAAAATAACACGCCTAAAATTTCATTATGATCTTTAATGCCGTCTTGGAGAAATCTAATTTTTATTGTTTCTTTTAATTAAACTTCAACACGCTGTAGATCGGTAACGAAGCGTTTGCAGACCTTGTTTATTATAAACTTTTTTGTATAAAATGACCTGGACAATCAACCCCTTTAATATTGCCGCATCTTTTTTAAACACCCTGTATACAAAAACGTTATTATTTGTTCCTTTTGTAGTTCAAGTCGAGTAAAGCAATACTTTCTCAAGGTTCTCTTCTGTAAGGTTTGTTCTCTTTTCGGAATCATTGACATAATGGACATACAATTAGTATGACCCTTAATCCAACTCGCCATTGTTTCACGATGCCATTCTCGACGTTCTGCCATATCATAGTAACATAAACAATGTTCTAGATTTAAATAAATGATAAGTAAAAATGTATGCGTATGTTATTGAAACTTAACGAAATTCAATGCACACCTACGTCAAGATAATTGTGAGAAGTAGATTCAATGAAACGGTATTAAACAGAAACTATTACAAAAATTACGAATATGTAATAGTCTCAAATTTTGCCTCCTATGCCCTGGTGTAGAATTAAGGTTTGTTCCAACATAAAATCAGAAACGAGTCGGACCCAATCAAATGTTGTAAAAGCAATCAGAAACTGGTTATTACTGGTTTGTAATTTCTCGCAACCAATCAAATTGCTCCTGGCTAGTTTCTGATTTCAAAAAAACCTTAATTTAGATACGAATGTTCCGCCCCCTCCATCACAGGTTGTAGTAAGTATAGAGTCGTAAATGAATGAATGTATTTATTTACCTACTTAGGAAGTGTTGTCTATTATTTCTAATCATATTAACAGTACTACACAAAAAAGGAAAACGATATAGTCACAAATATTACGGTAGTACCTACTCAACACAATAAAAGCGAAAATTCAAGACTTGGTAATTAAGCCAAATATTTTTCAGTTTTGTTTAGACTCGCTCAATGGACTTGCTAAATTCGAGTGACGTTGAACATATTTCATTTGTTGTCAGAATTGTTAATATTAATGGTTTGTTTTTTATTGATATTCAAGGTTTATATGTAGAATTTTATTCTGCTTTGAATACAACTGGAGAAGGATTGTATAATCATTTGACCTACGTAGGTGCTCGTAGCATTTGACCAACGAATTGTTATAATAATTCTTTGGACAAATTATTATACAACTCTACTAATGTCAACTCTAACTATAGTTAGAAAGAAATGCAATTTTTTTTAATTTTTACTACAGTGGTTTAGAAAAGAAATGAAAGTATTATAGAAAGAAATGTCCCACCGAATCTAAATTGCAGCTTCGCCTCTAGAACAGCTTGCCAATAAAAAGGGACAACCCGAATATAAGTTTGCCAATTATAATAGAATAAAAATATGTTCTACCAATATTTGATTTTTGCAGTTAAAGCATGAAATATTATTATTCAATATTTTTTGTAGCTGGTTTTCTATTATAATTAAGTTTTGTATACAATATTCTGGAAATGGTCTGGAATTGGTGAGTGAAAATCATGATGCAGATGTAGACGTAGTAGTTATGCAACTAACATTACACCAAATAAGGGTGTCAATAATAGTGGTTCTTGTCTTTGCTAAAACGCTGGTCGAAGGCAGTCGAAGGAGATCGGAGTGAGGTTCGATAATTATTGTATGCTTGGTTTGCTTATACTTATGACTGTTTTTATTCTCTTTGTTATTTGTGCTTTTGTCGATAAATTTCATTAATTGTCTTGTTATTCTAATTAAGCGAACATACAATGGCCGAGGAACTCGAATCAAAGTTAGTTTTATACATGATATAAACATTAGGTTTGGCTAATGGTGTGCTTTTATTTCTTTTCATAGGTCAGAAGATACTGCCACAGAAATTAGAACTCCTATAACAGCGAATGTTGATGAAAAACTGATAAATGAAGAATCTAATAATTCTAGGAATTCAGATACTGAAAAAAATGGGAAAAAAACAATTGAACAACCAGGAAACTGTTATTGGTAAATAATATATATAATTTATGTACTTACATCTATTTATATATTTAGTTTACATAATTATGTGTATAATGTTGTTTCTAGACATTTAATTAGAGTAGTAAATATTTATTGGTGCAAATAAGAAATATATGTAGTAGTCATGTTTGTCGTCAAAGTATTGTATATTTTCAGTGGCAAGGATCGCAACCTGAATATAGTTGAACTTTTATGTGCAAACTGTAATCGTTGGTTTCATGAATCTTGCATTGGGTATCAACTAGGAAAATTAGTACCTTTTCTTTCAAATTATATTTTTTTGTGCAAGAACTGTTCACCTACAGGACTCGAAAGTTTCAAGAAAAGCCAAGCACGTGTGTAATCATTTTTTTGAAAAATTTGTTAAATATATATATATTTTACAGAAATTCAACAAATGTGTGTGACAGCTGTAGCAAATTTGCAACAGACCAGTGCAAAAGAAGGAAATAATAGATCAATGTTCAGTAAAGATAGAGAAATTATTCCTTACATTGAATATCATTGGGAAGCTCTAACAACAACTTCAAGAAGAGTAACACAGTCATGGCATGCCACAGTACATAAAGCATTAATGAAAGATATGCATACCATATTTATTTATGAGGAACATCCTATTGAAGGATTAATGTATGGGTTAGTGTGCTCTGATTTGACACAGATAAAACCTAATTATGAGGCTATGATTAAGGGAGGCATGTTGAGAGTAACAGATATGGGTATACAACATGGTATGTGTTTAATTTTATTACAATATAATTTGCTTTAATAATTTTAATGTTAACACTATATTAGAATATACTCAGAAATATCAATATACCTGTTTCTAGAAACAAATGATATTTTTGACATGTAACTACTTACTTTGACAACAAAAATGATGCATGCAGGTATATAATTATTAATTTGTGATAATTTTAAATTTGATAATGGCCTGGATAGTGATAATTACAAAATATACATTTTTAAAATATAATTAATATTAGCAAATGTTCCAGTGCCATTGGCTGGAGGACCAAAAAGTAGAAGTACTAAGAGAAAATTGCCTGGAGATGTAGGACCTACTGGGAAGAAAGGTCGAGGAGTTGACTTGGGTGCTCCAAAGTTACCAGCACATGGATACCCATTAGATCATCCATATAATAAGGATGGTTATAGATATCTATTAGCAGAGCCTGATCCTCATGCTCCATTCAGACAGGTCAGTTGTGCCTAATTGGTTGGGTAAATATAATGATTTTATTTATACCAGTAATAGATAAGTATATCCAAATATTTATGATCAAGGATTTGTGGACATGAAATAAATATCTTCTTTTGATAATATTGACCAACATAACCTAATTAAAATTCTTATCAGATTATAGATAAATATCATTAATTTATAGTAAAACATGTATTATAAATACCTGCATACAAATAACATGAAACTTCTATTTATATTTTTTGTATTATAATGATTATTAGTCACTTGTCTGTTGAAAAACAATATAGATCAAATACTTATGTTTTATATTTGGGTTTTAATTTTGTATTTTACGAAGGGTATGGCACGAGCAGTTTCAGTTGGAAATATTTAAGAGATACTGCCATATAATAAATAGAAATAAAATGTTCTATACTTAAGTCTTGTTTTGATGCCAATTAAACTAGAACTTTCGTCAGACTCCGGTTTTACCGAAAGTAGGTAGTTATAAAAGTCTTTTTCTGATAGAATATTTCTAGAATATCTACTTCGAAATTTTTTTAAGGGTATTTTTAGCTGTTGTTAATTTTAAAATGCCTGAAATATATGTGTTTGTTGCAATTAAGTATTTTTTGCCAAAACTCGATATTTTTGATTAGTAATCTTAAATATAAAATTTTATAAAAACGCAAAACGCCATTGCAGCAAAAGTTGCATATATTATATATTTTCCACCAATAACTGGTCATCAAAATTCATTGTCATGACAGCTTTCTTGATTTTACTGATGTGATTATGTACATATGCATTGATAAATCCCAAAAAACCTAATCACACATATTTAAAAGGTTGTGAAGATAGTTAATAGAACTACTCATTTTTTTACTTCAATACTTACAGCCGAAGTACAGAATATGGATTAGATTGAATATTTTCTTGCGGGTAACATATATAAATCTATAATTCATAAGTGTAATAATAAAATTAAGTTGTCGGGTAATTCGAGTTTCATTATTATGATATATATTCTTAATAAACTTTAATGAGTGCACTTTTTCTTTTGCAATGAAATTACATATTTTTTAAATATAGTTAACGAAGAAATTAAGTCAGTAAGTTGTCGATTTAACAACAAAGACAGATGATGATACTGACTGTTTAACACATCGTATGTAATATCTAGCTAAGTTAGATAACTCTTGTGAATTATTTCATATATACAGTGAATGGACTAGGGAAATAATCTGATTTATTCTGTATGTTAAATTATGTTGTTAGCGCATTAAATGTTAATAAATATCCATTAGATTGGGCTTTGGACTTTATTTTAAGATAAAAGATTAATTTAAGATGTGTAGTGAATCTTCTGATTCTTCATTTTGTGCTTATTAGTAATAAGTAATTATTATGTATTTTTGTGCTAGACAACTTAAGCTTGTTCACATTTGATACAAAAGACTCATTGCATTATATATTTTCGACTATTAAAATGATCAGATGGGCTGAAATGAAGTAGCACATCTTTATTAATTTACACAAGATACACTAAGAAATATAATACGCAAAATTCTTCCGAATATTGAAGGCACTAATTGAAGAAATAAGAAATAAAAATACTGTTATATAAACAAAAAGGCAAGTATTGCAACAACAAATTTTATTTTTTAGAAATGTTCACAAGGAAATTAAGGAACCATTTTTCACTTAACACTTATTTAACATATTTCTTTTTATTGTTTGCAGTTTGTAAGCTTGTTAAAACTATTCTTTTTTTTATAATTCACTTCTTTACTATTGGGAGAAATAACACTTGATTTAATTTCACAGCTTATTATATTATCATTTTCACTTTTATAACACTGGGTTTTCAGCCTATTATTCTGCAATATGTCAATCCTAGAATAAAAACATTAATTAATAACAAAGTATACCTGAAGACTTGTTCGATCTCCCACAACAGCTAAGATTACTTACCTTTACAGATAGTCTGTTTCTTGAAAACGATTTGTGATTCTGTTATAAGTAAATATGAAGTTTTAAGTTATATTGTGCTCAGTTTGATTATGAGGCTATTCACAACTACACATTTCTACGGAGTATTTCCATTCTCTTTGTTCATTCCGCCTGCCGGTATTGTTAAAGTAAACTTAAATACTTTTCAATTATATTAAGCCTAAATATTTAAATATAAATTTGTCTCTGCAGTTTAACAAATGTTTAATTACTTGCAACAATGACACTTATATGGAAAATAAGAAGTATGGTAGGCAACGCCAATAACACATTTGAATTACATATGCCAAAGAAATTGAGTGATTTTCCTAAAACGCTAACTTCACATTGAAAAGCGGATGTAGATATTGATGCAAGTCCGCGGAAAATAAAATAAAATCATGTTAGTCAACTTTATTGTTTATTCGTCGATAATAGTAGTTTATACAACGAGTAAATAATGACAGTTATTATTCCCGAGAGCCGAATTTGCGAACCGAGCCGCGAAGCGACGAGGGAGTAACGGCTCGAAGGAATAATAGTCATTATTGCGAGTTAGTATACACTACTTTATCTACGACTAACTGAAGATTACTAAAAAAAACAAAATAATTAAACGAAAATGTTAGATTACTATATCAATATGACGTTTGACAGTTAGTAAAATGTCTATCGTTACTACGACAACGTTGGAAACGTTATGTTCTTATTGGCGGAATGCAGGGAATAACGGTAACGTTATGTCTCATTATTTCCCAGCCGCATTTCATTATTCCCTCTGGGTATTATGAGTCCTATTATTAACCAATAGTGATTAATACAATACCTACTTTATTGTTTAGTCGTCGATAATAGCATATTACATACTAAGGTTGATAATTAACTTCATAGTGTTGTAGACCAATGAGACATTAAAAACAATGTCACATGCACCAATCACAAGTTAGAAATGATTTCTTTGACTGAAAAGAATGTATGCTATTTTTCTTGCCGATACCTCATTGTTTTAGCATTATTTTAGCAACCATTAATATTTAAAAAATCAAATGCCGCGCTTCGGCAACATTCCTGACGCTTCAATTAATGAAAACATTCAAAATTCGATTCCGAGAAAGACAACTCAGTGTAGAGACAGTGTGTGGAATAAATTTGCAGAATTTTGCCAACAACGCAAATATGAATTAAGCGAATCTTTGTCCACTGATATGATTGCAAGTATTTTAAAAGATTATGCATTTAATATGCGGAAACGTAATGGAGAAGATTATAAGGAATCTTGTGTCAAAACGCTATGGAATACAACCGCCAAGTTAGTGCAAGACTTGTATTTTAACAAATATAATAGAAGAATTGACCCATTCTCGGATATAGTCTTCAAAGCTGCACGAGAAGCGAGGAACACCAAACGCAAGCAGCTGCAATCAATTCCGGAGAAACGGAAAGTAAGCGCTGAAGCATTCTCTCTTGAAGAAATTGACAAGATTATAAACAGCTTTGACGAAGATACTCCAGAAGGTCTTCAGAAAAAGTTTTTCCACATTGTTTCTTTTGAATTAGCGTGGCGCGGTGGGGAAGGAAGCAATTGTATCACGGACTATTTTAAAGAAGAAATAGGAAACGATGGATGTGCGACAGGCAGGATTATTTATAATCCTATATTTACAAAAATTTGTCAAGGTAGGTTAACAATAACTAAAGAAATTCATTAAACTTTAAATAATATAGGTGGTGCTGAAAAATGCGCAGAGAATAAGTGGCTTACGCTTAACAAGGAAAACATAGACCGATGTCCAGTAAGGTTATTCAACAAACTGCAAGAAAAACGTAGTCCACACATTACATCTAATAGACTATTTTTAACTGCAAATCCTCACTGGAAAACAACTGGAAAATGGTACAAAAATTCTCCTGTAGGTCACAATGAGATTGCGAAGTGGACCAAGTCCTCCGCGGTAAAAATTGGATTAGATATTAAAAAAAGGAAATTGACAAATCACTCGCGTCGTTCTAGTATTGTTTCGCATTTAACAAAATCTGGAATAAATGAACAAGAATTAATTAAGATTACTGGCCACAGTAATGCATCTTCAATAAAACCATATCTTCATATTGACGAGAACCACCACACCAACATCATCAACCAAATACGACACACCAACTCGAACATCATTCATCAAAATTCTAGTTCAGATTTACCTCATGTCGCATTTCCATCAACTTCAAAACAAAATAATTCTCAAGCTACGTTCACTAATTGTACTTTTAATTATAATTATAATTGTTCTCATAAATAAAGTTGTTAAAAAATTGACGTATTTAACGCTTCATTCAGTTAATTCTCCAACCGAAGATCATTCGTTCTCAACTCTTGTCAGGCAAGATTTTTATTTTGTATGAGCATTGGTTGCTTGGCAATTAAACTCGATCAAATTCGTCAATTTGATCTAGTTTAATTGCCAAGCAACCAATGCTCATACAAAATAAAAATCTTGCCGACAAGAGTTGAGCACTTATGATCTTACTGTTGATAAGATGACTATTATTGCCCGAGTGGCGAGAATTTAAGCCACAAGGGCAATAAAAGTCTTCTCAACCGTAGTATGTATACTATTTTTAGTACCAGTAGTCTAATTGGACCTTGAAACCTTAATAATTATGAATAAATTTACTTATTTATGTAAGAATGCCAATGTAATAAAACTTCATATAAACAAATAAGTAGGCTATATTTTGATGTTGACAAATTTGACAAATAAGCTTTGACATAAATGCTGAAACTAAAAGTCAAGTATTTATTAGATTATTTTTTATTCCATTTATAATGTCTGAAGAGTTTAGATGTACACCACCTGAAATGTATGAGACTGCAGAACAAGCAGTTGAGAACTTGCTTCCGCATAACTATAAACACTTATACAAAACATATACAGAATTTAAAAAATGGTGTAATTCCAAAATACAGTAGTAACTTCTGAAAACGTACGTGGCTTATTTTCAAGAATATTCAAAAAATAAAAAAGCCTCGACGTTATAGGCGCATTATTCAATGTTGAAAGCTACACTTGACCTAAAAGAGGATATTAACATATCAAAATATTTTAAATGAGTTGCCTTTTTAAAAAGAAAAATGAAAATTATTAGCCCAAAAAATCATTAGTATTCAATCGAGGAAATTATAAAATTCCTTACTGAGGCTCCCGACACTTGTTACATTGCAACTAAGGTAGTATGTTTATATATTAATACTTTGAAATTATTGATAATTTATAACCCTGTAGACTGCTCTTATAATTGGTGTTGCTGGTGCATGCGGAAGAGATGAGCTGTGTAATTTATTCATTTCTGATGTCATCATGAAAGATGATGACATCCACAATAGCAAAAATGGTTTGTCTCAAAACTTTGTAATAATGGAGCCACTTTGTAGCTGAAGGTTATATCGAAGATTCCCTAGTAAATAAAAAAATATAGCATGTATGGTCTACCTACATCATGCAATAAATACAGGAATGTTCAATATGAATTAAATTCCATCAACATCAGCAGTACAATCTATTTCGATTGAAGATATCGTAAATACTTATGGGATTAATTCAATTAATAATACTGTCATTAATGTGCCTACAGATTTGCACAATCCTGGTTTTTCAAATAGAATTGAACCATCAATAAATTTTACATGCCATAATTGCACTATCAATTTTTATAAATAAATTTAATAATTTTTTACATCTGTAATAGTTACGTGTTATATTGTTTCCATATTATACATATTTTTGTTACATAACCTAAAACAGAGTTATTTATTTTACGTCTATAATAGTTAAGTGTTAGGATATTGTTTCCAATTATACTATCATACATATTTTGCTATTGTTGACATAAAATACAGTTAATTATTTTACCTTAGAGGTCGAGCATTTATAAGTTTTAGAATTTAGGTATGATTTGTGGTATACCGATCTAAATAAAAATAAACTATACTTCATTCACGTTAAGAATGCAGCGTTGGATTAGATAGGAGAACATTTCCCGAACTGTGATTGGTTGTTACGCGCGACCGATTTACATTAAAAAAATGTGCGAACTATATGAAACAGACAAATTTTAAGCAAGATTAAGTATGATTTCCATACACATAAGCAAAATAATATTATCTGATTACATACGTGATTATTAAATATATACGTATTTCCTTGTTGTGCCTGGACAATTATATATAACGTAAATTACATTAATTTTTTTAGTCTTGCATTTCTATACGAGAACGAATGTGAGGTTAGAATTATTTATTATTATTCAACTATAGGAAGCTATAGGTACATTATTTGAAAACATAATTTGAATTTGTTGTAGTTATTTTACAAATAAATAATTTGAAGTGGAAGTTTGAGGTTAAGAGAATAAAATTGATATTTATATTTCAAACCACCCGCCATTGTTTATTTCTATGATTGTGCCAGTGTCATACAGACGCCGATTGTTGCGCTATCTACTGCATTCTTAACGCGAATGAAGTATAGTATGAATTTTGATGGTTGACAACTTGACATACATACTACTGCGATTGCATGGTTGCGGCATTCGTTTTATTTGTTTTCATTATTTACCTAGGTGGATAATATGCCCATTATTTACCTGTTATTAGTTCCAGGTCGAGAAATGACATTTCGTGGCGCTTTATTATGTGTAAAAATGCTATGATTTTTTACTACTGGTACAAAAAAATTATTACGTATTTACTGTTATTATTGCTCCATAATAGTAAATTGTAATTTTTTCAGTTATTTTAATACAAATTCGTATTTGTGCATATTTGAAACAACATTTTGAAATGGATGTTTTTAAAAACAAGTGTACTTTACTATATTATGACAAAAGTTTTTTCTTAAATTTCTCTAACCAAGTACTACAAAGCATTTCTGAATAAAAAAATATTAAGTTTCCTGATTCTCGACCTTGTCTTTTCCTATATACCTAGTTATCTGTGAAACCAATAATAAAAACATTTCACATTGCGTCATAGACATAATTTTTGTGCAAATACTCATAATTTCTCAAAAGAAATCATTAATTCTGTTCTTTTAGATCTTATTGCTCACAGCTGATAACTAAAAGTATAATTAAAAATGCATTAAATTGTCCTGGAATAGTCAACTTAAAAGGTTAAAACTTATATATCCTTTTTTAGGAAACCTATAAAAATGTTTCTTTCTGGTTGCAATTTATAATTAATATATCCATACACAGCACAATTAGATTCGTGTTATTAAAAAGATTAATAATATATGATGTTTCCAACTTTGTTTAGGAAAAGTTTGCACTACGCTAATATTACACTGTTGTTACCTCGAACCACCAGATGACTGTTCGCAATGTCGTCAAGACAGCCGGTAATGTGTTTCAGTATTATGACCACTAATTGATTTAACGGATTAATGGTCTGTGGTATTATATAGTAGGGTTGTAACAACTAATTAGAACTTATGTTTTTACTGTCAAATGTTGACACTTATTAAAAAGTTCACAATCAGAAGATCATATATATTAGTTTGATTGTCAATAATCAATTTCAAATTATGCTTGTATAAAGGATAATAGTGATAGTTATATCAAATAGACTAATGCTTGTTTTATCAGACTATGCTCTATTTCAAAAAGTATTACAAAATACCACATAAACAAGCGAATATTTACAATTTCTTAGAGAAAATCACACACGTTATGAGTCCATACTGCCATGTTTAAACGGCAAAAACTAAATATTCCAAATAATAATAACTAAAATAAAATAGATTCGGCTTTTACTTGATGTAGTTCCATATTACAAACGTAAATAAAACAAAACAGACTTGTTGAACTACACTTTCATTTCCTTTGATGTGAAAAACCTGTTCCCAAGTATTCCCTATTAGAAGCAGTACAACTAGTAGAAGAACTACTAATAAAAAATAATAAAAATCCTCACATCATTAACGAGATTATAAATTTACTGAAAGTATGTGTACAGAAAAACTATTTTCAATTTAATGGACACATTTACATAGGTAGTGAGGGTTTAACGATGGGTAATCCCCTAAGCCCTCTACTAGTAGATATTTTTATGGATAATTTAGAATCAATCATAAGTAATAACACTACATTTAATAATGTCCTTTTTTGGTATAGGTATGTAGACGATATTTTAAGAGGCTTTAGGGGTACCAAAAGACAACTAAGTTCATTACATTATTTTATCATTCACAAGATTATAAAGTTCACTATTGAAGAAGAGACTAATAATAGTATCAATTTTCTTGATTTAACACTCTTAAATTCCAATAATAAAATTAGTTACACCATTTACCGCAAAGAGTCACATACAGACATAACGATTCATAACTCGTCATACCATCCTATACAACAAAAAATGGCAGCTTACAATAGCTTAGTACACAGATTAGTGAATGTCCCCTTATCCCGAGATAACTTTACTAAAGAATTAAATTTAATAAAACAAATTGCACTTAATAATGGTTATGACCCGACCATGATTGATAACTTAGTCTCCAAAAAATTATTATTAAAATCAGTTTCTTTAACATACCGTATGCCAGAATGAAAACATTATAAAGTCTATAGATCATTATAATAATAACTATTTTATATAAAATATATTGTTATACTGTTTTTTGTATTTATTTTAAAGGAATTTGATGAAAGTTCCGATTGGGCCGGAAAACCTATACCTGGTTGGTTATACAGAACTTTAGTGCCTAGCACTGTATTACTGGCGTTACACGACAGAGCTCCTCAGCTCAAAATATCAGAAGATCGTTTAGCCGTAACTGGAGACAAAGGATACTGCACAGTTAGAACAACACATTGTGAGCGCTATTATTTATTTAGATCAACATATTTTATAAATTGATTCGTTTTCTATGTAGGTGTTACTAAAGGAAATTGGTATTGGGAAGCGACTGTGGAGGAAATGCCTGAAGGATCAGCAACTCGTCTAGGTTGGGGCCAGGACTATGCAAACTTACAGGCACCTTTGGGATATGACAAGTTTGGCTACTCTTGGCGCTCAAAGAAGGGTACTAGATTTCATGAATCTATTGGAAAAAAATATAGTAGTGGTTATGGCGAAGGAGATACGTTAGGCTTTCTTATACTTCTTCCAAAATCAAAACATACAAGATTGATACCTAACACATATAAAGACAGAGTGAGTATAAACTTTATTAAAAATGAAGTACTTTATTATGATGATTTGTTTTTAATATAGCCTCTAGTCAAATTTAAAAGTCATCTTTACTATGAAGAAAAGGATAATGTGGCAGAGTGTTTGAAAAGCTTAAAACTATTATCTGGAAGTAAAATCATCTACTTCAAAAATGGAGAGTGTCAGGGTGTAGCACATGCAGATATATATTGTGGAGCTTATTATCCAACACTATCATTACATAAAAGTGCTACTGTTTCCGTCAATTTTGGACCTAATTTCAAACATCCACCGTCTACATCAGAATATAACTACCGAGGGGTAATTGACCTTATATTTCGTTATAATATTATGAAGGGCCAGTTTTTCCAACTCGTATTAAAATGTCGGTTAGTGTAATCATTTACTAAAACATCGGTTCATACAAATTTAATGGCGGTTTTGTTTTCATAAACAGTTGTTTTACTGTAAGGAAGTTTTTTTGGAATTAATAATTATTTTCAATGCAGATATTTTTTGAAAGATATTCATGTAAATTAAAACAAAAAATTTAGCTTAGTTTTCCTTAAATTTGAAGTTTAGTGGAAAGCATCCAAATTCAATTTATAATGTACTCGTATATCCTGTCTGCACTAATCGACAAAGTAAAGTTTGGTTATGTATGGCTGTTTATTAACAAACAATCTCGACGAAATGCTCAAGATCTTTGGGGGAGATACCGGAACCCCCCCCTACTACTCCAGCGAGCCACGCCCTAGAAGTTAAGCCGACCTTCGACTGCAACCCAAATCTACCGCCACCGGCAAAATAACTCTTATTTATAAAGTGATTTTTTTTATATTTCGTGATCGACTATATTAATAAGGTACACTTCGGATATTGGCGTATCAAATTAAAATTCTATCACCTTCAGGAACGTAAAATTTAATTAACAGTACCTACTCAGAACACAATCAGAATAGTAATTTAAGACCGTTAAATACCTAATATTTTGAATTGTTTCCCGGGATTAAAGATATCACAAATTTTTTTTATTAACAAGTTATTTGCATTTAATTTTTTAAACATTGACGTTTAAGGCGATTGACAAAGTTTCTAGTTCGAGTTCATAAATTTAGACGACAATGGTAATACAGACAATATCCCAGATTTATTGCATGTTATAATATTTTGAAAGGAAATACAAGTCACGCGCCAGTTACAATAACATTAGTTTATTGTAACAAATTATGGAAAACAATCATTACATCAGGTGTTCGAAATTGTGTCCATCTAGCCCTATGCGAAGATATAGACGTGTTTTAATTGCACTGTAGCAGCAACATTTAAATCATTTAATTGCTGGAAAACACTGACAATAAGTCCTTGAAGACTGTTAGCAACAATATTAAATGTTTTCTCATTTAACCCTCTATGATTAAAGGCATTTAGACATAAAATTAGTTAGAATGTATTGTCTGTTTTTAATAATCAGTTGATATATAATCTTTCAGTAAAATTAGCTTTATTGATCCCACAGGCATTTAGTGTAAGTTAAATCATCTCAGATATGGCAATGGAAAGTTTACCATTAGAATATGATTGATACTCCTGCTTAAGACTTTTTTTTTTAAACAAACTATTCCTACTTTTATGTTTTGTTATATCTCATATATTTTACATATTTTTGGTAACCGTTAATTTGATATGAATATATGTATGTTTTTCATTTTTCACAATATTTTTGTATTTCTTAATAGCAGTAAGTAATCCATAAATTTGTTTCAGTATCACTCTAGTTTGTTGCACTTTGCTTTTTATTTCATGATAAAAATTATAAATGTCTTTTGTATACATAAATTCTGAGATGCTATATTCACAAACTACAGATTTATATAGAATATAAACTTTAAAATAAAATAAGGGTAAAAAGCACAAAGAACAAATGTAGAAAATGGCGTCAATACTATTAGAACAAAATATACTAATTTAGATCAAATGCGCTGACATATGTATATGTTGCCCACTTTCTACATTACATCCTTAAACACTGTTTAGGTAAATAGCGTATTACTTCGCATTGAAAAGCGCTGGTTAGAGATAATCAATGATTAGGCATAACCAGTGATTAGTTTACTGAGTATTTTAATCGGAGTTGGAAAAACCGACCCTTAGTCTATTATTTAGTATATACAGGGTGTTTAAAAAAGATGCGGCAATATTAAAGGGGTTGATTGTCCAGGTCATTTTATAAAAAAAAGTTTATAATAAACAAGGTCCGCAAACGCTTCGTTACCGATCTACAACGTGTTGAACTTTAATTAAAAGAAACAGTAAAAATTAGATTTCTCCCAAACGGCATTAACCCTTAACTACTATGCACCATATTTAGGCCGCACGTACTATGCTTGGGTCCGAGGGACCCAATACGAAAATGAAGCAAATTCCAGAAGCAAAATCAAATAAAACTTTAATTCTTACAAGAGGTATTTGGTAATATAAAAAACAAACATGAAATGGTTGTGTTCAGTTTTCTAAACATTCCGGACATATCTTTTTGGCACATGTCATGCAAAGTGGTTTTTTGCACTGTCCACATGACATGCTGCATTTTCGGTCCTTTTTGAAGTGAAGTACCAAGCTTTTTGGCGATAAGTTGTCGAAGATGACGTGGGATGTGTTTGTTGTTCATGCGCGTTTTCATGTGTTGCTTACAAAGAGCAATTCCGAGCTGCTTGAGGAAAGTATAACGTGAAATCTGTTCGCCATTTGGTGAAAATTGATATAGAACTCTACTATTACCTCCAGCCACATTTAAAATGCAATGAAATATCGCCATTGGCCAACGACGGGTCCGTCGCGAGGTGGAATATGCTGCGCATTTCTGGTCCAAAGCATCTACGCCAGATTTAGTTTTGTTATAAAATTCTATGATTTCTGGCTTTTTTGAAACTGGATTTACATTAGAGTCATGATGCATGCTCGATAACAAAACAACGGCTTTACCTTTTTTTGGAACGTGACTGACCAAAGTAACCTTTCCTTGAAATCCAAAGAGAGATGATAGTTCTGGACGTCTCCTGTTTGGTTGAAATTCAGGTGGAATCTGTCGTTTATTTTTCTTCACCGTACCAACATATGTCATATTACGCTTTTCTAACTCTCTTACTGTCTCCATTGAAGTATACCAGTTGTCAGCTGTTATGTTGCGATTCGTTTTCAAAGGAAAGTGACTGACTAAACGGTTGACAACCTGCGTGGGATGTGGCAAAGAGTTTTTGGGATGGTTTCCGTTGCTTTTGCCCAAATAAACCTCAGCTTTGCACATATATGTTTTTGCATCTGCCAAAATTTGTATTTTTATGCCGTACTTCGCTGGCTTATTGGGTATGTACATTCGGAAACCGCACCTACCCCGAAATGGTACCAACATTTCATAAATCGTCAAATATGCGCCAGGAGTGTAACTATTAGTTGAACGAGAGACAAACTCCTCAAAAAGTTCTTGAATTGGAGCTAATTTTGATATTTCTCTTCTTTCAGTTCTTGTTGCAGGATTGTCAAAACGCAAACAACTCAACAAAAAATAGAATCGTGCCAAAGTCATAGTACAGTTGAAAATATCTCTACCCGTTCCGTCTGTGCTCCACATTGAACGTAAATCTTCATGATTTGATTTGAATATTCCTTGTAAATATAACAATCCGATAAATGCTTTAATTTCTGATAAATTTGTTTCACATATAAATGAAGGGCGAAGTTTTTTTGATGTCGTATAAGTAACAATCATCGTCGATATTTTATGATTAGTCCATTCCACAATTGACTGTAACATTTCATCGCTGATTAGAAGACTCCAGGCTTCTAGAGCACTGCTTGGAGGATTTTGCCTAGCAACACCAGCTAGACCAGGTAAAAAACGTATAATATTATCAGCAGTCGTCTTCCTTCTTACAGGAAATTCTTTTCCCCATATTGTTCGATCTTTTCCATGCCAAACTCCTGTTTGTCGTGGTTGATTTTCTGTATTTCGCTCAGAGGAATCTTTATCTTCATCTTCTTGAATTAGATGCATTTCACACTCTTCAGATTCAACACTTTCGTCTGGAATTTGGTTTTTAATTTGTTCATTATTATCAGGTTCCCACAGATCATCTGAATCGCATGAAACGTGACTTTGGCTGTCATGGCTGCTTGCATATTCATGATCTGATTCATCCTGATCACTTTTATCTGCTTCGGTCGTAATGTTGTCAAACGCTGGTAATGGAGATTGTGTATTTTGAGTATCAACGTTATCATTCCAAAAATCTTCATCGTTGAATAGAGCATGTATGTCATCTTTGTTCAAATATCGTTTAGACTCCATTTTAGATTATCTGCCGATATTAGTAGTATTACAAATGAAATTGGACGAACCAAAGATTACTTACCAACTGCAAGTTTTGTTTCACTTGTACTATGCATGGGTCCCTGGGACCCAGACTTATGCTAGACTTGAAAATAAACAGCACCGTGCGGCAACCTGTGCATGAATGAGCTTGTTATGACTGTATAGGAAAATACATAAGCTCGTGGCGCCCTCACCCGCATGTCCGATAAGTTATTTGAGAATTTAATGGGCTTTGGGTCCCCAGGACCCTTGCATAGTAGTTAAGGGTTAAAGATCATAATGAAATTTTAGGCGTGTTATTTTTCAAGAAAAAAATAGGACGCCGCTGATTTCTCTAAAAATAAAAATATGTTTCTATTCTTTGTTCAATTGTGAAGAAAAAAGCTCTCTTAACTTTCTATTATACGACGTACCGTTTTTTAGTAAAAAAAAAACACATTTTAGTGCATGTACATTTATTACAGAAATTTTTTTTTAAATAACAAGACTTTTATTTAAGGGCAAAAACAAATATTTTACCATACCAACAATTTTAGCAAGCAAAAATTACAATAACTGCAAAGTGACCACCTCGAGTTCGGATGCAAGAATCCAATCTTCTCCTCATTGACTGGCGAACTCTCTCAAAAACAACAGGATCGGTTTCAATTGAGTTGCACCCAGCAATGATTCGATTTCTTAAGTCTTCTACGTTTTCCAATGGAGTAGCGTACACCAATGACTTCAAATGGCCCCACAGGAAAAAATCCAGGGGATTTATGTCCGGGAATCGCGCAGGCCTTAAGTGTGGTCCACCTCGGCCAATCCAGCGATTTCAGTATGCTTGTGTTAAGAAATCACGAGTTACTTGACTAAAGTGGGCTGGTGCGCCATCGTGCATATACCACATTGCATCTCTAATTGCTAATGGTACATCAGGAATTGAGGGATTTGAACCATTTTCTGCAAAAGCCATTGACAAAATGCAATGTGAGGAGGAAACTCAGCAGGAAGTAATGCTTGAACGCGTTGTATATGGAATGGGTACAACAAATTTTCCTTCAGAATGTGCCAAATAGTCCCATTACTTACATCCAAAGCGTCAGCAATTTTTCGAGTTGAAGTACCTCGATCTTCTTCAATCATGTCTAGCACATCCTCTTCCAGCTCTACCGTTCTTGCTGTCCTTGGCCTTCCTGCGCCTCCATTTCGTCTTAATGTGCCTGTTTCATAAAGACGCCGATGAATACTTTCGAAAGTTTTTCTATCAGGAGCAATACGGCCAGGAAATCTTTCAGTATACAACCGCCTAGCCTCTAATGCATTTCCATCAGTAAGTCCATAAATGTAGTGCATGTCGGTCATCTCTGCATTTGTATAGCGATTCATGATAAGGAAATTCAACAAATTCGACACATACAAAATTATTAATCATATGTCATTCAATATGTCAGTGAATAAAACAGGACTGTTTAAAAATATTTTTGTAAGCATGATAAATAAATGTACATGCACTAAAATGTGTTTTTTTTTTACTAAAAAACGTTACGTCGTACGATAAAAAGTTAAGAGAGCTTTTTTCTTCACAATTGAACAAAGAATAGAAACATATTTTTATTTTTAGAGAAATCAGCGGCGTCCTATTTTTTTCTTGAAAAATAACACGCCTAAAATTTCATTATGATCTTTAATGCTGTCTTGGAGAAATCTAATTTTTACTGTTTCTTTTAATTAAACTTCAACACGCTGTAGATCGGTAACGAAGCGTTTGCGGACCTTGTTTATTATAAACTTTTTTGTATAAAATGACCTGGACAATCAACCCCTTTAATATTGCCGCATCTTTTTTAAACACCCTGTATATATTACCTACAAAACAGATGAGAAAATAGCTCAAAACCATTTGTCATAGATTCTGGTGTTTTTATGATAATAATCTGATGGCGATTTCTGTGCAACAGTTTTTCTAAACTTGAAAACCAAGTAGAGGCATACCAAAAAACGGACACCTAAAAGTATTGCATATGTTGAGGAGCGGATAACTCATTTACAGCGGTACTTTGGTATGGGAGATTCCAGCTATTTCTTAAAAGAGGTCTTCATAACTATACAAGTTTTGTTGCACTGCACGTTGGAGTTCTTACTAAATTCCTTTTTGTTTCACTTGGGTTGTATTGGAAATGTAGTGTATTTATAATTTTGTAAATTAATATATGTCCAATTAGACAAGTTACTTAAATTAATTATTTCCTATCATAAATTACGTAATAAAGATAACATTTCTATATAAGTCAACTAATGGGGTTTCATTTTGATATAT
The DNA here is from genome assembly GCA_963170755.1 of Amphimallon solstitiale. NCBI lineage: Eukaryota > Metazoa > Arthropoda > Insecta > Coleoptera > Scarabaeidae > Amphimallon > Amphimallon solstitiale. The sequence goes on along the minus strand of OY720682.1, from coordinate 79,992,021 downwards.
TGTCTATGCATAAAAATATGTAATAAACGTTAAATGAAAACGCGCGGGCAGTTCTAGAGAGCAGTATATTTGTAATATCGAACTGAAATGAAATAAAAAAGTAGTTGCAAAATATATAAAAATTTTAATCAATGTGTCAATAAATGGGTAATAAATTAATTGTGAACTGGGCTTGTTATAATCAAATTATTTTTAACGTGTAATTTTAGAGGTGCTCCCCAGAAATCAAAATTCAAAAACAATATAAACAAAAATGCGTAGTTTTGTATTACTTTGTAAACAGTAGTCAATAACATTTATGCGATACTTGCACGGCATACGGCAGAGGGCTTCGATCCTTCATTTGCTTTGAAAGAGGTGGAAATTTTAATATAGTTGAATCGCTTTGGTAACCGTCATGCGCCAATAAATTAACATAGCGACATATTTGAGATGTTGCAAAATTTTATCCGTTAATTAATATCTCCAGTGCAAGCCACTTCAGGTCTGTCATAAATATTAATATTCATACACCTTTTGACATTTGCCAAAATTACCTTATCCAAATATTAATTAAATATAGGTATAGCAAAGTAAACTTTTAATTATAATATTCAGTTTGTAACTGGTTTTCATGTAATAGTATTTTAATATCCCGGAATGTTAATTAATTAGGTTAATTTATTCTCCTGAAATAGTTCCGGTCGATGGGAATTTGTAGTGGCACTGAATCATCGTCCTTGGGGCGTACTTTATCCGTGCTGGTTGCCAAACGATTCAACTATAGTAAATATATATTAATTTGTTTTTCCATCCACTTCAAACTGGTCAAAGCGATCCAGCCCAACAAACTTATCCAAACTATTACATGCTTGAAACTTTTTATTTTATATAACCTAAAATACATTACAAACATTGTCTTGCATTTTTTCAGATGTATCAAAAGGCAGAAGAGGCTATTAGTGAGCAAACACTTGCAGATATTTTGTATTTGACTGAAAATGAAGGCAAATTAAGATTAGACAATTTCGTCATGTGACAATAGTGAATCTTTTAATTTTGATTATTGTTTATTTGAAAAGTTCAGAACATAAATACTATGTATTACACATATAATAAATAATGATTTGTAACATATTCTAATTGAATCTATTTACCAAAACCTCCTTTGCATTTTGGACTATGTTCAATAATTTTATCAGTAGATTCCCATTGATCAGGTGTTTTGGCCATTATGGACAATGCGTGGACCCCATTTTGTAATTCGTCTTTTAAAATATTATTTACTAATCGATGTCTCTAAAAATATAAATAAAACATTTTTTATTGTTCATTTGTTTCAATTAATCATATAAATTACCTTAATTAATGTTAAATCTTTAAATTGGTCTGACACTATCACAACTTTAAAATGTGTTTCGGATCCCTTTGGTACATTATGCATAAATGACTCGTTTAAGATTTCTACATAATTTGGATGTAAGTGCTCTGTTAATTTATTTCTTATTGTTTCTTCTACAGGACCTGGGTTACCAGACATAACAGATCTTATTTGAACTTTCGCTTTAGTGTAAAGACCTGGAAGAATGACTATTGAGTTTAGTATTATGTAAAAATATATTTAAATATGATATATTATTATTTTAATACCAAAAAATTTAACACAATTTGGTGGCGATTAAATAAATTCAGTTTTTTTTATGTAATTTTAACTTGTGAACGAGCAAAATTTGATATAAATGTTTAAAAATATAAACATTTTTATGCATTTTCAAGGGAATTACTGAAGTTTTACGCAAATTTTTGTACCGTTTATGGACTGTTAAATTGTTAAGCACTATAAGTAGTTTTAACCTCCGAAAATAGGAAAATAAAGCTAAATATGGTGGTTCACAAATTGGTGGTCCAAAACCGGCAAAACAGATTCACATCAAACTTTGGTAATTGATATGACATATGCAATGACCATTACATTGTTCAGTAGCAATTGTTAAGAAGAGCAGCTAGTGAAAAAAATAATAAATCAAGGTGCAAGCAGGTTACCAAACTGGACAGCAGGAAATGTGTTACAACAGCAACAGACAATCTTCTTGAAGCACAAATATGACTTTCATTTGAGTCTAGCATGTTTTGTACTTCTCGAACCATATGAAAATAGATGTAATATAGAGCTACATTTGACAAGCCATATTTAATATTATAATATACTATAATGTCAAATGCAGGCAATTTTTGAGTTACGGACAAATAATTTATATATATATGTACATATAACATGGAATGTTTAACAAATAAAAATAAAAAATATACAACAAAATAAAAACAAACAAAAAGAATGTTTTCCAATTATTGTCTGTATACTATAGTTTAGTTGTCGTGATATAGCATATTTTTCAACATAAATTTAAGTAATATTTTAATATATGATTTTAAATAGTTGAGGTTAGTTTATTGCAATATATTTATCTAGTATATCTAAATAAAATATCAGTGCTGTATTAAAATGTTGTCTTGCAATTTGTAGAAATAATCACAATATTCATTTTAAGCGACTAATTAGCTTGATTATGTGTTTCTACTTACAAACTGATATTTGTTTAAGGTTAGCAACTCTAAACATAATTGTATATTAGGGTATCCGTTATTAATTTAATGTATTAATATCATTTTCAGTTGCTCCTCACTTAATAGATGTAGTTAAAGGCTTATTACCAAGAATAATTTTAAATACCTTCAACTGCTGGAAATCAACACACTAAAATTTGACATTGATAACAGAAAACTTCAGAAAGGAGAAACTTTGAAACAACTAGAAGCCATCTGTTGATAAATATCTATAATCAAGCAGCTATATTTGTAGAGTTCGGTATTTGTTTTGCATTAGTTTGATGAGGTATTGGTAGAGGGCAATAATTCTTGCAGTATACTAGGATCTATCATCTGAAAACCTACAGTTGATCCCGAAATTATTCCAATGAATTTTGAGTTTTCCAACAAACCCAAGGGTGTAGCCAGGTTTTCGAGGAAGGGGTTAAGGTCTTGACATATTAGGGGTCGAAGTAAATACATACTAATATATCGTAGCATATACTTTATTTTCAATTAGAAACACGAATTTATAAATAATATGTTAGGTTCGCACATGAATATATGACGAAGGATATCTCTCTTTATTTCTGGCTGGATTCCATTGTATTTCTGTTTCTTTTTGGGTTTTTGGTGAGGGGGGCGGCAAGTGTTTCCCCCTGTCCACCCTTGACTACGCCATTGTATATCATGCACACGTACTGGCTGCATTCTGCGGTTATTATAAAATGACTATTGATGACACAATCCTTTACAAATAATAATAAAAATAAAACACTGATTTTAAAGTTTCAAAATTTTAATTATAGTAAACCACTACAACGTTGTTTCGTCGCACAGCGTAATTTGACATAGCGCACATAAGCAGTTTATGATCGCTGTTTACACTGAAGGCAACAAATGTTACACTGTTTGCGCGAAGGAACAGTGGCGACCCGTGATTTTGTGGGAAGGGAGGGCACCGGGGGGGGGGGGGGGGGGTCTGAATATTTAATATCAAAAATTAAGTACAGACAAAAAAATAAACTCAATATGTTATTTATTTAACTTGTTTGAAAATAAAATCCATCCGCCGTTCCTTACGATCAGCAAAATGATTAATAACTATGTTATTTATGTTTAGTGATGATGTCTGTCAATAATTGTTTTTCAATGGAACACATTGAAAAACAATTAATGTTACAGATGTCCGTAGTATCAGGACAGCAGAAAAGCGAGGAGGTATATCAAATGTATTAGGAGTAGATACTACTGTGAATATAGAATTCTATATTCACGATATAGTGTGGCTACTACTTTGAAGATGGAGCCACATTTATTGTGTTTTACTCCTAATACATTTGATATACCTCCTCGCTTTTCTGCTACCCTGATACTACGGACGAAATTTCCAATGAATGTGCAGTGAGTGTTTCGGTTTCAGTTACTTGAAATATTCTTTCTTGACAGAGTAAAAAAAGTCTATCTAGACAGAATTTAAGACATTATCTGCCGCCCCGATTTCGTTTATAATTTAAAATTACCTTAAATGCAAAGAATATTTTTTTTAATTTAATTCTTTTAAATTTATCTGGGTAAGTCTACATTTGAAATTTCTTCCGTAGTATCAGGGAAGCAGAAAAGCGAGGAGGTATATCAAATGTATCAGGAGTAAAATAAAATATATTATCTGTAGGCTCCTCTGCTTTCCTTGATAATACGGACGAAATTACATATGTGCAGTTTTGCTAATTGGTCATGCTTAATGACCATTATTATAATAATAAAGAGTATATATACGTTATATCAGGGCTTCATTTAATCCCAATACAATTATAAATTACTATGACTATTTTCAGAAAATTACGCTTTCTTAAAAGAATGTGAATTTGAAAAATAATTATGCTCGACATTTAAAGTAATTTTAAATTATAAATTGAATCGCCAGTGATAATATGTCTTAATTCTGTGTAGACAGACATTTTTTAATATGTCAAGATAAAAATGCAAGCGGACATCCTTTGTATTTGAAATTTCGTCCGTAGTACCAGGGCAGCAGAAAAGCGAGGAGGTTTATCAAATATATCAGGAGTAAAATTAAATATATAGGCGCCATCTGCACAATAGTAGCTGGACTATATCCTAAATATAGCTACTATTGTGAATATAGAATTCTATATTGTTTTACTCCTAATACATGTGAATATAGAATTCTATATTCACGATATAGTGTGGCTACTACTTTGAAGATGTCGCCACATTTATTTTGTTTTACTCCTAATACATTTGATATACCTCCTCGCTTTTCTGCTACCCTGATACTACGGACGAAATTTCAAATGAATGTGCAGTGTTTCGGCTTCAGTTACTTGAAATATTCTTTCTTGACAGACTAAAAAAAGTCTGTCTAGACAAAATTTAGACATTATCTGCCACCCCGATTCCGTTTATAATTAAAATTACCTTAAATGCAGAGAATATTTTTGTGTTACAGTCAACGATCCGAGAAAAACGAAAAACTTGAGTGTAAAACACATAAAAGAAATCAAATTTAGTATAGGCAAGCGGCAGATTTTTCAAATATGTTTAATCTGATGCTGTGGTGTTTTTTATATGGTGATGATGTGTGCTAAATAAAATAACCCGCAGCGGCAACAGATAAACAGAAGAAAATACAAAAGTGTGTCAATGGCGCTAAACAATTGCACGCTATGCCAAATAGAATTCAAACGTATGGAAAAAAGTGTTAGTTGTTTTATATGTGGAAATGGATATCATGCAAAATGTTCCGGACTACATGATGACACTGCTAAAAAAATACAGGACAATATTATTAAGTATGTCAAATACATTTGTAAATATTGTGAAAAATTTGAATATGGGAAACATCTAAATGAATTATATGAAAGACTGGATTTATGTATTGAAAAAATTGAAAAACAAAATGAAACTATTAATGAATTGAAAGAAATGATTGTTACAGCAAACTATGATGGGGATAATAAAGATAAGAAAAAGTACAGTGAATGCTTGAAAGATAATAATGATACTCTCTTGATTAAGCCTAAAAAAGTAACACAAAAATCACAAGAAACACAAAAAGAAATAAAAAATAAAATTAATCCGGTAAGATTAGCTGTAGGAATAGAGAATATAAAAAACATTAGTAAAGGAGGTGTAGTAATTAAATGTAGTGATAATACATCCAAGGAGAAACTTAAAGAAGAAATGGAAAAAGAAATATAAATATCAAGTGTTGGATACAAAACTGAGAAATCCGAAAATTATCATAACTGGAGCCGAGAAAGAAATTATTGATGAAGATAACGATACTACTTTAAAGTCAGTCTTGGAGCAGAATTATTTGAGTACATGTGACGGCATCTTGGAAGAAAATGTTAAAGTTGAAAGAAAGAATATAAATAAAAATAAAAATAACTACGGTAATATTATATTAAATGTGGATCCACAAATGTTTACTAAAATATTGAAACTAGGAACTTTAAATGTAGGATGGAGAAAATGTAAAGTATAGGTACGAATACCTAAATATTATAAGATGTTTTAAGTGCTCTGGATATGGTCACTTTGCTAAAGAGTGCAGGAATAACGAAATATGTGGTAAATGTGCAGAAGAACATAAAACAAAGGAATGTCAAAATGAAATAGGTAAATGTATTAATTGTACGAAAGTTTCTGAAAAGCTTAATATAAAGATCGACAGCAGCCATTCTGCATATGACTTAAACTGCCCATACTACACAAGATTACTAGAAAAAGAAAGAAACAAAGTAAAATACATATAGCAATCAAAGCAGGATTACTCTCACAAAAAAAGACAAATTACTGTTTTTAATTGTCAGGGATTTCTAAATAATAAAGATTTGATAGTTGATTTAATAAATCGGTGGGAGCCGCTAATAATAGGGTTAGTTGAAACCCACGTTGATAAAGATGTAATAGATAAAGAAATAGCCATAGATGGTTATGAAACGATAAATGCGACAACGAATAATAGAAGAACGGGTGGCATATTAGTATATACTTATAAAGAAATACTTGTATTATGACGTAAAGAATATTTTTGTTTGTGAGTATCTGTTGAGAAAAAAATACATAATCAAAAATACTTGTTAACATTTATTTATCACCCACCACAAAAATTGGATAATATATTTATAGAATATCTTGAAAATCTGGTAGATAACATATTTGATTTCGATGGAATCATTTTAATAATGGGTGATTTCAATATTGATTATAAGAGAGATACGTATTACAGTTTGAAGATTAGAGACATCTTATATAGAGCAGTTCTGTATCAAGTTGTATCGGTACCAACAAGGATTACTAATACTAGTGAAACAATTATTGATTACGTTGTAACTAATAGGAGAGACATTACCTTTGAGGTTCACTTGACACCTAAAATTAGTGATCACAATATTTTGACCGTTGATACACAAGAGCTAATGAATACGGAACATATAAAAACGTTTAAAATTAGAAATTATAAGAACTACAACATTAATGCCTTTCATGATAGGATACTAAGTTGTGAGTGGTCGAATAATACTAGTGAGGTGAATATTTTGGCTACACAATGGTTAATGACAATTGAGGCAGCAGTGGAGGAATTATGTCCAATCATTGAAATAACCCTAAGGTCTGGCTTTCCAAAAAATAAATGGATAAACGCAGAAATTATACAAGAAATGAATATAAGAGATAATAAATACAAACTTGCAGTGATAACCAAAAATGAACAACATTGGGAAGAATATAAACGCAGTAGAAACAAGGTCACGGGATTAATTAGATCAGAAAAAGAAAAATATTTTGTAAGAGTATTAGACAATAATAAATATAATCACAGAACATTATGGAAGAACCTTAAAACCCTTCTTCCTGGGAATAATGAATTATGTGACAAAGCAATAATTTTTGACGACAAAGAAATCAGTAATAGCTTCGAAATATGTGAAAATTTCAATAAATATTTTGTGACGAGTGTGGATGATATTGTGGCTGCTATACCAAAGAAAGTAGGTTTGGTGCATAACGACAATACCGGTAGTTATGATAACGGGTTCTGTAATTTCGAAAACATCACAATGTATGAATTAAAGAATATATTAAAGGAACTCAACAATACAGGAGATGCAGCTGGAAATGGCATTAACACATCCTTGTTGAAAGATGCATGTCTAGTAACTGCGAATAGATTGTTAGATGTATTAAATCAATCACTAAAGAGTGGAGTATTTCCTGAAGGATGGAAGACATCATACATTATACCAGTGCCAAAGGTGAATGGGTCACGAAAATGCGTGGAGTTTCGCCCAATAAATACAGTGCCGGTGTATGAGAAAGTCTTAGAACGTGCAGTAAAAAATAGACTTAGTTCGTATTGTAATGACAATAATATAATAAGCAAAGACCAGTCGGGCTTTAAAGAAGATCATTCATGTGAAACATTATTAGTGAATTTAATTGATAAGTGGTTAAAATAACTGGATAAAGGTAACACTATCTTAGCAGTCTTTTTGGATTTTCGTAGAGCCTTTGAAACAATAAATAGAGACACTTTAATTAAAAAACGGGAATCAATAGGTGTAGGTGGTACAGTTCGAAATTGATTTTCTAGCTATTTAAATAATAGGACACAAATAGTAAAATATAATAATAGTGTACCAAGTGCGATAGAAACTAGGTATGGGGTGCCCCAGGGAACTGTTTTAGGCCCCGTTCTATTCAATATTTACGTGAATGATATGTCGTCGAGTGTCGGCCGCTGTGACGTGTGTATGTTCGCGGATGATACAATGCTCTGCGTATCGGGCGCTGATATGGAAGATATGGTTAAAGTGATGAATGAAGAACTGGAAGCGTTATATATATGGCTATGTAGAAATAATTTAAGTATAAATATTGATAAGTCCAAGTTTATGTGTATTGGAAGTAGACATAAATTACAACACAATGATAAAGATAAGATAAAAATACTAATTAATAATGTTGAATTAGAGTCAGTAACACAAATAAAATACCTTGGCATAATAATTGATGAAAATTTAAATTTCAAAAAACATTTAAGCTATGTAATAAGTAAGATATCTAAAAAAGTAGGGTTTTTAAATAGAATAGGTAAAAACTTGTCAAACTATGTTAAACTTATGTTATATAAATCGCTTATAGCACTACACTTTGAATATTGTTCAACAATTCTGTTCAATGCAAAGCAAAATGAGATACAACAATTACAAAAACTACAGAATAAATGTATGAGAGTAATACTGAAATGTAGTAAATATACACCCATACAGATAATGTTGGGTGCACTACAATTAATGAACATTAGACAGAGACTAGCATATAGAGTACTCGTTTTTATACATAGAACTAAGTTAGGTCAGGCACCTTCATATTTAACGGATAAGCTAGTACAAGTAGGAGATACGCATAGTTATAGCACACGTAATGTTAAAGACTTTTATATAAGTAGATATCAACGAAGTCAAACAACAACAAGTGTATACGTTGATGGTTTGAAACTTTATAATACATTACCCAATAGGTAGTTTAAAAGAATGTAATAGACTAAGTTTATTTAAGACGTTGGCTTATAAGCATATACACTTGAATTATTGACTTTAGAAGTTGGTTTGTAACACATATATCAAATTAAGATGTTATATTTGAACATATATTTATCATGTATACATAATAGCAAATTGATAAATAAAGACATTATTATTATTATAAAATTTAATTCTTTTAAGAGAGTGTAATTTACGAAAATACTCTCAGTTATACTTTAACAATATATGTATAATTGTAATAAAAATAAAAATATTTTAAAGTTACTATAACCACCTGGTATGATATCAGCATTTAACAGTTGAAATTACGCCCCTAGTATCAGGTAAGCTGAAAAACGAGGTGGTATATCAAATGTATCAGGGGTAAAATAAAATATATTATCTCCTCGCTCTTCTTCTTGCTAAATAAAATCTGTCTAAACATACTTAAGGAAGGAAGGCATTATCAACCGCGATTCCGTTCATAATTAAGATTACCTTAAATACAGAGAATAATTATTTTTCAAATTTAAATTCTTTTACGAAACTGCAATTTACGAAATTTATCTCCGTAATTAGTCTACATTTGAAATTTCGTCCGTAGCATCAGGGCAGCAGAAAAGCGAGGAGGTATATCAAATATATCAGGAGTAAAATTAAATATATTGGCGCCATCTGCACAATAGTAGCTGGACTATATCCTAAATATAGCTACTATTGTTAATATCGAATTCTATATTGTTTTACTCCTAATACATGTGAATATAGAATTCTATATTCACGATATAGTGTGGCTACTACTTTGAAGATGTCGCCATATTTACTTTGTTTTACTCCTAATACATTTGATATACCTCCTCGCTTTTCTGCTACCCTGATACTACGGACGAAATTTCAAATGAATGTGCAGTGTTTCGGCTTCAGTTACTTGAAATATTCTTTCTTGACAGACTAAAAAAAAGTCTGTCTAGACAAAATTTAGACATTATCTGCCGCCCCGATTCCGTTTATAATTAAAATTACCTTAAATGCAGATAATATATTTTTTTAAATTTAATTCTTTTAAGAGAGTGTAATTTACGAAAATACTCTCAGTTAATACTTTAAGAATATATGTATAATTGTAATAAAAATAAAAATATTTTAAAGTTACTATAACCACGTATGACATCAGCATTTAAGAGTTATGCCCCTAGTATCAGGTAAGCTGAAAAACGAGGTGGTATATCAAATGTATCAGGGGTAAAATAAAATATATTATCTCCTCGCTCTTTTTCTTGCTAAATAAAGTCTGTCTAAACCTAATTAAGGTAGGCATTATCAGCCGCGATTTCGTTCATAATTAAAAATTACCTTAAGTGAAGAGAATAATTATTTCTCAAATTTAAATTCTTTTACGAAACTGTAATTTACGAAATTTATCTCGGTAATTAGTCTACATTTGAAATTTCGTCCGTAGTATCAGGGCAGCAGAAAAGCGAGGAGGTATATCAAATATATCGGGAGTAAAATTAAATATATTGGCGCCATCTGCACAATAGTAGCTGGACTATATCCTAAATGTAGCTACTATTGTGAATATAGAATTCTATATTGTTTTACTCCTAATACATGTGAATATAGTAATCTATATTCACGATATAGTGTGGCTACTACTTTAAAGATGTCGCCACATTTATTTTCTTTTACTCCTAATACATTTGATATACCTCCTCGCTTTTCTGCTACCCTGATACTACGGACGAAATTTCAAATGAATGGGCAGTGTTTCGGCTGAGTGTAATTTACAAAAATACTCTCAGCTAATACTTTAACAATATATGTATAATTGTAATAAAATTAAAAATATTTTAAAGTTACTATAACCACCTGGTATGATATCTTAGCATTTAGCAGGTGAAATTTCGTCCCTAGTATCATGTAAGCTGAAAACGAGGTGGTATATCAAATGTATTGGGAGTAGATACTACTGTGACGGCCCGTGATTTTTTTTTTGGAACGAGAGGGCACCGGGGGTCTGAGTGTTTAATATCAAAAATTAAGTACAGACAAAAAATAAACTCAATATGCTATTTAATTAACTTGTTTGAAAATAAAATCCATCCGCCGTTCCTTACGATCAGCAGAATGATTAATAACTCATTCATTGAAGTTTGGTGTTTGTCAGTAATTGTTTTTCAATGGAACACATTGCTAAGGCACAGTAGTATGCTTTCCTGCATGGTATTTCTAGAAAATGTTTTTATTCTCTTCAAAGTAGAAAAACATCGTTCACTCGATTTTTTCTATTTTGCACGGCCCCAGAGATTCGCAAAATAGCAGAAGACAATTTACAAAATCTTTCGCCAACATAGTCTCGATATATTATCAATAACAAACTTTTATAACAGTTGTACTATTCAACCTTGGAAGTAAATTACAATAGTAGCATCAGAAAACTTATCATCCAACTCTGCTTAACAATTTATATTGTTAATTAGTAAATAAAAGGTTAGCATGTGTGCTTTTTATTCTTTGTACAACTTCTATTGCACATGTTTGTTACATTAAAGGCTTACATTTTGACATTTAAATATAATTTGGTTCCATTTTTTTTTTTTGTTACCAACGTCAAAACAACAAAATTAGCGTGCGATAAAGAAATACTTTTGCAACCAAAACGGATGTCGTAAAGTGAACTTTATAGCACCATAATAGAAAAAAGCATTTTGCACATTACACACACACAACCAGTTTGATAAACTGTAAGAGCTTCTGTTGAATTTTCTCGTCACGGTTTTATTAGTTTTCAAACTGTGATCTTCTATTTTAATCAATAAATCTGGTCTAGGGAGACCTAGATTTTTTAATTCTGTCTTAATGTTACTAACGCAATTCATAGTTGCATTTGCATCGATAGAAATTACAACATACACTCACCGTTGTATATTACATACTGGACCGCCACCCGGACCCGGCACCATAGAGTAGTGCCCCGCCGCCTACATATATTCGCGCGCTACCCGCGCCAGTTTCATCGCTCGATTTCTAATACAGCTGTATCCGTTTTTTTTAGAGAGTACAACATAATTAATTAATATTTGCGACAACGGAAGCATATTGAAAACAATATGACAATATACTGTAATAAGTAATTGAAGTGGTTCAAACTAATAATGGTGCTATTAGTGGTAACAAATCTACAAAATAATGAATAAGAAATGTATTGGTAAATTTTGTATTGACACTTAACAAAATATACTCAAAAACTCGTTACCACACTAATGCATAAAAAGCTAAATACCTATTTTGACACCTCTGTCGTCATAATCAGTTGCACTGACTAATAGAAATCGCGTTGTTTGTATACCGTAACGCAAACAGAACGGTATAAAGATAACTTGGTGAAATTAAAAAAAAACTTTTTTTGAAGTGTAAACTTCTTTAGGCGTGTTGCGCTGATTGTAGGCACTGAACAAGACTGACTGTAACGCTCGGATATGTAACGCTCGTTCCGCTAAGGGAACAAGATAAATAAATATATCGTATAGAGGTATTTAATTTCAATTAAATTGAAATTTAAATGAATAAATAAACTCATGTCCCCGAGCAGATTCGAACCCGAGCCGAACGGGTATGATCAATGTATGACGCCGGCACGTTGCATCAGACCAACGCGGGACACGTAATCGATTATTCATATCGTCTATTTATACATATACATACGTCACTGCTATACTCGTTCGGCGACCGTTACATGGGAGAGCATGACGCATCAGTCGTATAATACGTTACTAAATATTATACGCGTGTGTACATGTGTAAATGTAATAAATGTACGAATATGTTTTATTTAATACGTTAATGAAATATTATACGCGTCTATTTCGTATTATTAACCTCGCCTTGATGAAGTTTACACTTCTGCTGTGTGGTTTTAAGCACACTCATTCTTCTTTTTTGTAATAATGCCGGAAGAGTTTTTTGAAAATTGACGTATGAATGTGAAATTTTAGATGCGGGGGTGTGTTAGGTCGCCGATCACAATTCCAAAGTCAAAATGTCAAAAAACAAAATGGCGGACGAGTTTTTTGAAAATTGACGTATGGATGTGAAATTTTAGATACGGGGGTTTTGGACGTCGCCAATCACGATTCCAAAGTCAAAATGTCAAAAAAAAAACAGAATGGTGGAAGATTTTTTTAAAAATTGACGTATGAATGTGAAATTTTAGATACGGGGGTGTCTGTATTATTAACCTCGCCCTGATGAAGTTTTCACTTCTGCCGTGTGGTTTTAAGCACACTCATTCTTCTTGTTTTGTTACTACGAGATAGAACATGGATATCAGCAAATATACCGAGATTGAATAAAAGTGAAAGTGAAAGTAAAAAAATCTAGGCGCACTTAAAGTCTCAATGTTTAGATTATTGTGTAATGAAAAAAAGTGTTATCATTGTGGTACCTATCTATGACATAATACTTGGTATTCTATTTTTCTTAATTAAACATGCTGATTTGTGATTTATACGATTAATATGTAATCTTTCAAGAGCGATTTGCCGTCAGCACATTGTTTTAGAAAAGTACGAATTGCGGTGCACAGTTGTGCTGCATACCTATATTGCATCAAATGTAGGTTGCATCAATAGTTAATTATTTTGAAACAGCACATGTAAGACAGAACTGGGTATGAAGTAGATGGGGTCATATTTAGAACAAAACGATTAAAACACTCGGTTTACTTCGATTTGCAGATTTATGCAATTCATTATAAGAATTCGCTTAATCATTCTATTACTTTCTTATACGTAGTATAAGGAAGTATTGTGATGAAAATTTTCAACCTCGAGATTTTTGCAGATGTCCACGTTTTGAGGTCCCCTGAAACCGAAAAAGTGGTTTTAACTTTACTGTCAAGAGTACAAAAGTATTTAGAGTTCGTTTTCAAATATTTTTTGTATAATTTTTTTTTTTTATAACTCGGTTTTACAACGTTCGTCGTCTTCCGATTTCCAATCTCCACTCGTTTCTATTCGCCCACAACTCGTCATCCAGACCCCTAAGCCTCATTTCGCTGTCTATTCCTTCTCTCCAGCTCCTCCGTGGTCTTCCTCGTTTTCTTCGCCCATTTGGATTCCATTGTATTACTTGTTTAGGTAGTCTTTCGTTCTCCATTCTCTGCACATGCTCGTTCTCTTCTTGATCTCCCCGCTGCTCTTCTCCAATAATCCATTTCCGTAGCGGACAGCATTTTCTCTGTTCTGTCCTTGATTGGCCAAACCTCTGAACTGTACGTAACAATACTCTTTACTATGGTGTTATACATGAGCTTTTTGTTCTGTTTCGATATACTCTGGTCCCAGAGTATTCCATTTATTAAGGTTATCGCTTTTCTTCCTTGTACATTTCGGTCTTTTATACTGCCCTGTTAAACATAGAAGTCGTAACTGACAAAATTATTGTTTCAAGATATTTCACATTTAGTAAAATTTGTAATGCCACCAAATGTGAGTATTTTATTGAAAACTGAATGTAACATTTCCTAAGCTGTTACAAAGCAAAATCTTATAGGCCAAAGCATCTTTTCAACATGCAAGCAGAAATTAGAGTTTTGATAGATACGACATTTATTACTAACATTATACCAGGGTTAGCAGAGTACGGAAAAAGCATATCTACACAAAACTTAATCAACTTTATTAAAAAACTATTAACTCTATTACAAAAACAAAGAAGTATTACAAAATCCAAATGTATTCTTATTGCATATCAAAAACAGTCATTAAATTTAATCATCTAAATCTCGAACTTCGGTTGAAATTCCTTATTTGCAAAACCCTTCACTCACCAAGCAGAAAATACAACTTACCACAAAAATATCTCAAAAGAGTCAAGGAACTCTTATTGTTTAAATTTATTTCACAAAAAATTACTAGCTAAAACTGACACCTCTGACATCACAGGAACACAAAATATTGAGGTTAGAATAAGCTTAGTACTGTTACTGTAAATTGTCGTAAGTAACAAGTTGTTAAGGGAATTTGTCGTAACTGCGTACTGTTTTTGTAGTTACGTCATATACTTCTAATTTTGTCAGATACGACAAATCAAATTAACAAATACAGCAGTTTTGCAGATACGTCAAAAGATTGTATGCATATATAGGCTATACAAGTCGTAGATACGACTTGGAGTCTTAACAGAGTGATAGATACATCAGTAATGAAGTTGTAGACGCCCTAAGCTGAAAACATGAAAAAATGTAGATACGACTTCTATGCTTAACAGGGCAGTATAGCTCTGTCTAGTGTTCCGTCCGCTGTTATTTTTAGCCCCAAGTACTTGTACTCGTCACAAGACTTAATTCGCTGTCCCGTATTTAGTACTAGATCTTGTTTTATTCCACCAATGCACATATACTCTGTCTTTTTTATATTGACCTCCAAACCCCACTTTTTGTATTCCTTTATCAGTTTTCGAGTCATATATTCCAAGTCGTCATACTCCTCGGCCACTACAATTTGATCGTCGGCGAAACATAAGGTGTATAAAATGGTGTCATTTAATGGAATTCCCATGTTTTGGCATTTTCTTTTCCATACTTTAAGGACTTGTTCTAAATAAATCTTGAAGAGCGTTGGCGAAATACAACAACCTTGTTTAAGACCTTTATTCACTTGGAACCCTTTTGTCAGTCTTTGTTTTATTTTGACTTTTGCTTCACTATTGTCATACAACTCTTTAATTGCTTTAATTAACTGAACGCTTATGTTTGTATTCTCCAAAGCCTTCCAAAGTAAATTAAGTGGTACGCTGTCGTATGCTTTTTGTAAGTCTACGTATAGTAAATGCAACTCTTGTCCATATGCCATTTTCTTTTCGATAACTAGATAGATAAATTTTAAAACTCTATAATTTGAAACGCTCATACGTATATGAAAGTCGTGTGGTGGCCACACCTCATTTTTTTAAAAGCTTTAACGTTTGCATCATATTAGTCTTGAACGGATATAATTTGGGGAGTAGGTGTGCGTAGCAGTGGCGGCTTCTCAGGGTGGGCAAGGTGGGCACTGCCCACTCTAATTTTTTAGAGCTTTTTGATCGGAACACTGTGCGAATTGTAAATAATTTCTGTTTATTTACAGCCGTCTTTATATAGGGTTGCGATTATGTATGGATACAGCTAAATATTTTGAAAACGGTTTATTGGAACTCGCTGAAATTTGGCACACTGTTAGAAGGATTTAGAGTACATTATTTGAGATGTTCTCCAGTTTAACATCGTCATTCGTTTTGTAGATACAAGACTAACTTGATGTTTTTTAATTAGCACGGGGGGTCGAATGTAAAATTTTTGAAAAGATTACTCTTTTCTCTATTCTACATCCCTGAATAGAGAAAAGAGTAATCTTTTCAAAAATTATAATTAAATGAAGTGATGGAAATCTCTTGGTGAAACATGTCGAAATATAAGCAAGTAATAACAAAAAACACACTTGGTATTGTTTCACAAATAAATATAATTAAATACTCTATGTACATTTCGCCTTGCGGCATCGTCAGGAGTTCTCGAGAAACTAAAGTAAAATTTAATATACTGTAACTACCTACTTCTAACAAAAATGTAAATAAAAATGTACAAAAATAGAAAATTATGAAAAGGTCATGGCTTATCTGGAAAGACCGTTTTTACAAGGCTAGGGTTTATTAGCGGTGAATTTATGAGTTCTGTTTGTTCATTAAGAACATTGCCTGGTTGTAAAAGTAAATTTCTTTTATAAAATAACCTTCTAGAACATCCATTTTTTTACTTTTATTTAAACTATACAGTACTTCTAAATTGTCTATTGAAAATTGATGTCCCGTGTCTAAAACATGGTTAGCTACACTTGAATTTTCATAATTTAATTTAACGGCTCGCATATGTTTTGAGAATCTTAATTTGAAATTTCGCCCTGTTTGACCTATATAAAATTTACTACAATCACTACAATTAATTCTGTAAATTCCTGATTTGTTTAGTTTAGGATTCGCTGTTTTATTATTCGTTAATTGACTGTTTAAAGTGTTATTATTATAGAAGGCTATTTTAAAATCCAGTTTCTTTAAAACATTACTAATTTTCATACTTATACTACCTAAATATGGAATTTTAACCCATTGTTTTAATGTCAAGTCCTGGGACGGGGGAAATGCTGATTTTAATGTAATTGATTTGTTCATTCTATTGACTAATTTATCTATTAGAGATGAGTTATAACCATTATTTTGTGCAATTATTTTAATAGTTTTTAATTCTTCATTAAAGTTAAATGTGTTCATCGGTACTTTCAATAGTCTATAAATCATTGAATTAAACGCAGCATGTTTGACGTTAGTGGGATGATTGGAGGTATTTGGTATCAACGTATCGCAAAAGGTAGGTTTTCTAAAAATACTGTAATCTAACTTGTTGTTACTAATCTGGATTTTTAAATCAAGGAAATTTAAAGATCGATCAGGTGCTTCTTTCTCTATAGTGAATTGAATATTATTATTAATTTTATTAAGTTGTACTAAAAAGTTATCTAGCTGTCTATCTGAACCTGACTACAAACAGAGAATATCATCCACATATCTAAACCATGCTGATACCGGTGACGTATTTGTCCTGTATTTATCAAACAAGTTAAAATAGCCTTCTATAATAATAACACTTTAAAAAGTCAATTAACGAATAATAAAACAGCGAATCCTAAACTAAACAAATCAGGAATTTACAGAATTAATTGTAGTGATTGTAGTAAATTTTATATAGGTCAAACAGGGCGAAATTTCAAATTAAGATTCTCAGAACATATGCGAGCCGTTAAATTAAATTATGAAAATTCAAGTGTAGCTAACCATGTTTTAGACACGGGACATCAATTTTCAATAGACAATTTAGAAGTACTGTATAGTTTAAATAAAAGTAAAAAAAATGAATATTCTAGAAGGTTATTTTATAAAGGAAAGTTTACTTTTACAACCAGGCAATGTTCTTAATGAACAAACAGAACTCATAAATTCACCGCTAATAAACCCTAGCCTTGTAAAAACGGTCTTTCCAGATAAGCCATGAACTTTTCATAATTTTCTATTTTTGTACATTTTTATTTACATTTTTGTTAGAAGTAGGTAGTTACAGTATATTAAATTTTACTTTAGTTTCTCGATAACTCCTGACGATGCCGCAAGGCGAAATGTACATCGAGTATTTAATTATATTTATTTGTGAAACAATACCAAGTGTGTTTTTTGTTATTACTTGATGTAACACATGTCTGCAGTAATTTGCATAAAAACCGTATTTTTTTTTGTTCTTACGAATTCGAATTTGAAGAAAAGTAAAAGTAAGTTAGCTTTGAAAATGCTGCCATTAGACTTCTGTAATTTGCATTATATTCAAAAAATATGCTTGTGTCATATAATTAGTTTAAAAATGGTGCATTTAAGTGAAAGGGAGCGTATAGAAATCCTAATGATGGTTGGATATGGCGATAGAAGACGAAGTTGTGCTGGGGTCGTAATTCTTTTTAATGAAATTCAT
Source organism: Amphimallon solstitiale (assembly GCA_963170755.1). NCBI lineage: Eukaryota > Metazoa > Arthropoda > Insecta > Coleoptera > Scarabaeidae > Amphimallon > Amphimallon solstitiale. The sequence goes on along the minus strand of OY720682.1, from coordinate 79,973,346 downwards.
CCCAATCGACAGTCAGTCGATCTCTAGAACAACGGTTTCAAAAACTTTAAGAAGATTCAATGAAACTAGAAGCAGAAAAAATCGTGTAAAACCCGGACGACTGAAAGCTGTTACAAACGAAGAAGATTCTTTGAATATTATTTGACGTGGAAGAAAATCCAAAAATTTCTTTACACCAGTTGGCTCTAAATCATAATATGAGTAGAAGATTTATACACAATATAATGAAACGCGAAAAATATCATTCATACAAAATCCACCTGTTACAGGAAGTGAGCGAAGATGATTTTGACCGCAGAATCGAAATTTGCGAAACAATGATGAACAAAATAAATCAAGATGGTAACTTTATCAATCACATTCTCTTCTCTGATGAATCAACTTTTGTTTAAATGGGAATGTTAGTCGCCATAACTGTAGGTATTGGTCTGACAGAAATCAGCACTGGATGGAGTACGTTTATATGCAGTATCCCCAAAAAAAATATGTTTGGTGTGGAATTATTGGTCGGAATATTATTGGTCCTTTTTTAATTAATGGATTACCATTAAGAAGTTAAATTATTAACTTCTCAAAGATACTTACAACTTTTACAACAAAACATTGCTCCGAGAAATCTTCCCAAACTACAATAACCGATATATACCAGCAGACACCATATGGTTTCCCCATTTTGGTGGTGTAGAACGTCAGTATTTAAATAAAACGTTTCCTGATATATGGATAAGATGGAGGCGAACAATTGAATGGCAAGCTAGGTCACCTGATTTGACCCCATTTAATTTTTTCTTGTAGGGTCATTTAAAAAATCGAGTTTATTTAAACAGACTATTAAATATCGCAAATTTGCAAGAACGATTAGGAAAAGAGATTATCATGATTTCTCCTCATACTTTGATTGACACCTTGCAGAATTCATTACTGTCAAGAAGTTAAAGGACAGCATTTTAAGCATATTTTATAATATAAAATATTTATACAATTTAAACATTTTTTCCATTATTTTTAAAATGTAGTTCAATTTGCTACCCTCTTGTATGTAAATTATAAATGGCCAAGGCCCTAAACAAATTCGGTACCCAAATTCCAAGAAGGTAGTAAGTCAGACACCACCACGGTAATTAACCTTCTATTAAACTTTAGGAAGACGCTTGTCTATTAAATAATCACCAACTTATAACACTCAGTCTTACCTCTTACTTCCCCAAGGGTCGATGTTAAATATGGGAGTCAGCACTGCCTCCAGCTACAGTCAGAGAAGGGCGAGTTCGAACACCGTACTAAGTCGAAGGTTAAGTTGTCAGGGCGCCTATCCGTAAAAATATGCTAAGCCCAACAGATATTCAGACCCCGGACCAGATCCAATGTAAAACTCCCCAGGTGATATGAAAATAAGACCAACACACGCTCATTCAAACTTAACAAACAGTTTATTGAAATTTAATCTCAAATCTCAACAGCGTATTCCAATTACTGTACATATCCGGCTATATTATATAATCTTTGATTTTCAAGAGATATATAGAACAAAGGAAAAAAAACAGTGAAAAGTAAAACACAAGCGCAACTCAGTTGCCAGTATTAAATTCTGAAGGATTAATTAAAACTTAAATGGTCACCCAAGGTGATCCACAACTCAAAATTATCAATGACGTACAAATTACCTAATTTAAGAAATTCGAAATGGTGAACACAAGAAACAATCTTAAAATTAAAATTAATTAACCAACAATATTCTTACAAGCACACAGTTATAAGGCAACTTGCCGGAAGTCCCTCCAAAGTCGAACAGTTTGATCGTGAATTGCAACACGTCAACACAAAAATAAAACACTCTGTATACCAGAGGCAACCGACAATCTATTCGACATCAGAGTGCAGACTCTAAGTTATAAGTATCTAATTCTATTAAAAAAAATTAGCGCTAGTTAACTATGCTTTACATAAGGAAATGTGATTCGATTAAATTCAAAAATTTCTTACGAGATTGTACAAAAATAAATTATAATGGTTGACTAAATGCACTAAATAACAACTAAGAAGTTACACAAGACAGATGTGAGGCTACACTGCCCATACACATCCAAAATTTAGTTCAAATTCTGAGTTCAAAAATAAAAAGGCTACGTAACGTCTCCAAAAATGTCAAAGTAACCTCCAATTTGAGGTCACTATAATTAATAAAACTACGTTAATTTAATTAATTCAAAACATAAGGCTCATATGCCACAAGAAGTTAAAATAGGAAATTACGATGACTTATTTAATTAGCTAGGCCGGAAAATTGAAATTTAGTGTTCAAAGTACACGATATTGACATAAATTTTACCAAAACTGTTTAGTCAATAAACTCTACACTCTGGATAATATCAGAGAAATTTACACAGACACAGTACCTTAAAGAAAGTCACATCCACAGCTACCAAACATGATACCTTCTACGGATCCACACGTTACCAGAAATCTGCTCGCCTATCTTCGGCTAACGACATCTCAAGAAAATAGCGTATGAAGGCTTCAGAATTCCAATAATCTGTACCTTAAATATGTCTTCACCGCAAGATCCAGCAATAAATTTCCTGGCACCGTAAGATTACCATAGCACGTGGTTCTTAAATCTTAACCACAACAAAAGTGCTCAAATGAGGTCTAGGCCATGCACCACACTAACCGAGCAATTAGACAATTCCTAGCCAAGAAGAAAATATCCTCGCAAGATTCAATCAAAACGCCAAAATCCAATAATAACACTTGAGAAGTACTATAACATCCGCTTTTGTAAGCGATTACAGACGATAAACCTCCAAACTCTCCAACATTCTCAAGTAAAGCTAAGGAAATTGCTTCTGCTCTTGTGGTATTTAACCCTTCCTCGACGACCGTTAAAGTGCAAGAGAAAGACTCTAACATGTCAAAGCCCGACCATCAAACGGAACACGACAATTGCTCTAAAAGACCGAACGACCTAATCTGATATTTTAAACGTACGACAAAATGCAGGTTCAAATGACAATAGAAAAATGGAAAATAATTATAAATAACTTGTTACATAACTCTAGGCCCAAAAGAAGCACTAAAACTAAATTAGCAACAAATAAAGAAAACAAATTTATTAAATAAAACAACGTACGCCATCTACCCGTCAATGCATGTATACGCCACACACACCTGCGATAAGGCAGAACGCGTGCAATAGGAATCTTAAGCAAATCTACACCAGATGGCAGTAGTAGTAGGAAGATGACATAAATTTAATCCAAAATAAATTACATATTCCACGACAAACTAAAATAATCCATTAAAGGATAAAATACAACAAAAAAAAATTGTAACAAATTTTAATAAAGTGCGTTATTTTTATTAATTTTGGTCGAAGTGAGGTTGTTTACAAGTGACGACAGATTAAAAACATCATTTCAAAAGCTAACTTACTTTTACTTTTCTTCAAATTCGAATTCGGTTTTTATGAAAATTAAGGCGGGCATGCGTTAAGTCGCTGAATAAAGAAAAGAACACTCGAGCCCCATGCTATTTAAAAAACATCAAGTTACCCTTGTACCTCGGAAACAAACGACGATGTAAAACTGGAGAACATCTCAAATAATGTAGTCTAAATTCTTGTAACAGTGTGCCAAATTTCAGCCAGTTTCGATAAATCGGTTTCAAAATATTTAGCTGTATCCATACATAATCGCAACCCTGTATAATAATATTACGCGCCTTAAATTACACTGGTCAACAAAAAAAGAAAAATTGTTTGTTTCCTGTGATTTTTTTGTTTCCTGTGATTTTTTTTGTTTCTATCTCAAATTGATGCGTACTTTTTAAATAAGGCAACAATTTTCCCTAACAGCTTTTGTTTTTAAGTTATAGCTAATTACCCTCATTTACTATTTTTACTTAGATTTTCGTTTTTCATTGGACACTAAAATATATTTTGTTGTTGTTTTAGATATGGCTTCGTCAAGAAAATGTTGTGTGCTTAATCCAGATTGTTTTTGGTATATTTGTGGTGAATATATATTTAAAAAGTATCGAAAATCTATATCGGATTTTGTGAAAACTGCCTATCATCAATATTTTAAAATAAAATTGTGTAATCAGGACAAGACATGGGTTCCTCATATTGTATGCCAGAAATGTGTGGTATGTCTACGGTTATGGTCCAGTGGACTTTTTCCGCTGGACCATAACCGTAGACGTATACCACACATTCATGTTATGCAATAATGTTCGTAACACCCATGATTTGGCGAGGAGCTCAAAACCATCATGACGACTGCTACTTTTGCGTTGTGAAAATAAACGAAATTAACCCTGGAAATCGAAGTAAATGGTCATATCCTAACTTATCTTCTGCTCAACAACCTCTATTAAAATCACGAGAGGTGCAACCCAGCACGTCTAAATCTGCAGATGATCCAAATCTCTGTGAACCCGAACGAAATACATCAAGTGAAGACTCTGATCCAGACTACAAATTTAGCTTTTCAGAACCTGAACGATTTAATCAGAAAGAACAAAGTGACTTAGTAAGAGATCTGAACTTACCGAAAGAAGCTTCTCAAATTTTAGGATCTCGTTTAAAAGAAAAAAAATTGCTTACTCCGGAAACCAACATCACATTTTGTCGTACCCGAGAAAAAACCTGTTACCGTATTTTGCTCAAGAGAAGGATTTAGTCTATTGTAACGATGTTGGTGGTATTTTGCAACAATTGGGTTTAAAAAAGTACCAACCTAGTGATTGGCGTCTTTTCATAGACAGCAGCAAAAGAAGTTTAAAGTATGTTTTGCTTCATAACGGTAACAAGTACGGATCCATACCTATTGCACATTTGACGACTTTAAAAGACGAATACGCAGATGTTTCTAAGGTTATGGAAAAAATTAAGTATCAAGAACACAACGGGCTGATTTGTGTTGATCTAAAAATTTCTTTTAGGTCAACAAGGGGGGTACACAAAGTTACCTTGTTCATGTGTCTCTGGGACAGTCGTGACAAACAACACCATTGGTCACAAAAAGTTTGGCCAGTGCGAGAATACCTAAAAGTTGGTACAAAAAGTGTCATAAACGTGCCTTTAGTTTGCCGAGACTGCATCATACTTCCACCACTTCATATTAAAATCGGCATAATGAAACAGTTTGTGAAGGCGCTTGACAAAAGTGGTGAATGTTTCAATTTTCTTTCATGCAAGTTTCCAGAATTAAGTACAGAAAAATTGAAAGCTGGTATTTTTGATGGGCCACAGATTAGGCAACTCGTGAATGATCCTAATTTTATCAAATCAATGACTGAAGTCGAATCCAAAGCTTGGAATTCATTTGTTTTGATTATGAGTAATTTCCTAGGCAAAAAGAAATCTGACGACCATGTCGAGCTTGTCGAGTGCATGCTATTGAATTTGCAACAGCTAGGGTGCAACATGAGCATAAAAATCCACTTCCTGCACTCGCATTTAGACCGATTTCCAAAAAATCTGGGTGATTTTAGTGAGGACCAGGGTGAAATATTTCATAAGGATCTTTGGACAATGGAAGAGGGTTATCAGGGAAGGTGGAACTCACATATGATGGCAGACTACTGCTGGAGTTTGCAACGAGATCTACCTAAAGTCGTTCATTCAAGAAAATCTTATAAAAGATCGTTTGATAGTTGCCGATAGACATTTTTTTAACATATTATGTATTAATTTTTTGTATTTTTTTGACAAAATAATAAAACTGTATATTTCAAAAAGTAAAGCTGTTAGCACAGTTCCAGTATTTTTTTCATAGTAAGGGCCATATAAATACCCAATAACAGAAAAAAAAAATAAAGGAAACAAGGATTGTGTTGACCAGTGTTATTATTGCTTTTTCTTTAAACCGTTACTTTCTTTTTTAAATCCGTTATCTATTTTATCAAGTAAAAGCTTCGTTTTGCAGCATAGTTTACTTGATACTTCAAGAAAATGGTCAACATTTTTGTTAGTAGTATTATTTCTTATACTTGCTCTGTGTTTATTTATAATTTACCAAACTCATTTAATAGCAAAAGTTGCATGCGGCAGTATTGAGTTATTATCCTAAATTTTGCTTTTCTTAAAGGGAAAATCATTAAGTTTTCTTTGCTTCTGAACTACTTGTAGTGTAGAGATTAATAAGAAAGCTTGATATCTTTACCATCAATAATTTTGTTAATCATTTTATTCAAATTTTATCGGCGCCCGGCCGATGTATAACTGAATCAGTCCGGATTTACACGCACACCAGTATAACTTCGATACCTTTAAGAGTTAATTTAAATCTTTACTTTTGAATCGACCTGTAAATAATTTCTGTCAATTTCCAGCCCTCTTTACATAATAATACTACGCGCATTAAATTATTATTTCTTTTTCTTTAAACCGTTACTTTTTTTTTAATTAGTTATTTACAATTACTTTTCGTCTAAGCTGTCGTACGCTTCCAATAAGACATCAACGAATTTATTAAACAGAAGAAGATGATGATGATGATGTCTTCTTACTCTTATTAAAATAATAGTTATTTAATATATATATATATATAATCTGATCGTACTCATTTTTAGAGTAGCACATTGACCTAATAATCATAACCATTAAAACGTCCTTATCTATTAATAATTTCTTTTCTATACTCCATATATAACCTATATACCTATATATAACAGGTAATTCATACTGACGTGTAGGTACACAATATGTAATACAATACATCTTCCTATTGTTATCATTATCATTTATCTAACTAATCGGAATTTTGTCATGAAGTGATACAAAATAAAAGAGTTTCTTAATTATCAGTTATACTTAGACGCACATATATATATATATAGATGTTTGTGTATTTGTATGTGCTACATGTAAATTAATAGTGAATCTGCTAGAACAGGTCATCAATAGTTTTGCTAAATATGAATGTGAGTACATTTTCTGTGATTAAATATTTCCTTACTTTTACATACTTGAAATAAGATCATATCGTAATACAGTAATTAATATATAGGTTTTAGAAATATTAATTTAAAGTTTATATATAATGTGCAATAAGTCTTCCAGTTAATTTGTGACCAATAAACTCCTTTTTATTTTAGTTGTAAGAGTGGTCGACTAATATTTTTCAAAATATAAAGAAAGGTTATTAGAAAAGCTACGCGATGATAATCTTTTTTATTATCCCCTTTTTACATAAAATCTGTTCTAAATTTTCATATCAGACATTGAGTATTTTTGACACTTTCATTGTATTTTTGACTATGTTGCGATATTTTACTATATAACACTTTCGGCTGTTATTTTGTGAAGATTTATGATACTAGATGTAAGTAAAATAAAACACTCAATTACCTTTGAATACCTTCATTTTATTTTTAATCACTATGTGACTGCAGTTTCAACATTTTACGTCATTATCAAACTAAAGTTACATGAATTGATGGCAATATATATATCTTATTTGGTAACATCTGAGACACACTACAAATTAAATACCTATTACTCTAGTCTATTTAAAATTGTTGATGTTTGGTTATAAAATTTCCCAAATCTCTTTTATTTTAATATACTGTTATAATAGGATTTAGACAATTTTAAATATAGGAGTATACAAGAGATCCAATGGGTCATTAAGAAATATTTCGTCTGATTTATTATTCGTTTTAAAAATTTTCTAACGCTTCTAAAAGGTTTAATTTTAATCCTGTGTAATGTAAAATCTTGATATTATTTTCTGAGAATCTGTGGTTATATTCTATTAAATGATTTGCAAAAGTTGAATCTGTTTTTTGTAATCTATAAGACCTTATGTGTTCTTTGATCCTTGTGTTTAAACTTCTGCCAGTCTGGCCTATGTATACTCCTTTACAATCATTACAAAATAGTTTATAGACCCCTGATTTGGCTAACTTATTTTGTGTATCTTTACCATTAAACAACACCCCACGTAATTTCTTATGTGGTTTAAATGCTACTACTAAATCTTTGTTATTTTTTTCAATAATTTTTTTTTATATTTTCAAAATAGGTTAGAGAGACATATTTACGGCTATTGGTTGTTTTTACATGAGGATAGATCTGATAAATTGTTTTTTTTTTAATTTAGCCGTTAAAACCCTATAATTCCAATATAGTGGATACGGTTTTAATAGCTAAATTAAAAAACAAAACAATTTATCAGATCTATCCTCAGGTAAAAACAACCAATAACCGTAAATATGTCTCTCTAACATATTTTTGAAACATTAGTGAAAATATAGGAAACATTATTGAAAAAAATAACAAAGATTTAGTAGTAGAATTTAAACCACATAAGAAATTACAAGGAGTGTTGTTTAATGGTAAAGAATTAGTCAAATCAGGGGTCTATAAACTATTTTGTAATGATTGTAAAGGAGTATACATAGGTCAGACTGGCAGTAGTTTAAACACAAGGATCAAAGAACATATAAGGTCTTATAGATTACAAAAAACAGATTCAACTTTTGCAAATCATTTAATAGAATATAACCACACATTCTCAGAAAATAATATCAAGATTTTACATTAAAGTGATAAAGGATTAAAATTAAACCTTTTAGAAGCGTTAGAAAATGTTTAAAACGAATAATATATGAGACCTAATATTACTTAATGACCAAACGCATCTCTTGTATACTTCTCTACTTAAAGTTGTCTAAATCCTATTTTAACAGTTCATATATAAAAATAAAAGAGATTTGGGAAATTTTGTAACCAAACATCAACAATTTAAAATAGATTAGAATAATAGGTATTTAATTTGTAGTGTGTCTCAGATGTTACCAAATAAGATATACAGTGTGACCAGTGAAGTCCGCATCATATGGGATATTTTTTATTAATAGATTTATTCTAAATTTGAGTTTGGCAACAATTTCTGCTTCGATCAAGTTGAAAATTAACCAAAAAAATAATAGTCACGTGATTCGCATTATCTGTCAAATTTAAATTTTTTTCCAAAAAAAATCAAAAGTGGGGTTATTTCTCGAAATATCGAAAAAAGTTATTAGAAAAAGTTTTTCTAAAAACAATTTTTAGCCCACATGCAAAATTTCAGCTACATAAGATAATCTAGATTTTTTGCTAATTTTTTGTAAATTGCACCACTCTTGCGAAATAAGACAACGCAACCTACATAAAACTTCTTAGTTTTCACAATGCTTTATTCCAGACACATTTTCTTTAAGGCAGCGCCATATTCAATGTGTGTTTTTCTACAAAATCCAAATAGGGCTATTAAAATTTGGTCACATGTGATGCAAAGTTTATTTGTTTTTGACCCTGTATAAGGTAACTTCATAAAATAACTATTTTTGAAAATGTAGTTTGTGTCTAAAAGTAATACACATTAATATTAATACAGACAAGTACACAGCATCACAAGTAAGGTCTGCATTAAGTGGAAAATAAATTTTCGTTTAACTTTACGTAAGTTAACTAGTTTCAATGATTTCATTTAAAACCCCTTTATTAAAATTTGTTATGGAGCTATGTTATAAAAAGTAAAAATAGTCTTTTATTATTTAAGTTCAGTTTCCAAAAAATTAACTAGTTTTGTACCTTACGATGATGCACCAAACACAAGTTGGCCGCAAAACAAATGATAAAAAAGATCAACAAGCCCTTGCTTTATTAATGACAGTCAAATCGCTTTCTGTTTGTCATAGTGGCTTTTAATTAATATTGCACATTAAATAAAAAAATGTTAACTGTACAGGAAAGAATTGAAATTGTATTAATATGTGGTGAAAACACAAGTCATCGTGTAGCGGCCAACATTTTTAATGAAAGGCATCCAGGCAAAAATGTGCAACAATCTACTGTGAGTAGGATTATGGTGAAATTTAAATCAACTGGATCGGTGGAAAGTTCATTTAAAAAACCTCACAATCCTATAAAACATAGTGAAGAAGTCCAATTAAATGTTTGCCTAGATATTGTGGAACATGGTCAAACTAGTATTAGACATGTTTCTCGCAGAACTGACGTTCAAAGAGAGAGTGTAAGGAATATTTTGCACAAAAATAAATTTAAGCCGTATAAACCTAAATTTATAAATACTCTTAAGGAACAAGATTTTGACATACGTTTGGGATTCTCTTTTTGGTACCAGGTGGAAAAAGAAGAAAATGTGTCCTTTCCGTTTCACGTTTTATGGACTTTCACTTCAAACGGCATTGTTAGCTCTCAAAATTGTAGATGGTGAGCTCAAGAAAATCCAAATTTTATAATAGAATGCAAGGACCAGTATTCCTTTAAAACTAATGTGTGGTGCGGTAGTTTAAACCAGCGATTCTTAACCTTTTTAAGCCGCGACCCAAATTTGAGAAATATGTTCATGTCGCGACCCAAAAAAAAGTCAAAATTTTTTCATTGCTTTATTTTAGATCGTATTTTTAAAAAATCTTCAATCCTACGATGATGATTGTTTTTAACTTACAAATTTTTTATTTATGTTTTTAATAATAAAGATAAACAAAAGTACTTTTCGATCCAAGGAAAATTTAATTAATAATCAAGTGTTTTTAATAATTTTTATTGATCAAATTAAAATATATTTATAACTTTTTGAAAATACTTGACATTTTAACTTATTCCTAAAAAAAAAGAAATATCAATACATATGTTAAGTCTTTTAAATTTTAAATGCAAGTCATACAGTTTTAATGAGAACCTTGTGCTTGAATACATTTTGAAAGATCTTCAAACCTCGGTTGAATGCTTGTCAAGGAGCACCTTATATCTATTTCAGGACTTAACTTGTTCCGGTAATTGCCGAAAAACCAGCCTCACACATATATGTTGTTGAAAAGGGCAATAATACTTTTAGGGCTTCTTTAACAATTATTGGCTTTTCGGTTTTTAATTTTAACCAGAAAGCACATAAAGATTCAGTGTTTTTGTAGAAATTGTATCGAAGTGCTTGATCACTTTGTATTTCTATTAATTGTTCTTGAAATTGATTAATATTAACAAATTCCTCATGCAAATCACTTACATCAAAATTAAATGGCATTCGAACCCAATTATATTTGAAAACATCGTCTGCAGGGAAATATCGATCAAAGTCTGCTATTAGTTTTTCTAAATGATTAATAATAATTTTCTGTATTTCAAAATCTGTGATATCAATATTATTGTCTTCAATAAGTAAATTAAGAGTCGGGAATGAAGCAAGTTTCTTTACTTCAACCTTATATCTCCATAATTTGAGTTTATTTTTAAAACATGTAATTTTTTCAGTTAATTCAATAATAGTATGATTACGTCCTTGCATAGACGTATTTAGATTATTTATTTCAAATAAAATATCTGACAAAGAAGCAACTTGAGTAATCCACTTCAACTCAGAGAATTTAGATGCTAATGGGTGTTTCCTTTCTCTCAAAAATAATTCGACTTCTGTCCGTAATGATAATACTCTTTGAACAGCTTTGCCCCGGGACAGCCATCTAACTTCAGAATAATATAATAAATGTTCGTATTCTGCACCAAATTCGAAACACAGTTCGCGGAAAATTCTACAGTTAAGAGCTCTTGATTTGATAAAATTGACTACCGCAACAATTTCATCCAAAACTATACATAATTCGGGTGATAATTTTTTTGAAGCAAGATTTTGTCTATATGTAACAAACAATGAATCGATATAATTTGTGGATTCATTTGTTTTGCTCTTGTCGAAAATCCCTTTTGAGATGCTGTCATGGCAGCTGCACCGTCGGTGCAAATACTGAAACACTGATTCCAATTTAATCCTTCTCCTTTAAAAAACGAATCGACCATAAGAAAAATATCTTCACCTCTAGTTGTTGTTGACATTGGTTTGCAAAATAAAATGTCCTCCTGTATATCTATTAAACCTGGATACCGCACGTAAACCATGAGTTGAGCATCTTTACTTACATCTGTCGTTTCATCCAGTTGAATACTAAATAAACCAGCAATTTTTATAGCAGAAATAAGTTGATTCTTAATATCAAATGACATATCATTAATTCGTAAACGAATTGTATCATTTGATAATGGTATCTTTTGTAATTTCTTTGAACTTTCATCTCCGCACATGATACGTGCCATGTCAATGGCAGCAGGTTTTATAAGTTTTTCAGCAATATTATGGGGTTTCTTTTGTCTTGCAATATGCCAAGCCACATGAAAAGAAGCAAGTGTAGCTTGTTTGGCAGAATTTATAAAACCACTACTACTTGGTGCATCCAAACGCTGTCTTTTTAAATGGGCTTCTTTTCTTTCGAAAAAAGTACGATCTTTTTCCTCAAAGGAAAAATTTTTATGTTTTGCATCAAAATGTCTTTTAAGTTTGTTCGGTTTCATCGATTCATTACTTAATATTTCACTGCACAACACGCATTGCGGCTTGTTCACTCCTCGATCATTAATGCATGTAAAACCTAATTCTAAAAATGCTTCCTTGTATTCACGTTTTGCCATTATTAGGGCGATTACAATTTTACAATACGCACTGCAGCTTGATCACTCCACTATTAATAATAAGACAAAATTTGTTTCTAAAATGCTTGTATTCACGTTTCACTGTTATTACACGTTTCACTGTTATTCACAACAAAATACACAACAGAAACGAGTTTTTGACAGAGAGCTTACTGAGTCTGCGCGCACGCAAAGCAATGGCGTGCGTATTACCAACACCTCCTAGAAGAGAAAGCCTCAGGACAGGAATTGGACGTCACTTCCGGAAGGCCATTCGCGAAGAGCGGTAAAACCGAAACATTGTATTAGGGAATAACTTGTATTAGGGAATAACTCTTCTAGGCGGTGTTGGTATTACTTATTATTTGGTGTATTACTAACTTTTTTGGTTCGACTCAGCGCGACCCAAGAAATATGCTTCGCGACCCAATTTTGGGTCGCGCCCCATAGGTTAAGAACCGCTGTTTTAAACGATCAAGTTGTTGGGCCTTATTTTTTTAGAGGCAATTTAAATTCTGAACTATACCTACGCTTCCTTAACACCGAGGTCATTGAAGTTTTGGACAATATGCCTATTAAAATAAGGCATAATTTGTGGTACCAGTGTGACGTTGCTTCCATCCATACTACAAGACGGGTTCAAGAACGCCTCTTGGAAATATTTAGGGGCAAAGTAATTGGGCGTAATATGGAGCAATACTGGCCGGCTAGGTCTCCGGATTTAACCCCACTTGATTTTTTCTTGTGGGGTTCCCTAAAACAAAAAGTTTACAAAGAAAAACCTTTCCGTAATGTTGATCATTTGGAAACGGTGATTCGAAACTGTATTTTAGAAATAAGGCCCCTTAGTATCAGAAACTCCATTAAAGATGTATCAAGAAGAACAATTGTTTGTATTGAACGCAATGGGAGGCACACAGAAATGTAATTTTAATTTTTAGGTTTTTCAAATTATGTTTAATTTAATATTCAAATACCAAAAATACATATTGTTATTAATTGAAAAGGTGGAATTTTAAATGCGTTTCATTTTTATAATGTATTATGATTATTTTATTAGAAAATTTGACTTTTCAATTAAACTATTTTCTTTATATTAATGTGTATTACTTTTAGACACAAACTACATTTTCAAAAATAGTTATTTTATGAAGTTACCTTATACAGAGTCAAAAACAAATAAACTTTGCATCACATGTGACCAAATTTTAATAGCCTTATTTGGATTTTGTAGAAAAACACACATTGAATATGGGGCGCTGCATTAAAGAAAATGTGTCTGTAATAAAGCATTGTTAAAACTAAGAAGTTTTATGTAGGTTGCGTTGTCTTATTTCGCAACAGTGGTGCAATTTACAAAAAAATTGGCAAAAAATCTAAATTATCTTATGCGGCTGAAATTTTGCATATGGGCTAAAAATTGCTTTCAGAAAACTTTTTCTAATAACTTTTTTCGATATTTTGAGAAATAACCCCACTTTTGAATTTTTTTTTGGGAAAAAAATTAAATTTGACAGATAATGCGAATCACGTGACTATTATTTTTTTGGTTAATCTTCATCTTGATCGAAGCAGAAATTGATGCCAAACTCAAATTTAGAATAAATCTATTAATAAAAAAAATCCCATATGATGCGGACTTCACTGGTCACACTTTAGATATATAAAGTGTGACATATATATGTGTTTTTTAATCTTTATTGTAGCTTTGAAAAAGTTCATTGATTAAATGGACGAAACGTTAGCGTTGTAATTTGAGTTTGTTTTTCTTTATATATATATATATATATATATATATCAATTCTACCCAGTCGTCGGTATTAGGATAGGAGAAGAAAAACAAACTCAAATTACAACGCTAACGTTTCGTCCATTTAATCAATGAACTTTTTCAAAGCTACAATAAAGATTAAAAAACACATATAACACAGTCTGTAAACTTAATTATAGTACTATTATTTAATTACCTTAGTAATTTATTCTGCAAATATGAAATACAGAAAGTAAATGATGTTTACGTTATTCCCATATTAAATTGTACATGGTATTTATTACTTTATTTATTGACATTATGTTATGTTCGTTTATATGTTCTTAACAGCGAGACCGTGATCATGTATGTGACACGTATGTATGTATGTACCTTATTTTAAAAATATATTATTTACCTGTGAATAACAAAAACAACACCCACAAACAAGAAGAAATAAAAACAAACCGAGGTCTTCACACTAACAATATAATGTAAGAATATACCTAGTAATCGAAAGATAAAATCTCTAGAACAATTAACAACTATTATAAATTTAAATGAATGAAAGAATACAATTATTATTTTATGACCCCTGCATATACATTTAATATTTGTAACTCTGAATCATCCTTGACATTAATAGTATGTTCTGACTATATATATATTTCTATTTCTATCAAAGCAATCTTGTTTGTGATTTTGTATTCTTCTAGATAAGTATTGCTTCGTTTGGCTTACAATTGTTAAATAATTTGAAGGATACGACAGTTGCTTTTATATATACATTGTCATCAATTCATATAACTTTAGTTTGATAATGATATATAAAATGTTGAAACTGCAGTCACATAGTGATTAAAAATAAAGCGAAGGTATTCAAAGTTAATTGAGTGTTTTATTTTACTTACATCGAGTGAAATTTCATTCTTCACTGATGGTACTTGTAGATCTCGTTCACTAATTAAGTTTCGGACATACCACGGTGCACTAACAATTAAGCGTAGCATTTTGTGTTGATAGTCTTGGAGTATTTCGATATTAGAATTGTTTGCTGTTTCCCAAACTTATCATACGTCCTAGGCTTTGTACACTAGGAGTTTGTTGCTATTATTGATAATATTGATTTTCTACCCAATATCTAGTAATACTGAGTTATATTCCAAGTTATTTTCATTTTGTAAATATGTATGTGCTTTCGCCAGTTTAATTTCCTGCCCAAGTTCATACCAAGGTATTTGACAGAGCCGTCAATTTTCAATTGTTGGCCATTTAATGTTACAGTCTTTCTTTTTTGTTGTGAATGTTATGCGGATTGATTTATTTTCATTAGTTATATTCTCTAATCTTCCAACTATTTTTGAATTGCATTAGTATGAGATTGCATCTGGGATTCGATGGGAAGCTAATACCGCTGCATCATTGGCAAAATTAGCTAAAGTTGTCATTTTGGTCATATATTAAAAAAATATAAAGGGGGAGTCACGACACTACCTTGGGGTACACCAGACAATATTGGATATAACTCCGAAATTTCATTGCGATCTTCAACGAAATAGTATCTAATGGTTAAGAAAGACTTAAAAACATCGTATATTCTGGTGCGGTAGTACTTCTTTAAGCATGTGTTAAGTCTAAATACCCAGTTGAGTAATATTTGTTTTTATTCAGATCCTGGTTTACTTGATTGAGCGCTTTGTGAATTTGTTCTATAGTTCTATGACAGTCTCTAAAACCGAATTAATGATCAGGGATTATTTTAAGTTCGTCAAGTGCAGTTTTTCATTGACTTGGAAAGAGTCTGATTCTCATAATTGCATTAAATATCTGAGTGATTGCATAAATAGCTTTTTCTGACAAATCTTGTGAGAAATTCTTTGTAATTAGGTCCAAGCCGGCTGCTTTCTTTGGGCTGATTTCTTTCGTTATAGCTTGTTTAATTTCTTTTTGGATGATATTCTTTATATGTGCATCACAAAAATAAATTCTGTCAATTAAGAAATTTAATGGAGAGTGGGCAAAAACAAATATAGAACAAACTGATATATTTTCTGAATATTTATCTAATGTCTGCAAGCCTTTTCCTAGCAAAAGAACTATTGAACTAAAAAGGGCACTTATGGAATGTCATGACGCGTTGCACAGCAAAATTTACTTTTCAGATTGTAATCCTAATCCATAACTACTGTGTCTGTAACTGAATCATGAAAATAGTTGCATTTCCTCAAGAATTTTTAAAATGTCGCATAATGAAAACGCGTTAATATTATTAAGAAGAAGATTAAAAATCAATGATGATGCTAAGTGCTAATTTAATTTTAAGTGGTGACGCACTAGGAATTCAATGCATACATCAAAAACTACTACCGGTTCAAAGACATACAAAGAAATTTAACTTACTCTCAAACTATTGTCAATAATTTGATGGATGTTATATAAATTGGAGGATCAAGACAAACTTTTAGAATATAATTTTCTGTCTGATATTATAATAAGTGTAAATCCGGATATTAATTTCTTTAATAATAATAATAATATTTTCTTACATTGAATTACAAATGATCATATATATTATGACATTTAAAAGAAGTAAATAAGATAAGTAGAAGATATAAATCACCAAACATAAGTCATTCCCATTTTCCTTCTTTTCCCTTTCCCCATCATCAATTTACGAAATTTTAGTAATTGCCTTCTATTTTTTTATACCTAAATAAAGTTAGTTAAGTGAAAAATTTGAATTAGTCCTCAAACCTTCTTCTACAATCCACTACAATAGTAACTTTCTGGATCAACAAGTGGCAGCACTGCAGGCGCTTGCAAAATGGCCGACATTGATGTTCGTATTAGACAGCGTTCAGTAATTGAATTCTTGGGGGTGAAACGCCCATTTGCATTAATGGAAGACTGAAAAATGTATACGGTGATGCAAAAGAAGATGTCAGCACTTTTAGACGATGGGTTCGTCGCTGTCATTCATTTGCAGTCATTCAGCGGTCACCACGAATGATTGAATGTTGCGTGGAGTCACTGCAGTCAACGGCCTGCCGCTCCGCTTTTCGTCAGCCAACGGTGTTTGTCCTTCAGCTGCGTTACAGCGGCGAACCCATCGTCTAACAGTGCTGAAATTCACTGCTGTACCACCGTACACATTTTTCAGTCTGTTATGAATGCGAATGGCCATTTCACCTTCTGCATTCAAGAATTCAATATCAGAACTCTTTCGAATACGAACATCGACGTCAGCCATTTTGCAAGCGACTGCAGTGTTGCTACTTGTTGACGCAGAAAGTTACTATTGCAGTGG
Source organism: Amphimallon solstitiale (assembly GCA_963170755.1). Classification (NCBI taxonomy): domain Eukaryota; kingdom Metazoa; phylum Arthropoda; class Insecta; order Coleoptera; family Scarabaeidae; genus Amphimallon; species Amphimallon solstitiale. The sequence goes on along the minus strand of OY720682.1, from coordinate 79,955,814 downwards.
AATGTAGAAGAAGGTTTGAGAAATAGCGCCACTTAACTAACTTTATTTAGGTAGAAAAAATAGGAGGCATTAGATATTGACTGACGTAATAATATCAATATTATTCCGTAATGGAATAGCAGTTTCATCATAATGATGTTGTAAATATCAAAAATACTTCCTCCTGTAGGTCTTTTCGTCGCATTGTTTTCGTTTATAGAGTCTTGTACAAAATGCAACATAATAATTAGGTAATAGGTAAGACTTTATCATGTACACGAACAAACACAGGTAAAAATTTCTCAAATTAACGGCATTCTTTATTAGTGATTAGAGCTTAACGGTATTAGAAAAATAAAAATTTGTACTTACTGGTAGTTTAATCAATGATTACGCCAATCCGCATCTTAATCGAAGAACAGGTACCTGATTTTGTTTCTGTCATGAAAGTATTCAAGGCATTGTATAGAAATTAAGTATTTTGTCAATTGTCTATTAATAATACTGTTCCCTAGTACTTGATGTATGTAAATAACATGTGTTCTTATTTATTTTAAGTAAATGTTACAGAAAGAACTCTGATAAACGAGTTGAAGTTATTTATCAGCATAACTATGAAATTCTCTCTATAATAGTATTTTACCTCCTGTACAGGGTGTTTCATCGGTTGGGGTATCGCGAATTAAAGTGCCTAAATATAAAAATATCGACTTCAAATTTTAACCACTTATAGAGCTTTTAAACCGCTACCAGCAGGTTAGGTTGTTTTTGATAATATTATTTTAATTAATGCGTAAATTAAAAAAAAACGTATTATCAAAAATTAAAAGTTCTCAAAAAATGTTCAAATTTGAATGGTGATACGTGGAAATATCACCCATATTAACTTCACAATCAGAATTTTTATAAACGAAACCGTTTGTCAAATAAAGTCAATATTAAATAATGTCGTTTTTCTTACGACAGATTTATGGTACTTAACTTTCTAATTGTGCTGTCCGCAAACAGGTAGTCCTTTTAAATTTATGACGGATAATAAATAAAAATTTATGACGGATAATATTCAACCCTGAAGCCTTCAGTTGTTGTTGTAGTTCTACTAATCGGGAAGCGTTTCCAAGGGCATTCTGAACTTACATTTAGGTACTTTGTGATGTTAGTTGTGATTCTATTTTCACGGAGTCAACTTCATTTGTTTAAGCTGTGTTTTGCTAGTGTTTTCTGTTTTCAAAATGCCGTTCACTTTCTCTGCCGACGAAAAAGTTGACATGATACTTGTTTATGGGGAAGCTCTACAAAATGCCGCGGTTGCTGAGCAGATTTATGCGGAACGTTTTCCGGATAGGATCCACCCAGAAAGTCGAACTTTCAAAAGGTTAGTGGATAACTTGAGGCAAACGGGATCACTTGCGTCAAAAAATCGAAGTGTGAATAATCCACCTGTCACCAATAAACTGAATCAGGCAATTGTTTTAAATATGGTGGACAATAACCCTCAGATAAGCACTAAAGAAATCAGTGTTGCGACTGGAATCAGCAAGACATCGGTGTGGCGGATAATCAACAAACACACTTACCACCCATATCATATCGAGCTTCACCAAGAACTTCACGGGGATGATTTTGCAAATCGAGTTGCATTTTGTGAATGGGCACAAAGACAATTAGAAGAAAATGAGCACTTTTTTAGACATGTTTTGTTTACTGACGAATGCTCTTTTAGAAGCAGTGGACATGTCAACAGACATAACATACACTATTGGGCACCAGTGAACCCTCATTGGATGCGTGAAGAACGCATTCAGAATAGGTGGACGGTCAATGTTTGGGGGGGAATCATTGATAACCATTTAATCGGCCCCTTCTTTTTTGACCAGCATTTAAACGGCGAGCTTTACGCAAATTTTCTGGAAAATGATCTTTACAATTTATTAGAAAATGCGCCGTTAAATGTTCGCCAACACTTGTGGCTGCAGCAAGATGGGGCTCCTCCGCACTACGCACTAAGGGCTCGTCAGGTTATGGATAATCAGTTCCCTGCACGCTGGATCGGACGTGGTGGGCCAGTTCCATGGCCAGCCAGATCACCCGACTTAACACCGATGGATTTTTTCACATGGGGTGCTGTGAAGGAGATGGTGTACCAAGAACCGCCAACTACCGCCGAGGATATGAGGGCAAGAATAACAAATGCGTTTGAACGCCTTAACCAGCTAAACAGAGGCGCTACAGTTCTTAATTCCTTCACGCGTCGGTTAGAACTGTGTGTGCAGCAAGAAGGTCACCATTTTGAACATTTGTTATAAATATTTACTTTCTACTACCTGGTATTACCCATTCACTTGACATCCGCACAGTGACAGTGTCATGTTGATCTGAATTAGTGGAATTTACAGCTAGCGCCAAAAAAAGCTGGGTAATACCTAATTTTTCCTAATTTATATTAACTTTCTTACCTTGAATCGCTTATAAACTCAACACACAACACTGTAATAAAAAACCCATAAATTCTTCAACGTCTTGCCTTTAATTTTGAAATTATTATAAAATATTCAATAATTGATTAAGTTTTAATTTTTTTTTCAATTGCATAGTTGATTTTATAGACATATCTTTTTAACACCTGAATTTCAATAAAATCTGAGTACTTTTGATTTTTTGAACGAAGGTTTTTTTTTATTTACGCATTAAATAAAATAATATTATCAAAAACAACCTAACCTACTGGTAGCGGTTTAAAAGTTCTATAAGTGGTTAAAATTTGAAGTCGACATTTTTATATTTAGGCACTTTAATTCGCGATACCCCAACCGATGAAACACCCACATAGAACAACTTCCTTTCAGAAAACCGTGGGTTGTAAATTATTCGATGTTTTGCCAAATGAAATCAGAGCATGTGTTCCATTACAAGTTTTTAAAACAAAATTACTAGGTCTAACTTTTTCACAACAAATGACAAGATTTTATTAATCATTCTAAATAACTTTTTTGTGAAATAAAACAAACAAATGTTTATGATTTACACTGTATTTAATATTTAGTAACAACGACAGCTGTTTCGCTACACTGTAGCTTCTTCAGATTGACATATAAAACTACCTACATACACTTAAACCGCCTACTTACACTTATATATAGTTTTCTGTTATTAGGAATTCTTACAACTAATATATCAAGAACAATTTCTTGTCTAAAAGTATCGGGTCTATACAAAAAGTACATGTAACTAAATATATTGCTAACAGATGTGTGTGAAATTAGGGAAACTGTATTACTGACTGAACAGATTTAACAATGGTGATGAGTTTAGGTCTATTTGATCGTTTAATTGGTTGTCTGAATGTTTATATTTATTAATTTCTAATGTCTCTAATAAATCTAGTTTAATACTTTTATTTTCGACGTGAAGAATATCAAAATCTTTATTAAAACTGTAACTATTATCTATCAAATGATTCGCGTAAGTCGAATCATTTTTTCGGTTTATGTAAGCAGAGTAATGATCAGCGATCCGTGTTTTAAAAGCCCTTCCTTTAGTACATGTACCACAATTTAACCTATAGACTCCCGATTTATTGTTTTATTAGTTTTTCGTTTATTATTTTTGATGTATTTCGCAGGGTTATTGTTAGTTTTTTATGTAACGTTAATTTTCTCTTTTTTAAGTAATTTTGTTAGTTTTATTTGGTCCTCCCCTAAGTAAGTGAAAGATTTGAACTTTTTAATTGTATTGTCTTTAGTGATTGGTTAAATTTCTTGTAACGTTTTGTTGAATAATCTCTTAGAAATTAATTTATCTATTAAATTTGGGTCGTATCCATTATTATAGGCAATTTGTTTAATAATGTAATATTCTTTCCTATAGTCTGAAGTGGACATAGGTATACTAATTAATCTATGGATCATACTGTGGAAAGCTGCTAGTTTGTGTTGGTATGGATGGTTGGATTTATTATGAATGGTTATGTCAGTATGTGATTCTTTGTGGTAAATTGAAAATTGCACTTGGTTATTGACTCTTTTTAACGTAAGATCTAAGTAATTGATACTATTATTCACTTCTTTTTCTAGTGTAAACGTAATATGAGAATTAATAGAATTAATAAACTCAAAGAAATTATTCAATTGTCTGTTTGTACGTGTGTATCCTACCAAAATGTCGTCAACATATCTGTACCAAAATAATACGTACTTAGTTAATATATTATTCTCAAAAATCTTACTTTCTAAATTGTCCATAAAAATTTCTGCTAGAAGAGGTGATAAAGGATTTCCCATAATTAAACCACTATTGCATTTATAAAATTTATTCTCAAATGAAAAGTCCAAGATTTAAATAACTTTGTCTTGTATATGACGCATTTTTTACATTACGTTGTTGTTTTGTTGTTTGTATTCTGATTGTAATTCAGTAAGATTATCTTTGTCGCTATTATCTGCATTGGCTGCAACATTCTCGTTACTATCACCATCACTGTCACATTGTTCGAAACACTGTCGCAAAATATCTACAACACCTTCATCAGTTACACGAACAGAACTTCTTCAAGTCATTATTACCGAAGAATGAAGAAAGCATGTAAGCAAGGGGAAGCATCGGGCAGACAGACAGAAGTAACACTGAGGGATTTTTAGTATTAAACTACTGAAATTCTATAACTCGCTCGGAAGACACGGAAGAACCATATACTAGAGAGTTCGTTAGAAAACACTTTATCCTCAAGAAAAGTTGAGACAAGAAAAATATCAAAGTAATTGAAAATTAGAAGAGATATGATTAATATCATATTTAATAACAGGAGTCACTGGTTATCCTAATGGTATTACGCATGACTCTGGTATTTTAGCAAACTACGCTAACTACAAAAATTGTGTTCCGGCCAAGCTTAAAAAACAATAATAATAATAATGAAGTTTATTTCATACTAACAACATTACAGGTTAGCAGGAAAACGTCATAACAGAAAAAATACAAGATACTTATTCAAAGAACTTCATTTAACACATAAGCCAAAGCAAAACTGATTCAATTCCTATGCTCCAAAAATTCATTTATAGAATAAGGCTCAAGGCTGCCCAAATAGGAAAACCCTTTACCTTTAAACTCCTTGACATTGCCCAGAGTTTCCATATCATTTGGCAATTTGTTGAAAAATAACATACCGGCGTAGCCAAGGTTTCTTTCCGTTACAACTATACGATGTTGTGATAATCTATAATTATTTTTGTTTATTGTGCCATAAGCGACGTCGAATTCGGAAACACTGTAAAACATTCTGTTTTTATGTACAAACAACAAACATTCATAGATGTACCATATACGGGTCATTTTCAATAACCTTTAACTTTACATATACCCTATAACTACAATCCTATCTAAAATAATATTAGGGCGTACTAATTTTTTTTAGGCATATTACGTTATGGTGTGTCAATTTAAAGAAAAATAATAACCTAAAACTGCTATCTCCTTTTATTTTTAAACTTTAAGTATTCGATTTTACATTACCGTCACGTTATACTTTTTCAGTTTTTGAAATTTGGCTTTATATATTTATCATATCTTGTATATATCTTATAAAATTATTTTGTTTTACATTCTTTCAACAATTGTTCTTCGCCATGTTTATGTAAAATTTCAAAGATATAGCCGTATTTCTATGTTTTTAAATATTTACGAAATATGCCTAAGAGCACTAACATTACCGTCACGCCAACTTTTGGCACTAATTTTAAACAATGTATGGCGCCGGTTGATCGTTTGTTTACTTTTATGATCTTCTATAGCCAAGTGGATGTTGCGAGTCCGTGTTTTACAAAAATAACTGCCGTTATACCAGTTTTTTTTCTATAAAAAGAGTAAGTTTTAAGCAGGGTATTTTTTCTCTTAACATTAGTGTCCCATGGGACAATTTACTTCTAATAGTAGCCATCGTTATCATCACATTTGTCCAATATTTTAAACCACTGCTAGTTTCATATTACCTAACCTCAAGTCATTCTTTCTAGATGTAACATTTCTAACACTGTTTTACTACTGTTCAAACATTACCGTCACGAACATTACCGTCACGTTCGCAAAACAGCCAATACGTGATTGTAATGATAAAAAAGTGACGATATAAATTTCGATTTACAAGTTAATAATTATTTTCTAAACTTTTGAAATATCATTACAAAAAGTATAACAGTGTAATCGGTAAAGTATATTTTTTGCAAGTAATATAAGCCAAAAGTTAAAGGTTATTGAAAATAACCCATACAGTCAGCAATATTTTTGTCCTGAAAAAATTTAGGCAAGTGTCTAAGTAGCGCTTTCCAAACAGAATCCTTCGAATTCTTTTTTGAATCGTAAAAATCTTAGTCATATCCGATGAATAACCCCAGGATGTAATTCTAAGCCGAATTCCTGAATAGAAAGAGTTTAAATACACCGATAATAGGGTAATATACCCTCACTAGTACGTCACAAATTTTATCAAGTTGCTCCTCCATTTTAAGCGTTCATCCATCCAGATTCCCAAGAACTTTGTGCAAGGAGACAGCTAAATATCCAAACTATTCAAAACAATGTCTGACGAGATTAACATACCATTTGAACATCTAACCATTATACATGCAGTTTTCTCTTCATTCAAAATGAGCTTATTTACTGCAAACCAGTCTTGCATTGTAATATTTTAAGCTCTCCTGATGGATCTCATGCAAGTTCTTAACGCTAATAATTAGGTAGGTGTCATCTGCATAAGTAATGATGCTGTTATTCGAATCATATACAATAGATCCGATATCATTCATAAAAATTATAAAGAGTAGTGGCCCAAGGACACTACCCTGTGGGACACCCATTGTCACTGTAGTCTCATCCGATTGCGTAATAACTCCGTCAATGGAACACTTCACTATTTGCTTACGATTACTTAAGTAAGTCTCTAGCCAGTTTTTTGCTACTCCGCGTATACCGTACGATTTTAGCTTCTCCAGTAATATTGAATGATCATTGCAGTCAAACGCTTTTGGCAAGTCTAGAAACAGATCACATGCCACATATGTTAGGAAATGTTAATTTCTTTAGAATATTAAGTAATTTTAAAAATATTTTAATAGAAAAATACTCTCATAGTGTGCATGGGGTGCTCAGGGACCCCAAAAGCAATAAAATATTTACTTCTGAAAAATTTTTTTTGTTGCGGTTTCCGTAAAATCTAAATCGTGCTACTCGTATACCTCCTTACCGCCAGGACAAAAATACCTTACCATTGTCATAATTAGTGTGTACTTTTATTTGAAAGAGAAATTTACATTTAAATTATTTTCGTAATAACCTAACGAGTGAATTCTTGCAGACGCACGACGATGAAATAGTAAAAAAAAATAATTATTTAACAATAAATAGAATAAGTGGTACGTACTTTGTAAAAACAATTTCGATTAATTAGTAAATATTTACTGACCTTATTTTGTTCTTTATCTTTCTCTCTCACCATCCACATCGATATTCAATAAATTTTATTTTACAAGTCATTCTCTTATCTAATATCAGTAAAGCTTTTTCTTTCTAATTATATCTATATCTTCTGTTTTTTCCAATTCCAAGTATTTTATTTTATTTCCATTTAATTCCACAAGATGGAAGATCATACGAAATCAAGACAACTTAATGCTGGACTTTATGACAAAGCTTAATTTAGATGATACGACGAAATGTTCAAAGCATAATTGACGTCTGTTTTTTTTTGTATTGTCTTTGAACTCCATGTCAGATATAATAGTACTTATCTTCATCGGTATGTATACATATATAGTAAGGATCTCCCATGTTATAATTGCATATTTACATCAACCAAAGCATAATATGTACACGAAGTAGGAGGATTTAATTTTGTTATCAATTTATTTATTATAAGTATATGTTCTATTAAAAAAATTGCTTAAAATCTTGATTTTTGAACTTTTTAATAAATTGTACTTAGAAATATAACTACCACGCGATCATTTAAATTCTAAATTATAGCAGGCGGGATTTTTTTTATTAGGTTGTCCAGAATGTCAATTATTGATTAATTGAAAATTGCGGTTATGTTATACTTTGTGACATTTGTGAATCTTATGTGTAATCGATTTAAATTTAATGGAAATGAAAGCATTACAAGATAAATTAGTTTTACTGTGAATTACAAAAGGTGTTCAAAGTGTTCTCCCCCTGTTGCAATGCAACTGTTAACCCCCCGTTTCATATTTTCAAAAGCATTTGCCAACATCTGAACGGTTATAGCGTTACATGCATTAGAAATTGCCTCTTGTAGTTCTTCAAGATTTTGTGGGTTATTTTTGTAAACTGTGTTTTTCAGATACGGATAAATGAAATAATCAAGAATCGTTAAGTCCGGACTGCGAGGCGGAAATTCAATGACTCGATTATCATAAAACTCGCGAATTCGAGCCATACTTTCCCATGTTTTGTGAGCTGTTGCATTGTCCTGTTGGAAATACCCATGCAAAAGTTCGTCATTATGAAGATTTTGTAAAAACGGTTCAAGTAAATTATTTCGATATCTCTCAGCATTTATCGTTCCTTCAAAAAACACAGGTCCAAATATACGCCTTCTAGAAACCGCTAGCCAAACACCAATTTTCTGCGGATGGAGAGGCGATTGAATAAACTCATGAGGATTCTCCGAAGACCAAGTACGCATATTTTGTTTGTTTACATAGCCGGATAGGTGAAACCATGCTTCGTCAGAAAAAAAATGTTAAATCCAAAGTGATGTTGTTATTTAAATTATTCAAAAACCACTGACAGGATTCTATTCGTACAGGAAAATCTCGAGGGAATAGCTCTTGAACAATGTTAATCTTATAGGGATAAAGATTTAAATTTTCTTTTAAAATTTTTTGACAAGTTCCATATGAAAGGTTTATTTCTTGGGCTAATCTGCGAAGAGATTTTTTGGGAGACTGTTCCATTCTTTCTGCAACATCTGCCACAATCTCAGGAGTCCTTTTTTTGGGCGCGCCACTACCAGCTTTCCTACCTACAGTTCCAACATTACGAAATTTCGCCACACATGTGTAAATTTTTTGGACTAATTTTTGATAATCCGCAGGAAAATTAGGGAAGGCATTTTGAAAATCATTGATGCAGTGCGGTACTGAATATGTCCATTCACCATTCTCTTGTCGTTCGGCGTTTTTAAAATAACTTTCAGTAAGAAAAATCTTATGTTCTAAATCAAACATTTTGAAACGTCACTTTGACAATTCAAATTGTAAATTAGTACTTATATACCAACTTAATTTAAATTTCACAAACTGCTCTAATTTAGAATTTAAATGATCGCGCGGTACTATCACCTGGAGATTAAACCTTAAAAACAATGTCGTCTAAATGTTGTCCTTGACGTCTTATGCAATCTGCAATCATCTAAACGATGTCGTGCATTTAGAACAACTCGTTGCCACAGTGCTACAGGAATGGTGGTAATTTGTTCCCGTATTCGGTCTTTAAGTTCATTCAGTCTGGATTTCGACGTGGCCACAGTTGTACAACCACTTTGCTCAAGGTGTCAGATGACACAATTGGTGCTGGTGATGGGGGTATGTATACGCTGATGGTTTTATTGGACTTCAGCAAAGCCTTCGATACAGTTGATAATCGAATTTTCCAGGGTTCAATGTGTATCCATTGATGGGTGTGAGTCTGAGTGTCTTGCGATTTCTAGAGGGTTGCCGCAGGACCACTATTATTTTGCATTTATACATTGTTTCTTCCAAAGGTGATCAATAGATATGTAATTGAAATGTATGCTGATGACACTAAGATTTATACTTCATTCTATCCTGGTGAGTGGGCGGATGCTGTTCGGAGGATCGTTTGTTTCTCGGCGCAGCATGGTCTTGTGCTGAATCCCGCTAAGACAGTGTCAATCTTGTTCGGCAATCTTAAGTGGTGCGAAATCCTGACTGATCAAATTAAATTGAAATCTAATGACACTACCATTAGGATTATTGATAGAGTTAGGTACTTAGGTATGGAATATGAAAATACTTTCCGATTTAAAGCTCACATTTCAAGTTTAATTAGAACTGCATATTGCAACTTAAAATTGTTGTATCCATATAGAAACAGTTTTTGTAGTCGCTTGAAAACTTTACTATGTTAAAGTCTGGTTCTTTCGCTATTTACGTTTTCTGCATCACAATATGACCCATGCCATAGACTCATCTGATGTGGCGAAAATACAAAGAGTTCAGAACGCCTGCCTTCGCTTTATCCTTTGTCTTAGAAAATACGACCATGTAACATATAGATTGAAGGATATCCGTTGGCTAAACATAACGAACCGAAGACTACTGCAATCTTTTTGTTTGTGTCATAAAATCATTAGCTTGAAATCACCACCTTACCTCTACAATAGAATCACTTTCAGGACCGATGTTCATAATATCAACCTTCGTAACGTACATCTTATAACCCCTCCATGTCACAGGGTAGCTTTTTACGAGAGGGGTTTGACATTCAATATTTACAAATTATGCAATTCGTTGCCTTTGTTTTCGGTATACTGTGGAATAAACAGCTTGGCGAATAGTAGAACTGTTACCGTTGATTCCTTAAGTTGTGATTTACTTGTTTTCTCATTGTTTACATTAATTACATGTCTTACTATACTTTACATTCCTTTACTTTCATATTACTTTCATAATACCTTTGCATATAAACTATAAGTTTGGTTTAGTTTAGGTTGTAATATTCTATCTTTAAGCATTCATTTTTTGTTATTTATTTTTTTCTTGTAACATTGAAGGTTTTACGTTGAAAATCAGTGGACAGCCTCATTGTTTCCGGAGCATTATTATTTGTTTTTCTTTCATGTTGGTTTACATACTATTATATATATTGTTGATGTATACATAAATAAAGACATTTATTTATTTATTTATATTCGCCCAAGGATTTTCGGACACATTACTTTTAAAGTAGTATCACAAGAAGAACCTAGTGGTGTCAAATCACGGCTTCTTGAAGGCCAGTCAATTTGACCTCTCCGCGAAATTATTTTTTCATGAAACATGCTGCTTCTAATTGTGGTGTCATCCTGCTGGAACTATGTGCGATTATCAAACCCTTCAAATGCTTGTAATGCTGGTCATTCAAAATTGCGGATCATCGAAGAATTTTGTTGTGCATTTACTGTGATTGATTGTCCTTGATTAATCTCAAAAAAATACGAACCACTAATGCCTCATAAAGACATTGCTACCCATACAATTACTTCTAGAGTGTGCAAAGCCGCTGTATGTTTTCCTCTTGGGTTTGTCGCAGACCAGTACCGAAAATTCTGCTTGTTCAGATACCCGTCTAACTGAAAATGCGCTTTGTCACTAAAAAGAATATTATCTAAATCATTTAACTCCTGCGTCATAGTAGCAAAATCAAGACGATTACGATGATCATCACACTTCAAAACTTGAACAAACCATGGATCTTATAAGGATAGTAATACTTTTTCGAAATCGTTTGAACACTACACCGGTTTAAATGTAATGCAAACGCATATTTTCTTATCGAACGATGTTGGATTTTAGCGTATAGTAGCACTAAAGCTTCTTTCTATGTTGATTTCACTTCTAACAGATCGTCTGCGGCCACGGGGCTTGGAACAAACTGTAGAGCCACTTACTTGAAACTTGCGTACCCAGTGCTTAATTAAATTACCAGATGGACCTTGATGAGCATAAGAATGAGCATTTTCGTAGAATGAAACGCACGCTGTCTATCACTAAAATATTCCATTCGGAAAAAATCCACAAGACGATAATTCGAATGGTGGCAGTAAAAATAACCTGACACAGACAGTGTCCCCTAGATACACAAAACAAAATGGAATTTCTTTCTGAGTCACTCATAATAATTCGAGAAATATTTGCAGAAAACTGTTTATAGTTAGTTAGTGTTGCTTCCTGTCAGAATTTTACAAGGTTTTGGCCGGTAAACTATTCCATTTGATGTTCTACATACTTTTAGAGTCTTAATAAATTTCTGAAAAGTGTTATCTCTAGGCACTTGTATTTAATTTTGGAAATTTAGGTGCAATTGTGTTTCGTGGAACACACACACACATACAGACAACACACACTAAATAATAGAAAATTATAGCGTTGTATGTATCAACTGAATCCTGTATTTCAAACATTAGTGTGTCACAATACCAAAGTGAGGTGTGTTTTCTGAAAATATTTCATGGTACGATTAGTGTAATATGTGCATCGACTTGTAGAATTATTAACTGGATTGAAAACCTCAATTGATATTAAAAAGTTAGTCATCTGATGTATGTAATTCCATAACCTCTCAATCTCACCAGAGGAAATATTTACATAGTCAATTGCTTATTTCAACCAATACTAATAGCACACTTGAAATTTGTATATTAAAAATGTAATTTTGACTTTTGATTCAGTTTCAATTGATTTATGCAATTAAATAAACCTAGAATCTGTGCTAAAACTAACATCAGTCCATGACTAAAGAGCCCATTGCTTAGCTTCATGGAAATATACATATACGACTAACGGCATTTTATAAATGCTAGTGGAAAAAGTATTACTTTCTAAACCAGTTATACGGAGCAAGTTACATGCATTTATTTGCATATATATGCTATGAATATTGTTGCTAACAGACAACATTGCTTTAACCGTTCAGTAGAATATGCTTTTATTGCTAATGATTTTGATTTTCTTTCTTCACGTGTTGTATATAGAAAATGTATTTTCATTAGGCAATTGAGACACGATCGATATATGCGTCTAATAATTTTATGAACAATACCACTTTCATCAGGAATAATTACTATATTTATTGCATATTAACTGTTGTAGTTAGCTTTATTTTATCATACTGATACTGCCAAAACACACATTTATTCATGTAAATTAGCCCTTAAATCAATAAATGTTTAAGATAAACATTTACTTTTATTGTAATTTGTTATAATACGCCTATCGTTTGTGTGCTGCATATTTTTGTTGCAATGGTAAAATTTATTAACTAAGAAAAGCTTATTTAATAAATATATCCTATACCAGACGATCCTCAATTTATTGGAAACAACAATCATTTTTACTATGCGGTAGCAATGTCTACCTACGCGTTGAATGGCAAAAGAGTGACAAAAAGAAGAGACAGATTATAAAGCGGAATGTATAAATTAAAAATAGATTATGGAACCGCATACACGTACTTCTGACTCTTTAGTCATCATTCGTACGGTGTAGCTAAGGTAATGTCTATTGATTGTTTAATATGTGTAGTATAATATAAAGTCTCACCTTTAATATAACCAATATTCCAAAAATTCTAACCTTGTCCACAGTTTTCATTAATAGTAGTTACTAAAGTAATGTAATGTTCTACACCTTGTAAATATTATATTTTAAGTCAGGCATATTAGTAAAGACATTTAATTATTTGTAGCTAATATAAAAATATTGTACAACGCAAATCTACAATGTCATCTTGGCTTAGTGGCTTATAATAATAATAATAATAATAATTAAATTCAGTAGTGTAAACATACATAGAATACGTCAAATATCTGTCACATAAATTCAAAAGACATACATACATAAAAATATATAAAAAAAAGTATATATGGTGAATCCATACAACCTTATACCTGATACGGTACAGTTAAAAACTCCTGAATGGAGTAAAAGGCTTTGCTTAAGGTGTAATTCGTCAAGTTTTGTTTCAGTTGGCTGTTAGTCATTCTTTTCACAGTGTTCGGGACATGATTGTATATTTTCATTCACTGCGTCAGGATTTGTCTCTGCACCCTAGCCAGAAGCGTTCGCGGCTGCAACAAGTCATTGCGTTCATTTGTCCTAGTATGCTGTGCATGATTCACCTCATATTTCTTAAAAAATCATTGTATGTCGCCTTCACAAAAATTACTGCCTCAATGATATAAAGAGACGCCAGAGTAAGTGTTCTGTTTTCTATAAATACCTGTTTACAGGAGTCACGAGGTTTCAAATTTAACACAGCACGTACGCACGCTTTCTGTAATTTAAAAGTTCTACCACTGTCCGCAGCGTTTCCCCAGAACACCAAGCCATATCTGAGGCGAGACTGCACACATGCATAGTACACCGTTAAAGATGCCTCTACACTGACATCTCTTGCAATCACTTGCAATGCATAGCAAAAACTGCTCACCCTTGCCGCGAGAGACTGTATATAAGGTCCCCAGGAAAGTCTACTGTCAATCTCGACACCAAGAAACGTCACCCGATCCGCACACGCAAGCGTTTCCTCCTCATGTCGAACAATCAGATTCTCCGCACCGGCGCCAAAAGACATTAGTCGAGTTTTCTTGATATTTAGCTTCAAATTGTTACGCTCAAACCACAATCCAAGATTCAAAAAATTGTTCTCCATCGTCAGCGTCACCTCTTCCAGAGTACGCTCTCTTAGTACGCATGAGGTGTCATCTGCATACAGCACTGCAAGGCCACTCACAACAGTAGGAAGGTCGTTCACATAGAGCAGGAACAGAATCGGTCCGAGTATCGAGCCCTGAGGAACCCCACACACAATGCCCCGCCAAGGTGATTTTATCTCTATTCCCGATTCATCATTGGTTGACACGCACTGCTTTCTGCCGACTAGGTAGGACCACATCCATTCCAACGCCACGCCCCGGAAACCCATTCTCTCAAGCTTATCCAGAAGCACTCGATGCTGTACACTATCGAAAGCCTTTGACAGATCCATGAATGCGCAGGCCACCACATCCTTGCTGTTTAAGCCATATAAGATCTCCTCCAACAGCTGGAAAACTGCTCTCGAGGTCGATCGCCCCTTTATGTATCCATTCTGTATAGGACATCGTGCGATCTCAGGAAACCTACCACTCTATTGCACACCAATCTCTCCAATATCTTTGAAATCTTTGATAGAAGGGCAATAGGCCGGTAATTGTAGAGATCACTCCTGTCTCCCTTTTTATGTATAAGACTTATTATTGCATATTTCATTCTGTCAGGAAACAACCCATCTCTAAAAGACATGTTTATGATGTGAGCTAAAGGTGTCACAATTTCCTTAGCACAAAACTTCAGCACAGACACAGATATGCCATCATTGCCCGTGGCCTTTGAGTTTTTTAAGCTATTTATAGCCTCCATAACCTCTTCGGGACATGTCAGATGTAATGAAAAGGTGTCGGATACATACTTTATATTTCCCAGAGAAGTTGTGTTATTCTTCTTAACGTCGTGACCGGACTCAATGAAATGTTTATTAACTGCTGCTTGGCATCAGCAGGCTCACCGATATCACTAACCCTAAAGGGATCCTTTCTATCACGACCCTGAAGTTGACCGATTACGTCCCAAGTTGCCCTGGCCTTATTGGTAGAATTCTTAATATATTCCTCATAAGATTTCCGCTTGGCTTGTTCTATTTCAAGTCTTAAATTATTACAGAAAACTTGGTACAATTTTTTATCAATTCTATTATTTCGATAATCTTCATATAACTGTCTTTTCTGTGTTGACATAGTTCTTATTCTGTCCGTTAGCCAATTGTGTTTAGATTTTTTTGAAATATCAACAACTTTTTTGGTAACGTTTTTACTTATGGTTGTTACCAGTATTTCCATAAATTTTTCATACGAACAATTTACATTTGACAAACATAGCAAAGTAATAAAAGAAAATTGGAAAACTAGCAGCGATTTTTAATTCATGCGAACAGATCCACAATTTATTGGATGGTATGATATTAGAAATTAAATATTTAAGCTTTCTCGATGAATTAGATTCGAAGCGCCCGATCGGCAAATTAATAAAAATTCGTTAGTTTGGGAATTAGTACTTCTGCTGTTCCCCTGAGCTGTTGGTAATCTAATTCAGCAATTCTTCACCTTTATCGGGGTCAAGAGAAAATAACAAAGACTTAGCGCACTCTACACGCGCAATAATACCAGTAGAAGGCGTCAGTAGTCGAGATAAGCTTATTTAATGCCATGACTCACGAGCGGTTGCGCCACATAAAAATCAAACAATTTTTTTTTGAGATTTGCATAATTGCTTATTCAAAGTTATCGTAGATTATTATTAAGTATATACATCTTAGTGGATTTTATATATTTACTTAATCATTGTTAATCTAAAGCTTGATCTTTGTACTGTATACAATTGTCAATATATATTAACTTATAAGCTGCACAACAATAAGATGATTTTTGTTGTAATATTAAACTTTAATCCAGGTGATTGAGCGTTTATTTTCAGCAATTTCCCGTTTGAAATATCAGTGAATTAAAGCGTAAAATTTTTTTGAACAAAACATTAACGCGACAAGATTAACGACATATTATGGCGAAACTTACAGACAAAGAGAGTAACTGCATTATTTTGATTTTTAGAAGCATGTGAGTGATTTTCCTAATATACATATCAACATTGCTTCATTATGTTTCTTTTTTCTACATTAATTGATATTATCGAAATGTCTATCATGAATTATAGTTCACAAAGTGAACAAAAATAATACTTTAAAGCTATGCAGTAAACTTGAATTTAATAGAGATATAAATTATAATAAATGGAGTCCTATTTATTGCACACAATCTTCAAAACGTCGTTATGATTTCCTTCGAAAGGTAGGAATATTGCTAATTGCCTGGATAAGAATTAATATTTAAACAATTCTGAGTCCATATCTACATACTGTCGCTTTACACTATTGACAACGAAGACGTCTTTTTGAATTGACATTCTTAATGTAATACTACACATATCATTTTAATTAACACACACCCTCTAGGCTAAGCCATACTGAAGAAAGCAAATAAGTTAGAAACATAAATGTCTGTAGTTACATAATACTTACACCTCTTGCTTTATATAATTCTGCATCTATCTTTGACACATAAGTCAGTATTATTTGTGTGGTGAGATTATATGTAGTCTATGATAAATCTGGGTCTTCTGATCAATCTATGTGAATGCTATGCGGCTCCCCTACTACTTAATTTTTTACATTTACTCTTTTAATCACACAATTCGCGTCTATATTATTTCTGTAGTGAAATTAATTGCTGTCTATGATAAATTGGGTTTTGGATAAATAGTTAATATTCTCTATGCTTAAATATTTACAGTTTCACTTTTAATTACACATTTTGCGTTTGTATGTTTCTGTGTTTGTTATTAAACACATAGATCGGCATTGTTGCCTTGTAATGTTGTTGGATGTCGCTTTTGACAAATCAAAGATTTTCTAATGATTCTACTTAATCAAGTTACTTTCCCAATGGTCATTTTTGTTTTATTTACTATTTTTAATTCAATATTAACTACAATGAAACTACTTATAAGGCATTTTGTTATTAACTACTATTTTAATGAATATAGCCACTAATTCATGATCACATATTAAATTAATTATATTTTTTGTATATTTGTGTATAGTATAAGGAAGTATTGTGACGACGAAAATTTTCGACTTCGAGCTTTTTGCAGATGTCCACGTTTTGACGTCCCAAGATTCCAAAAAAGTGATTTTTAATTTTTTTCCCTTATTCTCTCTCACTGTATGAGTGTGTATGTGATCACGATAGCGGTCAAACGGCTGACGCTATTAATTCCAAATTTTGTATTCACGTGTACAATCTTCCCTCTTGAGATCCGATTAGATTTACAGTAAAATTGGTAGACCGAAAGTAGTAGTATATTTCAGTGACAAAATCGAATTTTGCCAATATTGCGTGAACAAATTTGTAAACAATTCAAACGTACTCGAAATTAAATTTAAGAAGAATTTTATTGAAAAAGTTTTTTGAAATTTCTATCGGAAGTAGGTCTTTTACTCTTATCGAAAATTAGTTTTTTGTGAATATCTCGCAAGTCATGCTTTCTAGGCAGGTACTTGTACAGGGTGTTTCATCGGTTGGGGTATCGCGAATTAAAGTGCCTAAATATAAAAATGTCGACTTCAAATTTTAACCACTTATAGAACTTTTAAACCGCTACCAGTAGGTTAGGTTGTTTTTGATAATATTATTTTATTTAATGCGTAAATAAAAAAAAACCTTCGTTCAAAAAATCAAAAGTACTCAGATTTTATTGAAATTCAGGTGTTAAAAAGATATGTCTATAAAATCAACTATGCAATTGAAAAAAAAATTAAAACTTAATCAATTATTGAATATTTTACAATAATTTCAAAATTAAAGGCAAGACGTTGAAGAATTTATGGGTTTTTTATTACAGTGTTGTGTGTTGAGTTTATAATAAATTTTTATTTATTATCCGTCATAAATTTAAAAGGACTACCTGTTTGCGGACGTTGAAGAATTTATGGGTTTTTTATTACAGTGTTGTGTGTTGAGTTTATAATAAATTTTTATTTATTATCCGTCATAAATTTAAAAGGACTACCTGTTTGCGGACAGCACAATTAGAAAGTTAAGTACCATAAATCTGTCGTAAGAAAAACGACATTATTTAATATTGACTTTATTTGACAAACGGTTTCGTTTATAAAAATTCTGATTGTGAAGTTAATATGGGTGATATTTCCACGTATCACCATTCAAATTTGAACATTTTTTGAGCACTTTTAATTTTTGATAATACGTTTTTTTTTTAATTTACGCATTAATTAAAATAATATTATCAAAAACAACCTAACCTGCTGGTAGCGGTTTAAAAGCTCTATAAGTGGTTAAAATTTGAAGTCGATATTTTTATATTTAGGCACTTTAATTCGCGATACCCCAACCGATGAAACACCCTGTACATTGCGTGTTTAAGAGTATTTAAAACTTAATTTTCAATACCTTTTGTACAAAAAAATTTCGAAAATTCGGACCGGAAGTTACACTTTTACTCTTACCGAGTAGCACTTTTTACTTTCTTATACGTAGTATAAGGAAGTATTGTGATTATGAAAATTTTCGACCTCAAGATATTTGCATATCTCCAAGTTTTGAGGTCCCCTGATACCGAAAAAGTGGTTTTTAAAAAATGTCTGTCTGTCTGTCTGTCTGTCTGTCTGTGACCACGATAGCGGTCAAACCGCTGGAGATATCAATTCCAAATTTTGTATTTACGTGAACAATCTCCCTCTTGAGATCTGATTCGTTTTTCAGTAAAATCGGTAGACCGGAAGTAGCAGTTTACTTCAGTGAAGAAATCGAATTTTGCCAATATTTTGTCAACTACTAAGTTTAAACAAATTTATAAAGAATTCATATGTACTCAAAATTGAGTTTGAGAGGAATTTTATTATGAAAGTTTTTCGCAAGTCATGCTTTTTAGACAGGTACGCTACGAATATAAAAGTATTTAAAACATAATTTTCAAAATCTTTTGTATAAAAAAAATTTCAAAATTCAGACCGGATGTACCACTTTTACTCTTATCGAATAGCGATTTTTTGCAAATATGTCGTAAGTTATGCATTCTATATATATTTATCAAGAGTACAAAAGTATTTAGAACTGTATTCGCAATATTTTTTGTATATATGAAATTTCAAAATTTGGACCGGAAGTAGCACTTTTACTCTTAGCGAGTAGCACTTTTTTGATAATATCTTGGAAAGTATGCATTATATAGAGATTTATTAAGAGAATAGAAGTACTTAGAATAAGATTTTGAATAAATTTGGTACAAAAAAATTCTTAAAATTCTATAATTTGTAACGCTCATACTTATAAGAAAGTCGTGTGGTGGCCACACCTCATTTTTATAAATATCTTGCAAAGTATGAGTATAATATACAACAATTTAATCAAATACATCAAAATAAAACAAGTGCGCTAAATAATAACAATAATATACTCAGAAATAAAGTAAACACAATAACAGTTTTTGTAATCAAAACAACTTTTAAATACTATTTATTATGATTTAGACTGGCGGCGTTGTATAGGTAGGAGTTTTCTTGCAAGGACTGAACAATGAAAATAAAAAACAATTCTTATAAATAGTGTTTCGTTTCTATTTCGTATATTTTTTCCTGAAACATTATCTTATCAATATTTATAAGATATACATTTAGGTACATACAAAATTACAAAACTAACACGTAAATCAAACTTCCCCTTATATTATAATTAATGGTATGGGAATGTTGTTACTTGTACAAGAACAATGCCTGATAAATTATATATGCAAAAACACTTCATGTTTTATCAATGATTTATTAAAAATACACTAGACCCTTAATGAAAGTATTCTTTATAATATTTAAAGTGCAATATGTTATTTGGTTTTTCTAATTATTTTATTTTTCTGACTTGAAATAATGGTTAAATGTTCGTCACATAAAACAATTTTGTGTTTCTTTAAGATATAAAATAAACTGCATGAAAAAATTGTCAAATGTTATCTTGACTTAGTGACTTTATTGACAATCCTAGCAAAACAGTATATTATAGAATAGTACAGTAGCTTTATTAGTCCTTTAGGCTGTAGATGTGGTATAGAACAAGTCAAGAAATATACACATTTTAAATATATTATACATTTGGCTGATATAAGTAACACGTTTATACAATTTCAATAATTTAAAAGCAAAAAGAAATAACATTAACTAACGTTATTATACAAAAACTCAGCGAAACAGTAATAACATTTCCGCAAAAGAAATGGTTTAAATCGCTTGTCTAGAAGTTTTTTTCGATTTAAATTTAATATCTTCAGAAAGTTATTATGTTTCCTTTATATGTTAAAAACGCTTTTTTCTTTTCTTAAAATACTAGCACAAGAAAAGAAAAAAGCGTTTTTAACATATAAGGGAAACAAAACAGGAGAAAATAAGGAAGAATACGCAAGAACAAGAAATAGAGTGAACCAAGAAATAGACAACATCAAGAAAGAATACTGGGAAAAATTTACAAAAGACGTGGAACGCGACCTATATGGATCACAAAGAAAAGTGTGGAAAATGATAAGAAGATAACGAAATGATATGAATAAATTCATAAGAATAAACGCTATTACAGAAGAACAGTGGAAGAAAGGCACCGGGTACAGTTGGAATATGCAATGAACGCTATGCACTTGGATTCAGAAACTTTTCAACGGCATTATTAACAGTGGAAAAGTACCAATGGAATGGAAAGAAAGTATACTTTTACCAATACTAAAAAAAGGAGACAGGAGGAAACCAGAAAACTATCGAGGAATCAACTTATTGAATAACATGCTGAAGCTGCTAACTGCAATAATGAAAGAGAAGACAGAAGAA
Source organism: Amphimallon solstitiale (assembly GCA_963170755.1). Classification (NCBI taxonomy): domain Eukaryota; kingdom Metazoa; phylum Arthropoda; class Insecta; order Coleoptera; family Scarabaeidae; genus Amphimallon; species Amphimallon solstitiale. Next base: position 79,934,559 of record OY720682.1, on the reverse strand, counting down.
AGATTAGATATAGTCGAGGAAGAACAAGGCTTCAGAAAAAACCGTAGCACTATAGACATGACTTTCATTATCCGACAAATAATTGAAAAGTCAATTGAATATAACAAATCCGCATATATGTGTTTCGTAGACCTAAAAAGTGCCTTCGATAAGGTAAGACGGAAGGACATCATAAAACAATTAGAAACAAAAAAAATAGAGGGTAAGATAATAAAATTAATTAAAGAAATAAACATAGATAACAAAACCCAGGTCAGAAAGCCAAGAGGAGAAACGAGATACATTAACATAAAAGGAGGAATACGACAAGGGGACTCGCTTAGCCCGACATTGTTCAATATGATAATGGACCAAATAATCAACGAATTGAAAAAGAGAGAGGGGTACAGAATGGGACCCCATAAAATTAATATAGTATGCTACGCAAATGACGCAATATTGGTAGCTAGTAACGAAGATGACCTGCAAAGACAACTCCACTCATTTAATATTAGGGCACAAGAATACAACATGCAGATTTCATCGGAAAAAACCAAGTGCATGGTAATTAGCAGAGAACCACGCAGATGTAAACTAGAATTGGAGAGCGAAAGCATAGAACAGGTGATGACATTCAACTACCTGGGAGTTGAAATCACCAGTGAGAGAAACTTGAAGACAGAAGCAACAAAGCAAGCGACTAAAGCGATGAAAGTGAGTAGCTGTTTGAGACAAACCATATGGAGAAACGAATTTATCACTACAGAAGGCAAACTGAAAGTATACAAAACAACAGTGAGACCAATTTTAACATACGCAGTAGAGATAAGGGCAGACACAAACGGAACAAAACAGAAAATAAACAACGTGGAAATGAAAGTATTAAGATCGATAACAGGAGTGACACTAAGAGATAGACAAACAAACAGTAGTATACGAGAGCAATGTAACATACAAGACGTCAACAAATGGGTGAAAACGAGAAAGAAAAAATGGAACGAACACGTAGATAGGATGCGACTAGACCAACTAGCAAACATCTCTAAAAATTATAAGCCATACAGCAGAAGACCAGTAGGAAGACCAAAAAAGAGATGGCAAGACAATATACAATCAACAACAACCGAAACCGAATAAGAGGTAGACAAACAGGAGAAATCCTAGTCGTACGAAGAAGAAGAAGAAGAAGAAGAAGAAGAAGAAGAAGAAGAAGAAGAAGAAGAAGAAGAAGAAGAAGAAGAAGAAGAAGGAAGTTATTGCAGGCTCTTATAGCTATATATTGTGGATTATTTTCATAAAAAGAATCCTATCTCTAGCAATTTACAAAATAGCTTTTGTTTGAGAAAAACCACAAATTTATAGACAACTAACATCACCACGAGACAGACAATGTAAACCTGCGCTTTATTTTTCTCAGGAGTGACAATCCATAGAAATATGAAATACTACACAGTTCAGTCGCAGATACGTGTTTCAGAGACTTTGATTCTGATTATTACGGTATCGATAACATTCCTATACTATATTTATATATAGTATAGTGTCGTATGTATAGCAATTAGTTCAATAATGCTATCCATGACCATAATGTTCACCAACAGTAGTTAGTACTGTATTCTATAACTTGAAAATAGTATGATAAACATATTAAACTAGTCGTAATCATTCATTAAAGGAATATATAAATACAATTTCAAAATGTCCCTTGACATAGGTGCACTTTTTAACAATCATCGCATACTAATAACAAAAATAGGATGACAGTAGGTACTGCAGTACTGGTGGACACTATGGGAAGGGATAGGGTTTCTGAAGTAATTAGGATTACTGAGAGTAAATACTTTTACTATAAATGTTATTCAGTCAATACACATATGTATTCCATAGCTACAACGTACTGATGAATACGAATTGAGTACCAGAAATTAGAAAGGGCCTAACTGTCCCTTTTTCAAACTTGGGTTATTAACATAGTAAGGTTGAATGTACCATGATTTTTGCTTTCCGCTCGAATTTACGTTATAAAAACAATAATTATGAGAAATCCAGTGCAATTTCACATCTATAGAAATATATTATGCAAATAATAAAACTGTAATTTTCACTAATACATTATGCACATTACTTGTCATGATGCAATGCTATCTACTAGACGACTTGGACGACGATTACACGTGTTGATTATTTGAAATACAAATAATGATTGATGATAAGGTCATATAATATAATATATGATCATTTGCGTCGATTTATTATTTTATAATATTCTAAAGTTCCTTTTAAACCTTTTGTCAGACTTCGTAGACCATCAAATTAGCGATATGCGCTTCCGGCTGTAAAGACAATAGTATCAGTATTTTGGTAATTTACGTTAACACATGGAGCTCATGTGAGAATCTTTTATATAATGCTATGAGATTAGAATGTTTGTGTGAACAAGTACAGATATATAGTTAAATGCGCAATCAGTGAATGTAATCGAGAGATTAGCTGTTTTATATTTTTTTTATTTCAGTTTATTGAAAGTTGTATAGACTTAGTTGGGTCTAATGAAATGACTCGACAGTCTTTCGTTGACCTAAAATAACTCAAGCATAGCTTCTCTACTGGAACTGGATTTGGTAAAAAAAAATAGAGACTGCTGAATAAATCGAGTTACGGTCTCATTATTTGTTTTGTCTAACTGTTTAGAAGATATTAAATATGGTTTCCCTGGCTCATTTTCTTGAAGCCCTCCAATCATAAGATGTGCGATATATCGACCACATGAGTCTGTGCTTTCATCAACAATAATATAAAAATGTTCATCGCCCAGTGTAACTTTAATTTCTCCCATTACGGTTTCGTATACTGTTTGCACATTCTTCTTTCTAAGTGTGGATTCGTCAGGGATGTTTTGATTACAATATTTTTGCAAAAAATCTCTGAATTGTGTATTTTGCAGTTTCTTCAAAGGTATATTTGCTGCGACTAAAGCTTTGCATAAGTCTTGATGACACACCTCCTTTTCACTCTTTGGTTTGACATTTTGAAATGCGGTTTACACACACTGCTGAACAGGCACTGATTTATTTTTCTGCAACTTAGCTTTATGCATAGCTGTTTTCAAGTGTTGATCAATTTGGAACTTCTTTTCACAAACAATAATTTTGGCACAAACTTTGCAAAACACTTTATCCCCACTAAACTCCAACTCAGGAAAATTTTTAATCCACGAAGCGGCTTTCGGCATTTTAGGCGTTTGAAATAAAATATTTTCGAAATCACTCTTTTCACACTGGAATCTATCGACAAACTAAACTATACAATATAAATATAAAAGAATAGACCACATCTGCTCTCCATTAGGCAAGCTGATTACTTGGAAATTCCTAAACAACCAATAAATGCCGGCAATAAACCATATAATAATAAAGACTATACAATATAAATATAAAAGAATAGACCACATCTGCTCTCCATTAGGCAAGCTGATTACTTGGAAATTCCTAAACACCCAATAAATGCCGGCAATAAACCATATAATAATAAAAACTATACAATATAAATATAAAAGAATAGACCACATCTGCTCTCCATTAGGCAAGCTGATTACTTGGAAATTCCTAAACAGGGTCGCACTTAATCTTTTCATAAAACGAAAAACATAAAAATATGCACACAAATTTTATTTTTGCCGAAATATGCAATTTTTTGTGAAATTTGTTAAAATATGCAAAATATGCGAATATATGCACTTTGCATATATTCCGCCCTTTAATCATTAGTATCATACCTAACCTAAGGTAGATTACCTAATTAATTTAAGCATTTCATGTACGTAACTATTACTCACCTTTCCCTAAAATTAAGTTACTATATTCTTACACATGGCAAACTTGAGGTATTTATTCTTATAATTATAAATTTATAGTATATTTATTGCGTTTTTTTGGTTTAAATACAAAAAATTCTGAAGTGCCAATATGAATGTCGATGTGGACAAATAGATGGCGCTTGAATGTCGCTTAAATTGTCGTCAAATGGATGGCGCCACAAATTCTTTGGAAGAATATTTAATTATTACTCCTATTTCTCCAACTTTTAGTGAAGAATAGTGGAGGGAAGTACTATTTTATAGACTAAATTTTATTACTACCAGATTAGATTGTTTTTTAAATGTACAAAAGTGCCAGGGTTTTTTTCAATTTTTACAGTCGGCTCGACCGGTAAAACCTCTTTTCTAGTCGAGCTACACATGCGCCAAATGTCACTTTACAGGCGGTGAGTACAAAAATAATCTTGGACACATTCACTTGTCATCGCAATAGGGCGATTGAAAGGTTTAAGGAAACGGGGAGTATTTGTAAATGTAAACCTGAAAAAGTACGAACAGTTTAACTGAAGATGTTGTCGTAGACACTAGGCAGCGAATGGAAGTTAGTCCCACCAAAATTGTACAATAGCTGTCTGCTCAAACTGATAAAGAGATCTAATTAACTTAAACGTAATTTGTTATACAGCATTATGTATTTAAATTGTAGGTATTTCCTATGGAAGTACTCATAAGACACTGAAAACTAACTTACACATGCACCCATATAAAGTTTCTATACTGCAACATTGACTGGGCCAATCACTTTGAGCAGAGATGGAATTATTGCAACTAGTTTAATAAAATATTGATTGATTAGTGGAAATCGATAGCCATCCAATTCTCCTGGTTTAACCCCACTGGACTTTGGTCATCTAAAAAATAAAGTGTTTCAGAACTGACTGCATAATGTCGATGAACTTGAAGAGGTCATTACAATAGAATTGCAAAATATTACACCGGAAACACTCCACAATGCATTCAATAACATGAGAAGACTTGTCAATCTATGCATTGAGAATGAGGGTGGTCATTTCGAACAACTTTTATAAATTGTATTCATATGGTGACATAATTATGGGATTATGTTTTACAGTAATAAGGTTGTAACGTATTTATTATTGTTTATGATAAAAAATAAAGTGCAATTACTATATTTCTAAAAATTCTTTTATATAATTCAACTTAAAACTAACCCTATTTTATTGACATTTATCACAGGAAAATATTAAATAGTAAACCTAACCACAAAAATAAATAAAAAAGGCTTGCCAATTACACTGTGTTCCCAAATTAAATTCAGTATGGCCAACACAGGACAGTTCAAAATGATCACGTAGTATAAACATATACAATTTTATATTATCTACGTAGTATATCGTATATCACTACTATAATAATCTCATCATGATTAATTATAATTTCCGATAATAGTCATAATATTTATGTATTAGTAACAAGAAAACAATTGTTTACTTACATTTTGTTCAAAATTCTTTAATTAATATCTGATTAGATTATTAGGTTACATCTAAAATAGCGAGTGTTGCATTGATTGTGTAGACACAATAGTATATTAAAAATTCGTGTAATGTAAATGCAGAGATAATGGTATTAAATCTCAGAAATGAACAGTTTAAACCAAATATTGAATGATAACTATTTCTTATCCTTAATCTACCCTGTTCATCGATAAAATAACTTAACAGTTAATGACGGAGTAATCGCAATATCTCAAATAAACCGCTTATTTTACATAAACTATATATATGTTTTTCGGCAGATATGAACCTCATATATTAAGCATTTATCTCATTTTGTAAATGTCTGTGCTATATATATATCTCGTATGTACATATTTAATATTAATAATTGGACACTTGTCAGATAATTAAATCCCTGGAAATTATGTTCAGTCGTATCTTTTCAGGTATTACAAGGTATTAGTCATTGTATAAATTGAAGAATTTAATTACTTTCATTAATCCATAAACAATACTTTTTTAGTTATATCCGAAATTATAAATGATCGATAAAATTGTAGAAGTACTGCTGTCAGTTTTTACAAAAATAGCTAATAATATTCTATTGCACAAATACAATAGAATATAATGTTTAATGTATTATAATTATGTATAATGTGTAATGTTTAAACAAACGTTCTCTGCAACCAAGTCCCTATCAAGGTTTCCTCTAAGATTGAGGGTGGCTATTGTGAAAACTAAGTTGAAAAAGGAGGTGACTAATAAATTACCACACTGTAGACACATTAGTTTCGCTTTTGTATTCGCGAAAATGTTGGAAGCAATTACATGAATTACAAATTTCTTTAAAATATATAATCTCTTTACAGTATAGGTTTATCACTAATATTAGTGGTTCATTCATCAAAAGTGTTCACATACTTCTTTTTGAAGCTCTCCATAAAGGCGCTTGTTTGACAACGCAACCACTTCCAATCGCAAAGGTAGTGGTTAAGGGAGATTACGCAGAGGTGCCGACTAACTGCCGTGAGGTAGGACGTAAGGGGGTGGCGCCATATGCGCTAATGTAAATTCTGGACTTTACAATGTTTAGTTAAAACAATAGTACCGCTTTTATTTACGAAATATCAAAACGAAATTTAAAACACAAATAAACAAAGGCTCAATGCATGCTCGACTGGAATTAGTTTTTAAAATAAAGTTTCTGAAACTGTGTTAAGATGTTGTAAATTTTGCCAACTTTGAGAGTGAAATGTAGGAGTAAATAATTTGAATTTTAAGAAAGTACTCCCAACGAAGCCTCAATTAATCCTTTGTATTCAATTTAATGCAAAAACATAATTAGAAAAACAAAAATGTCTGATGTTTGTTTTATTTTAACGAATACCTTACATCGGCGGAATTTACAATAGTGCATATGGCGCCACCCCCTTACGTCCTACCTCACGGCAGTTAGTCGACACCTCTGCGTAAGCCCCTTTAACCTTGACGTTCTAGTAATGTCACCATCCTTTTCAATATGTGTGTAATAATATAAGAGCGTTGTGGTGGAACCACTGGGGTTCCTTTGGATCTTCGCTAAATACTGATTTATTTTAAGACGGTCATGTTAATTATATAATAATATCGTATGAAGAATATATCAGGCGCCTAAATGCAAAACCCGAGAAGTCACACTTTTTCCATAAATGAGGTTTATATACCAACAAACTAAGAATACGCAAAGCTACATTATAATAGTGAACTTATAAAGCTAACCCTGACAATTGCCCTGTAATTTGAACTTGAAATCTCATCTTAAATGCAAAAGACGACACGTCCCGTCCTTGCCAAATAGGATCAAATAAAGATGTTATAAGACTTTTTGCGTTATCTGAAATTCTCTTTCTCCGGTCGTGTCGGTTTTTGCTCCTAAGCGACTGATATGTATACGTGTGTTGTAACTCCAGCACCTGTCCAGTTGCTGCTTAAGCATGGACAGTGTGGTGCGGTGCATGGCTTCTCAAGTGCTTCTATGCGACAACCAACCAAGTATGGAAATGCAACAGACATGATCTAGTATTACAAAAAGACATAAATGCTATCAAGATGCCCTACAGCGTTTCTTCAGGTACTTTAAGTTTTCCAAAAATTGTTCATGGTATAGAATACTGGATCAGCTTTCCCAAGGTTTATGTGGCTTTGGCCTTGTAAGTGCTTATTATCATCTAATGAAAGGCTGTTTGCGCTCTACACGTGTTTCTTCTTAAGATTTTCAGTCCATTTTTGTATGAATTGCAAATGAATTTTGCTCTGTTCTATTTTGTCTTTGAAAGGCTTTCTATTTTTTGTTACACTTAGACTTTTCTAACAGTAATAAACCTAGATTAGAAGGTAATTTTATAAGCTAAAGATATAGGACGTGAAACAAATTGTAATAGCATAAATTAGAGACCACTTAATGAAATATAAATCCTCTAAAGGGGTATTTAAAAGGCAAAGAATATAACAGATTTTATGAATACTGTGTTACATTACCAGATCTTTGAACTTTTGAAGACCTTCGACAAAGTATATTATAATAACAATAATTTTTTTTGGGAAGACCCGTAGGTATTGAACATGCCAAAGTCACAGAAAAAAAGAACAAGGTCTTTTACATATAAAAATCCCACTAGACGAGTTCATCAAAATGTCTATAAAGAAAGTAGTCTTGCAGACTATAAAATGTGTTCCTTGCCAAAAACTGCTTATCAGTTTTTTAAATGTTTTTAATTGTAATCTTCTACTAAGTGTTGGCAAATGATCATAGATACTTAAAATCTGTCTTACCACACCTTTTTTACACCTGCTCTTGTGGTTTGGGTATTTTAAGCTTTCTTCGCTTGTTTTCAAGTGCATTATAAAAGTAATATACTTCATGACTCCTGAGCAGTTTATTATATTAAGTTGACACAAACCACAAACACCTAAAAATGTAGATATTAGGTAAGGTATGCATATTTTTTAGAGTTTAAATATTCTAGGCGCATTTACAGCATTGCCATATTTTACGACTCTAGAATAAAAGTACACGTAGTAAGAAGTAATTTATGCACGTTTACTAGCCGAAACTGATATAGCTCGTAGCGCTTAGACTAATGAATATAATACTTGCGAAATACCATTGACGTGGTTCTTTCAATCCATCCTTAAAGCAAACAATACATCTAGAAATTTACCATAATATGTAGATGTTAGCACTCTTCTCCTGTAATATAAGTTAATTTGTTGACTGTTTGGTTGCTACTACTCCTATAGATTACGTGGGCTACCCTCTATCTCTTTTATCAAGTTTTCTTTATCATCTGCTTCAATTAATTATTACGGACATGTGATCACCAAACGTACCTACGTTATGCGTTGTAAGACTGAAGATAAATATTAGTGTACATTATGTACAGCATTGGAGACAGAATGAATCCCTGCGGGACACCCTGATATCTGTGGATATCTAGTTCCGCACAGTTTTCAGTCCGGAGTTAGAATGCAGTACTAGACGTTGGCATCGATATATAAGACCACGAAAACCAATCAAATGCAGTTTCTTCAACACTATCTCGTGGTCCATATTATTAAATGTATTTGATGAATTCAAGAACATTCTTGGCAGTTTATGCTCCTTGCTTATTGCTACAAGAATCTCTCTTAATGTTAGATATATATTGAGCGCGTGGTGATTTATTTCTCATGTATGCATTTTGCGTATTAGGTATTAAGTTGTATTTGTGTATGAAATTTAACCTGTTCAAGGACATAAACACATTTGTGTACGTTTCATGTTTCTTAAAGTGGAGTTTCGGCAAATGAATACGTGTCAAAATTTGAATTGTATCAGAGTTTATCAAGTCATGTTAAGACGGAATTAGGCGTTATTGGTCATACAGCAATAAGATTATGTTGTGGATTATCAGGGCTCAATCATAAAATATTTTTGGATAACGTTTTTACTTCAATACCAACAATCACACATCTAAAGAGTTTAGATGTTCATGTAGCGGAAATTGTTAGAGCTAGTAGAATTCATTGGGTAAATGAATATCTAACTCATGGTATAATTGTACAAAAAACGTGGTTGGTGTTCATGTCCTGTGAGAACATCATCAAACAATAAACTGTGCTGCGATGGTCCCAAAATTTTGATTCATATGATTTCTCACTTTTCCTGACAACGAGCCCATGTTGAGATATAAAGCTATAAAAAATATGAAATTCTACATGCGGATTGTTTATCACTTCAGAATGTTGCTATAGTGCACGGTTGTTATTTCTAAAGCCAATGCATCTATTGCTTCAACACTGATCCAAATCAATGGAAGTGCAAGACAGGAAAACAATCATTGGAGATAATCAATGAAAAACAAAGGATAGTTCAAACTTCTACCATAAGTTCGCCTTCGATAAAATGAGACAATGTCCAATGAAAATGGACTATAAAAATCTCCAACGGATACAAATGCAGTGAGTGCCAGAAAAACGTCTGTGCTAAATGTATGTAATTATTCCATCAAAAGACCACCTGCACATTGTCCACAATGTGTACTTTGATATTTTGTGATTTTAAAGCTTAAAGTTTTGAAATAATATCCTTTTTGTCTGTTTCTTGTTTACTATTAAATGCATTTTTGAAAAACTACTTTTTTTAAGAGTATACAGGGTGTTCCTAAATATCATGTACATAAGGAAGGGGGTAACTATTTGGTTTATTTTATGTCTAAAATTTCATATAAACATAGGTCTGCAAACGCTTCGTTACCAATATGCAGGGTGTTGAAATTTCAAGAATTTTTCACTTTTTACTGTATAGCTCCTGCAGTTTTTGAGATATTTTGTTCAAATTTGGAAGGTAGGTTACGCTATAAGGCCTGCATCATTAGCCATGCCAAATGATTATGTAAATCTACAGGGTAATAATTTTTTCGTGGTCATGCCCTCTTTTCTCACCCTGAACTTTTTTGCGATGCGCCACTGCTAGATTCTAAAATACGCAATAAATTTTCTGTCTTGTTTAGAAACTTTTTGATCTCTTATACTTTTTTCTTATCTCTGACCGTTATCGAGAAAAAAAATAGAAAACAATTTTCTGTAATTCGTCAGAGAAAATTAAATTTTTTAAAATGGTCTAGCAGGCTCTGGCTTTATTCAGATAATCACTTGAGTTTATTAATTTGACAATTCACATTAGAAATCGTAAAAAAAACTGCAGGAGCTATACAGTAAAAAGTGAAAAATTCTTGAAATTTCAACACCCTGCATATTGGTAACGAAGCGTTTGCAGACTTATGTTTATATGAAATTTTAGGCACAAAATAAACCAAATAGTTACCCCCTTCCTTATGTACATGATATTTAGGAACACCCTGTATATTATAGTGATATTTATACTGTGTGTCCAAAAAGTCTGGAAACACCCAAATAAAATCGAAACGGATGATTTTTGAGAAAAATGCAAAAACAGGTCAATTAGTATTTTCAAAAAACTACTGGCTGATGGTATCTGTTTGGAATGTTTGATGACCTTGAAAAAGTTATGATGTCATCAAAAAAAATTTAAATGGCAACGTCACATTTTTAATTTTATTTTTGATAGATCTTTTAATTGTCTAAATGACTGTAAATAAATTTTTCATTTTACTTAAGAAAATGACCGAGAAAAATTTAATTACTTCTTCGAAAATGGAAAAGTTTGTCTTTTAAAAAAGAACATAGTTGGCTTAAAAGTCGATTATTCTTCAAACACATTTTGTTTTATTTGTGACATTCTGTCAAATACGAATTGTGCGTAAGTTAAAAAAATCTGTTTAAAAATGGTTTTAAGTGAGAGCGAACGTATTCAAATACTGATGATGATTGGTTTTGGGGATAGGGCTTGTTCAGTTAGAGAAGTTTGCGACTTATTTAATACAGAACATCCGGAGCGTGCCCCAATTAGTATTTCTGCAGTAAGTAAGATTCGCAAAAAATTTCAAGAAGAAGGCCATGTTCGAGATCGCCCTAGAAGTGGTCGTCCAAAGATCGCAGAAGATACGCAACTCGACGTATTATTGTCAGTAGAGGAAACTCCAAATTCTAGTACACGGCAGCTTGCTCGGGAGTTTAACGTGTCGAAGAGTACAATTGATAATATTTTCCGGAAAACTAAGTATCATCCCTACAAAATCTGTTTGGTTCATGAGCTGTCTGAAGACGACTTCGACAGGCGTGTACAGTTTTGCGAACAACTGATGCCTATGTGTGATAATGATCCGTTTTTTATCAGAAATATCTTATTCTCAGATGAAGCTACGTCCACATTACATGGTACTGTTAATAGACAAAACTGCAGGTATTGCGCACGCCAAAATCCACGCTGGATGAGAGAAGTACGAACTCAGTATCCTCAGAATTTAAATGTATGGGCTGGTTTAATTGGTAACAGAATTATAGGGCCTTTTTTCTTCAACGGTAACCTGACGGCGGAAATGTATTTGGATTTTTTACAAAATTATTTATTTCCGTCATTAGCAGAAATATTTCCGAACCATGAAGATCCTAATTTGCCCAGCCAAAGAATTTGGTTTCAACAAGATGGGGCTCCACCCCACTATGCGGGAAATGTTCGGCATTATCTCGAGAATACCTTTCCAAGCAGATGGATTGGCAGGAGGGGGCTATCGAGTGGCCGGCTAGGTCGCCAGATCTAACGCCTATTGATTATTTTTTGTGGGGTTAGCTAAAAAATTAGGTATACGCAACTAAACCTGAAAATTTGGAAGACTTGCGTCAACGGATTGAGATTGAAGTACAAAGGATCACTCCTGAAATGATAGAAAACGTTCAAAATGAATTTTATTATCGTTTAGGGTATTGCCAAGATGCTCAAGGACAACATTTTGAACATTTATTGTAAGAGTTTTTGCTGATTTCTACGATTAAAATTTTCTTTGTTTTCTATAATGATTTTTTTTTTCAAAATTTTTCTTAAGTAGAATGAAAAATTTTTTGACTGTCGTTAAGACAATTAAAAGATCTATAAAAAATAAAATTAAAAATGCGACGTTGCCATTTAAATTTTTTTTTGATGACATCATAACTTTTTCAAGGTCATCAAAAATTCCATACAGATACCATCAGCCAGTAGTTTTTTGAAAATACTAAACGACCTGTTTTTGCATTCTTCTCAAAAATCATCCGTTTCGATTTTATTTGGGTGTTTCCAGACTTTTTGGACACACAGTATATTAAAGTCATGTGTATAAGGAAAAGATAGTATACATATTTATATATCTAATTTTATAGTAACTCAAAATTATGCAACTTAAGATACACAAAATTACAATAGCATAATTCAACCTTAGTAAATATTTTTAAATGTCAAACAACATTTAAACAATATTAGAAAAACATTTTTTATTAGTTACCCAAAATTAGACAACTTAATATACAAGTCAAATTTTAAATAAAAATATCAACTTAGCCATTAGTGGGCATTGTGAGAAAAACAATTGGAATTAATAATGTTTTACACAGATAAGGGACGCTCTTAAAAATTAAGCTAAAAAAATATTATTAAAGAAAATTTAAATACCTGTGTGAGTGTATACAAATTAATTACTATTTCTGCGAGAAAGATATACACAAAATAGTGAAAGTATTTATAGTTGGAGGGTTACATCGACTGATTTGTATTCCAATATATACAAGTATTCAATTAAAATTAAGTATTATGAACCAAAGTGATAAATTAATAATTAACTGAGGAAAGAAGAATTAAGGTATAGGCAGCTCAAGTTTTGGAATTTTACACCAAGATACCAGTTCCCGTAAGAAGAAGACCGCCAGAATATAAGAATAGACCAGATACGCTACTTGGAGATAATTGTCCACTAAAACAAACCAATTAAAGTATCAAACTCGAGTTAAGTACTTACATTTTATTAAAATTGAGATCTTAAAAAAATTAGAATTAGTAAAAATATATAATTGCCATACAATTAATATAGTTAATTTAGTATTAAGTATGTACTTTTATTGTAAGAATTATTCTATTGTAATTTTCATCATAATTTAATATAATATAATAGTAGCTGCACATAAAATTTTCCCAAATAGATTATAAAGAATTTTTCGATTAATATTATTTTTTTCAACTGAATTTGATTTACGTAAAACTTATATACATACCGTTTATATTTATTGAATCCTGTTGTCTTTGTTCATAACAATTCCAATGGTAACAGTTCACTAACAGTTTTTTGTTGCATAATAAGGTTTGATTATAACCTAAATTTTATGAAGTTCATGTATTTTACTGTTCAATATATTTTCTTCTTATGATTGTTCACTGTTGTTTTCTTTATACGAAGGTAATCTTCTACAATAAGAACTATAACACACTGAGATAATAAGTCTTATAAATAAATTTAAACTGACCTAATAATATTTTAAGTAAATTTATGCCGGTAAAAATAAACATAACCAACTTTTAGTTGCATACAAGCATAATTTTCCCACGTATTCTTTTCAAATACTATGAATTTAGGTAGAATCATAGTCATGATAATTTTAGATACAGTGAGGTAAAATAAATATTGTACAACTCAGAATTATATTTGAAAATCAGTTTAAACTCATTGTAAAATTAAAATCATCTATTTTTAGAATAATAAAGTAGTAATTAACTATCGAATAACTTATTTAAAATACACGGCCAATATAATATAAATTTATCAAATAAGTTTTGCTATTACGGATATTAAAGCGATTTGTCGATAAATTGATATATATATCTGATTTGGATACCTTCTAAAGTTTGGGTATTTAATGTTGTAGATTATACAATAAATTATTGTAATATATAAAGCAGATCAAATATTATTGTAAATATCGTGTTATTTCTTAAATTATTCTTTTATATTTTTCTATAAATTCCAACCTTGATCTATGTACTTCAAACATGTATTGTAAACTTTTTTTTTATAAATTAAGAAAATTAATCAATTATTCACAAATGGTGAAACTAAAGAAAATTTCCAGACATACATAAAATTAACAAAAATATAGATTTTAAAATCAATACAGCAGTATACAAGGTCAAGGCGAGGAGAAAATCCGAAATAAAAACAACTACATGAAAACCTATATTAAAACATTTCATTATTGTATTACTGTGCCGAATTTCCAATTACATTTTCATTTAAGTCCAGTCCTGAAATGTAAACCTAACAACCGATCCCTAGTTATAAGTACTAAATATGTATAGAAGTTATTGTCATACATATGAAAACAATCTTATAATAGCACTGGTGTAGGTATTAAAATTTTATTGGTACATTTAAAGAGCAACTCACGATAAGTGCTTTGTTGGTTTGCAGGAAACCGATAAAAAAGCTGAGGAAGCTGTCACCTCGGGGAATGCCACACCTGAGAGAGTAAACTGGGACAACCCTGTTGAATTCATATTATCATGTTGGACGTACGCCGTAGGCCTTGGCAATGTTTGGAGATTTCCCTATCTGTGTTATCGGTATGGCGGAGGTACGTTATCTTAATATGTTAAAAGTGAAACACTCTAGCTATACTTCAACGTGCGATTTTCTGTATTTCTGGAGCAGTTAACTCGAATAATTTTCGACGATTGTATATTTTGCTCCCTCTTTTTTTCTTTAGTACCGGAAATGTGGAACGAAAGGGAAAAAGCTGACGTTTCGAAACCTTTTTCCGCGTTTTGCGGAAGACATTGCTTTGTTTTCTCTATCAGATAAAGTGTACAATGAATGTTTCCCTTATTAAACATGCAATACGTGTTTTAATTAATTATAAAACCACAATCAATATACAGTTGCGTAGTATTAAATATTAAATCGCCAACACTTTTCCATATTTTAGAAAAGCTTGTGAGAAAATTAATAATTATGGAATGTATTTCTGATGACAGTTAACCCAGATAAGGCTGTTTTTTTCTTTAGCAAAATTTTTCGTAAACCAGTTTTTTCTTATTTTTGGACTTCCTAGACTACCAGAAAAATATATTAAAAAATCATTTATCCACATTAGATACAGATAGGTTCTTTAAAAAGGACTTCAGCTTAATGGACGTCTACGACCAAAATTTACGGACTTCTAAAAACGTATATAAAAAATACTTTATCCAAAAACTTACATATAGAATTGACATTGAACATTATATTGACAAAAGCATTCTTTGGTATGTAGTCCGACATTGCACTTGTTACAAATCAAATTCACTTTTTTTTGTACAAAACTCACATTATACTGGTTATCTGTTTAAGCTCGGCCACCGGCCATATCTCGGCAACCGTTTATCGTACAACCTGGCGGAAAAAATCTTTATAGTAAAAAGGACCATAGGAATTTCAACCAAAATACTTTTAAGTTTCCAAAATAATCGCAAAGAGGCGCAATTTTCAAGAAAAATTAAAAATTTGATAATTTTTCATGAAATTCTAGATTGAGATAGATTAAAATTTTTACTTGCAACATTTTTAGACGTTTTTATACAATTTTCATTTAAAAGTTTTTGATCTAAGTCCCATACTAAGGGGAGGGTGGAAGGGGGTATGTTTGCGAACAAAAGTAGGTATAATTTGGGTTTTCCCGAACGGATTTTAATATTTCTGGGCTCACTAGATAGAGAATTTTACAAGGAATTGAAAGATATGTAGTAAAAAGTTACGTGGTTGTCAAAAAAGGTAACAGGGGGCGCTGTTCTCAATTTATGTATATTACTTGTTTTTTATAAAATTTTAAATGAAACTGTATATTTTTAATATCGTAGTATTGAAGCACATAAAAAACCGAAGAGGGGGATGAAAACCGGAAGTTGTTACCTCTTTTCTTGACGAAGATATAGTCAAACGAATATAATCTAGAAAAATAAATTTAAATATAAATTTATTTATTTATTGGGAGTAATAATTTTATTTTAATTTTAAGAGGGTCTCTAGACAGTGTATATTTTGCCCTAATTTTTTTTTCATTCCTAGCTTCTGTAAAAACTAAAAACGGTTTTTTTTATTTATTATTATCTTTTTTAGTATAACTAAAAAACTAAATATTAAATAATAAAATATTAAATGTCCAAGTACCAGTGTAAATACAATTTAAAAATTGAAAGTGTAATAAAGTAATAATTTACATCGAAAATAATAAATGACGTTAGGTAATTTTAGCTGATCAATGGTAGAAGAAAAAATAATTACTAAACAATTATGTTATGACATTTGGCAACACTGTTAGTACTAAAGTCAATGTAATTAGAACTTGACACCTATAAAGCTAAATTTTATCTAAATAATGAAACTCCAACATTTATCATTTTAACATTGTTCATTTCAAAGAATAATAATCAATGCAGTAGAATTTTTGTTCGCTAGTGTAATTAAGGCAATATATCTTCCTGATGTGTGTGAGAACTCAAAATATTCAGAAACAGTATTGAATTGTTACATGCTCATTTCAGTTCAATTAAGTTCATATAAAGCTGTAATCGTTCTTTAGTAGCTATCGATTTACTTGAACAAAGTATACCCATCTGCATTGTTACGATTTATGGCAATGTGTCTGAAGTCTCCAAATGAAGCGAATCCGTTCTATATATGTACTTTATCTGTAAGGATTAAAACAAATTGCAATCACTTTTCAGTTAGAATCTTTTACCTTAGAAATATAAACTCGTTTAAGGATGGTTAATTTATTATTAGCACTTGCGAGAGGATTTTTAAATTAAGTTATAATACGTACTTTAGCTATGTGCTTCGAGTTGAATGATCTTAAAGTCAAGTCAAGATACATTTTATGTTGGAGAGATTGAACAAATATTATTTGTATGAATAAAGAATTAAGTAAGAGAACACCATGATTTATAGAAAAGGTAGGTAAATGTAAAAAAAATGGGAGGCTATTTGATGTGCAGAATACTACAAACTCAAGAATTTCAGGAACAAAACATTTTATGTCGAAAATAGCCTGCTACTGAGGCGGCCGAAAAATGAAAATTGGGATCAGTTTTGCAAAAGTAAAAAGTAAATTCTATGGTGCCCAAAACGTATTTGGCGTTTTTTACGGAAACAACGAATAGAAACAGCAGAGATTACAAGAACCAAGAAAATAACAAATAAAGATTCGGACGGATAATTGATAGAACAATTTAAGGGAAGTAACAACACTGAGCAGCTTGTCAGAAGAACTTACGAAACTGGTTTAGAAGATATTGTAGAGTAATGCGAGATACCGGACAGATGGAGAACTAGTACTACCGGTAAAATGGGGTGGCTTTATGCCACTTTTTATGGTTTTCAAAGAATTTCGGACAATTATAGACACCAAAAATATTTGTAAAAATTAACGATATACTTTGAACCTTTGGTTACTAAATTGTGTAAAAAAGACTTAGAAATTTGATCTCGACCACAGCGCCACCTATCGGGTCCAGATTTTGTTATTTTCTCCTTTGGTACTAAACCAGCATAAATCGTGAATATATGTCATTTTGGTCGATAACTACATAATTTGTTGATAATTTGATTACAGCGCCACCTATTGGATTCTAGCACAGCTGTGAACCTCTGTCTTGACAAAACAAATATATTGAGTGAATATGACGTCAATCGGTTAAGTCGTTCAGAAGTAACACAATCACTAACAGACGCACAAACGGTTATATGCATCATTTTTCCAGATTTTGCAATTTTTTTTTTCAATTTAAGACATTCAAGTTATTTTCATCCCGGGAGCATAACAAACAAAACAAAAAAGAATCAACCAAATGTGTCATTCCTATCGTCAGTTATGATCGAGAGTGCATAAAAAAATGATGATTTTTGTAGTTTTTCCGAGTTTTCCGACTCTCCTTTGTAATTGTCTCGATTTTCTTTTCCTGGAAAGCTTTTCTAAGACCACAATGAACAAAAAAAAAGGTATTACGGATATCCATCGTTAGAATCCTAAGTTACGGTATTAAGTTTATACAAAATACTATAGAAAATATCACTCTTAGTTTTCCAGAATTTTTCAATTTTACGGGAAAATTTCCCAATTTCTCTTTCCCTAAAAGCCATATTCGGACTATTACGAACGACAAAAAAAATAGCCAAATCGGTCCAACCGTTCTCAAGTGATGAAGTAGTGAAATGATACATTATTTTCTACCAATTAAGCCCATAATAATTTTTCGAAAGTTTTACAGTTTTTGAAGAAAAATCACCGTATCTCAAAAACAGTTCGAAAACGGGTAATAGGAATTTATGTTATTTTAATCAGCATTTAAAAGTCTATTATAGCATTAAATAGCATTCCATTTAAGAAATATAAGTTTGTGATGGTTTGTCGTTCTGGAACAGCCTGTATAAATGAAAATATTTTGAAATTGTTCAGCTCATAATTATCAAAAATTTTTGTATTAAAAGCTGTTCGCTATCTACATTATTCTATACCAGTAATTGACGGTGTCTTTGCTATGGCAGTCTTGTGCTATTTGCTTTACATTTTTCTGTAAAGAAGTTCCTCAAATTCTACTTATACGTACAATATACGTACAAGAAAAAAGTGGTGCATTTATGTCAACATCAGTCAGGTAGTAGAATAAAGGTGCACACACACTAAGGCGAGGCGAAGCGAAGCGATGAGAAGCGCATTTATTACGCCTGATAAAAATGCACGTAATCAAATGGGTGCCCGCACACTGAGGCGTCGCGTGCCGAAGCGAAGCTTACGTACATTTCTACAGGCGTAATAAATGCGCTTCTCTTCGCTTCGCCTCGTCTCAGTGTGCGTGCACCTTAAAGAATTCTATTTCTTGCAAGTATTTGTAGCGCCGACATCTGTTTGAGAGTCAGTGAACTATTTGTTTATACAATAACACTTAAAAAATACACAACCGATTTGATTTTTTCTTTGATATTGATATCTATACTATAGAGTTTATTATAACTCCTATTTTTTATTTGTTCATACTTGTCTCCATATATGATTATGGAAATATAATTTTAGAATAAATAAACTGTTTTTCTTTAATAGCAGGTGAAATACATTTAATAATTCTGCTAAAAACCATTTCTTCAATATTTATATTTGTAAGTTTTCATTACCAAATTCCCCAGTTTTAATATTTGCTTTGTTCTGTGTGTCAATAAAATCAATTAATTAATTAAAAAGTTTAGTATTTATAGAAACTATGGTAACTCTGAGAGAAGTGACAACAATAATAAATCAATTAAAAAACAACACAACACTAGGATTTGATAAAATAACAACAGCAATAGTTAAAAGGAACAAAGACGTACTATCACCAATTTTGACCAAATTGATTAACAATGTTGTACATGATGGAGAATTCCCCGAATATCTAAAAAAAAAACAATTATTGTGCCCATATACAAAAAAGGTAACAAGCTGAACGTAGAAAATTATCGTCCTATCTCCTTACTATCGACACTGAACAAAATCTTAGAGAAAAGCTTACCAATTCAATTGTCTCATCATCTAACAATGAATAAAATTGTGGACTTGAACCAATATGCTTTCCAGAAGAACTCCGGTACAACATCTGCAACAACAGATTTTATAAATTAAATTAAAGAAAAAGTGGAAAAGGGAAACATAGTAACAGCACTATACATAGACATGAAGAATGCATAAGATACAATATCCAAAACCAAACTTACTGAAAGTTTGCAGAACATGAGTATAAAAAATACAGAGCAAAAAATAATTGAAACTTATCTAATGAATCGTCCACAAAAAACGAAAATAAACAAACATAAAAGTGATGTACGTTTTGCCAAATAAAGAATATCACAGGGCGGGAACTTACTACCATTACTTTATATACTGTATACCAATGATATATTTGAATTACCACTCCATGGCAAAATATACGGATACGCAGACGATACCTGTATTATATACAGTAACAAAAGCCCCCACATAATAGAAAACCACATTAATAATGATATGAAGCAAATAGAAGAATGGTGCTTTAATAATCCCACAACAATGAACGAAGATAAGACTAGCTTTATGATCCTCCCAAATAAAGCACAAAAACCAAAACTAGAAATACAACTTAAAGGCAAGAAAATGCATCGAAGAAAACAAATAACTTACCTAGGGTTAGAAATCCAAGTAAACTTCCAAAACCTTGTCAAAAAGAACTCAAAAGTAATAGCTGGAATATATAAAATTAAAAATATAATACCACCAAGCGTGAGACCGGCAATATACCACGCCATGTTTGCATCTCATACGAATTACCTCGTTAATATATGGGCCAAACAACGTCAAAAAATGTAAATAATCTCCAACAGCACAACTATACAATATCACTGGAATACCAAATATTGAGAAACTTATAAGAATTAAAAATATATTACTGATACATAAAATAGACAAGGGACTAATCAAAACAAAAATTAAGCTACAAACTAACAATGAAATACATAACTACCGAACGAGAGGACACACACACATAAGAACAAAAAAAAAACAGAATTGTAAGATGCGTACAAATACCAGCAGCAGATGCATAAAGGACTATAACAAATTAACAACAAAAATAAAAAACATGGACCACCATAACTTTCACAAGGAAATAAAGAAGAGGATATTGAAAATATAAATGAAATCGAGAAGAAACCTGAGAGACATCCAGGAACAAAAAGAAGATGTTTTCTTTAAAAAATGTTTTAATTTCGATCATTAAAAGTATTGGAGAGTTGTCGCCTCATCCATCCTTTCGTTATATACTGTAAAATATAATTCTTAATTATTGACATTAATTTTCATCCGTATAGTATTGCAATAAGAAACAAAAATCAGTTCTGACGGCGTCTCACTGAACTATTTTAATTTGCGTAATATTTTGTAAACTTAAGGTAAACTTTCTTGGAGCTCTTGCCGAGTATCTTTGCAGGAAACTTCATTAAATTACTTAATTAGCAATTAAAGCGATAAGTGTGAGTGTTAGCATACCCGATCTGTTCTGCATCGATGACGATAAATCAATCTTGACAATGATTTACTGTTCCGTTTTCGTAACCGTCAAGAACCAATCATACTTTTCCAAGATATATAATTAATAACAAACTACCTATATAATTGTTCAGTTATATACGAGGTAGGCGCCATAAATTCTCGGTAATAAAGAGGCATAATATGTTCACACTTGCATTGCGCTCTTTAAAGTCAATTAACAAAATGCCCTCACAATCCCAGAATATTGTGGCCATCACCTTTTTCGTTGATTGAACGACTTCCGCCTTTCTGGGACGAGGTTCATCAGGTCGCCGCCAATCCATGGACTCCCTTTTTGATAGAGGATCGTAATAAAACACTCGACGTTCACGTTGGAGAGCAGAAAGAAATCGCTGTACCCATCTAGCAGTAATTTTATTCATACCCAAATGGTCATGGAGAATTCCGCGAACACTTGTTTCGGAAATGTTTGTTATCACTGCTAATTCCTTCACTTTCAAACGGCGATCTTCTAGCACTAAATGTTCAATAATTGAAATTTGTTGAGGCGTTATCACTTCAATTGGTCGACCCGTCCGATCAGCATCTTCCAGGGATTCTTGTCCCAAACGGAAACATTTTGCCCACTTTTTTACAGTTGAATACGAAGGAGATGAATCACCGTAAACCCCGTCTAAACGTTGTTTAATGTGATAAGGGGTATGCCCTTCTTTTGTTAAAAATTTAATGACCGTGCGGTAATCAATTTTCGTTACTTCAGACATTTTCGTGCGCTAGTCACGTTGGTTGGCTGGTTACTAAAAACTACTAGGCTTCGAACCGTCATGTTTATAGTGTACATGACATGACGGAGTTTGAGCACGTTTGAATTTGTATAAGCCTGTCAGGCCGAGAATTTATGGCGCCTACCTCGTATATTGTTACATATCTGTTAATAAACAAAGATTTACATTAGAATATGTTTTTTCCAGGTGTTTTTCTTCTGGCATACCTCATCATGATGGCCTTAATGGGATTGCCGATATTCCTACTTGAGCTAATTATTGGTCAGTATACAGGGATTGGACCGGATCGGGCTTTCAGTAGAATTAGTCCAATATTCAGTGGCGTAGGATATTGTTGCTTAGTGGTCATCACATTGTTATCGATATATTATATGATAATAATAGCGTGGACGGTATTCTATTTCTTCGCTTCTTTTACGACTGAATTGGGATATGGTACTTGCCATAATGACTTTAACACGATAGGTATGGATATGTGTATATTAAAATTTGTTGTGATATGATACAGTATAATTATGTGGTATCTTGTATTATATTGTTTGTTTTCATTTAATTATACAAATAAATATTAAATTAGTTAAGATCATTTTCTTCAAATCTAATTTTGTTTATGTTGTTGTTGTTGTTATGTCTCCATAACATTAATATACAAATCAAGAATTTTTTTTAACAAGATATCAAAACAAGAATTATATTACAAATAAATAATAAGAATTAGCACAGTTACCTAAATCTATATACAGGGTGTCCAGAAACTCTCCTGACAAACGAAGACCGGAGATTCCTCAGATAATTTTAAGACAATTTAACCCAATTCACCCTAGTCCGAAAATGCTTCCTAAGGGAGCTAGAGCTCTTTGAAGATGGCGCCTTGTAATTAGCTTTTTTTAATATCTCCCGAACGCTTCTATTTAGAAAAACAAAAACTGGTATGCTTATTTATCCTCCAGAGATGAATCGATTCCATCAATTGCGAATTTCTAGTACCGGTCATAGGCGTCCGTTTTGGGTAGGTAAACGGTTATTTTGACGCATAACTTTTTTGTCTTTAACTTTTAAGCATTTGTGACACTAGATTATTATATTTTCAGGTATTCTTGCACTAAAAGGTACTCTGATTTTAAGTCGGTAGGATACACCGTTTTCTAGAAAAATCGATTTGAAAATTTTTCGTTTTTTCGTCATTTCATCTTTCGTCATTTCAACTTCGCGAACTGACAACAATTTGACAATTAAAAACGTAGGTTTTATTTCTGTTGGCAGTTCAGAGCGAACTAGTGCAAAAAATAATAAATTAAATTTTAATGACGAAAGAACGAACAATTTTCAAATCGATTTTTCTAGAAAACGGTGCATCCTACCGACTTAAAGTAAAAGCACCTTTTAGTACTAGAATACCTGAAAATTTAATAATCTAGTGTCACAAATGCTTGAAAGTTAAAGACAAAAAAGTTATGCGTTAAAATAACCGTTTACCTACCCAAAACGGACGCCTATGACCTTAGGAAGCATTTTAGGACTAGGGTGAATTGGGTTAAATTGTTTTAAAATTATCTGAGGAATCTCCGGTCTTCGTTTGTCAGGAGAGTTTCTGGATACCCTGTGTAAATCTTGTAAAATTTATTTTTGTAAATATCATTGTTTTATAAATCATCTTTTATGGCAGGTATGAGAATTATTTTTTAGTTTTAGGGCCAAATTACCACTCTGCCTTCGATTCAAGGCCCGGATTAAATTACTAAACAAAATAAATTGAAACAGGTTGCTAGACATCTTTCATTTATTTGTAATTTTTACACTAATATTGTGGTATAAAGATTTGCATAAATTTGATAATATAGTAAACAACGCAAGAATTGAATGTAAAGGTTGGTTCTGTACTTAAGACCATCAATATTAACGTTGATACCGTATGATGAAATAAACTTATTCTCTAGCACGCCATGAAACTATTTCTATGTGTCATTTTATTTCTTAAAGAAAATAAAAGACAATATGTATAAATACATATATGTATTTATATAAAGTTTAATTCAATAAAATATGAATGTGGACTTTCATATTTATGAATATTTTACAGTGAAATTTATAACAATAACAATTTCCCCCAATTTATCTAATTCAAATAACTAATCTTACTGTGTATTAATTTTGTGTACTCTGTATGTAAAATTCTTATCCGTCCATCCTTCTTCAACTGTTGATGTAATTTTCTTTCATAATACTGTTAATGGTGGTCCTGTTCTTTGAATACTTGTGATTGATAATAACACTCCTTTCTTAATGTATTCCGTATTGTAATCTCTAGCTGCATGTTATTAGAGCTGGGCGATAAGGATCACAGGTGTAATCGATTGCGACTAGGATTACGATTACTTTAATCGTAATTCTAAAATTTTTGAAATTACGATTACTGTAATCGTTAATCGAACGAACTTAGATTACGATTACAGTAACCGTAATTTTAAAAAGTTTAAATTACGATTACTGTAATCGTAATCTAAGTTCGTTTGATTAATGATTACAGTAATCGTAATTTCAAACATTTTTGAATTACGATTTTCTAAGTAATCGTAATCGAAGTTGTTCAAAAAATGTCGGAGAGCTAAACGCGGCTCATTTAAACTGGTACGCGTTATATATGCAGGCAATAATTATCCGAATAAGAAAAAAGAAAAACAAAAAAGGTTTTTAAATACAGCAGAAATTAAAAAAATAATGAGGTGTGGCTACCACACGACTTTTTTATACGTATGAGCGTATAGAAAAATTATACAAAATATTATTTTGAGTACTTCTATTCTCATAATAAATCATTATGGAATACATACTTTTCAAGATATTCGAAAAGAAGTGCTACTCGCAGACCGGCTTTTGCACGTATTGAACCCTCATGACGAAGATATCTGGCGCTCGAAATTATTAGTGCCCGTTCAATAAAGCTCCGCATCAGTATTCCATCAACGTATTTATTCAATGCGTGAAACGGTGAAACAGACCGGCTTTTGGACGGACTGGACCCTCATGACGAAGATATCTCGCGGTATTGGTGCTCGTTCAATGAAGCTCCGCATCAGTATTCGTTTTTTTTAAATTTCGTGGCACGTAAGAGGACACAATTAAATTGAATTTTGGCGATTGACTTATTGCGATTTTGGTTAGTTCTTTAATTTGTATGCAGATATAGCGTTGCAGTTGCATTGGAATATGTTGCTGCATGTATTATGCTTGTATTGCGTATTTAGCATCCGCTATAGTAAATTAATGGACTTAGAAAATGTTTTGATTTTTTTTACAATTTCGTGGCGCGTAAAAGGACACAATTAAATTGACTTTTGGTGATTGACTTATTGTGATTTTGGTTAGTTCTTTAGTTTGTATGCAGAAATAGCGTTGCACTTGCATTGGAACATGTTGATGAATGAAGCTCCGCATCAGTATTCCTTCAACGTATTATTCAATGCGTGTAACGGGCCGGCTTTTGTTCGTAGTGGACCCTCATGACGAGGATATCTCGCGGTCGAAATTATTAGTGCCCGACAACAATAAAATACACTTTTTATTGTAAATAACAGTGCTTTTTCTAATATTTAATAATAGTAATCCTTGCCAACCATTACAGTAATCCTTATATAAAAAGAACGGAATTACGATTAATGTAATCGTTAATCGAACGAACTTAGATTGCGATTACTACAGTAATCGTAATTTAAACTTTTTCAAAATTACGATTACTGTAATCGTAATCTAAGTTCGTTCGATTAACGATAACAGTAATCGTGATCGTATTTTCTTTTTTATAAGGATTACTATAATCGTAATCAAGTTGTAATCGTAATCCTTATCGCCCAGCTCTGTCAGCATGTATTTAATTCGATATTTTTCATTCGACGTTATAAATTTTGACGTTGACTTTTATCTCTCATCAATAATAATCGTAATCAGCCCATTTCCAACATGATAGAAAAAAAATCATATCTATCATATGATTTAATAGTAGACTTTTCTTATTACAACTCCAATGTGCAATACATTATGTAATGTTTTTCAATTCTCCTTTATAACCAAACAGATTCCAGGCTTGTGTATTGAGCATGTGTTTAAAATTGACATCTTAAATAAATTTTAATAATCATGAATATGTTTTGCTATTACTAGTTCTTTTTATTATGTCCCCACTAATGGCGTTGAGTATTTTTTATATTTTTCGAATGAATCTGAAGTCTCGTTACACTTATGAACTATTCTAGTAAACCTATTATAATATCACATATAAAATATCCAACCCTTCTGGAATGCTTATTCTTAACTATAGGGTTGTAGCGAGCAACATATTTTTACATTACAATTTAGTATCAAAGTACCGTTAGACTATCCAAGAAAATAAAAATTAATCAAGATAACGATAATTATTAAAGCGAATGAATATATAAATTCACTTGTTTCCCTAGAGTTTAGTTCATTTAAGGGCTATTAAAATTAACAAACTTTACTTTTATGGACGTGAAGAAAAAAAGCCAAAAATTTAACTAAACTACCACTTGTCTTATCCTGAACTTATTTCCTAATTTGTAACAAATTTGTTAACAAAAGTGACATTATTAAAAGCGGCAATACACGTTGCTGATCTAATGTAATCTGGCATGCTTGAGATTAAGTTTTGGATCCTTTCTTGAGGTATCTGTACTCATTCTTGAACAAGCATGTTAGCGAGCTCATCAAGTGTTACTGGCGGTCTCGGGGCGTTTTTAATTTTGTTTCCCAATTGATACCAGTTTTGCTCAATGGGATTGAGATCGGGGTTTTTGGCAGCCTACTCCAAAATTGGATATTTGCATCTCTTAACAGAGTTGAGACAATGTTAGCTGTATGAGGTTTGGCATTATCTGGTATAAAATGCATCCATTGCCGAAATTTTTGGCAAATGGTTGAACATAGGGTACAATAATTTCGTATGTATGTCTCCTTGATGTTAGCGACCTATTTCATATCAAAAGCAACTCTGTACGACCCTTAAATTGTATGCCATCCTAAACCATTACAGACCTCCCCACAACCAAATTTGTTAAATTCTCGAATATTACATGGTGCCAATCGCTCACCTGGTCTTTGTATGGCACGAACACGGCCATCATTTTCGTTAAGAAGAATGTGGAGTCGTCCGAAAACAAAACGCAGTTCCACTGCCCCTCGTCCCAACCTTGATGAATTCGACAAAAGTTTAAGGGATTTCTTTTGTGCGTTGCTGTGACAATTGGACCGGTTGCTGGTTTTCTAGCAGACAGATTGACTTCTTCAGTATTCATCTTACTGTTTCGGTAGAAATTTCTTTACTAGTGACTAATCGAAGATAATTTTTTAATTCACAAGATGTTGCAAACCGTTTTCTTAAACTTTGAACATCGATAAAGCGATCTTCTCGGCGTGTTCTTTTTATATTAGCACCTTGTTCGCGTCTTCTTTATAAACTACTAGTGCATCTAAACCGTACTGCGGTCCTCTGTACCACAGATTTGTTGGTGCTCAGCAACTTTTCTGTGTGAATATCCTTCAGGAAGAAAAGTAATCATTTGGGATACTTCTTCTGGTCTTCAATAGCATCTAGGCATATTTAATTAACTTAATGCAAACAACTTCACTAATTATCGGGAAAAAGCACGCTTTATTAATTAAATAACTCAAAAGGCTTCAAAAATTAAGCCTTCTAGTTGACATTTCGTTTCATAGCAGATAATATCTTGGTATTTTTAATTGTTTCATGGCATACTATTTGAATTGTGTTTAATAAACGGCAATTTATGACATGTGAAAAGTCTATTAAAAATACCTTTAAATTGGAAATGTTATTTCAAATTTATTTGGTGGTCCTTTAATTTTGTCCACAAGTGTATGTGACAATATCCAAGTAGCCTATTGAAAAATGGATTTCTTAGATATCACAAACGCAAATTCATAACTTTCTTTGTTTAATTTCATTACCGTAATCAGCCGAAAAATTCTACATCTTTGCCAACTTAAGTAAACACGTAGCTCCAATAATAGCCATCTTTGCAGTGGTGAACATATAGCCACGGGCATTATGCAGAATTTATTTTATAAAATGTCTAAATGATATGATCAGATAATCACCCAAGACATTCAAATACTCGGACAGTGTAATGGCAATGGGTAATGGTAGTTGAATTTTTCCTAGAACTAAATAATATCTTTTAGTAAGAGCACGTGTGATCTTTATGTAATGAAATCGAAAAGGCTGCACGTGCACAATGTACGCCATTAATTATTTACATACAAAGGGATTATAGAAATTGCCAGAATAGTGTCAAAGGACACAAATATAATTTTAGTTGTTTGATGATATCATCTCATGCACACAGTGAATAAAACATGGAGCGTCCTCTTTGAGTATATTAAGCAGGTCGTTACTGACAATAATCTCCTCTGGCATATCATAATATGGATTTAGATAGTGCGTGTACATGTTACATATAGGTACAGTACACTCATGTTATTAATAGAGAAAATTTGAAATTAGATAGTAAAAACTGAAGAAAACTGTTTGAAAAAGTGTTTTGAAAATTTTCTTTTATTTTGAAAACATAATTAAATACAACAAAATATAAAGACTTAATATACTGTACTGTTTAAAATGCATAACATTTAAAGACTATAAACTAAAATTTAACTAAATAGTATTGACTTAAAAATATTCTTCATTTATATAAATAGAATTATTATTTGAATAGTATAGAGATGTAAAAGAAATATCATACGTATTAAAGTCAATGTGTCAAGTATTAGATATAAAAAAGATATGCAACTTAATTTACTGCATGGAATGTTAGAAAAAAATAAATTACATACGTCATTTAAATAAGAAAAAGGTCCTTAGATACCGAAAAAAAAATTATTGATTTTTTTCGACTGTTTTATGAGATTTTGATGAACTGGTAATTTACCTGAGTGTACCTACAAATAAAAGAAGTTGATTTTATAAATGGATAGACCATATTGAGAAAACTTACCGGAAAATAAAGAAAGTCTGAACGTGTTTCCAGATATTGAAATTCTTGGTAGAGGGATTGGCCTGGACGTTATATGCAGTATAATGATGAAATTACCTGGAAATTATAAATTGAGTTTATAAACTAATTAAGTATATAAGAAGTACTTGTCCGAAATAGTAAAAGCAAGAACGTATTCCTGACCGGACCTGACGAAGGAACTGTGATGTGTATGCTGATTTTCCAAACGGATGTGTGAAGAGATATTACTGCAGAGAGAAACATTGTTGATTATAGGAACAGGAATTTACCCAGTTAAAAGAAAGGAAAAGAAAACGTAAAGAAAAATTTTATAATCTTTTAAAATTCTTAAATTGACATTTCATTAAATATTTTATAATGTTAAAATATAACTCTTAATATCCTGTTAGAGATATTAAGAGTTACATTCTCTTTATATATTTAAGAGTATTATTTTTAATTATGCTCAATTATTAAGATAGTAATTTGACTATAGTCCGTCTCAACCCCATTATGCAGTACAGGTTTAATACGGATATTGCATCTCTTATTATCTTTAGTAGTCTCTTAATAACGCCATCTTTATATCCGGTTGCCCTGTTGCAATTTCTATTATGCAAAGTATATGGGTATATGAGTAATCGTTGCTGTCAATTGTCAGTTTTTGCCGTAGTGTGTAAACTTTTATATTGTCTTTAATTTATCTTATAATTTCTGTTAAATTTTTCTTTTTAGCAAGCATATTATCTTTTTCAAGCATTTAAAAGTAAGTATGCATACCTATATCTATAATTCTGATAAACGTAATAACTTATATACATATACATATACTTTTTACAGATTGCTACATGACATGGGTTTTGAATTTTAAAAAGTGGGACGAAAGAGTATTCTTATTGAAAGACATGACATCATTAGGTGGAGACATAAATACTTACGAAGGTATAGTTTATGATTTAATTTGTTATACTTTTATGTTCATTACGAAATTTATTATTTGCTTGTGTTTGATTGTGATTGTTATATTTTTAGGTAGAACTATAATATATACTGATGAATCATGAGTGAATGCAGGACACTCGGTAAATAAAAAGTGGACTGACGCTACTGTTCAAAGCAGTCGACAAGCTTTTACACAACGAGTCAGCACTGGTTTAAAATCACTAAGTGGTCTTGGGCCTCGATTTCCATTAATTCATGCTGGAGGCGAGCAAGGTTTTGTTGTTGGTGCTGAATGTACATTTCTTTGTAAGAAAAATACTGCTGATACTCATAGCGAAATGGATGCAGATACATATGGAGATTGGTTCAAGAATAAATTGCTTCCAAATATACCAGAGAACTCGGTTGTTGGTCTCGATAATGCCTCATATCACACGAGAAAATTAGAAAAGTTTCCAGCAGTAGCACGGAGAAGACCAAATTATTGAATGGCTTACTGAGAAGGATATACCAATTCATAATGACATGTTAAAAAGAGATTTACTGGCTTGTGTGTCAGAGGTTAGGTCTCAGTATGACAGAAACAAAATTGATGCATTTGCAAAGAATAAAGGGCATTATGTTCTTCGGCTTCCGCCTTATCATTGTGAATTAAACCCAATTGAAATGGTGTGGGCACAAGTTAAGCACTACGTTGATATGCACAATACGACATTCAAACAAAGAGATACTGAACAATTAATTGTGGAGGGTTATCAGAATGTAATAGTGAACAACTGGCAGAATTACATTGGCCACCTTGCCAACTTGCAAGACGATGTTGAAGAATTTATAATTAACATCACACATTCATCATCAGATCAAGATTCTTTAAGTGATTGAAGAAAAATAAGACAATATGTGTACCTACTCCTTTGTATGGTCATGGTTAGGTTTTTCATAAATGTTATCATGTCAATCCCAAAATATTATATTATATTATTACAAATATTTTAACTAATCCATCTTCCCATATATTCTCTCCTTTTAGTGTTTGAAATTACTATTAATTTCTTGTATGCATGAATTGAATGACAAACAGTCGTATAGGTTGTTTTGATTACAAAAATTGTCAGATATTGAACCAGAACTGTAACGACATTATACAATGAAATGATTTGGCAACCATGAAATCAATTGCCATAAGACCTGTACTGCATAATAGGGTTGAGACGGACTATAGTTACAGCATAATAATTTGGAGAATAGTTTGTCTTTCATTGAGTCAGAGAATTGAATTTGAATTGAATTGTATAGTTTATGTGATATATAATAATTAAATTCTACTTACCTTATTTATTATTTAATCAAGTTATAGTGTATTTTGAACGATTCAATAATATCAATTTGTATACATAAGGCATGTTTTATTATATTGAATTTGGCATAACCTTGTTTGACAAAATAACAGCACTTAGCTTCAAGTGCGATTTAAATTGTTAAACATTTAACATGTACTAAATTAATACCAAAAAGAAATATTAAGGTAACTTTTTAATATACAGGGTGTAACAAAATAAGTGTAAAACATTTCAGGGGGTGATTCCTTAGCGAAAAAGAGATAGGGTCTTTCATATAAAAAAACTTCAATGGAGCATCCCTTGTTAAGTTGCAGCCCCATAAAGGGGGTACATAAAATTTTTCTCACAAACACTAAAAATGTAATTTATTTCCAATGTAACTTTTTATCTGATTATTTGTTTACCATTTAAAAATCTATTTCCAATACCTTGTTTCATTCGAAACAAAAAATGTCTCTTGAATTTTTTGCCCAAAAGTAATCAGTTCGCAGCAAAAAATTATTTTACGAACAACTACAGAGATACATCGTCATAAATGCGAACTGGATTAGTATTGTTATTTTGTAGTTACTACCTGCATCAAAATACATATGATTAAAGATGAATAAACAAAACTAATTTATTAATAACAAAACATAAAACATGTAGAAATCATAGTAAATGTTCAATATGTCCACCTTCAGGCATTACACATGCGTCTAGACGTCGGCGCATTGAGCCACGTATTCGCTCAAATATTCCTGGATTCTCTCTAATTACCCTGCACGCACCGATAATGCGGTTTCTTAAGTCCTCTACATCGCGAACAGGAGTAGGATAAACCAAAGTCTGTAAATGGCCCCAAGTAGAGAAATCGAGAGGATTGAGATCCGGGGATCGAGCGGGCCAATTCTGTGGTCCTCCTCGACCTATCCAATGATTTGGATATGTTTGGGTTAAATTCTGACGTGCTGCTTGACTAAAATGGGCGGGAGCCCCATCATGCATAAAAAACATATCCCTTCTGACGCCCAAAGGAACTTCCTCCAGCAGTACTGGATGCACTTCTCTTAAAAATTGAGTGTATGCCTCACCATTTAATCGAGGAGGTAGAAAATGAGGGCCAATTAAATAATCCCCAATAACTCCGAGCCACACGTTAAGAGAAAAGTGTTCTTGATGGTTAGCTTGTACAATAGCGTGAGGGTTTTCATCAGCCCATATGTGGTTATTATGAAAATTAATTATCTTGTCCCGAGAAAAAGTACATTCGTCTGTGAATTCGATCGTCTTCAGAAAGTCAGGATTTCTTCTAATCATTTCCAGCATCCAATTGGAAAATTCAAGACGGTTCGGAAAATCTCGCTGTAACAGTGCCTGTACTTGTTGCAGATGGTAAGGGTATAAGAGTTGTTCCTTTAAAATTCGAAATACCGTCATATGATCAACATTTAACTCGAAAGCAATCTTTCTAGTACTGCTAGTAGGTTGTTCTTCAACCAAATTAAGTACTGCTTCTTCAAGATGTGTTATTCTAACTTCTCGATGGCGACCACAATCCTGCGTTCTTTTGTCGAATGAACCATATTCTCGTAATCGTTGATGAAGTCGGGCAAATATTCTATGCGAAGGAAGCTGCCGTTGAGGATACATTTCAGCATATCTTCTAGAAGCTTCTAACCCATTCCCCTGGGACAGACCGTAAACGTAATGCATATCAGCCATTTCCTCATTTGTGTATGCCATTTTAATAACAAGTGAATTATTAAACTAACAAATTACGAACAAAACAACGACACACAATTAAGTATTAATTCAATTTCAAAAATTTACAATCTGACAGCGTGATACCACTACTAGCGGCCTACTAAATAAATTAGTTTTACATTTTCGTTTTATGACGATGTAGCTCTGTAGTTGTTCGTAAAATAATTTTTTGCTGCGAACTGATTACTTTTGGGCAAAAAATTCCAGAGACATTTTTTGTTTCGAATGAAACAAGGTATTGGAAATAGATTTTAAATGGTAAACAAATAATCAGACAAAAAGTTACATTGGAAATAAATTACATTTTTAGTGTTTGTGAGAAAAATTGTAAAACAAATTTTATGTACCCCCTTTATAGGGCTGTATCTTAACAAGGGATGCTCCATTGAAGTTTTTTTATATGAAAGACCCTATCTCTTTTTCGCTAAGGAATCATCCCCTGAAATGTTTTACACTTATTTTGTTACACCCTGTATTTTAAGAACCTAAACCTGAGATTATAAAATGTCTTTTCATTCATGCTCATCATTTTACATTTTTTAAAAACGACTGATAATACTAAATTTTATTATCAATTTTAAAAGCCGGTATATTAATTATTTATTAAAGAATTGTTTTATAAAGCCACAATATCGTATTAAACGTATTATTTAGCATTCTAGCGAAGTTTACGTTACAATACGTTCCTGTTAATGTTGTTACTTTTTGTTGATAAACTTAAAATACAAAAACTCCTAACTATAGTTTTTACACACTGTAGTGCTCCATAATTTTCTACTTCAGTTTCAAGACTTCTTCATCTGAATGATTTTGACACACTCCTAACAGATATTAAGGGCAACAGTCATTTTAATTCAGCATCATCCATTCAGTTCTCATCAACCAATGTTATGAGTAAATTACAAGAGCTATTTATTATCTATCTTTTTCTTTTTAATTGCAAATCCTAATGGCAGTGTGAGTAGGTCAATCCGTTCTATGCGTTTTCGAGGTTCTAATAAATTGTCGAATTTTTCTTTTGATATTTATTCTTTTACTTAATCTTATTTCAACTACTTTCTTCAAGCAAGTTAGAGAATTTTTGATGTTGACCAAATGCTAATTTTTGCCAGTACTTCAATTTCGCCGTTTTTGGAATATAAGTCCCAGTATTTCTCAGGAGTTTTGATAACGCTCTGAGTATTATTTCTATAGATTTTATTGTGTTCGGAGCAAACTCATGAAGCCAATGCATTAATAGATGTACAACAATATAGTTTTTGTTTTAGCCGCCGCATCTATCGGCAAAAAAGTGAATTTTCTACCTCAATTGGAAATTTAGAAGCATTTTTTTCAACAGCTCCTCATTCTGCCTGGTGCTCCATCCACATACAAAAATTTGTCGACTAACGGTCAATGCTTTTGAGGCAAAAAGATAAAGAGAAAATTCTTTAGCGTAGAAAGCAATATGAATTGGGACTTTGAGAAGTACCTGCACCTGATGCAGATCAAAACATAATTATGTAGTTTTTGGAGGTGTTTCCTTCATTAGGTTGTGGAATTGAATTTTTATGAACTTTCACTTTTGTATCGAGTTCTCTTGGAAAGAAATGTATAATTTCCTTTTAATATTTTTCAACCTCCTTATTATTAAATTTCTAATATATCTTAAAATTGTTTTCTGATCTCATGTCAAATCTTCTCGACTTACTGCGTCCATAGTGACGTAGCAAGTCTTTTCCTTTTTAAATTACACTAATAAAGTTTTTTTACCTCTGCTAGTTTCTCTTTAGATTTAAAAGAATTTTTGACACCTCCTCTTTTTTTATAATTGATTTGCCATTCATCAGTGTTGTACAAATACTGCGCAGTCAGATTGGGTCCATACTGTAAATAGCCATAAATTAGTATATTTGGTATTTAATGCCTTTAATGATTATCTAAAACATCAAGAAGAATTTAGGTAGGTAAGTACTTACTGGTATAAAATTTATCGTACGTAGTAGACCACAGAAAATTTATGAGATTTGCCATCCAAATTTCGGGTCCTATTTGTTTGGCATTGCTTACAGTTAATACACTAACCAATTTATTGTCCTATGAAATTTTATCTTCTTTTGGGAGAAATATTTTTTTTTTATTACAAATATACTGTCTCACAGGCAAAATGTGTTTTTCTTTGTGTTTGCATTTTAAGTTAAAGTTTTTATCATGGTTTGAATACCATAAAAATTACCATTTCAAATACTTATTTATCATACTTGACTTCCTACCTAATTTTATCATACCTGACTTCCTTTCTTCGTTGACGCCATCGCCAACAACTCTTAATCTCATCCATTGTTGCTTTTCTTAAATTATACTAGACGAACAGCTTGATAATCAGCGAACAAAGTAGAAGGAGCGCGAAATTTAGGCAATTCTGAACAACTTCCCAAACAAACCGTCTTGCTTCAAGATACGGTTTATTTGTCACATATCAAGAGACAAAATATAGCTTGAATGTCTACCTATATATCCTATGTATTCAATACATGATATTAACGTTACTGGAATTTCCAAAGCTGCATAAAACCGTGAAGCTTACCTTCACTTACACATGCGGCGATTTCATAAACTGACACGGTTTTTCCGGGGTTATGCATATCAACTGCCGTGTTGTATTATGTTTTGAAAAGTTTGAAGATTCATACATCAAGAGGTTGCAGTTAAATAAATCAGTTCATTATTTGCACCACTCCTCATGAAGATATTAAAAATGATGAAATATAGAAACTGATGAGCTAAAGCGTTCCATTTAATTATGCAAACCGATTACCCTAAAATCAAATTCTTTATATATAATCGTTGGTGGGTCTTCAATAACTTTTTAATGGCTGAACCAATCTTCTTCATATTCTCAGACCATATTTATATCGTCAATGCGCGTAAAATAGGATTGTGGCGCTGAAGTCAAGTTAACAAATTCTATATTTATGGACCAAAATGACTCATATTCGAAATATATGTATATTGGTTTAGTGATAAAAAGAAAATCACAAAATCTGGACGCGATAGGTGGCGCTGTGATAGAGCTATTCTTAATTTATATATTTATAAACAGAAGTGTATATACACAATATGTTTGTATGGTCAAAAAATTGTTTTGGTGTACCTATGCTGCCGCTCGATAGATAGCACTATTTTTTTTTTGTGGTAGAATTGAATTTTGACATATAAACGTCATTTCTATTTGAAGTTTGACGTAGGCCATTTTTCGGTTTCCATGCATATTTTACAATCGCACTAACGATGTCTTCTCTTCTGTTCAGACTTTCATATACAGGGACTTTAGCCAACACAGACTCATTGGCCCACCTACCGAAAAAAGCAGAATAATGTCTAGCTAGTTCTCTATATAAGAAGTACGGTCCATACTTGTTTTTCACAATCACCAAGATAAAAT
Organism: Amphimallon solstitiale; assembly: GCA_963170755.1. Classification (NCBI taxonomy): domain Eukaryota; kingdom Metazoa; phylum Arthropoda; class Insecta; order Coleoptera; family Scarabaeidae; genus Amphimallon; species Amphimallon solstitiale. The sequence goes on along the minus strand of OY720682.1, from coordinate 79,897,991 downwards.
TAATGCTACATAACATCTACTACTTTGTGTTGTATAATTTAAAATATATTTTTTTCTCACATTGTTTTTTAACATCACGAAAGTGGCCTACTATATCAATGCGAAAGAATTGAATTATACCGGGTGTCCCGTAAAAAATGCCAACAATAATAACTCCGTTATTTATTGTCCGATTTTATTGAAACAAAAAGTCAGTTAATTAGCATCAAAAATACTACAAGAAAGTAATGTTTTAGTTGTTTTCAGTTGTTTTCATTAATGTCAAACGATAGTCAACTTTTTTATTTTAAATCGAAACAGATATATTTTTGGTAATATTCGGATTGGATTTTCTTTTCTGAATTCATCGAGGTATGTCTATTTTTTTATAAACGATTATTGAAAGAAAACCATTTATTAAAATTGACCATGTTTTTAATAAATTATGTATAACATTTCGAATGTGCTATGAAACGTTGAAAACGTAAGTATTCTAAGTATTATTCTAAAAAACAAAAGAAAACACTACACAATAATTGTTCAAATTGCCCGCCACCTTGTTCAATACATAACGCACATCTCCTAATTACTCCACGAGTCGCATTTAAAAGACAAACGGCAGGTATTTCTTGACAAGTGTTAATAATTCTTTGTCTTAAAATGTCAACATTTTCTGGAGGTGTCAAATAAACTCGATCTTGTAGATAAGCCCACAACCAAAAATCTAGGGGCGAAAGATCAGGTGAACGCGCAGGCCACTCGATAGGATCGGATGTTCCCATCCACCTATTTCCAAATTGGGTGTTCAACCAATCAGTATTTACTCCGGCGTTGTGAGCGGGGGCCCCATCTTGTTGATAAAATATTCTATTTAAATTTGCCAAAGGTAATTCATCTAAAAAGTTTTGGAGATTTTCGTTTAATAAAGTGTGAGACTTTTCTTGATTTAAGCAACCATCTATGAAAAACGGCCCAATTAATTGATCGCCTAAAATACCACACCAAACATTTACGCTGAAACGTCTTTGAAAATTATTTTCAATGACAAATCTCGGATTGTCGTGGCTCCATTGTTGATGTATGTTTCTATTAAAAATACCATTGTTGCTAAAAGTGCATTCATCAGACCAAATTATAATTCTGTAAAAACTCCGGTCTTGTTTTAATGCATTTAAAAAAAGTCGACAAAACTGTATTCTTCGGCGTTGATCATTTTGTTCTAATGCATTAACTTTTCGAGCTATGTACGGTTTAAATTTGTGTTTTCTTAAAATACTATGGACTGTAGTTTTTGATACCCCAATCTTATGTGCAATTTCGCGATTCGAAGTTCATGAATTTTCTTGTAGTGCAAGAAGAACATCATATTCCGTATCTTCGGCGAATCTACGTCGCTGTGTTTTAGGTTTTTTAAATGATCCATAATTCCTCAAATTCGTTTCAATTCTCTGAAATATTTTCGAATCTGGAACTTCTCTGTCCGGAAAACGAAAGCTGTAACGCCGAACTGCTTGAAGACGATTTTTATTACATTCAAAAAACACTTGCAACATGCCTGTTAACTCATTGTTATTCATTTTTCCGAATATACTTTTTTTGTGGCAAAACGTTCAAGCAGAACAATAAATAAGACTTAATAGATACTCACACTGACGTTTATTGACGTTTATCGCATTTTTGTTTTTTCATGGCACATTCCAAAACTTATAAATAATGGAATACAAAGATGAAATTTATTAAGTGCTTTATATTTTTTTCCAATAATTGTTTATCAAAAATAGACATTTTATATATTGTTGAATTCAAAAAAAAAATCCAATCCGAATATAGCCAAAAATACGTATATCTGTTTCCGTTTAAAATAAAAAAGTTGACTATCGTTTGACATTAATAAAAACAACTGAAAACAAACAAAACACTGCTCTTTTGTAGCATTTTTGATGCAAATTAACTTTCTTCTTGTTTGAATAAAATCGGACAATAAATAACAGAGTTATTATTGTTAGCGTTTTTTACGGGACACCCGGTATATGATTTTTCCAATTTAAACTGATACTTCTAATCAATGAAATTAAATTATTAAAATTTCATTGCTAGTAAGATTCGAACTTACATCTCAAACGGGTGCCGTACCTGCTTGCTACCAATTGCATGACGGCGGAGTTATAAGTACAAATCATTTTAACTTCTTAGATTACCTATATTAAAAGAAACCGTCTTTGGGGAGATCATAATTTTCCATATTTCTTGCGCAATGATAAATAAAATTAAGCAACATCTGTTGCTAAATATATTTTAAGTAGGCGGAACGTAATATATAGTACGATTTGATACCGTGCCAACACTTATTATGTCATTAAAATATATAGTATTACAATTGTGATATTATTTTATTTTCAGGTTGTTTTAGCGCCACTGAAGATAAGAAGTGCGATGAAAATTCAACTTATTTCAACTTTACTTGCACACAAACAGAACAACTGTGTATTAGTTATAATTTCACTGGATCTATAAATAGAACGTTTTGCAGAGACGAAGATGGTAATGCCGTTCACATCAGTGACGTTGTGACTCGTATCTTAGCTACATATGAATACTTCAATGATTACATGTTAGGCAGACAGGGCGCGAATTGGGAAAACTTTGGTCAACTCCGTTGGCAGCTGGCGCTTTGTTTGTTATTGTGCTGGATTATTGCTTACTTGTGTGTCATTCGTGGCGTGAAGACTTCAGGAAAAGCCGTATACTTTACAACATTTTTCCCTTACGTTATTCTAACTGCAATGGTAATTCAAGGAGCACTTTTAGATGGGGCAGTAGATGGAATTTTGTTATTCATCACTCCGCAATGGGAAAAGCTCTACGACGCAGAAGTATGGGGAATGGCTGCTTCACAGACATTTTATTCATTTGGAATTTGCTGCGGTTCTTTAGTTACGTTAGCTTCGTACAATAAATTTGAAAATAATTGTATAACTGATGCGTTAATTGTAACATTTGCAAACGCCTTTACTGCTGTTTATGCAGGAATTGCGATATTTTCCATGATCGGCTTTTTGGCGAAACAAATGGACCTTCCTGTTGAATCTGTAGCAACTGATGGGCCGGGTTTAGCTTTCGTAGCTTATCCAGAAGCGATTTTACGATTACCAGCTCCTACATTCTGGGCCATTATATTCTTCTTCATGCTCTTCGTACTAGGTATTGGTTGCCAGTTTGCTGGTATACAAGCAATAAGCACTTTTATATTGGATAAGTGGCCACACTTGAGGAAACGAGAATGGCTGGTAACCATGATTGTTTGCATAGTTTGTTTCCTTTTGGGACTACCAATGTGCGCTCAAGGCGGAATTTATCTAGTGACAGTAATGGAATGGAATTCTGCTGCTTGGGCCATAATGCTGATCGGTTTGGCGGAAGTTGTTTCCGTTGCCTGGTTTTATGGTGCTAGAAGATTTCTTGATAATATGAGTAGCATGGCAATGAAATTGGCCTGCGTTCCATATTGGTTTTGGTGGTTCTGCTGGACGATAGCAACACCAGCCGCACTGTTGGTACGTATGTTTGTAATTATTAGACGTTTCGGTCCTAATTAATTCGGAACCTTATCAGACATGTACAATGGCCATTTCGTCGGAAGTTGCGATTACCTGTGTCAATTTTTGTATATAGTTCCAACGTAATTTACCCAAATATTATACTTATATAGTCCGTACCAACTTTCATGAGCTAAAATTCGTGGAAGACCGCTACGTCACTTTCTTGGAATCGACCTGACCCTCGAGTAGAATAAGGCACACATAGGCGGCGGTCTTTCACCGTACAATTATTATAGCAAATATATAACACTTTCGGCTGTTACTTTGTGAAGACTCATGATACTGGATATAAGTAAAATAAAACACTCAATTAAGCTTTAAATACCTTCACTTTATGTTTAATCACTATGTGACTGCAGTTTCAACATTTTACATGTCATTATCAAACTAGAGTTACATGAATTGATGGCAATATAATATCTTATTTGGTAACATCTGAGACACATTACAAATTAAATACCTATTATTCTAATCTATTTTAAATTGTTTATGTTCGGTTACAAAATTTTCCAACTCACTTTTATATTAATATGCTGTTATAATAATGTTATAATGTTTTGCAAATGATTTAATAGAATATAACCACACATTCTCAGAAAATAATATCAAAATTTCACATTACAGTGATAAAGGATTAAAATTAAACCTTTTAGAAGCGTTAGAAATTTTTAAAACAAATAGTAAATCAGATGAAATATTACTTAATGACCAAACAGATCTTTTGTATACTCCTCTATTTAAAGTTGTCTAAATCCTATTATAACAGTATATTAATATAAAAGTGAGCTGGGGCATTTTGTAACTCAACATCAACAATTTAAAATAGATCAGAGTAATAGGTATTTAATTTGTAGTGTGTCTCAGATGTTACCAAATAAGATATATATATTGCCATCAATTCATATAACTCTAGTTTGATGTCGTTGTTTGCAGTCGATTTTCGTTGAGAGCCTGTGCATCGTTGCGACTTGCGAGTGTGCGCCTATAATTAAAATAAATCAATGGAGGCGAAAAATAAAAGACAGGAGTGTAATAGCCAGTGTAAGGGTATTGTGTTCAACGTATATAATTATGTAAAGACAATTTTTCCAAATAAAAATAAAGCGGAAGTAAAACATTGTGTTGTGGCTGCTACGGGTGTTTCTCTAGCAACCGTAAAGAGAATCATCAGTGAAGGTGTCACTTTGCAAGATACAAAGAACGGTGATGGTAAAATAAAATTCAGTTCTGCCAAGAAACGCAAGAGAAAATGTACAATAACTGACATACTACCATGGGAACAAACGGACATTAGAAATATGATTTACAATTTTCATAAAACTAAACATTGAGTTACTTTGGCTCAACTGCAAGAAAAGTTAAGTGCGGAATGCGACTTCTCCGGCAAACGTACCTCCCTGCATAGAATTATTAGAAAACTGGGGTTCAAGTGGAGGAAAAGTAAGAACAATCGGGGATTGCTAATAGAGAAGAGTGATATTCGTGCTTTAAGACTGAATTATCTGGACAAAATTAAATATTATAGAAGTCAAGGTAAGCTAATTGTATTTTTAGATGAAACTTACATTCATGCTGGCCAAACTAGTCCTAGCAGTTGGACAGACAATAGCACTAATGGTTTGTTATCAACCATATTTAAAGGCAATCGACTAGTTATTCTTCACGCCGGTGGTGCAATGGGTTTCATACCTAACTGTTTATTGATTTTTAAATCTGGAACCAAATCCGGAGATTATCACGACGATATGAACTCACAAAATTATGAGAAATAGCTTACGGAAAAGCTAATTCCAAATCTTCCCCCGAATTCTGTTATTGTTTCTGATAATGCATCATATCATAATATACAAGTACAAAAACCACCTACCAGGAACTCAAGGAAAGCAGATATGATAGAATGGCTGACAAGCAAAAATATACCTTTTTTGACGAATTTACATAAGCTACAGTTATATGAAATAATAAAGAATCACAAACGACAACATATTGTTTACAAATTCGATAAACTTTTAGAAGACCATGGGGAAGTGGGTTTAAGACTTCCACCCTACCATCCCGATTTAAATCCGATCGAAATGATATGGGCTGAAGTAAAAAATAACGTAGCAAAGAAAAATGTCTCGTTTAAACTAGACACTGTGAAGACTCTGACAGAAGAAGAATTTGTTTCGGTTAATGTTCAAGACTGGATAAAGTGTTGCCGACATGTTGTTCAAGCTAAAGACAATTACGTACAACATGAGATTCGAGTTCATGTGCTGACAGAAGATGTAATTATAACAGATTCTGATAGTGAAACATCTAATGATACTGACCTCGAAAATTTATCAGATTAAGGGGCTGTGGAGGTTATCCAAAATAAGTATGTATTTCTTTATCCCTTCTTTTTTATGCTAACGTGTATATTATTAAATTGTATCATCAGAATTATATTTTATTATTATTATTATTATATTTATGTTTCTGTCAAATAAATAAAAATATATAATTTGAAATTAGTTTTATTACAAAAAGTCGATGCTGGCCTACCCGCTTTATTTATCGTGATTTAATTTCTTACAACAAATAAAGCTTGCTGAAGTTCCATTCTATACTTTCTGAATATTCGCCAAAAACAAAATACTAAGAAAAAACAAGGCACGCCACTGCTTGCAAATATCTAGTCTAGGTAGAGCCTTCCGTCGGCTTTATTTCAAGAAATGACGCAGCGGTCTTCCACGAATTTTAGCTCATGAAAGTTGGTACGGACTATACCATTTGAAAAAAAATACCTCTAAGTAGCTTTAATATATACAAAGATCGTTTAGGTGACTTCTGTGTAATATGTAGTTGCATTTTTAAATTTGTTTTAGGGCGTCTTTATTTTCCAAATAATAACTTTTACGTATGCGTCATATGAAGATTATATATTTCCTCCATGGGTAGATGCAATGGGTGTCTTAATAGGCTTGTCGACACTAATATTTATGCCAGTAATGGCAGTTTATGTAATAGTCAAAGGAAAATATGTAAGTACAAAGTTGAATTTATTTTTGCTTGGTTAATTTAAAAAGCACACAAAATTACAATAAAGTCTCACATTGAGGTTAGTTATCTATAATATTTTATAAGTGGGGTAAAGTAAATTCTGTGATAATAATTAAAATTAACATGAATATCTTAATATTATTCTTATTAAGTTATTCTAAGTTTTATATGTATATGTTACGGGTAAAGTTAGATTAAAGGTTAAACTTAGATTTACCCGGGTAAACTGCGAAATACCCGAGAAACATAGGTAAAGTACGAAATATAACCGACATTACAGCTATTTCTTCGAAAAGTGCAAACAGTTTTCATTTTAGTAATGAACGATTCCAAAAAATGAATCTAGCATAAAGTATTACGGTACAAACGATCAAATGTTTGATATTTTGCATGATGCACATTTGGCCATTGGACATGGTGGTAAACATCGTATGGAAAGGAAATGCAAGAAAAAGTTCAAGAATATAACTCAAGATGTTATTAAATTATATCTCTGTTTGTGTGAAGGTTGCCAAAAGAAACTAAAATCTGCCAAGAATGGACTTGTGGTTAAACCAATAGTGTTTTCGGATATGAACAGCGGTTGTCAAGTGGACCTGATTGACATGCAATTCCATGTAGATGGAGAATGCAAATTTATTAAGAAAATTTGTTCAAATACGTGCATCAAAATCGAAAAGGGCTGAGGAAGTTGCTAAGAGCCTGATAGACATATTTTGCATTTTTGGCGCCCCATCTACACTACAATCGGACAACGGCCGGGAATTTGCAAACCGTGTTATTGAAGAGTTATGTTCCATATGGAGTTGCCTTAAAATAGTACATGGCAAACCGCGCCCCAGTCAGTCACAAGGCAGCGTGGAAAGAGCAAATCAAGATATACAAAATATGCTCATGACGTGGATGGATGATGAAAACTGCAAACGATTGTCAGAAGGTCTGAGATTTGTCCAGTTAATGAAAAACAGCACATACCATGATGGAATTAAACGAGCTCCTTATGTTGCCATGTTTGGGCACGATATTAAAGTCGGCCTATCGACATCAGCTTTTCCAAAAGAAACTATTGAAAATCTACAAACCGAAGAAGAATTTGCGAGAGTCGTCAGGGAATTTGGTGCGGGTGAACAGCCTTAACAAAAACAAAACGAAGACCAGCCTATGGATACTGACCCGGAAATAGATATTCCGCAAGAAGAAGATTACTGAAAGTGACCACCTGCACAAATATATTACTGAAGGTGGCAATAGAGAAGAAAATATGGACAATAATTATAGAGAAAACGCAAATAATATAGAAACTTTAGAAAATCAGACCAAATGTGCAGAATATGGTCAGCCATGTACATCAGCCAGTATGAGTTGTGAACTTTCCTTGTGCCAAAAAATATACTTTCAAACATACTAGACGCAAAAATAAATTTATAAAATCAAGCAAAGAAGATGAAAACCTTATCTAATTTAAAATTCACTTCATGTTTCGTTGGAGATACAGTAAGACTGAAAGTTCCAGACGTTGATCGAGGGAGGGGCGATTTTAGAAACATTCTCACGACAGTTATCGAGAAAACTGACGACAATTTTTATAAACTAGCTAACAAGACCGGAACTATCGAGGAAATGTTTTCCAAGAATCAATTTTCTGTGTGTATTGAGAAACTTGTAGATCTGGAAAGTGTATCACCGGAAAAGAAAACTTTACGACAACTTGCAAATGAACAGTCACTTTTAGGAGGTCAAGGTTATAAACGTTGCAACTGTCTTTTGTAACTCGAAATGTCATGGCAGCTTTTCTTACTTGAACAAATAAATTATAGTATTCTTTACTTTGACAGGACACAGTTTTAGTGCTTTTACATTTATTCGTAAAATGTGTTTTTAAATAAATATGTTTTTCAAACATTTATGACCTTGTTGTTTTTGTTACACCCAACTTTAACCAAGTGAAAATGGGTGGAACGCGGTTTACCCGGGTAAAACGCGAAACATGTCCAATTTCAGTTATACTTCGTACTTTACCCACGTTTCCTAGATATTTCGCGGTTTACCCGGGTAAACCTAAGTTTAACCGTTGATATAACTTTACCCGTAACACATATATAATATACTCGTTTATAAAAAACAAATTTACAATTTCGGTGCCCCACGTTGTTTTATTTTTTAATAACAAGTAGAACACAGACATATAAATACTTACGTTATTTATCAATATCACGCATATCGAACTTAACTATACTAAAAAATATTAATAAAAGGCAGAAAAACTTGAAATAAAACAATGTGTTTCAATTTCCAAAAATTGTATTAATAAAATACGACATGTTTGGCTCACACAGTGGCTTTATCAAGTATATAATAATAACTAAACTTAGGTGTTAGTTGAAATTATATTTGTTGACATTGCTGGGTGTCTTTATTGAATAAATTTAAAAGCGGGAAGCACAAGTGAGGACACTTTTATTTTGTGTATGCAATAATTTAAAATTGTCGTCGAAATCGTGTCCACATTCTAACATTTGTTTTTTGTTATTCTCAAAGGACCTCATGTTAATTCTAGTATTAAAAGACCGGCCTGTTTGGCCTACATAGAATTTTTGGCAACTCCCACAATTCAACTCATAGACTCCCGATTTTTAATCTTTTTCCGTTTTTCCTTTATTATTTTTGTTGGTCTTACCTACAATGTTATTGGTTTTAAATGAAATATTTATGTTTAGTTTCCTTTTTAACAATGTATTGATTCCCTTTGAAAACGGGCCTAGATAAGTAAAGGATCTGTATATTTTTTGTTCTTTGTTTTGTGCAGGGAAAGTAGAGTTTACAGCCTGTTTTAATTGTTTCATCGTTAATATATTTTCTACTATCAATGGGTCAAAATTGTTATTCACCGCTATTTGTTTAATTATATTAAAATCGGCCTCGAAATTTTTCGTGTTGAGGAGTATAGTTATTAGTCTATGGTCATGTTATGCCGCTAGTATGTGTTGTGTGCGGTTGTTGGATTCGTTATTTATTATAGAATTTTCAAAGGGAATCAGTGCAATGTTAAAAAGGAAACTAAACATAAGTAATTATTTCATTTAAAACCAATAACACCGTAGGTAAGATCATCAAAAATAATAAACGGAAAAAGTTGAAAAATCGGGAATCTATGGGTTGAACAGTGGGAGTTGTCAAAAATTCTATATAGGCCAAACAGGACGGTCTTTTAATACTAGAATTAAAGAACGGACTCTCATTATGCAAAACATTTGTTAGATTGTGGACACGATTTCGACGACAGTTTTAAAATATTGCATACACAAAATAAAAGTGTCCTTTTAAATAATTTAGAATTTTTATAAATCAACAAATTCAAAAACTCAAACTTTTACATTTATTCAAGAAACAAGCCCCCATCAATGTCAACAAATATTATAAATTCAAATAGTACCTAAGTTTAGTTAGTATTATGTACTTGATAAAGCCACTGTGTGAGCGAAACATGTCGTATTTTTATTAAAACAATTTTGCGAAATTAAAATACATTGTTTGATTTCAAGTGTTTTTATGCATTTTATTAAAATGAAATTCCGACAAGTAACAACCAACTCTATCACAATGCTAGGAATTATTGCCCATGTTTAATGTAACTATGATAAATAAAACATTATAGTCAGAAAAGGAGTCCAATCTTTCTCTTGTTTAAACTAGAGTATATTTTATTGCCACCCCTCCACACAAAAAATAACAATTTCGTAGAAGCCATGGACAAAAATGGAGAAAGTGTAGAGTATCTTAAAAAATATTTCTAAGACTTAGTGATGCAAACAAGCAGAAAAAACTCTTGTGAGATCCAAATCTTGTCAAAAAATTCGTTCGCTAAAGTTGTGAAGAAACACCAGATCAACCCCCTATGAACTACTTGAGTGTGTCAAGTCTTCTGACAGATTTTCAAGTTCTAGGTTGTAAAATGTCTCAGCAAATTTATTTTCTCCATTCTCATTAGAATTAGCTTCTTCACTCCCAATTTAGCTATGAGCAGGAGGTTTTATCAATATATTACAAAAAAAAAAAAAAATCATTTGGTTTTAGCGCAAAAAAAAAGTTCCAAAATTGTTGGCTAGTGTTTTTCTATTAAAATTTATTTGTGTTTACTGTCACTTACAGATAGGTATAACATTTTTGTTTACTCTCTAGCTAACAGTGATATTTTATTATGACCAATCTATCACTCCAATGCCTTTGGATACACAATATTCCGATCTGTATAGAGATGTCGACAGTGTGTGTGTGTGGGTGTGTATGACGTCCCGACTGTGTGTTTTTCGTTTCCTATAAAAATTCATGTAATTTCGCATATTGTTTATTTTTAATATTTTTCGATAAAATTTGGAAAAAAGTATGATATGCTACGCCCTTCCAAAAAGTTAAATTCAATTAGATGTCAAAATCAATCAAAGGCGGTGAAAAATGGCGTCGTTGTGAAACTCAAAATTATTCTTTCTTTCGACACTGTTAGTAATAAGTATTGGCCAAGCTAAAATAATTGTAATGCCTCTCAAAAAGCCAGCAAAATTTCGGAGAATTGCTTACACCTTTAAGGATGCCTTACCTGTCACTACCCTTGCGACACAGATGATAAATATGGTGAAAGGAACTGCACTTAGGCTCAATCGTTTTTGTGGGTCGTGGATTAACACAAAATCTCAGTTGGATGAATATACGGACGGCATGTGTATTATTCCCTTCCCCAAAATGATCTTTGATCCGGGAGAAAAATCAGTAAAGTATTTAGGCAGCAAAAGATAAGACAAAATCCCACAGTTCAAAACAATATCAAAATGTATTAAGTGCTCTATTGGATCAAATATACTTATGATTCACATTCCAGTAAATGATAAGAGTAAATACAGAGTTAAGTAAGCAAAAGATATTCGTATTCAACCTGAGGGGTTGAATCAGATATTCAAGACAATGGAAATTAAGGATCAATAAGCTAGGAAAAATAATTAAATTAAATTAAATTAATTTCACCCTGCATGATGAAGATATGGGGGCGTGAAATCAGTTTATAACTACAAAGGAAATTATTATTAATAACAGCCAATAATGGCTCCGAGATCTCAAGGCCTTACACGAACAATAACATATAGTGACCTATCGGTTCATCCTTATCTGTTAAAAGTAAACTATCACTAGACTTTTAAAACTAATTGAAAATATGGTACAATATGACAAAAGTAATGGAATGGCCACTCGTAAGCAAGAATTAAACTTATTTGAGTGGTCTCTGTATATAACTGATACTATTAATGTAGTTATGTATAACGTTAATAATAAATTTAGGAGAAACAATTGACAGACAATCAATTCGATTGTGCAAAACTAAATCTAATAAATAATTAAACTTGAAATTATCTGAGCACAAAATAAATATTTACATGGAGAGTGTGATAAGTTGCTATAAAGTAATTGACATAAAATAAAAGGGTACTACAGTCTTTAAAAACAGATTTCCCAAATTATCGTAAAATTTATAAATATTCACCCAAATTACAAATAAAAGAACGATTAACTGGTTACCTCATAATTAGCGCAAAAATACAAAACAGCAACAGCAAATTCCAAGATTTCCACAAATGGCGGCGCCTCCCAAATGTAAAATGGCGGTCGACGTGGTCGTGTAGAACAATGGAATTCTTCCAACGATACAACGGCAGGGAAAAATATCGGAACGCTAATTAGCATCCACGTTTAATGTCCCATGGTTTAGTAATCGTAACTAGAAGCTAACGAGAGAGAACCTAAAGAATAATTATTAATTTCACAGGAAACAAAAACTGCTTAGAATAACAGAATTAAATCTACCAATCGCACCCGATGACCCGAAACATCGTCGAAATAAATATCTAATGGAGGTTTAATAACCTTCGCCGTACATCTGCCTTCAAGCGTAATTAATAAACGATAACGGTAATTTACAACAAAATAAAATGCAAAGATAAAGCGATTTTGATCTTTAAGACTGCTTCTTCACAATTCCAACGATAAGATGCAAATAAACGAGAAGACATCTAATTCTAATTAACTTCCGCTAAAGATAAACAACGCCAGACGGACAAAACAAGAACTAACAATTTGTACGGATATTAAAAGTTTACCCAAGCCGTGATTTCACAAACAAAATAAGCTTAATAATTACTAGGGAAGGAAGGGAGAAATAAAATAAAATTCTCTAAGACGAAACAAAAAGTAAAAATAATTAAAATTAAATTCTGAGTCACTAAGCCTTGCGCAACTAAGGTTGCAAATCTATCAGTTAGATTTAAAACGCACTAGATCAAGCGCAATTAAAGTTGTATATAAGTTCAGTTGACTATGACTCGCTGTAACAGGCACACGAAGTAGAGATCTATTTCCTATCCTTTATGTCTATTATACGTTAAAGACCGTGCTCGCCAGAAGATGGCGGGACAACCCGATAAATTAAAATTTAAACTTATTCATATTTAAATTATAAGTACTGAAGTTTCGTTACTACTAAATATAATAACGTGATAGATAAAAATAATTCAAAGCGAAAATTACTAACGTCGAAACGACAGAAAACAATAACAATAAGCCTACCAAAATAAATAAAAGAAACAAAATTTCGGATTATACAGAACTGACCAAAATTAACGTAACAGATAGCAACCCTCTACGCATAAGGAATACACACAAAATTTTATAAACATTGATTATGTAGTTTGCGAGTCTATAAATAACAAATTAAATGTTTCTGATTTTTATATATTAGATGATATGTGGTAATGCAATACCTATTGTTTAATGTTCTGTACATAAGCAAAATGTAATAATATCATAAAACAATTATATTATTTCCACAATAATTCTAGTGTATAGTAGTTTATCTTAAAGTGCACGCTTTTAGACTATTACTTGGAATGTATCAAATAAATTAAATTACTTTTACTTATACTGTCTGTTGTCTGTTATTAACGATCGAAATCTAGTTGCTACGAGTGAAGAACTTTTTCAGGAATGAAACATTTACACGGCTTATTTAATTCGGATGTTTTCCGCGTCGGAGAAAGCTTTCACGAAGGTCATTCTCACCACAGACGTTCTTTTATCTTACCCTCTGGCAATCCTCGACTATTAATTTGTTCAGGATCAGTAATCCTTAAGTAAGATATCTACGGCGAAGGTTTCTCTCAACGTTCAAGAAAACAAGATATTTCAGCGAACAATTTTGTGATATTATGTGTAATTTAACAGAATCTTCCATTCGCTGTCACGTTAATGGCCTCAAATCTAACTTATGCCGAAATTTAGACTTGAGTTCACGAATGTACTGCGTAGTAAAACAGAAATTAAGCCGAAATAGCTCGAGCTATAATTGTCTTTTTTCACTGTAATGAAACACAACTTTGAAAATTATGCTGTTAGAATTTTCTCTGTAATCCAGATAAAGTGAGTGCATATTTCCTTGTATGTATTTAAAAAATTGTATTAAACTAGAACTGGTTTTAATATTTTGTACATTGTCGGAAAGGAATAACAATAGAAAAAACATAATTGTTTCTAATTTCAACAAGTTATGCTTTATATATATATATATATATATATATATATATATATATATAAAGCATATGTTCTCTTTCAGGTTTCCGCGGGTAGTAGTATGTGTTGTCACTGGATTCCGGGTTTTCTTCCGCGTTTCCACTGCTTGGTCTTTGGAAAGACCGATGATGGTTTCTTGACGACGTTTCGGCAAAATCACACTTGCCATCTTCAGGTCTGCGATAACTGTCTGCTTCTGCTTCTTGTTATTCGTAAACTTTAAAGTAAATTCGTAATAGTAATTCGTAAAGTTTACGAATAACAAGAAGCAGAAGCAGACAGTTATCGCAGACCTGAAGATGGCAAGTGTGATTTTGCCGAAACGTCGTCAAGAAACCAGCATCGGTCTTTCCAAAGACCAAGCAGTGGAAACGCGGAAGAAAACCCGGAATGCAGTGACAACATATATATATATATATATATACATATATATATATATGCATGTTTGTAGTATTTAGTCTTTGGTACCTAATAGGATAAAAATAAAAAACTGTCGTACATTCGCGACGTTTCGTTTGTTTTAGCAATAAACTTCTTCATAGCTAAAAGACTAAAAAAAAATAAATGCAACACCGTCAATCTAAAATTAAGGTTTTTTTTTACCTTTTATACTACTAAATACATAGGTGTTACTACGCCCTACAAAGTTCAAATTAAAATTAAAGTTAGTTGTCAAAACCAACAAGGCGCAGAAAATGACGTCCACGGAATATAAAAATCACCAAAGTTTCGGAAGTTTATGCTTAGACCTTCAGGAATGCCTTACCTGTCACTACCCTTGCGTACAGATGATAAACATGGTGAAGGAAACTTCACTCCAGCTCAGTCGTCTTTATGGGTCGTGGATTTACACAGAATCTTAGATAGTTGAATTTACGGACGCCATCTCCCTATGTGTAATATTCCCTATTCCAAAATCGTCTTTGATCCAAGAGAAAAATCAGTTTAAATACCCAGGTAGCAAAAGATAACACAAAACCACGAATGTCCTAACAACAATTTAATAAGTTCTATAAAATTGCTCAAGGTGTAAAATTAATTATAAAGTTTAGGACTAGGAATTAAATATATATAAATTTTTTTCTACATAAGGTTACTAGTGGCGAAACTTGTTCTACACAAAATGAGATTATGTGCCAATGCACAATTAAAGTGATAGAGGTATCCTATTACCGGACAACCTGTATGTAGCACAAGAATTTGCAAAATAGTTTCGATTATTTAAAATAAATTAAAACTAACGTTAGCAAGAGATCTCCGCTTTACAAACAATTTACAGTTGTGTCAATATGTGCTCACACTGTATACAAATGTAAAGGAACTTAAAAGTTACGTGAAACTAACAAATAGATGACAAAAAAAGAACAAATCAATAAAATCTGGCTTAACGCCTTCAATAGTTAAATTGAAACAGCAGTTAAATGACGAATATGTAGGTTAACCCTCGTAAACTAAAAATATTTTTTTCCAAATCGGTTAAGAATTGGCAATATATTCTAAAAGGGCATAAATGAAAACTTAATTGAAAATTTAAACTACGTTCTATAGGTCTGACCAACGCAAAACTTACAATAAATTAAAACACACAATTCAATCCCGAGCACAAATTGGCATCGGGGAGAAATATTAAATTTCAGAGCGTAAGAATCTTATGAAATTATTTTTAAAATTTAACAACAAATTAAGCTAACGGTAAGTTACAGATTAACACACAGATAATTAGGAAAAACAACGTAAAAGAATTATTTATTTTAACAAATTGGCTTGGCCTAACACCTACGAAAAGGGGAACTGGAAATGACTCTTCTAATCGGAATTCCAGGAAAGTACACTTCGTGTAGAAGATCTATGGATTTGTAGCTCTTCTGAAACAGTTGCCAATATTCTTCTACCGTAATTACATTGGAATCCACACGTGTATAATAAAGACACTTGGAAACCCAAAAAGAAGTCAATTAGTTACTAGGGGATGAAGGAGAAATTAAAGAAAAATTTTCTAAGATAGAACAAAAGTAAAAAGTAATTAATTACTGTTTAAATTCGAAATACGAAGATAGCGCAATTAAGGTAGCATACGTATCGGTAGATTTCAAATCCTCGAGAGCGAGCGCAGTTGAAGTTGCCTATAAACTCAGTTGATCATATCACGCTAACAGGAGAGCCGCGAAGATAGAGAGAGATCTATTTAACGTAAAGACCGTTCTCGCCAACAGATGGCGGAACAATAAATAATTAAACTAATTCTTATTTAAATTAAAATACAAAAATGCATTACTACTGTATATAATAATGTGATTGATAAAAATAAATCAAACGAAAATTGCTAACGTCAAAACGTCAGGAAACATAACAATAAACCTATGAATATAAATAAAGGAAACAAAATTCTAGAATATACAGATACGTTCAAAATTAACGTAACAATGTTAGTTATTTTACATAATTCTATTCAGCATTAATATTTGACATGTGTGGTGAGTTGCATTATCACATTCTACGTTAGACTAATGCGCTTCTTATATGCCATATATAAATAAAGTTTTTTATTTTTATTATAAGTATTTAAAAAGAAATCAAGTGAAAACATTCCAAAAGTCGCTTTAAAAACACATTAGGCCGTATTTATAAAAATAGAGTATTTCCTTCAAAGGTAAAGATAAAGGTAAAACGAAGAGCTCACAAGGAGAAGGTAGAAGGAAAAGGTTTTGCATTGCTACGTATTCATAACCTTTCCCTTTTCTTTGCAAGCAAATCCTGAAAAAAGGAAAATGTATACACGCGCGAGTTAGTGCACGTTCTGATTGCCGGCTTTTTCAGCCGCGGTAAGTAGCTGAGAAGCGACTCCAAACAAGTTGCAACTTGTAGAGACAAGCATAGTGCTTTGTTATAGTAGTGCACCCTAGCATGTGAGATTTGTGTTTGTACATATAAGCACTTAGAAGTTGTACTAGGAGTTTTGATTTTTCATTGGTTGAGCTGTGTTGGATATTTGTAATTGAAGAAAATGGCAAGTGACGAGGAACTGTCAGACGACCAATTAGAGTCACAAGGCACCAGCGATGAGCAATCTGAATGTAAGTTCATTGCCGAAAGGGTAAAACAATAGCCGGAAGTATTGGAGAAATCTCAACTCACCGTGAAAAAAACGCTTCTATTGAGAAAGGCAGCTGTATGGAGAAGACATGACGTCGTAAGCATTAATGAAGAAGCACCACCTTTTTCAATGCAGTTTGACCGTAATGGTCCGCACTCTACAACTAAATACTTCACCCATATATGCATATAAACGACCAAAGTAAAAGTTTGCTATAGAAGCTTCCCTGGACTAGATGCATATTTTCTGAAGCAAATCCTTCAGTTTTAAAGAAAAAGCTACTGTTTAAGAATTCCAAAAAAGTTAAACCTTTTCCTTTGGAGCAACAACTTTTTTGCTCCAAGTCGAAATCTTTTCCTTCTTTTTATTATGAATAGAATATGAAATAAATGCTTCGATTTCTCCAAGTAAAAGCAAATCCTCTTTTTTATAAATGCGGATTATTAGGCCGAATTCATAAAACAGAAGGATATCCTTCCAAGCATAAGGTAGAATTATGAGGTTTTGATTTAAAATAAAAAGTTTATATAATTATATATAATATACGTTTAGCTAATCGTATATTACAAATGCGGCTCTATGTCTTCCTCTAACAGTGATAGTGAAACTGCAGAAAACATTTTTAACGAGTATTGCAGATGAAATTGCCAATGCTCCTGTAATTTTGGAAAAATCACATCTAAAATCAAAAGGCGAAATGACGAGGCCGTTATGATCGTTAAGAAAAAAGGCATTTGGCAAACAATTAGATGCGAAAGGTTTATTAAAAAAAGACAATATGAAATTAGCGTTGAAGAACACAACGGAAATAAATAAAATAGGAAATAAAGCGATCAGGCTGTTGGATTAGGAAAGAATATTTCTAAAGACAATGGAAGGTGACTCAAATCCTACAATTATGCAACACCTGCAGAGGCCATGCAGATTGGTAATGTTGAAGAAGAAAAAAGTGAAGCGTCTTCTTTCTTTATTTAGGTAATGATACGGTTGGTAAGTCGTTGCCACCAAAATCTAAATTGCCGATTGAAAAACATGAAACGGATGAAACTAGAAGGCTAACTACAAAAGAACTGCAACTCTTAGTTTTATTACAACAGTAACGCACTAGTATAGTAGAAAGGGAATACTATGAAAAGAAATTCGAAATTATGCAGCATAAGGAATATCCATTGCCAAAAACTATCTTACATGAAAATAAAATATATTAGAACTTGTAAGAAATACCTCAACATACTTGATGTCATCTTCAATTTATTTAGTCAGTATAAAACAAGGCGTGCGCTTATAAACTCCCATATATTAAAATTGTTTATTACAACACTTAAGATTCTTCATATTTCCTGTCCTTGATTGATAGATTGATAGAAACATCATAACTTTCTTCATCTTTTGTTACTTCTTCAGCTGGTTCGAAATCAGAAACGCCTAAATTTTTTGCAGCTTTATGGAGCACAACACACGTATTAATTATTTTTGGAACATTATACAATTTCACACGACAATCGTAATGTAAGATAGGAAATCGACGGTTTCTAAGTTAACCAAAACATCGTTCTATTATTGCTCTCTTTCCTTTCAACAAATTATTATAATTTTGCTGAACACCAGGAGCAGGATTTCTAAATGAAGTCACGAGGCATGACTCAATTCCGTACACATCATCACCAAGTAGTTTTATTTTAATTGTAATCTAACCTGCAAATTTTTCCATATTCTCGAATTGTGGACGGATCCAAGCCAACTAATGTCTACGCTAGTGAACACTTCTTTGACATTGCATCGGTTGATGTATTCATCTCCATGGTGATTTAATTTCAGTATCCCTACGTGGGTACAATCAATAACACCTATTGCTGTCGGAAACATATACTTACTTTGCCATAACTGTTTGGCCATTATTTCATTGTCGGTATTAGGAAACTTTATCTATTCATTTGATTGCGCAATAATTCTGTCAACTACAATTTATGAAATGACTAATATCTTTTCTTCTCCTAATCCTCTTCCTTTCTCTTAACTCCTCCGTTATTTGTAGCAGCTCTCGGTTGATCTTTACTTCTTTCTTCAGTTGTTCGCTCTGTTCATAGTTTTATCGAATTGCTCCGAGTACTACATCCATTTTATTTATTTTTATTGTCCTCTCATGTGATCAACAACCAGTATGCTTCTTTGATAGACTTCTTCAGGTTCTTCTTTTCTTGAGCTTCAGCCTTTTGACTTAGTTTCTTTGTCTATTTGTACATGATTATGCTTTGTTATGTATATTTTATTTTTAATTATTATTATTTATTTTTATTTATATTTCCGTATTTTAATGCCATTGTCAAGCTGTCTAAGAAGTCGTCCCTAGTTAACTAATTCTCTTTGTTATAATTTATTAATTTCAGTATAGTTTTCTTTTATTGTATTGTAAAATTAAAATACAATGATTAATTAATTTTTTAAAATATTGTTTTAGACTGGCTGGGCTCTCTTCAAACCAACTCCAAGCTGGGGCCCTCAGACGGATAAATCAGAAAGCTTAGAAAATTTAGCCAAAACGGATAAGTTAGAAAATAATTTTACAGATTCCGTTATGCGTTTCTAAAAGAAACATTAGTAATACATATTGTATAGTACTGATAATATGTACATGTTATATGTACTCCTGAAAGTCTGTATATTGTAAATAGCTTCTAAAATTATACTGTTTTCATATTAAATGTAAAAAGTATTATTAATTCTGCATTATTACATGTATCCCTACCACCCCATAGTTCCCATGGTGTCCACGCCAAATAATTGACATAATGAACATTACGTTAGGTTTGAATTGAACCTAACGAGCAGTCAAATAAATTTGGAATAGGTTGTACATGAAACGTGTTTCCTAACTTACGCATTTGTAATATCAACAATCACAGGTACATAATTGTCAACGCTAACATTTGATATTTGGTTGTCAACGTTGACATTTCAGTTTACTTTAAACGTATTTCAGAGATTGTAAATTAATTTTTTGATCGGAGGTATTATTCCTGAAAATTAGAGATGGTACGAATTTAATCACACTGAATTTTTTGTGGAAACCTTTTTTGCAACTAAGCGTGCATTTGATGTTAAAGTAATCCTATATTGACGATATATTTAATTGCATAATAGAGAGTTACCCACGCTTTACAAATATATTTAAATTTAAATCTAAACTAACCGCACAAGACTAGCTTGTAAATAATACGTTTTACATAAAATTTTAATTTGAAGCGTTTATATTTTTTTTTAATTTTCACCTAGATATGGCATAATATAGGTTAATAATTCTTGATTCCCAATTCTATTGGATTATATATTTTTTAAAATGGAATAACATAAACGATAAAGGTTCCTCTTTTAATCTTTACAATATTAATTTATAATGTACTCTAACAACTAGTTTCGACATTTGTATGTCATCTTCAGCCTAGAATCTAAACAAATGCAAGATATCACAATAAAATGTTCTTATTAATAACTCTATACAAAATTATATCCACCGCCAATAGTAAATATGCATATAGAATACTCACAGTAATTAATATTCAAAGTATCTCTTGTCAAGAGAGGTTGTATGCGGTCATATATAGAATTGGTACTGAATTATTCAAACCCATTTGATAGAAAATTACCATGTTAACATACACAATGAACAGATGCAAAAATCAAAAAACAAAAGGTCACACGTAAATGTCAATATTATATGCAATGTAAAATGGAGGTAAATAGAGTGAACAAAGCAACAAGACTATCTATATTGCATATTAAGAAATTATTAATAAAACCCAATAACAGTAAAGTTACCACGATATATATAAAACTGTATAAGTCTGCGTAAATATATGGCAGTTAGGCAACCAAAAAGGCAGGATATTGTTATATTTAAAGAGCTTATAAAAATAAAAAAAGTGATTTGTCATGTGTATATATTTGATCGTTCAATAAATTAAAATGTTGTTTGTGTTTTTCAATATCCAAGTTTCAAGTAAATTAAGTTTTAAGCTCTTTGACTATTTATGTAATATTGAAATATTTTGGAAATCAATATTTGAAGATAATTGATTTTTGTGTTCGTACACTCTGTTACTTAATTGTCGTCCAGTTTGACCTATATAAATAGAGTTACATTGAGAGCACCTCAAAGAGTAAACACCACTTTCTTCTAGGTTATTTTGTTTGGGTTTGATATTGTTTAAAATGTTATAAAGCTGGTTATTTGTTTTGAATGAAAGTTGAATATCAAATTTATCAAGTATTGGTTTTATTCTAGTGGTAATATTTTTTAAAGTAATAAAAGACGTAGTTTTTTGGATTAGAAACCCAAACCCCAATAATAAAGAAGGACAGTTTATGTTTTCTATAACCGACTGTTTGTTTTTGTAAAAAAAATATTTTTTTTTAATATATTCATTTCTTGAAAATTATACAGGGTTCTATAAAGGTATTTATACAAAATTTATTACTTCAGTAAAAGTTATTTTTTTATGTTATTTTGTTGGTCCAAATAGAGTTAATAAATCCAAATCAAATTAATTATCTTAAAAATTATTGCCAAGACAACTATTTATGTATCTACTCTTCAATTAGAGGGAGAGAGAGGGAAGGGAGAGATAGAAGAGAGGGAGAGAGATAGAAAATGCAATATTTTGGCGAGCCAACGTGAGGCTATTGTATGAATAATTAAGTTTTTCCAAATTAAGCAACAAAACGTGAGAACATATTGCACCAATTTTAAATATACTATAAGCAATAAATGAATTTTAAACAAGCTGAACAGGAGCAATGTATTAAAAAACACATCCAAGAAAGATAAGAAAGGAAAGTGAGGTATAGGAACCACACGACTTTTTTATACGTATGTGCTTTCCGGATTTTTTTTTACAAATATTGTTCCAGCTTAAGTTTAAATGCTTTCATCTTACTAATAATAGAAACCAGTGAGTAAAAGTACTCCCGCAGGGCCGAATTTTTATTTTGTTTTATACAAAAATATTCTTAATGCCGCTCTACTTTTATATTATTAATAAATGTGTATAGAATATAGGTACTTCATGACACAAGGCTAAGTGTTAATACACAGACACTTGTTTCGGCTTTTACCCCATCTTCAGTTTGAATCTAAAATTTGATTTTTTCACAGAAGTAAACTACTACTTTCATTACTTTTATTGCCAGATGGAGAAGAAGCCAGAGGTAAAGAGCAAGGAAGGACGTTTTAATTTAATTTAGATAGCTTGTTTGTTTTGCATATCATCTAGTAGAATTACTTAAATTTAATTTTACTTGATTTAGTAGTTTATTTCTATCATAATTAGCATCTACATACAAACCATTATCTCCGCATATAGTAGTAAATTTTGAGAAGAGAATGTTATGGGTACGTTATCAAGGAATATAAGAAACAATAATAGACCAAACGGAGATCCCTGCGGTATACTTCTCTTAATGGTAATTGATATGATTTGTGGCATTAACATCCACAACATGTTTCGGATTTAATATATAGCCAGACATGAAATAATTTGTTTTCGAAGTGAGTGATAAAATAAATAAGTAATATGTAATTGTAAGTAAAGCGGTGAAGAAAAACAAATAATTCAAGTAAGTTTCAGATGCTTATTATGTTACATGTATTGTTGAAGGGGTATATATATAGACAATCGTTTTGAATCTTTCTGTAGACAACTCAAGCTTTTGAATTTAATAGATTCAGCGACCTCTTCAAGTATTATGTCCCCGATCTACAGTAATTGGCTTTCCTCGATGTAAAAGCCCCGGTAAAGTGGATTATCAAGTAATCAGTTCCATATTTATGATTTGTTTTCTTTCTTTATTAAACAGTCATAGTCATTAATCGTCTTTTGGCTACAAGAGTTTTGCGAACAGTAAAAAGAAATACTATACGATAAATCAATTACCTGCAAACGTATATCAAAGTTGTTTAGTTTTAGTTTATTTCTATAGAGATAGAGGATCGCGTACAAGATTAAATAGCGCAGTGTTTTCGGTACACTCCAATTTACTGTTTTGTAAGCTCAAGAGATTGTTAGGCAGCTTGTTTTCTGCTAATGATACATGTAAACAATTTATGTAATCGTATGTAAATAATTCTTTTGAGTTAAATATGCTAATGGAATGTAAACGATACCTTTAACAGAATTAAAAGAGACATTAAAAAGCGATAGAGATATATTTCCGGATATTTCAATCAATACGAATGCATATACGAAATTTGGACGTGAGTGATATAGAGCCAATTACACCATAACATCCAAGAACAGGGTGATTCAAAGAAAAGGGAAAATTTCAAAACTAAATAATTTCATGAAAACAAATTTTTAAAAAGAAATATTCATGTCATTTAATAGTAAAAATAATGCAATTTTAGAATACGTACAGTAGAATTTATTTTGAATTTTAAATTTTTTTTATGCATGTTGAGTTTCAGTTCATGGACGATCTGCAACTTATATGGATGGCGTTGCAAGTTCTGTACTAATATTCTTCGAACAGTTGAGGTATGCAACTGTAAAGATGCTGAGTGACGACGGATTGACAGACGTGAACTTCTTATGACTGCATCTCGAACAGCTTAGATATTGTCTGGTGTACAAATGGTTCGCACACGGCCTCGAGGTTTCTTTTTCATTGTCGAACCAGTTTCCTCGAAATTACGTATCCATCTTTTAATCGCATGTGCTGGTGGAACACGATCGTGGCGTCCTAAATTAAAATTATGGCCGACTTCATCACGTGCCCCCTCCATGATGTTCACTGTTCTTGTAAAAATCTTCGATCGTAAATGCACGTTGCTTACCATTCCGAGCATCCATGATAACTAAATGGCAAGGTGTCGTTTACAGGCTGGCGTACGCTATTCAGTGCTACCAATAGTAGTTGAAGATCGTCCAAGAACAGAAATTCATCGATCATGCTGTGAATAAAAAAAAATAAAATAAAATAAAGATAAATTGTAATTTTTGCGTTCTAAAATGGCATTATTTTTACTACTAAAGGACATAAATATACATATATATATATTTTTAAATTTGTTTTCATGGAATTATTTAATTTTCAAAATTTCTCGTTTTCCCTGAGTTTTTGAATTCAGGTTAGAAATAATTAACAGTTGCAATTTAAATATGTCATCGTCACTTGAAGACATTTAAAGTAAAAGGTTTATGAAACCAAAATTTATTCTCTTTAAGAGTTGCGTTTTAATACAGTAGACGTTTGCAGAAATATCATTGAGACCTTTAGAAAAGTGTGGGAAGAAACACTAAATGGGATGCTTTTGTGGAAAGAAGTTCAAGGAACTCATATAGAGCATCTAATGAAATAAAAAAAAAATCAGTAAAACATTATGTAATTGTCTTTTAGTCAACAGAATTTTGTGAAACTTTGCCATTATACTCAAGCAAGTAAAGCGTTCAGAATGAGGTTTACTTCCTCGAGCATAATGGTATCCACATTTAAAATTTTCATACTATATCGCCCCGTGCCGTCAATTTTTAAAACTAAGTAGAAATTTTATATTAAGAATGAAGTGGATAATATTTCCTATTAATGACCGAAAATTGGAACCTCTTGTAACGGTACAGCCAAATTCAAATAATTTATATTTATAAAAACAAATAAAAAATATTTTTGCCGACATGTGTATACATATATAATATTTGTATTAAATTTTAGTATAAGGGCGCAGTATAATCTCTTATGAGTAAGACATGTCGCTCCTAGTTTTTGTTTTGATATAGATTTGGAACGGGCAAATATGTGGGAACGTTAAGAGGAATTAAAGAGGGCAGCAGGGACAACCCGGAGAACGAAGCCCGATTTATAAAAAAAAATTCGACAAGAACCCTTCAAGAAGAGCGGTTGACAGCATATTGGACTGTTTTGAACCGCATAAATAATATAGAAAGTTCCAGATTTATATAAAAGTCGACCGAGAATCTTCATGTAAGGGGGTCAATAGTATATTAGACCCAGAAAAGTAATGAAAGATTCCCGAAATATATTAATAAATATTAAAGGTGTAAAAGTTAAGATATTTTCTTATAAAAAGCAGAAAAAGTGAACGTCTTCCTTTAGAAAAAGAATAGGTGAGCTTATAAGTGGACCTACGGCAATTAATGAAGGTATTTCTACCGTTGTGGGAAGTCCCTTACTAAACGGATCGACTACGGGAAAAATCCTCTGTTCCAGTAAAGGAAGAAGGAAAGAAGACGACAATAGAAAAGGTAGGTACTTGAAACTTATTAATATGCGAGCGCTAAATAAACTAGTACGTTAAAATTCGTCATAATTTAGTGACCTAACAAATCATATGTAAATTCAATCTGATATTATTAGCACTGTACGTATATTTCTAGCCTAATCTGTTTTCTCATTTATGCCTATTGAGTCCGATTTTTAACATCCTTTGTAGTAATTATTTCGATAATATTCTAATAAATATTTCGGTAAAAGTATATGTCAGTAATATTGCAGTAAGTATTTCAGTAATGTGGTTAATGTGCCAGTAATATGTAGTATATATTTCAATAATCTTGTAGAATACATGCAGGTAATATTGTAATAACTATTTCGGTATTATTGCGGTAAACATGTCAGTAATATTACTAAATATTAACCGCAATATAGTGAAATACCGATTACATTATGTACACTTTTAAAATATAATAAAACACATTTATCAAATATATCAAACTTTAATTTTATTTATTTTTAGTTTTTGATTTTTAAATATTACAATGGTGATTAGACAAAATAATCTCTTAATATAGTAAACTTCAGAAATTTAAAATAAAAAACTACAACAAAACATTTTTGACAACATATCTCCAATATATTGATGATTTTCTTATATGGAAGGATCATTTACCATTAAAATTAACGCATTTTGAGATTCAATCTTGAACGGCTTCCAATGCAAACCAGCTTTCTTACTCTTTATGTTCGTTCCGTCTAGAAGGCAGTATTTTAAAATCAAATAATTCTTTGGTAGGTACCTAAAATTAAGGGTAAAGTTAAATTTTTCTCTGTAATAAATCTCATTTTTACCTATCATTAGATTTGTCGGATTTATTATATTTGTGTAATATACTTGCTATGTATGTATCTTGCTTACATCCTGATACATTGATAATCTTTTCTGAGCAACTGGGCAATTCATAGTACAAACAATTTACTTTAGTTTCATACAAACTCTCAAAATCGATTAATAACTGAAAGGAAAAACACAAACTGTCACTAATACAGTAATTTTACTTAAAAAATTAGGTGACCTAAAAATACTTACTAATCTACATCCCAGTCATTTCTTTAAGCCCAGAAATGACAGAAAATAAAAATCGGTGTTATTTATAATTTTAACTCTTTCAGAAGATGTTCTTTTCCATTTTTTTCGACTTCGTTTTTTTAACCACTGTGTATCCTCTTCTTGTCAACAAATATATTTTCATCAATAACTGCTGCCCTTTCTAGTTTAAAAAAAGGACAATAAAAACTTCACAAAAATGTCCGGCATTCGTTTTCACCTGTTGTATACTTTAATAATCCAAAATTTTTGTACAATTTTCTCATGTATACGTAGGTACCTTAGTTTTCCTCGGACAGCCTTTGGTTTCTTATCTTTATAATTTTTCACATACCTATGGCATGTAACTGATTCTGACCGCTCATGTAAAAACACAGTATTACTTTCGTTCGCAAGTTCATATTTATCAATACTTTTTTTTTCATGTTAGCTTAATCCGCATTATCAACATTTACATAGGTACTTAAAAAATAAGTAGGTATACGTATAATAGGAGTGAACTAATTGCATTATTTTTTATAATTAAATAGGTATTATTAGAAGTTAGTAAATTTTCTTAGAAATTCATTGATACAATATAACAAGTAGGTATTCAACATGAAAAAGTATTTTAGAATTCCATTTGCACAAAACCTACTATGCAAAAAACTCTACTGTAATTTTAGATGAAATGTGTTTCTTGTATATATTCTTACATATTCTTACATATCTTAGATATATGTACCAGTAAATTAATATATATTTGAAAATTTAGGAAAGTGAACACAAATCTTAACGATCACGATTCAATTCTATAATAATTATAAAGCGACTTACCTTCAAATATGCACTTACAATAATCAAACCCAATTTTTTCAAGTAATGAATCCATTAATAAGAACCTTTTCCTTATTGCTATGTTAAATTGTGTGGTTATACATACATGTGCAACTGCTTCTATACCCACGTGGCTGACTTTATAAGGTCAGACCCATATATTTTGTTGTACAAAATAATAAAAAGTTCATGTTTTTTGCATTTATATAATAATATTTTTACCCCAGTTTTACAGGCAAGTGATTGAATAGGCATCTAGCAAACCTACAACAGTTTATTTTAAAAAAATCATATAATTTGTCTATAAAATAACAACAATATTTCTAAATATTTGCAGTAATTCTTGTGGCAGATATGCATTACTTATAATATGTTAGGTCAGTTGCAAAATGATAGGAGCTGTATTAATTTGCAACTGTGACATAAATATACTAGCTATTGCAGATTTTTCACTTGCAAAAACTTAGAAGCAACATTACCATAATTTTTACAATTAAATTTTTTCCGTGTAGAGACGGCAATAGTTAAATGGTTGCAACTAATTTGTAAATATTGAATTAGTTCTGAGGTTATTATCGTTGTGTGTTTATTTTAACTGTATTGATCTCTCTACTTGAATCGTCCTGAGATAAAAACACGAGCTAGCCAGGGTAAATTATTTAATTTTCATTTTATTTTGGAATATAAATGAGTAATATTCAAATTAATAGTTAATAGCATTAAAAATATCGGGCAGTAAGTTGATGAGATCGGTACACTTTCTATTAAACCGTTCAAAAGTTAACGTAGGAGCGGGGGGGGGGGGGCGCTTTCGAGCCGCACTGCATACTCTCTCTACTATTAAAATTATATTGCCCAAACGTAAAACATTACTATTAATCCTATAAGAAATGCTAGAAAAATTGTGTAATACCAGTACAATATATAAGAATATTATCCAAATGTAATGATAAATAATCATTATAAAAAGCATTAGTCATAAGCCAATATAGACCGCAGGAGGAATAGAAAATCTCTTCTCACCTAATACATACATAAGCCGACTCATAACTAAAATAATAATTGATTTCAGATATTATTGTCCCTTGCATTCTCCCTTGGACAATTTCTGAACGGAAAAAATGTATTACTATTCATGACGAGACAGTCAGCGATACGGCAGGGAAAACTGAGTGGTTTAAGAAAAGCCGAGAACATCCACAAATCCTCTTATAGGTCCGGTACCGCACGCAAGCATATCCCGCTTTGATATTTTCCAGCCAGATTTCTATATAACTGGTAGAAAAATATTTAAACGTGCAGGGAGCCGGAACAAACGGATTTGGTCTTTTGTTGTTACCGTTTTATTGACGTATCTACACAATATCTACATAGACGCGGTTTAATACGAACTGGTAACTTTAAGTATGAATGTAACTAAATAGTTAATATCTCAAACGTGCTTTCGAAAGTGTACATTTTATTAGTTATTTTGTACGTATTTCACAACCAGTGATGGTAACGCTGACTCTTACTAGATCGGTAGAAAGGTCGGCAATATTCGTTAGATTATAGAAAATGATTAAAGAATTTACAGCTTTTTTAGAAATATCTTCCTTTATTTATTATTTACAACAATATATAAGTCACATATATTAAATGGAATATAAAATTTGAAAACAAATTTTTTAAAAAAATCTCATTTTACAAAAAATTACTCGTTTTCGCCATCTTCATAGAGTGTATGCTTAGCCATTCGCAAAGTTAGTTTTTTTTTCAATTGGAAAATCAAAGTAACTTTTAATTCCAATGTATCGCTTAGCAAGAATTAACACGTTGATTGTATTCGTACGCAGCTTGTTTCTCTGTTTAGTTTTTAAATTATTGGCCGTAGAAAAAATTCTTTCAACATTGGCCGAAGAATGCGGCAAACAAAGTAAATTAAAAACAAATTTTGTAAAACAATTAAATTACGTGTTCCGTCGCCGAATGTCGTCGTTTCTACTTTTTGCGAAAATAATTCTACATTATCAGAAAAAGAGTTAATTTCGTTAGTAGGTATTTCTTAAAATACGCCATTCATTGTTCAAAGTCTGAAGGTCGGAATTGTATAAAAAATCCGGGAAAATAAGTGCTATGTCAGTAATAGATTGAATTGATCCTGATTTTACAACTACTGGATCTCAAAACTGAAAATTTTCCTAAGTATTATTCTTTAAAGGAAACCGATTAATTATTTGATCACATCCTTCTACATAAAAATCCAAGCGTCTTATTCTAAAAAAGGATAATTGTTCTTTGGTAAGTGACGTGCTGGATATTGTTTGTATCACTTTCGCGCCAAAATACATATCCTCACTCTGCAGGTAATGTCCAAGATTTTTAAAATCTACGTCTGCCACTGAAATGCCTTGAAGGTAATCCCCTTTTTATGAAACAATCGAATAACATTTTTATAATAGTATGTTTTTATATACAGTATGTCCACGGATCCAGTTCCAAAGAGGAAAAACTTTTTTATTTTGCATTTTACAAGAAAAATGTATTCTTGATAAAAGTTTTTGCATGTCTCGAAACGGCCAAGTCAGTTTTAACCTTTTCAAAATTTCTTTTAGTTTAAGATAAAAATCGAAAAATTGGTCGTTTTATTTGAAAATTTTTTCATAAACTCAAAAACAAAAATGATATAACTAATAACTATTTTACTCAATTCATTCACCGCCCTTTTCAACGCACAATTCTAGCCGTCGGCGCAATTCTCTATAACTTCTACGAATTTCTTCGAGAGTTAAAGACGTCACAGAGTCTCTAATCCTCTCCTTTAAATCTTCTACGTTCGGAGGAAGATTATTTGCATAAACTATTTGCTTCAAACGACCCCAAAGATAAAAATCAGCCATTGTTAAATCAGGGCTCCTTGGTGGCCATATTACGGGACCATTTCGACCTATCCAATTCTGTCCAAATTGCTGATTTAACCATTCAACAACAATCCTAGCATAATGAGCCGGACAACCATCTTGTTGGAAATAACACCTTGCGAGGTAATTAATCGGTAGATCGTCCAAACGTTCATCAACAACATTTTGCAGCATATCCAAGTACGTATGCTGATTGACAGTATTATCAAAAAAAATATGGTCCAATGATACCATGGTAAGAAATTGCACACCACACATTAACTTTTGCCTCTATTTGAGATGTAAATATCCGGAAACTTTTGATTAAATTCTTCGACAACTAGACGGATCGCTTTATTACCTTTGCCATAGCATTGAATTAGGTAAATTCGTTGGTCTTTTGACAACATTTTCAACTATTATGGTTGATTTTTCTAACTGACAGTTAATTAGATCATTAAATATGGATAATTACCATGACAACGCAACTTAATTTCTGGGACTTTAAAAAATTTTCAAATAAAACGACCAATTTTTCGATTTTTATCTTAAACTAAAAGAAATTTTGAAAAGGTTAAAACTAATTTGGCCGTTTCGAGACATGCAAAAACTTTTATCAAGAATACATTTTTCTTGTAAAATGCAAAATAAAAAGTTTTTTCTCTTTGGAACTCGATCCGTGGACATACTGTAGACAATGTATTTTAGGGTGTTCAGATTGCATTTCCATATTCAAGTTATTAAAAAAGGGTAGAACCAATTCTAAAAATTGTAAAAATAACTTTGTAACATGATTATTTAACGTTTTCAATATGTTATCTACAGACAAGATATCATTGGTACTAGCGACATCGGTGAAATATAACTGTAGAGGTACATACTGTTCTAATAACCGCGAAACAACGCTATGTACGGATAACCATCGGGTTCGACACGGGCGTAAAATTTTATTGATTTTTGTATTAGAAAATACTTGAAACTCGGTATATTCGCTATTTCGTTTGGGACTATGAGCAAAGTAATTATAGATATCTCTTGTGAGCTTCTCTATATACGGAGGTAGCTTTTCACATGCATATGAAGCGCACAAATGGAAGGAGTGACATATAATATTTCATTACAAAAAGCTTTGGAAAGTCATTTTGCAATAAAGTCATTACTGAGCGATGCTGCCCTGCCATAACATCAGATGCAAAACCGACCAGACTTCTTTTATACGGAATTTCGTGTTTTTCAAAAAAAGTGACAATATGGTTATATATACTATTCGCGTCGGCTGCTTTAATTTCAATTAAAGCTAATAAATTATCACAAATGGTGTTACTGTTATTTATTCTTACGCATATACAAAGATGTTTAATATTACTCGTACCAGTCGACTCATCAACAATAACGGAAAATTTGTTCGTCCGGAGATGATCACATAATACTAGCATATTTTCGTATCCCAGTACATTTTTAACTATTGCAGTAGTTTCTTGCACAGGCTAGTCTTTGGGCAAGTTTTGAATCATGGCATACTGCGGCAACGACCTTGGTCAAGTGATCTATAGTAGTAAGTGGTAAATTATGTTCGGCGATGAAAGCAGATAGACGTATTTCTCTTATAACATGTACATAAAAAAATAAAAACTAAAGTTATGTTTAAATAAAGTAATTACCCTTTTTAACTTCTTCCTCTAACATAGAAGGAGCAGCAGTTGCAAACGCTTCTATAGTGGGTTGTTTCGAAATCGCTTTTAGTTTTGTTTGATGAGTAGCTGAATTATTATGCTTCATGAGAATATCCTTTCCACTAATTATATTTATATTTTTGTCGCATGAACTACATTTTGCATACTGAAACCCCTTTTTACTTTCTTATACGTAGTATAAGGAAGTATTGTGATGATGAAAATTTTCGACCTCGAGATTTTTGCAGATGTCCACGTTTTGAGGTCCCCTGATACCAAAAAAGTGGTTTTTAAAAAATGTCTGTGTGTCTGTGTGTCTGTGTCTGTGTGTGTCTGTGTGTGACCACGATAGCGGTCAAACCGCTGCAGATATCAATTCCAAATTTTGTATTTACGAATATAATCTCCCTCTTGAGAACTGATTAGATTTTGAGCAAAATCGGCAGACCGGAAGTAGTAGTTTACTTCAGTGAAAAAATCGAATTTTGCAAATATTTCGTCAATTACTAAGTTTAAACAAATTTATAAAGAATTCAAATGTACTCAAAATTAAATTTGAGAAAAATTGTTTTAATAAAGTTTTTCGAAATTCCTACCGGAAGTAGGTCTTTTACTCTTATCGAAAATCAGTTTTTTGCGAATATCTCGCAAGTCATGCTTTCTAGGCAAGTACATTAAGAGTATAAAAGTATTTAGAACATACTTTTAAATATCTTTTGTATAAAAAAAATTTCAAAATTCAGACCGGAAGTACCACTTTTACTCTTATCGAAAAGCGATTTTTTGCAAATATGTCGTAAATTATGCATTCTATATATATTTATGAAGAGTACAAAAGTATTTAGAGTTGGATTTGGAATATTTTTTGTATAAATGAAATTTCAAAATTCGGACCGGAAGTAACACTTTCATACGTATAAGAAAGTCGTGTGGTGGCCACACCTCATTTTTACATTTACTTTCTTATACGTACTATAAGGAAGTATTGTGATGATGAAAATTTTCGACCTCGAGATCTTTGCAGATGTCCACGTTTTGATGTCCCCTGATACCGAAAAAGTGGTTTTTAAAAAATGTCTGTGTGTCTGTGTGTGTGTATGTCTGTGTGTGTGTCTGTGTCTCTCTCTCTGTGTGTGTGTGTGTGTGTGTGACCACGATAGCGGTCAAACCGCTACAGGTATCAATTCCAAATTTTATATTTACAAATAAAATCTCCCTCTTGAGATCTGATTAGATTTTCAGTAAAATCGGCAGACCGGAAGTAGTAGTTTACTTCAGTGAAAAAATCGAATTTTACAAATATTTCGTCAACTACTAAGTTTAAACAAATTTATAAAGAATTCATATGTACTTAAAATTAAGTTTGAGACAAATTGTCTTAAAAAAGTTTTTCGAAATTCCAACCGGAAGTAGGTCTTTTACTCTTATCGAAAATCAGTTTTTTGCTAATATCTCGCAAGTCATGCTTTCTAGGCAGGTACATTACGAGTATAAAAGTATTTAGAATGTACTTTTAAATATCTTTTGTATAAAAAAAATTTCAAAATTCAGACCGGAAGTACCACTTTTACTCTTATCGAATAGCGATTTTTTGCAAATATGTCGTAAATTATGCATTCTATATATATTTATGAAGAGTACAAAAGTATTTAGAGTTAGATTTGGAATATTTTTTGTATAAATGAAATTTCAAAATTCGGACCGGAAGTAACACTTTCATACGTATAAGAAAGTCGTGTGGTGGCCACACCTCATTTTTTTTTAACCAGAAGCATCTATCGTTCCCATTCTTTTTTATAAGTTTGGTTGTATTTCCTTTTTACTTTCTTATACGTAGTATAAGGAAGTATTGTGATGGTGAAAATTTTCGACCTCGAGATTTTTGCAGATGTCCACGTTTTGAGGTCCCCTGATACCAAAAAAGTGGTTTTAAAAAAATTTCTGTGTGTCTGTCTGCCTGTGTGTCTGTCTGTCTGTGTGTGTGACCACGATAGCGGTCAAACCGCTGTAGATATCAATTCCAAATTTTGTATTTACGTGTACAATCTGCCTTTTGAGAACTGATTAGATTTTGAGCAAAATCGGCAGACCGGAAGTAGTAGTTTACTTCAGTGAAAAAATCGAAATTTGCAAATATTTCGTCAATTACTAAGTTTAAACAAATTTATAAAGAATTCATATGTACTTAGAATTAAGTGCGAAACAAATTGTCTTAAAAAAGTTTTTCGAAATTCCAACCGGACGTAGGTCTTTTACTCTTATCGAAAATCAGTTTTTTGCGAATATCTCGCAAGTCATGCTTTTAAGACAAATACGTTACGAATATAAAAGTATTTAGAACATCATTTTCAATATCTTTTATATAAAAAAAATTTCAAAATTCAGACCGGAAGTACCACTTTTACTCTTATCGAATAGCGATTTTTTGCAAATATGTCGTAAGTTATGCATTCTATATATATATATATATTTATCAAGAGTACAAAAGTATTTAGAGTTAGATATGGAATATTTTTTGTATAAATGAAATTTCAAAATTCGGACCGGAAGTAACACGTTCATACGTATAAGAAAGTCGTGTGGTGGCCACACCTCATTTTTTTAATAACGTTGGAGCTACTACCTTCATTGATACTATCACTATCACTCATTTTTGTTAGTTAATTAATAAGAAAGCTCGACTAGATTTCTACATTCAATCTACTAAAATAAAATGAGGGAATAGGAAGTTGTACGTATATACCGTTTGACTGAAATAAAAGTAGATATAGGGAAATACAGACACGCACACATGTGCATGCAAACATGAAATGGAGGGGTACGATAGTAGGGGAGTACAGATGAGTTCATATCGGGACACCGGGGTACCCAGGCTTTAGTGCAAAACGTTGAAAGTTAGTATGTAGACGTTTGCTTTAAGGAATTGCTACGCTCTTTACGGCTTTTGTATAATATTTTGGTAACTGATGTATAATGTATTAACATTGAACTGAAACAAAACTCTATAAAATTTGTAACTAAAATAAAATTCTTATAAAAAAATTAAATAAAATTCTCACATTTAAAACGAAACAAAATATTAAATGAACTATACAAAATTTAATGTTGAAGATGTTCAAATGTCTGTCCCTCTTGCATCAAGCAGTACCCTAAACGATTATAAAACCCATTTCGTACATTCGATAGCATTTCAGGAGTAATCATTTGTATGGCGTTAAGAATTTGTTCTCTTAAGCCATCCAAATCAATCGCTCTATTTCCTTCAGCGGTATTAATATTTGCGAGATTGCTCAGATATGTATGTACGTTCACGCTCTAAAGTTACGGAACGAATGTGTTGTCCCCGCTCTCGATCTCCCCACTATCTCCCCACACCACCGGTCTTATACATAGGTACATGTTTATGTGTGTGTATTTGAAGATGCATATTAACTTTTAACTACGACAATCTGTATAGTGTTTGCTCGGTGATTTCCCTATATAAATGTAGGTGAATACCTTTATTTTGAAGTGAATTCAATAAATAACATCGAATAGGAAGTTAAACGTATATCGACCCCGGTATATATAGTTTTGGCTGGTGGTTTTCCTATAAAACCATCGGTGAATACCCTTATATTGAAGTGAATTTAATGAATGACAACTGCTATCTATCAATTTTTTTTCCTTTTCTTTTTACTTTCTTATACGTAGTATAAGGAAGTATTGTGATGATTAAAATTTTCGACCTCGAGATTTTTGCAGATGTCCACGTTTTGAGGTCCCCTGATACCAAAAAAAGTGGTTTTTAAAAAATGTCTGTGTGTCTCTCTCTCTGTGTGTGTGTGTGTCTGTCTCTCTCTCTCTGTGTGTGTGTGACCACGATAGCGGTCAAACCGCTATAGGTATCAACTTCAAATTTTATATTTACGAATATAATCTCCCTCTTGAGAACTGATTAGATTTTGAGCAAAATCGTCATACCGGAAGTAGTAGTTTACTTCAGTGAAAAAATCGAATTTTGCAAATATTTCGTCAATTACTAAGTTTAAACAAATTTATAAAGAATTCAAATTTACTTAAAATTAAATTTTACAAAAATTGTTTTAATAAAGTTTTTCGGAATTCCGACCGGAAGTAGGTCTTTTACTCTTATCGAAAATCAGTTTTTTGCGAATATCTCGCAAGTCATGGTTTCTAGGCAGGTACATTACCAGTATAAAAGTATTTAGAACGTACTTTTAAATATCTCTTGTATAAAAAAAAATTCAAAATTCGGACCGGAAGTAACACTTTTACTCTTACCGAATAACGATTTTTTGCAAATATGTCGTAAATTATGCATTCTATATATATTTATGAAGAGTACAAAAGTATTTAGAGTTGGATTTGGAATATTTTTTGTATAAATGAAATTTCAAAATTCGGACCGGAAGTAACACTTTCGTACGTATAAGAAAGTCGTGTGGTGGCCACACCTAATTTTTTTATTATCAGTTTTAGGTAAATAAATTCTTTCTTAAGACAAAGAAAATGAAAAACAGTTTTTCGTTAAAAATACTAATATTAGTAAAAATAATAACACCCAAAGTAACTGCGTATCTGTTTATAGATAGCTAACATCCTTCAGATTGGTTATTCTAATTTATTTATTTGTTCTGCAGATTAGCCATTTAAGAATTGAAATATTTCGGTAGAATTCCATAGCACTTCGGTATATCGGTAGATTATACCTAAATTCGGTAGATCTACCGAAAAATCGGCAGTGATTACCATCACTGATCACAACACGCATAAATTCAATCTCACAACTAAATAATATAAAGGCGTTTATCTTATATGAAGAATTTAATAAGCATCTGTTACATGTTGAAAATACTCTTCTACTTTACTTGTGGTTTTTGTTTCAGTTATATACTTAACGAAAAAACTAGGAACTTACTACAAAAAATAATTTATTTACGTATCTAGATAATATACACCCTTAGCAGTTTTCGGACAATCTTCTCCCATAACAACTCTTTCACCGGTCATGTTTGAGGTGGCTATTAATTTATTCGAAAGAATACTTTCTATCCACAACAGGCGGCTCCTTCTATGACTGCAGAATACTGAAAAAAATTGCTTGTGTTAATATTAAAAATACTTTCAAATATGTGTGTATGGATGGGATATAACTCCGCCTGCATGGGTGCTGGGCGGATTGAGCAGTTCAGCATCCATTTTGCCGGTTACAAGCACGGATAAAGAAGGAGGGTTGTCAGGCGAGGATGGCATCCTACCTAACACAAAAACTGCTCACAGAATCAACAAACAATAGGACTACGAATAACGGATCGTTGGGAAAGAAACAGAAATGGAGAAGGAGTACAATAAGAATAGAATGCTGGAATATCATGTCCTGGTCCAGAAAGAAAAGCGAGATATTGCTGGAGCTAGAACAGCACAAGATAGACATATGCGCAATAACAGAGTTAAAACAGAATGGCAGGGGAAGCATCAGAGTGCCTGGATATGTTCTGGTTTACAGTTGTGTCCCAAAACATAGAATAGCAACAGCTGGAGTGGGAATGCTAATATCGGAGAAACTAGCACAATCGATCGAGAACATATACTACCTGAATGAGGTATTCTGCTAGTAACGCTGATCACAGGAACAGAAAAACCGCATATCGTTAGTGTGTATACCCTAGACTCTGGTAAGGGCAGGGAAGACACAAATTCATTCTGCGAAACCCTGGAAATAGCAATAACGAATATTCTTCAAAACAAAAACCTGCTTATAAACGGCGACCTCACTGCTACAGTTGGATGCAAGGTCATACACGGAGTCAAACATCATTTCAACGAAGGACATACCTACAACAACGGAGAAGCCCTGACAGAGTTCTGCGCTCACCACAACATGAGTATAAATAACACCTGCTTCAACCATAAACCGCAACACAAGGTTACTTGGGAAAACTGTCGTGGACAAAACTCAATTATCGATAACATTATATTAAGCAGATCGATACAAACCTCCCAAATGCGAGACGTGCGGAGCTTGATCTCTGCCAGCATAGGGTCCGACCACTATTGGTACTCTGCAAGCTTCGAATGAGAAAGCAGAGGAAACAAAATAAGCAAAGAGTTGCCCAAGAAAACTAAACATTGAATCCATAAATGACCTATCAACCAGAAACTTGAGACGTCTCGCCCGAAAGATCGAAGTGAACTATTTTACAACGGTAGATAACGTGGTACAGTGTTGGGGAAAATTAAAAACTAATATCATGGAGGCACCCAACAAAGCCTTAGGAAAGAGGAAAGTAGGAGGAAACAAACAAAACAAAAGCGAACAATGGTACACCCCCAGAAATTAATGTCTTAGCAGAGGAAAGACGGAGAACATATATTAGATATAGAAGTAACAAAACACCAGAGGAGAAAAGAAACTATGTGCAAATAAGAAATAAAGTTAACATAAAAATAAGAAATATTTAAAGAGAATAATGAGAAAGATTCATCTCCGAAATGGGACACAACTTATATGGACCGCAGAGGAAGATATCCGAAACACTGAGAAGAATCGTGTAGTGGTACGCAAAGGAAGTCAACCTAGTCTTGGGCACGATAACAATAACAACCCAGATGACAACAGAAACCGCACACAAGATTAAAAACAGGAAAGCGCCGAGCCTGGACGACATACCAAATGAACTTTTAAAGTATGGTCGGGAGTGCGTTATGAATGAGCTCACAAATAATCCAAAAAAAATCTTTACAACCACAACAATTCCCAGTGAATAGAAAAACCGTTCCAATATTCAAAAAAAAGGAGACAAAATGTCTCCTGAAAATTATAGAGGTGTGTAACCTTGTTGAGTTCAGTTATTAAACTGTCTGACTAAAAATCATAGAACCAATAATAAGTGGCTATACTGGGTGATGCAATAGTGAAATATTCTGGGTGCTAAATATGTCGTGTTTAAGTTATCGATCTTTATTGGTTATTTTCTCGTTTTTTTTTAATCTAACCTATAATATACAAGTAGAAATTGAAATAAATTCAAATTGAGTTCAAAACAGTTTTATTCAATTTACTACAATTGTTTCACCCTACTAGGGCTTCATCAGGTGATGAATATTATAATACAAAATATTTGTAGACGTTCTTATTTATGTCTTTTCCTAAATTAGTTTTTTCCTAGTATTATAATATTCATCACCTGATGAACCCCTAGTAGGGTGAAACAATTGTAGTAAATTGAATAAAACTGTTTTGAACTCTATTTGAATTTATTTCAATTTTTACTTGTAAATTATGGAGTTTCAACACGTATCTCCGTCTTCAATCAATTATTTAACCTATAATATTTTGATAAGTCAGCATATTCCTTGTAAAATTGTCTTTAAAATGTTAATGGGATATACTCATGTTTATAGCATGCAAAATAGGGGGTATCTAATAGTTGAATGAAAATAAAACAAAGTAATTTTAACAAACACCTGTTCTTTAAATGCTTTGTCATTAGCTTTAGAATTACACTTTGAAAATTTTCCATAATAAAACAATCTTAATTTCCATTCTGCTCTACACATGCTCTCAACCGTCTCTGTATCGACACACTTACATGCTGAGCTAAGTTATTCTCAATTAATTGAAGAAAAGCGTTTCGTATTCGTTGCTGCATGATCTCTGCCGTTGTAGGATGTGTTGCCTAAACAATGTTTTTTACAGTTCGCCACAGAAAGAAATCACAAAGTGTGAGATCTTGTGATCGTGGTGGCCAGCTTGTCAAACTTCCTCTCCCAATCCACTTATTGGTGAATATCCTATCTAAATGTGCTCTTGCACCAGCACCATAATGTGCTGGTGCACAATCATGTTGTTACCACAATCTTCTGATAGCAATGTTAAATTGTTTTATTGGAAATTTGTGTAGATTGCACAATTTAAAGTATTATTAAAAAAGAATGGACCAATAATAGTGTTTCCTATGATGCCTCACCATGTGTTAACACTCATTTTTTCTTAGATATAAAATGGGCTGAACAAAGTATGGGTTTGTAATGTTATAATAATGGGTATTTTTTCTATTTGTTGTTCCACAATTAGCAAATGTTGCTACATCTGTGAAAAACACATGATCTAGAAAAGTTATATCGTGTCGTAGTTGTACTTTTACAATTACGACATTCACAGTAAACTAGTCTCCTTTCAAACTCCGTTTGTAATAAGCCTTGATGATTTTGAATTTTGTAAGGATGAAACTTATGTTTTGTTAAAATCCTTTTTACAACAGTGACTCCTATCCCGTGTTGTTTCGAAATTATCCTTGTAGATACGTGCGGATTTTCCACAATGAACTGGACGACAGTCACTTCATTATCTCCTCTAATCACAGTCTTACTTCTTTCTTGTTAGACGTAATTCACTGAACCCGTTCGAAGAAACCTTATCATCAAATTTTCAAACGTTTTACTATCCGGTACTCTTTGGTCGGGATATTCCATCGCATATGTTCTTGATGCTAAAAATGGATTTCTGTTGCTAGCGCCAAGAGCAAATACGTCTATGAGCTCCTCTTTCGTAAAATTCATTTTAAAGCAAAAACAACACTAAATTATTATTATAATAAACAAGGTAAATACAACACGTATCAACTACTAACAAACAAACAGAAATTAATAATTCACTAGCCGAACTTAATTTGTAACAATAAGACGCAATACAGAAAACGACTTTTTATGGACTTTTCAAGTAGAGATTTGACGTTTGTTTGCACATCCATTTTTTTTTTAAACCAAGGCCAACTAACTATTAGATGCTCCCCACATATTGTATATTATAAACATGAGTATATTTCATTAAAGGGTTATAACTTTGAAAATACTAAAAATAAGTAGTATGTTATCGGCACCATTTAAAGGCGATTTTACAAGGAATATGCTGCCTTATAAAAATATTATAGGTTAGATTAAAAAAAAAATAACCAATAAAAATCGATAACTTAGACACGACATATTTAACACCCTGTATATTTATTCACTTTGTTCATTCTCAAAACAAATAACGTGTTAGTCCATAAATTAGTAACACAAGAGTTACGTGAGGCATTCTACCCATTCGGCAGAGAGGCAACCCTTGGGCACACCTCCTCAAAGATGGAAAGATGTGTGGGTATTGACATCAAACAAAAACAAAGTTCGAAGAATAGGCCAAAGACCTACAGCAAGAGGAAGAAGAAGAAGGTTTGGGATATTTTAGCAAGCAATGCGTGTTGTTGCTTGGCACATATATAACAGTTACCAAGTTGTATAGAGTTGTCCATAAAAGAAACTTGTACTTACAGATATGGTCCTCTATATCCTAGTAGATATACAAATTATTCATTTTATCGCCTTCACTACTATTTTTCAGCATTACTTCCATATTAAGCAGCTTGTGTTTGATAATAAATTAATTTTATTTATTAGTACACTTTTTTAAAGTGAATATTACAAGTAAAAAGTGGTATCAAGTCGTTTAAAAGGAATGTGAAAAGTATCTGTTTTTTATAGGATGTAAAATAGAGTTTTAGCAATTCGCTATAAAGAGAACATTATTAATGTTAGTTATTGGGTATGCTGCTTCTTTTGCAGTGGTTTCACAGGAAACAATTCTATTGCTTCTATAAAATATTTTCCACTGCGGACATCCAACATGATAATATGATATGATACATTTAATGCCAAAAATTGGATGCTTATAGAGGTTTTAGAAGTACCAGATATTTTGAAAAGACTTGTGCACTTGTGACACAAGAAATTGTAAATGTATTGAAAATGGAATGGTAACAACAGATTTTTATGTACCCCTATGAAGGTAAAATGTTTATAGTAACAGTTGAGCAGTACTACATTCAGGAAGTGTTTGGCAAGGTCAGTTGATTGCACCAGCAAAGCAGGTCATTTTAAACTTGTTATCATATTGTTGTTCTATTTATCCTATAGAGCGCCTGTAATTGATCTACGTCGCCGCCATTTGATTTTATCGGTTTTAAGGTTTTTGAATTGCGAGTTCCGAGTAACTAAACGTAGAAAATTGGGTGAAGAACTTGAGCCAAAGTGGATCGCAAACAGAATTGACTTGAAAATTAATGAGAGCAATGGTTATATTGACCGCCTGGATAAGCTAAAAAATGATATAATGACTAAAACGCCAATGGAAAGTGGAAAGTATTATAGAAGAAAAAAATATCTATATCCAGCTCAAAAAAACAACAAAACCTTCTTTCGTCGTTTTCAGGGGATACGACAACATACCGAGCGAGCGGTTGTATTGGGGTCTAGACAAAGATTTATATATCCCACTTGTGTCTAAGGCCATGTCGATAAACCGTTTTCAAAAGATCAAAAATTT
This sequence comes from Amphimallon solstitiale, assembly GCA_963170755.1. Classification (NCBI taxonomy): domain Eukaryota; kingdom Metazoa; phylum Arthropoda; class Insecta; order Coleoptera; family Scarabaeidae; genus Amphimallon; species Amphimallon solstitiale. The sequence goes on along the minus strand of OY720682.1, from coordinate 79,855,616 downwards.
TATCAATTTCGCCGATAACATAAAGTTAGATAAAACTGATAAGATGTAACTATAAAGGTGAGACCTGTTATAAAAGGTGGAATTACCCATCAAAATATCTATAGAGGAAGCTATGGTCAAATACTTCTGCCAAATAATTTAGGAGAGAAAGACGTACAATTTGGATTTAAATACTGGATGTTGTGCATATCTTTTGATATATAAAAAATACGGATTTTAATGTATTAGAACAGTATTAAGAACAAAGATAAACAACCTCAAACAACCGTCAAAATTTTAAATTTTACAAAACCGAGGTCTTACCTCCTACTTTTGACTTTCCCCATTTTTTCGACTGAGTTTGGAACAATATTTAGTACACCTAGAGCAACCTTTAGAATTTCAATTTTCGATAAAAAGGGGACTGAATACAAAAATCGTTTTCTTCAATTATATCGGCAAACTTTATTTTTTTTTAAAATACTTTCGAACAATTTAGAACAAACCTAGAACAATCTGGAACAAACGTCAGATTTTTAATTTTTGAAAAGACAGGGCAGAGACGCTGTGTGATGTTAACACAGCGTCTCGAATTACTGAGCTAAAAAGTTAACCAAGGAGAATCCACCGTAAACCATTTGGAGAAGCCGTAGAGACGTTACACCGACTTTGAAGGCCATTAGCAAGCCCGAAGGTAAGGTAAGTGAAGGCTACAAACACACAATCGTTCTTTCAAAAAATTTGGGGGTTAACAAAACTTACAAATTTATAGTAACTGGTTCTTAATGCTATTTCATCACTAAAGACCGAACTAAAGGGTAGCAAAAAACAGAAATAAACATTAGATTTGACAATTTTGGTTTCTTTATACAGGACGTCCCAGAAATAAAAAGCCGGAGTAGCAGGTATGTAAAGTCCGAACAGAAACAGGCCCAAATATACCGCAATAACGAAAAAATTAAAAATTAAATTTTCTATGTTGTTTTTTAGATAAAAAAATTACATTACGGACCTGGCACAGAATGTATGTTTATAAATACACGTCAGAATACGTAAGTAGAAACGAACACGCATTCATAGAAAAATACGCTTTTATTTGTATAAAACGGGAAAAAACGTTAAATCGTACTCATTCATATAAAACATATTTTTTGCCCGATGCGTCTAGATAACGCAGCTATGTAGTCGGTTGTTGACCCAGATGGGCAACCTACTCTATTGCAGACAATGAAAGATTGTTTTTATTTTTAAAATAGGAAGGTTGTTGCTCTTTAATGTGTTTGTAGTCGGAAACAGCTGATTATTATTATTTTAGAATATTCAATAAATCGTAGTTTTTCTAGCCTTTATTACAGTAAATATCAAGAATGTAATTATTTTGTTCTAGCAGGTGTAAAATTAAAGTAATTAATGGTTTAATATCACTGTGCAAGTCTAAAAACTGAACAACCGGGGCACATATCAGGTAAAGTCAATTCGGGTACGCTGAATTCAGTGGTGCCAATCTTTTTTTTAGGTTAGGTCATTTAATCGAATTATTTCAATAATAAATTTAATTTTTGCTGCAATATTTTTAGTATTTAATTATTTTTTTTTCGTTAAAATTGGAATGGGTTTTCACTGTTTTTGTAAAATACACTAAATAGAAGCCATTTTACGAAAAGAATGATCCATTTAGCTAAAAAATACAATTTTTCAGGTTTGTTTGCAAGAAAATTGTATTATATTCCTGCTTTCTACTTTTTTGATTCCATATCATAATTTATTTTGCATAAAATATAAGCAAATAAAATAAAATTCAACTACACATTTTAAATTATTAAAATTGTTCCTCAATTTTTTTTTCAATTATGTTCAATTTCACTTCTTTTTGTGATCATTGTATTTCACTAGATCGATGATTTTTTTCAATGATAAGTAGTTCTCCTTTGTATTTGTGCTCAGTGCAATCGGAACGGAATTTTTTGAGTTCGTAACGTGGAGTAGAACTGCTTTCAAACTACTTTTGGACGAATCGATAAATAGTCTTCAGTTTTCGGGTTTATATTCATGGTGCAATGTTAAAACCAAACCGTGGATATCGTCGCAATAAGCCAACGAATTATTCTCAATTGATTTAAAAAAATTAGAAAAATGACGATGACGGTCGATTGATCCATATACACGAGCGTCTGGTGCCAAAAAGAGCCAAAGAGAATGGACTGTCGCTGTGATAACTTGAGGCGGCGTGTCATAATGTCAAGACGGTTTTATGTAATTTCAATATGGTTGCAATATGGAGTGACGTTTGATGGTACATATTCGGATACGTACACCTGACTCTCCAGCAGTTTCAACAGTTGGCGGCTTGTATTCTTCATTAGGGCTCGGTTTTTTTGGGATGGGTATGTTTTCGGAGTGCGGTAATGGCAACTGTACAAATTTTGTTGCTTTGTATGTCATAGAACGAATCTTATTTATGTTTGTTCCGAAAATATAATTCACGCACGCGTAACATTCAGCTGAATTATGTACTTGTAGGTCCGTCCAAATTATAGGAATACCAAAAGGCATATATTCCATTGATTCAATTTTTTCAAGCATCCCGTACAAATGATACACGGGGCCCATTCCACATCGTGAAAAACTTCTTGATTGAAATATTGGCGACATATTTCAACTATGTTCGGAGCAATTTTAAGCCGACTAGGCATGATAGTGTATTTTCCGCAAACATATCAAAAGTTATTGAATTTTATTGCTCCACATATATCCATTTTATATATTTTAAAACGATTAATTTCGCAAACCGATCAAAATACGCACTGAAAAAACCAAACAGAACTTGTAAACGAGGAGGTTGTTTAGACCAAATGTTAAAATTATCAAGATATGCAATAATACACAATATGTTTGATGGTTATATATAAAGTCCCTAGATATATAAAGTACCGCAATTGGTTTATCCCAATATAACGGCGCCAAAATGGCGGTGATTTGGTGACATTTAGTAGTTATTTAGTAATTCGTAAGTATATATACAAATAGACGATAAGACAAATCATATTGAAGTACCCGCGGTGGTCTAATGGTAAGATGTTCGCTTCACACGCGGGCGGCTCGGGATCGCATCCGCACGGGACAAGATTTTTCCAGAAAATAAAAATACAATTTTCGCATATTAAATTTGTTAAGTTAAAAAAACGCGGACAGATTTTTAAATTTGCCGCTTCTTTGGCGCCAAAATGGAGGTAATTGCGGTACTTTATATATCTAGGGACTTTAGTTATATAAAAACACTGATGCCATCTGTTGGAAAATATCTCAAACTGAATGCATAATTTTTAAATGTGTATAATCATAACTCAATTTTGTTTCTATTCATATCTTATGCAAAAATAAAGTATGTTATAATTTAATTAAATGACCTAACCTAAAAAAACGATTGGCATCACTGAATTCAGCGTACCCGAATTGACTTTACCTGATAGGTGCCCCGGTTGTTCCAAATAAATATTGTCAATTTCGTGCACAGTGTAGTTATTATGAAGTATCTATTCCTCCTCCTTTTTTTACCACAAGTAATAAGTCGTTCAGGGTCGGCGCAAGGCCAATTGAATTCTTTATTATTTTTTTTTCTGCCGTCTGCGCAGGAATAAAACTTGATATTTTGAGGGTATGTTTTTACACAATCTAGCTTCCGATTTCTGCTAATCCGTTTTTTTTTTATTTCTGGGACACTCTGTATATTTGCTTAGAAATGTATATTTTATGAAAATAAAATGTTATTAGTTAGGTACAGTAATTTTTGTTGTTTATTTTATTTTATGCCCCTTTTCGAGTTTTAAGCCTTATTAAAAAAATATGCTTTTTAATGCTTTGTTTGTCAAAATATTATGCCTTTTTCTGTTTTTTAGTGCCTTTTAGTCCGGTCTTTAATTCGTCACATTGTCAATTTTACAATTGCATGTAAGCATACTCATATGATTATAAAACGATATTTATTTAGTAAATTAAATATTTGTACGCGATACTTGCCACGGATAAAATACAGGAAATTACCCGAATTTCTAAATCGCAATGCGTAAATCAATTACACACATCTGTTATTTTTTTAAATTTACGTACTTACATAATGTATATATAGATGCACATGTTACTGGCTTTTGCAATGCTTCGGCCGCAGACTCGCAACCAGGTTGGAAAATACCACCATCAACATAAAAATCAGCTGTTGCATAATCGTAAATATAGCCAAGAACAAAAGAGTTGGTATGAATTCCATCTACAAAGTCAGCGTCATCTTTGGCAAGTCTTAAATGCGGTGGGTTTAAATTGAAACCAGGACCTGCCAGGTCTAAACTTGATATTCTACTGATACGTCTACCCAGTCGCTTGAAAAGTCTTTTACCGGCAAAACCGGCGATGTGAGAACCCATTGAATGTCCTATTATATGTGTCCTATCCAAATCTAAATTTATGGTAGTCATTAGGTATATTATATACTCTGCTAAAGCATTTCCGAGATCTCTGGACAAGGGCGTTGAATAGTCATATGGTAAATACGTGTATTTATCCCAGTCGTATATTATGATGTTATATTTTCCTCTCATTATATAGGCATTCTTCATATCTACGGCCCATTTTACATCGAATCCTTCTATCCATCCTGTTATAATAATTTTTGTTTCCAATTTCCTATCGATCAGTACTAAATTTTTTTTCGTTATGACTATCTGTTCATTAGGAAATTGGCGATTGAAAAGTATATAGCGTAATTTTGACGGTTTCACTATTAAATCTGACTGCTTGAATTTGAGGTGCACATCAAGGACTTTCAGGGTATCCACAATACAAGTTTCTGCTGTGTAGTTGTAGGAATTTGCTGAAATCATAGAAAAATTAAAGATTATGACAGTTACTTTACCTCTATGAGACGTAATATAGACCCCGAGTATTACATACATATACTGCCGTCACAAGCAAGAATGCGGTAACTGCCAAAAAATCGAAATTTATATTTTTATAGATTTCTTCAATTGAGATGGCGTTTATTCCGAATTTGCGGTAAAAAATGCAGTAATTGCAGTAGATTTCAAAACAGAACGAGAAATCTTGTCACAGTAAATGAAAAAAGGATATTTTTCATAATCCAAAACTGTTATTCATTAAGGCTGCGTTTAATAACGTTTTGGCGGGAAAGAAATGGACCCCAAAAAATACCATTATTTCCATTTTGACTGGCGTCACAAATCAAAACATGTAAATTTTATGCATTAAGCATGAAGATAAAGGTTAGACGAAGTGAATGGTAGTACATTTTTTCAAATTAAATTAATATACAGGTGTCCAGAAACTCTCCTGACAAACGAAGACCGGAGATTCCTCAGATAATTCTAAGACAATTTAACCCAATTCACCCTAGTCCGAAAATGCTTCCTAAGGGAGCTAGAGCTCTTTGAAGATGGCGCCTTGTAATTATTTTTTTTTAATATCTCCCGAACGCTTCTATTTAGAAAAACAAAAACTAGTATGCTTATTTGTCCTCCAGAGATGAATCGATTCCATCAATTGCGAATTTCTAGTACCGGTCATAGGCGTCCGTTTTGGGTAGGTAAACGGTTATTTTAACGCATAACTTTTTTGTATTTAACTTTTAAGCATTTGTGACACTAGATTATTAAATTTTCAGGTATTCTAGTACTAAAAGGTACTCTTACTTTAAGTCGGTAGGATACACCGTTTTCTAGCAAAATCGATTTGAAAATTTTTCGATTTTTCGTTATTAAAATTCAATTTATTATGTACCTACTTATTTTTAGCGACGAAGTTGGCTAGGACTATCAAGGCATGGATGAAAATTAATTTAATAAATCATCTTTTGTTTCAATAAATGCAGCATACAATTGGTAAAACAAGTTTGGGAAAAAAAGCAAAAATCAATTTGAAACAAAATTTTAGCTGCAGGTTTTTAAAAACAAAGTATTTATTACAATGGAACCAAACTAACAAAAAAAGAACAAGTATCAAAGGTAGATAATTAAAAAAGATGCTCGATGTGATGACCATTAGTTTCTATGCATAAATTTACCCTTTTGCTTAGAGAACGCCGAATTCTTGCAAAAATTCCAAAGTTATTTCTAAATTCGTTGCAAGCATCTTGTATCCTTAGCCAGAGTTGTGCACGATTTTGTATCGGAACGGAATAAACAAATGCGTTTATGTATCCCCAAACACAATAATCGCAAGGATTCAAATCCGGCGACCTTGCTGGCCAAGCAACTGGACCGCCTCTTCCAATCCAATGGTCTTCGTAGTTATTATCTAGAAAGTCTCGTACATTCCTGCTAAAGTGGGCCGGACAGCCGTCCTGTAGAAGCCATAAGTTTTGTCGAATATTTAAACGCACCTCATCTAACAAATCAGGTAAAATATTTTGCAGGAAATGTAAGTAATCAACACCATTTAAACGAGCAGGTAATTCCACAGGTCCAAGTAGATAATCGTCAACTACTCCAATCCAGATGTTTATGCTAAACCTATGCTGATGCTTAAATTCTTGAACAACGTGGGGATTGTCACCAACGTACGAATAATAGTGTGCATTATGTACATTAAAAATTCCATTTTTTGAGAATGAAGCTTGTAACAATCTAGCGAATTCTACACGAGCAGGAAAATCTCCTTCTAGCAGTGCTTGCACCTTTGTAAAATGAAAAGGATATAAATTTTCTTTGTGTAAGATATTTCCTACGGAAGATTTTGAAATTGTGGGGTACATGGCAGATAGTTTTCGAACGCTAATTTCTGGATTTTCCTCAACTTCCATTAAAATAACATCTTGATGTTCTGCTGTTACATCATTATGTCTCCCTGTTTAATTTTTTTTGGTACCACTGAACCTGTTTCTCTTAATCGTTGATGAAGAGCTGTAAATGTTGAGTGAGTGGGATGCTGACGATTGGGAAATTTTTCAGCGTATCTACGTTGCGCTGCTCGAGCGTTACACCTCATTTCGCCATAAACTAAATGCATATCGGCGTATTCTTCATTAGTAAAAACCATTTTTTTTTAAATTGAAATCGTTGTGTTTGAATGCTACAAAGTAAAAAATTAAAATAAAAACTTCGCGAACTGACAACAATTTGACAATTAAAAACGTAGGTTTTATTTCTGTTGGCAGTTCAGAGCGAATTAGTGCAAAAAATAATAAATTGAATTTTAATGACAAAAAAACGAAAAATTTTCAAATCGATTTTTCTAGAAAATGGTGTATCCTACCGACTTAAAGTAAGAGTACCTTTTAGTACTAGAATATCTGAAAATTTAATAATCTAGTGTCACAAATGCTTAAAAGTTAAAGACAAAAAAGTTATGCGTTAAAATAACCGTTTACCTACTCAAAACGGACGCCTATGACCGGTACTAGAAATTCGCAATTGATGGAATCGATTCATCTCTGGAGGATAAATAAGCATACCAGTTTTTGTTTTCCTAATAGGAGCGTTCGGGAGATATTAAAAAAAAACTAATCACAAGGCGCCATCTTCAAAGAGCGCTAGCTCCCTTAGGAAGCATTTTCGGACTAGAGTAAATTCGGTTAAATTGTCTTAAAATTATCTGAGGAATCTCCGGTCTTCGTTTGTCAGGAGAGTTTCTGGACACCCTGTATAATATATTCACATTAAAGTAATATCTTTACCTTACTTAATGTTTTGAAGATTTTTACTACAATTGCTGTTCCCCTAACAGCATTTTTCGAATTTCGCGGGTGTTTTAAGTTGGCTAGGAAGGCAATCGAGTAGAATACAGGTAGGCTAATTCACTTTTTATTTCGAAATTACTAAACACACCGTGTACTCAAACAAAAGATGGGTGAAAAAATAGATGTAGAAACATTTAATGACAAAATTATTTAAATTATATTTCTATTAACTAATTTTGTCGTGAAATACAGCGAGTACACCTCTATATGTTATTCAATTGCGCCCATTGCAAACATAAAACACTCGCAAAATTCAAAAAAAATATATAACAGATATCGCATATACTTATATTCCCTTGTTAAATTTGCTAACCCAGGAACCAATACAATCTGTTAAAAATGTACGTTTTGGCGCGATATTTGAATTGAAAAGTTATAATATGAACTAACAGTGTGATTAAAAGACAAAATAATGACGGACATAGCCTTTACTAATTGTTTGTCTTTGGTAATCCCATTGGGCTTACAACGAATCTATGACCAAATTTGCCTTAAAATATGTAGAATTTCTCTTATTCAAACTTACAAAAAAAATCCATTCTAAAAACTGTCCAGGAGGCGAAACATAAAATAAAAATAAAACAAAAGCATGAAAAGACTGAAAATTCAGACTATATAAATCAAATGAACAGGCAGATTGACATTTGGGATTTGCAAATACTAACTTTACCCGTATTTATAGCGTGTAAAACATATTTAATAGAATATTGAACTAATGGGTACGTTATGAAGACAGTATGACTATATTTTTCTGCGAGTAAAGAATAGAACAGGAGAGAGCATAACGTGGTGTGGAAATAGGTATTTTTTAGACGGAGTTACCCTTTTCGGTAGGTCAGTTATGTCCGGTTATGTCAAAAATGACATTTTAGTGTTTCTATAATGGTCAATTGTGTGGCTTGTGGTCGTTCTAAAACGGCAAGAACAAAGAATATTAATTTTTCTCTTCATCGGTAAGTTATTTCATTGGCATTCAACATAGGCAATAATAATTTAAAAAGAGGTATTTTAAATAAATTGTCATATATCTGACATGTCTGATTATGTGTTCAGTGTCGTAACATATATATCCAAGTCATTTAATATTTGTCATATTTTTGACGCAGATTTCATTTAAACCCGTTTATAATATATTAAAAAGAAGAAAAGAATTGAAAACATAATACACTCACGATATATCTTTAATTATTTTTGGACTAACAACCTATTCTAAATGATTATCGAGAACACAGGAAGTGTACATATACCTTCTACAAAATACTTATGCACGCCTAGGCATTGCGGCGGCCATATTTAGTTACCAAATTTGGACAAATATTATTATTAAGGAGACTCTCTCCTGTTCTATTCTTTACTCGTAGATATTTTTGTTTTGCTTATTATTATTCTATATGATCAACAAAAATATGATACCGCACAGATGCAGTGGCCTGTAAGATAGTTACAAATGTATCAAGTAAAAGAAAATGTTTTATTTTGCACCACGCAAACACCTTGCTGTTTATTTATTGTATAGTTTTGTATGAAATAAGAAAGTTGAATGGATGAGTATCACTTACCTTCAGTGTTTAAGAATATGTTAAAAGATAAGTAAATTTATAAATAAAATAAATGTAACTGACTGTTAAAAAAATAATTTAATTTAAATTATGTATTTAATAATGCAATCAACATTTTATTGAGGATACGTCAAACTATATTATATATATGTATTAAGTTTTTCAATTTAGAAATAAATTCAATTGAATGCGAACTTTAAGCTCGTCTTTCTCCCTAATTGTGCATGAAATTTGACAAGTTAGTATCGCTTAGAACTATATGCATAAAATCAAATAGCAAACAAAGCCGCAGAGACAAAATTTACAAATCGTATGTAGAGGTAGAAATTTAAGAATCGGGTAATATGACATTGAGATGTTTTGAGGTAATTGTTATTTAATTTTAGAATGCATATCGGGGCGCCATCCAATTATTACTAGTAGTACTTAGGAAACGCGAAAACCTTAGATACGAACCGAAATGGGTTAAAATACAGTAACTGCATGTAGTTGCTGCGTTCTTCCTTAGTACGCAGCAGATACTGTATTTTAGCTTATGACTGACTCAAATTTAAAAACGTCTACGCTTGCACTCAGCGGATATTATGATTAATCTTCATATTCACTTCACCAAACTTGGCCATGACGAGTATGAAAAGTGCTAGTCTTTTAACTTACATAATCCAGAGCCAACAAAGGCAGTTTAAATTCCGAATGTGCTACTTGCTAGTCATGGTCGAATCATACAAACAAAGCCAAAATAAATCGAAATTTTAACAGGATATATGTCGAATGAGATCTAAATGAAGATAATATGGGTTTTGGTGGATGTACAGAAAGTGATTATGCTTCTTAGAATTGACAGTTTTAATTCTTTTATTTTTACAAAAAAGCTTACAACTTTAAATGAGAGTTTCTTACCGGTAGAAACCAAATAAAAAGATGTGAAACCTCTGGCTGTTATATGGCACGAAGCAATAACGTGAGGAATACACAAGACTTGTTAGTGCTTTTCAATCTTTCTTCAATCGAGGCAAGAAAACCATAATTTTATAGTTAGATAATTGCACTTCACAAAATAAATAAAATTGGTGTCTTCTGTCATATTTCTTATATACTGTGAATTTAAGTATCGTCTTTATTGAAAAAGATGAAGCCAATTAATTCGAAGCAGGCTATACAGGGCGAGTCATTAGTAGCAGCTTCTTTGATTGCTCTTTTGTGTTTTAAATAAAAGAAAAAACAATTTGTGGAAGATCCATGGTTGCTTGTGGCGCATATTATAGAAACACTTAAGCTCTTACGCACTTCCGGTTTCACCGGAAATGTACGGAACTTAATATTTTTAAATGACTGGCCCTATATATTTTTGAATTTTCTTGTACTGCTTTAAATTGTCTGTACAACTGCTTTTTCTTTTTCGAAATTGAGCCAATATTTTTTGAGTTATTAATTTTTTTGAAAATATTTGGCCAAAACACGTGTTCAGAAAAAAATCATTTTTACATTGTTTTTAAAAGTAAAAACATTAACTATGGCGTTGCTTGTAGCCAAGAAAATTCTGCGTCATTTGGTAAAGTTGCACTCGACAATACCTCAAAAGACTTTGTTTTTTCAAAGCCTACTTCCTGAAATTTTCACATACTAAAAACTTATTATTTTTTACTGGAACACCCAGTATTTTATTGAGGCATTTTGTTTCTTTTTTTATTCTTTTTCATTTTTGTTACCAATCTCATATACCTATCTTTTGTAATTTCTGAGATAATCACTATAGGAGCAATAAGCGGTCAATTAAAGAACTACGAGCGCTGTTGTTCTATGCACCAATGGAAGGCAGGAATGGCGCCCGACTTCCTTAGTCAACTGTCAAACAAAGTAAACGTCCAACTATCCCAAAAGTAATAATTTTACAGAATGAAGAGCATCGCATTTCAATTTTTTAATTCCGGCAATGTCCAGTTGCAGTATTTCATTTTTGACACTGTTAACGTCGAAATAAAATAAAGGTTATGTTTACTGACATATTTGAAAATGTCTTTAAAAAGTTTTGAAAATACGTCTGTAGATAGCGAAGATACTCTTCTCCATTAACATTTTCATGAAAGAAATAGGTCCAATTATGTAACTACCCACTATTCATCCCACAGTTTTAATGACCAACGATTTTGAAAGTTCTCAGGTGCAATAAAGTGGGTGGTTTTATGTGTTATAATAACGGAAATTGTGACACTTTAATAGAAGGTGGCTTTGTTGGTAAACAACAAAAAATTGAGAAATCCAGGATAATTTATCTGCTGCCAATTGACAAAAATGTAAGCGATTCTGAAAACCCTGTGTATGAATATGCTACGAGTGAATTTCATATTTCCTAATTATTCTGGATTTTCAAATTTGACTTACATCTAACTGACGACTAATTTTCGTAGTAAGTACTAGTATGGGGGTATTCGACTACACTCGCAAGTGCCATAAACGTCTTGTCCTCACCAGTTATTGCTTTTTCCGCTCTTTCTTTCATATTCAATACTTTCTGTTCACTCAAATCGTCCACTTTATACTTTCGAACGTTTCTGGCTTCGGTTGACTTCTACCAGTGATCGCTGTGCATAAAGTCTGGATGCTAGCAGAGTTTCTTTCAGATTCACCCAAAACGTCAATCATATCTATTAACTTTTCATAAGAATAATTCATTTGGATGATTACTAATAGCGATGCTTTTATAAGTTTGACATAAATGTATACCGACTTTCTTTAACAGTTGACTCAGGCAGTCAGCCGTATTCCAGCCTTTATTGAACGAATATTTAGGTGCATAGAACAGCGCCCGTAGTTCTTTAATTGACTGCTAATTGCTCCTATAGTGATTATCTCAAAAATTACAAAAGGTAAGTGTAGGACATTGTTAACAAAAATGAAAGAGAATAAAAAACAGGAACAAAATGCCTGAATAGAATACTGGGTGTTCCATTTAAAAAAAATTAGGTTGTTGCTATGTGAAAATTTCGGGAAGTAGGCTTTGAAAAAACAAAGTTTTTTGAGGTATTGTCGAGTGCAACTTTACCAAATGATGCAGAATTTTCTTGCCTACAAGCACCACCAAAGTTAATGTTTTTACTTTTAAAAACAATGTGAAAATGATTTTTTTCTGAACACATGTTTTGGGCAAATATTTTCAAAAAAATTAATAACTCAAAAACTATTGGCTCAATTTTGAAAAATAAAAAACAGTTGAATAGACAATTTAAAGCTGTACAAGAAAATCCAAAAAAATATAGGGTGAGTCATTTAAAAAAATTAAGTTCCGTGCACTTCCGGTGAAACCGAAAGTGAGTAAGAGCTTAAAGTATTTTTACAATATGCGCTACAAGCAATCATGGACCTTCTACTATTTGTTTTTTCTTATATTTAAAACACAAAAGAGCAATCGAAGAAGCGGCTACTAATGACTCACCCTGTACATTCATGAGTGCAAACAGCAAAAAAAAAGCTACCTGGATATTGCGACTGCCATTTCTTTAGCCAATTCTGGAAAAGTAACAGTAAAAACCATGGAAATAAGAGATTTTCGATTGTGCAAAGATTGGCATTAGTTAAAATTTTAGAAGTGTTAATTTTAGTTTATATTATTGGCTTTAAATGTTATGCATTTTAAACAGTACAATACACTCATAGAGAATTATGAAATAACACATTAGTAGAAGTCTGGGTATAATATAATCAGACTCCGTACATTCGTATCGTAAATGTACATATATAGTTTCAATTAACTGTAATGTATATACAGAAAAAACACTTACCTATTTTTTTTCGAGAAAGACATTCAAACATTATTTTGCAATATCTTTTATTTAAGATTTGATTATATTACGAGAATTAATTATTGTAACTAAAATGAAGGTGACTCCGAACAATAGTAACATATAATTATCTAGTGTTGCATTCTAAAGTACTAAATACACGCGTATACAGTGTGTTTGATATTATGATCATTATTATTACTGTTACAAAATAAGTTTTCACCAATTGTTTAAAGGTTAATTATTTCTCACGTTTCGGTTCAATTTAGCTTTTTTCTACATCAGCAATGCAATATAAAACGCCGAAGCAATTATTTTAAATGATGAAATTTAAAATTATCAGTATGAGAGTCATATAATTTTTGTCTTCCTTGATATATAGCAAACCAAATAAAATATAAGTAAGAGAAAAAGAACAATTTGTTCAAACAAAGAAATTATATGTTTCGTCAATGAAGAGAGCACCTTCTGTAGTAAATAGAAAATATAGTGAGAACGTCAACAGTATCATCTATTTCAATCTTAGAAAAAACTAATCAATTTTGACATAATATGAATTTAAAATTACAAAGTTATTAAAGTTATTTTATTATATCGGCAATGTTGCAAGTAAGAATGATTATATGATTATAAAATCATGTTTATTTTGAAAATTAAAGGATTTAGGCACAAGTCTAGCGGAAGAGCAAATGTTAATAATATGAAAATTTGTACATCGTGATGCGTAAGGCATGACGGAAGGTTATTTCTACATATTCTTTATTTATAGAATATCAATTTTTCTTTCTTATACCTAGTATAAGGAAGTATTGTGATGATGAAAATTTTCGACCTCGAGATTTTTCCAGATGTCCAAGCTTTTACTCTTAATGAATAACGACTTTTTGCAAATATTTCGTAAATTGTGCATTCCATATAGATTTGTCAGGAGTACAATGGTATTTAGAGCTGGATTTGGGATAATTCTTGCATAAAAGAAATTTCAAATTTCGGACCGGAAGTAACACTTTTACTCTTATCGAGTAGCGCTATTTTGCAAATATCTTGCAAAGTATGCGTTCTGTAGAGATTTATTAAGAGACTAAACGTACTTAGAGTATGATTTTGAATAATTTTTGTATAAAAAAAATTCTGACAAATTTATTTTTGTAAGAAGATAACAGTATTTAAAACTTAATTTAGAACAACTTTTGTTTAATTTGAAAGGAAAGTCGTGCGGTGCCCACAACGCATTTTTTAACATAATATTTGATTGGTCTTTTAATTTTATTATAAAGAAAAATGATATTTTATATTTATCCGGTTTATCGGCAATTTTAACATATTATTTTCCATATTCTCTTATTTTAAGTAATGTTTGTTTTATAGTGTAACCACTTCAATAATAATTGTTTTAATTTCACATTTTCCTTCAGTTCTATTTTTACTTTCTAAAATTTTTATTAATTTATTCACAATAAAAAGTACCTATACAATAATTACAGCGTTCTAGAAGTGTTTTATAGATTTTTTGCTAGAACGTTACATTGAAGGATATATGGGTAACCTCGGGCCGCATAAGGATATAGAAGTAAATTCATATGAAATAAGTAAATAAATTCGATTTTCATTTGTTTTATAAGTATATTCAATTTATTGAGTTTGGAATGTGATTGTCGAGATAATTTGCACCAGAACTATTCAAGGCTGCTTATCTGTATTAAAGTATTACGTGGAAAGTTTTCGGTTTTACAACTACTGCTAGATTGAGAAGATATTTATTCTCACAGTAACATCAACCAAATGAACGACCGATTATCATACGATTAAGATTGCTAAGTAACAAGGTTAAAAACATTTCTTCATGAAAATATTCTATTCATATACTTAGCGATCTATTTGAAAGACAATATCGAATATAAAATATTATTTCTTTAATCCTAGTATGTACATCTAAATTTAAATTTGAACGCGTATTTCACAGAAAAATTCTTATTAAACCATTAATGCGAAATAGAATGCTAATATTTCTAGTTTCGTCATACTTTTAACTTGTATTGTCTATATTACATCTTATGAAAACATGTTCATGTTATAATATAATTAATATTGTTATTTATTTAACTAGAATATGTTTACACCGCATACTTATAATCTTAATCATATAAGAGAAATCCAACAAGTTTTTATATTAAATCGATGCGTGAAAGTATCTAATATGTACAGTAGTTGTTTATATCGAATGATCTATCCCAGCGTAGAAATTATACATCAAGGTTTGTTCACGAAATAATATTTTTTATTTTATCTGACTATAACAGAATTTGATTATCTATTATGAAAGTCAAAATTAATTTTGCATGCATATTTGATCGTATAATATCAAATTTCAGTTTTTTTTTAAAATAACACTACAGCAAAATATTTTCAAAATTTACTTTCTTCAAAAAGGAACTGTCAATTATGTGATTCTGTTTCAATATCGAGGGCGTCATATCAGAAGAACGTAAGCGCCAATAGATGTGAAATCGGGGTATTAGGGCGTATTTAAGCATCTTATCAACCTTTACATTATAGCAGGAGGGTGTAAAAAGTCCGATGACAGAAGTTTCTACTGAAACTATTTATTAAAGGACGTATACACCAGTTTTGTAAAAATATTCATATCGGAAGGGCGTATGTATTCGTTACATAAAAGCTGTCCCAGTTAAGACTTTCCGGTCATATATCTCCATTATTATTGAACGAATTTTTTTGAAATTTAAAATGTAAATACTTTATTTGAATGAGCATTGTTCTGTTACTTTTGAAATTAGTGAAAATAAAAAATGTAATTTTCACTCATCGTTCTTTTTTTTCAAATTCCACGAAAATATCTTTAGATGGTTAAGCACCAAAAATCAAGCCTCTACAGAAAAAATTAAGTAAAACAAAATTTTGGTCTCAGAGAAAAATCAAATTATGTTGCTTAAAATGTAATTTAATTATTAAAACAATTACTGTATAGAGAACTTTGAGAACAATTGAATAACGTTGCCGGGATATAATTTGTACGTCACTCATAATTTTAAGTCAAATGTCATTGTTGACAGTTCAGTAAAGAGTGTTAATTTCAATTTTTTGTTTTCCCTTTCGAATGAAAATGGCTGAATTGTCTATACATCTCAAAAAAGAGATCATTTTCACTTATGCTGAATATCACATGGATTTAAACGAAACCGAAAGAGTTCTTGTCGAACGTCACCCCAAGGAAGGCCTTTCAAAATTTAAATTCAAGAGAATAATAAATTTATTTGAAGACACAGGAAGTGTCCTCGAATTAAAGCTGTAATGGAAAAGCCAGTCACTGGGAATCAAGAAATAGTGGGTGTCGTATTGGAGGCATTCGAACAAAATTCAACAAGAAGTGTACGAAATATTTCTCAAGTTCTGGACGTGCAGGTTTCAAGAAGTTCCATCCCTAGAATATTAAAATCAAAAAGATCATCCTTTTAAAATTTCTGTGCACCAAGAGTTGTCTGAAGATGACATGGTTAATAGATTAAATTTTTGTTACTCCATGCTTCAAACCATTGAAGATGATCCTGATTTTATCAGGAGAATGCTTTTCTCCGATGAATCAACGTTTAAAAGCAATAGTGTTGTAAATCGCCACTTTTATGATGGAAATTTGAATTGCACCCTGTACCTATTATTTTTACAAATTGAATTTCACAATTTAGTTGGACATCTACCACGTATACTAAGATATGAAATGGTCTTTATGCAAGATGGAGGGCTCATTTAGATACAACTTTTGGATCTCGATGGGTAGAAAGAGGAGGCCTAACACCTTGGCCGGCCCGATCACCAGATCTCACCCCCTGTGACCACTTCCTGTGGAGATACGTCAAAACAAAAGTTTATTCAACACCGTCTACAACTCCTGAAGATTTGCAGAACAGAATCCGAGAAGCATTTGCATCAATAAATGCTAACATTATGCGAAACGTAATTGATGATTTTAGTATTCGTTTAGAGTCATCAATCAACATCAGTATGTTATTCTTCAATCCGACTACCTAGGACAAAATATAAATGCCATTATGGTATAAATGCTCTACCAGGCAGTTCAATCTATAAACCACATCTAAATTGACTTCAAATTTCTGGATCATATTTGAATATACGAATATATCAATATAATGTATTATATAATCTTGCGTTTCTCTCTCTTAACTATGTAGACTCACAATAAAATTGCTCCACTGTTGGCTAGTGAAAATATACTAATTTTTAATATATCACAAATATGTGTCCAAATTTTATTATACTATACCGGGTGGAGCAATAGAGTGTCGGCGGAAAACTAATAACGCTGTAGCAATGATACTTTACGTACGTATGTAGTATGCGACTGTGCATTTTCTAGTTTTATTTACAAATATACAGGGTGTTCCAAATTTTCGCAACTTTTTTCATTTTAAATAGATTGCTATACTTTCTAGATATTATTATGAGAGCCATTCAAATTATCTTTACAATGATATATGGATATGTGCACTTCAGACTGTCAGTTTTGATTTTATTGATAATTTTGTTAAAATCTTGACAGTTGCAGCATCTAACATTTTAAGCTGTAGTCTGAAAATGGATAGAACACCTCACGTAACTCTTGTGTTACTAATTTATGGACTAACACGTTATTTGTTTTGAGGTTGAACAAAGGGCTATAAAGTGCACATATTCATATATCATTGCAAATGTAATTTGAATGGCCATCTTTATAATATCTAGAAAGTATAGCAATGTATTTAAAATAAAAAAGTTGAAGGTGGTTGCGAAAATTTGGAACACCCTGTACATCTGTAAATAAAATTAGAAAATGCACAGTCGCATTACTACATACGTACGTAAAGTCTCATTGCTACAGCGTTATTAGCTTTCATACTAAGCTCCGCTAACGCACTATTGCACCACCCGGTATATACCCCAGAATTAATAAAACGCTTTACTTTGTGACGTTAAAATTTTAAACAATATTCTAATCTGAATAACAAACGCACGGAAGGTATGTACTTACTTGTATCTCAGCTTTGGACTCCTATTAAAGATTATGAATTCAACAATATCGAAGACGAAATAATTTTATAAGTGCTTCACTGATGATAATAAGATAATATTCATTGACCTTTAATAAATAAACAAAGTAAAACAATAATGTGGTCAATTATGAAAATGTAAGTAAAAATGCAAATTTAAGTAATCATTAGAAAACAAACGTTATATCAATATTTAGGAGGCAAGTAAATGTTTTGGAATATTTTAAAATTAAATAATATATAATGTAAAGTAAATTATTTTTAATTCGCCGAAAGAACTTATTATTATTTTAAAGTTATCTACATATCATCTTGAAACCAGTTATAATCTCAAATTGACTCTTTTTTTTTATCGAAAGATGGACTAAAAAATGAGGTGTGGCCACCACACGACTTTCTTATACGTATGAAAGTGTTACTTCCGGTCCGAATTTTGAAATTTCATTTATACAAACAATATTCCAAATCCAACTCTAAATACTTTTGTACTATTCGTAAATATACATAGAATGCATAACTTACGATATATTTGCAAAAAATCGCTATTCGATAAGAGTAAAAGTGGTTCTTCCGGTCTGAATTTTGAAATTTTTTTTATATAAAAGATATTGAAAATTATGTTTTAAATACTTTTATACTCGTAACGTACTTGTCTTAAAAGCATGACTTGCAAGATATTCGCAAAAAACTGATTTTCGATAAGAGTAAAAGATCTACTTTCGGTTCGAATTTCAAAAAACTTTTTTAAGACAATTTGTTTCAAACTTAATTCTAAGTACATATGAATTCTTTATAAATTTGTTTAAACTTAGTAATTGACGAAATATTTGCAAATTTCGATTTTTTCACTGAAGTAAACTACTACTACTACCGGTCTGCCGATTTTGCTCAAAATCTAATCAGTTCTCAAGAGACAGATTATACACGCAAATACAAAATTTGGAATTGATATCTACAGCGGTTTGACCGCTATCGTGGTCACACACACAGAGACAGACAGACACACACACACAGAGAGAGAGAGACAGACACACAGACATTTTTTAAAAACCACTTTTTTGGTATCAGGGGACATCGAAACGTGGACATCTGCAAAAATCTCGAGGTCGAAAATTTTCATCATCACAATACTTCCTTATACTACGTATAAGAAAGTAAAAAATGAGGTGTGGCCACCACACGACTTTCTTATACGTATGAGCGTTTCAAACTGTACAATTTTAAGAATTTTCTTAATACAAAACTTATTCAAAATCCTATTCTAAGTACTTTCATTCTCTTAATAAATCGCTATAGAATGCATACTTCGCAAGATATCAAAAAAGTGCTCCTCGCTAAGAGTAAAAGTGCTACTTCCGGTCCGAATTTTGAAATTTCATATACAGAAAAAATATTGCAAATATAGTTTTAAATACTTTTGTACTCTTGATAAATATATATAGAATGCATAACTTACGACATATTTGCAAAAAATCGCTATTCGATAAGAGTAAAAGTGGTACTTCCGGTCTGAATTTTGAAATTTTTTTTATACAAAAGATATTTAGAAGTACATTCTAAGTACTTTTATACTCGTAATGTACCTGCCTAGAAAGCATGACTTGCGAGATATTCGCAAAAAACTGATTTTCGATAACAGTAAAAGACCTACTTCCGGTAGGAATTTCGAAAAACTTTATTAATACAATTTTTCTCAAATTTAATCTTGAGTACATTTGAATCCTTTATAAATTTGTTTAAACTTAGTAATTGACGAAATATTTGCAAAATTCGATTTTTTCACTGAAGTAAACTACTACTTCCGGTCTGCTGATTTTGCTCAAAATCTAATCAATTCTCAAGAGGGAGATTATATTCGTAAATACAAAAGTTGGAATTGATATCTACAGCGGTTTGACCGCTATCGTGGTCACACACACACACCCAGAGAGAGAGAGAGAGAGAGAGACACACACAGACACACAGACATTTTTTAAAAACCGCTTTTTTGGTATCAGGGGACCTCAAAACGTGGACATCTGGAAAAATCTCGAGGTCGAAAATTTTCATCATCACAATACTTCCTTATACTACGTATAAGAAAGTAAAAGGGGAAATCAATTTATATCATTCAGAAATTCATTTTTTAATTTTAAAAATAAATTTCTTCTATTATCATTTGTTCCATTAGTTTCAATGAAATAAATTCCTGTCGATAAAGAAACCATTGCAAACAAAATTACTTATTAATAACATACATTCTTTAACTATATTCAAAAAAAGTAAATTTTGTCTGTTATGATTATTAAAAATTGAAGAATAGTATTAAAATTGTAGTTATCATCTATGAATATACCAGCAATAGCATGGAAATATAGCAGTTCGTTAGAAGAGGAAATCTTCATTACAATTACATATATTTAGTTTAGGATAAAAAAAAGTACAACAGGAAATTGATTGAAATTATTTACTGACACAAGGAATATACAGGAAATGTATACCTATATGTATAATATGAAAAATCAGATTAAAATAAGGTACAATTTTTATTTAGAAAAACCAGTGCGATTATTATTTTTTTTTCTTCCTTTGAATTAAGCCACTGTGGAAAGCCGCAATTTCAATTTATATTTATTTCAATGCTAATGATATTTACTATAACCACTTCTGAATTTCTTAATGATACCTATTTAGTCTTTTATTTTGTTACGTCCACCTTTGAACTTAAGCTGGACATTAGAAAAAGAAATTAA
Source organism: Amphimallon solstitiale (assembly GCA_963170755.1). NCBI lineage: Eukaryota > Metazoa > Arthropoda > Insecta > Coleoptera > Scarabaeidae > Amphimallon > Amphimallon solstitiale. The sequence continues at coordinate 79,834,763 of OY720682.1, read as the reverse complement.
TCAATTGGTAGCTAGATCTAATAACTTAGAATCTAGAAGTTAATGGTCCTTTTGACGAATATTATTAGTAAACTTTTATAACATTTCTTCTATAGAAATTTCGCCTAATCACCACACTTAAAAATATGTATTACGTTTCTGAATTAATTAATTCAACGTAATGATATAATTATTGCATTACACGTTTAAGTTGTTATGTTCCATATACTTAAATACGAAATTAATGCGGTTATAAATTAACAATAAAGTAAAAGAATATATATCGAGTGTTGAAGAGAGAACGAATAACTATATATCACAAATTTATAGGCTATGTTGTGCATCCATAATAAACTAAGTTATATTCAAAAATATATTGCGTTATGGAAACATTTTCTTTGAAATTCAATTTATTCTTATCAGAAGTTTGTAAATAGCGGATCCAGCATAGACTATGTAATACTTAATATTTCTTTCATTAATTGAAATGTATTTAGCATTATATTAATTATATTAAGAACATTTATGAAATTTAAATTGAATCCTATAGTGTTAAGATAATGTAATCTAAATCTTCAAGTCATTATCCATTCATAATCGAAAATGAAAGTAAATGAATAATTAACATAATATTGCGTACCTAGTACTATAAGAAATGTATGTTTTGCCAAGAAAAGTATGTTCAAATTATTTTATAGACTAAATACTTTTTAATTACTTACATGCTCTTCCTGCTTAGAAGATGTAATATTATTCTAATCAATATAATGTATGTAATATATCTTAAGAAGCATGTACTATTACAATATTCCATAGACATTTTTAATCATATATAAAAGAGACTTGCACAGTCGTGCATTAAATTTGTACTACACTATTATATAAACTATGGAATTTTACTTACAATAGGCTATGAATATTGATGAAATTAGTACCACGGCAAAAATCATTCTGTGAACTAAATTCACCACTGGTTACTGTTAAATTACTTGCAGAACATTTATTTTCTTCTTACAGGTGAGCGTTACAAGAGCACGCGTATTTACCTTGACATGTTTCATGTGTACATTTAATACTATAGTCTTCAATAGAGAAATATGAAGTAAAAAGGAATCAATTGCATTATGCATTTATACATAATACACACACACACACACATACATATATTAATTGCTAATCAATATAATAAAGTAAAATCAATAAGTTTGACGACATGACCCTGCTGCTGGGTAATTTTTAAAAATATTAGAAATTACCTAATTATACAATTATAAACTAATTTTAAATATAATTTAAAATTAGTATGATCGAATCGTCAAAGAAATTAAATTATATATATAGACATGAATATGTGAATAAGGTCTGGAAATTTAAATTAATTATCATATACAGCACATGCACGTCTCGGTGCTTATATACGCTGGTATACCAGCAATACTTTCCATCTGTTACTTGGTATATATATATATATTGTTATAGTATAAAGGCATACGTTAACAATATAATATGGAAAGTTATTAAAGTTACCAAATTTAATTAAATAAACGTAGAAAAATTTATTATGATGTGTTTAAAATAAGATTTATTGAGTTAATCATAAAAGAGGTTTATCGCATTTAACAAGTATTCGAATTTTATAAATAACCACCTGTATATGGAAAGGTTGACTATGTTCATTGTTCTTAGAAGTTCAAAATATTCTGGAAAGAAGAGAGTTGAATATTAGTTGTTATTTTGTAAAATGTATTATAAATTTGTAAAAACTTGGGTAATTGACGTTTATGAGGTGATAAAAATATTTAGAATCTTATTTTGAAAGGTGTATAGATTGTATTGTAGAACAGTTCCCGGGAATAATTTGAAATACAGGAACTGTCATTATTTGACATGTGTTCAGAAATATAAATGTAGAGAGGTATTGGGATATGAATATGAAAAGAAGGGTTGATAAAATTATGAAAAGAATTTAGATAATCAGATAATACAATTTTAAGAAGTATTCTAGGTATATTAGAGAATTTAAAAGCTATGTTGTTGATTGTTATTGCTGTTGTAAAACTTTGATTGGAGAATACAAAATAAGAAAGGATTACTAAGGTAATGAATAAATAAAGAGAAGAATTTTTCGAATTCTAAAAAGCGGTAGACGTGTTTTTTCAGAAAGAAGATAATTTCTGATATAAAACACGAATATAGTTAATTAGTGGAGAGAAAAGTGTATCCTGAGTGATTTATGATAACTACGAATAAATTAATATATAAATAATAATAGTACTTACAAATTTGTACAAGATCCAGGTATATCCGAAATAGGGTTGTTGTCTCCGGGATCATAGAAGTTTTCAGGAGGTTATTGAGTACCAGAGTTTTGAAATTCCATAAAGGTTGAAGAAATTTTCAAGATCCGGTTATTATAAAAGGAAGTTGATTCCAGAAGTACTGGTGTTCAAAAGAGGCAGCTTATCACAAGAGATCCATAAAGGTTGGTGAATTTCACAAGTTCCGGGTGTAAAGGAGAATTTGCTGTGCACTAAGAGATTCGACATCCTAATAAGAGGACAATTTATTCCAAACATCGAGCAAGTTCCTGTACAGGATAATTGGTATTCTTTCGTCACGAGTTTGAACAAGATTGAAGTTTAACCACATCCAAGAAGTAGTATCTGTCCAAAAACGTCTTCAGGAAGTGGATAGTTACTCATCTAAAAGAAGAAAGCAATTAAGTATTACCATTTTAGTATTTTATTTGTGTCAGTATTAAAGAAAGATAACATTTTGTGAATGTGAAAAAGATTTAATTATTTGCAATATAAGTCTGTATTGAAATAGACTGAACTAATAGTTATTACAACAAGTACATCTGTTATAAACAACATAAGTTATTTTAATTCTCTACTATCCAGTAATATGTCAAGATATGAATAATTTTCATTTATATACAAATTTATGGAGTTATCAAGCCAGTAAATAGTTTTGAACACATTATAATAATAGTTTAAATTAATTTGAGAAAGTAAGTAATAGAAAGAATTACTTAATTTTTGAATATCAATAATAAATAAGATCAGAGTACGTACCTGAATTATTTAGTTGGATTTGGAACTATACATCTTGGAGTAAATATTTTCTAAACGTCAAATATTCAGTTTCCATATTAAAATATTGTTAACCATTGTCCCGTATAAAAAAAACACACGAAGTTTGAATATAAACATATTATTTATTAGTAGAATATTGTTTTATTTTATCATAGTCAAATTCTCAACTATAAGAAATATTTTGGTTAATTTATAACCTCAAAGAAATAAATGTCATTTGATATATTGAAATGGAATGAGTAGTGGTGACATCTAGGTGTTTTATTGAACACTTGTTAGTAAACTGGATTATTTATAGTATAGAATGTATAAAAATATTACAGAAATCAGTAATTTATAAAATGTTAGTTTAGAGAAAAAAATAAGTAATTCAAAAAGGATTATTGAGATTAACACGTTGGCTACCGCGCGTCCCATATATGAGCCGCACAATTTTCACTCTCAGACCACCGTCTCATATGTGAGCCAGATACCTATATTTACTAAATACGAATTTATTTCTTCTGATCTGTCTGTAGGAGGCTGATTTTGCAAGGTAGTCTCTATGAATGTCTGACTCACATGTGGGTCGCGTGGTCTCGCGGTCTCGGTGTTTTTTGTGAGGTTATGTAGCTCGTAGTCTGCAATCACGAGGGTAACGTCGTTGCTAATTGAGGGCAGTTTTACAAGATGAATCCTGCGAAAAGGCGTTTAACAGTCGCAGAACTTGAAGAAGAAGGTAGAAAAGTAATGGAAGAAGGTCTTGAGTCTGATGATTCAATTATTTTGCACGAGGAATCTGAGGAAGAACCTTACGTGGACTCCGGAAGTGAGGCAACAATTTATTCTAACTCAGACACAGAAAATGAAGAAGAAAGAGCAAGTAGTGATCATAATGAGTTAAGTGATAGTGCAAGTCAAGGTAGTCATGCAGATGGTGAAGATGACAATGAAGATGAATGGGTGGATTTGGAAGAAGATACTGATATATTTGATTTTAATGAGGTACCAGGCCTGAAAGTAAATGTGACACCAGGTATGAGTTCTCAAGAAATATTTTCTCTTTTGTTTGATGATACACTCATTGATAAAATTGTTCATTGGACAAATACTAGAGCTCACACTCTTATATCAAATGGATTGTCAAAAAAATCAAATATGCGAAAGTGGAAAAATACAACCAGTAAAGAAATAAAGGAATTTCTTGCTCTATGCATTACAATGGGAAACATAAAAATGCCCAGTCTGAAACATTATTGGTCGCGAAATCCTGTATATTGTCATCCATTTTTCAATCAAGTTATGGGTCGTAATAGATTCGAACTTATACTACGTAACTTATGCTTTTATGACCAAAGTGATGATGCAACTAATCGTCTACATAAAATCAATCATGTTATTCAACATGTACTGCAGAATATACAAAAAGTATATTATCCCGATCGAAATATTTCAATTGATGAAGCCTTATTGCTGTGGCGAGGGCGATTATATTTTCGTCAGTACATTCCAAACAAGGCTACCAAATATGGCATAAAATTGTACGAATTATCTACCCCCGACGGGTGTGTTTTGAATATTCTAATTTATTCTGGTAAAGGAACCATCCAAAATGAAAAAATGGGACATAGTTATGGTGTCGTCGAAAAGCTTATGGAACCATATCTAAACAAGGGACATACTATTTTTCTTGATAATTTTTACACGAGTGTTCCTCTTGCCGAATCTATGCTAGAAAAAAACACACATATTGTGGGCACTCTTAGAAAAAACAGAAAAGGTAATCCAAAAGATGTAACAAAAAAGTTACCTAGAGGAGGAACAATATGGAGACGAAAACGTAGAGTTGTAGTGGGAAAATGGCGCGACAAGAGAGATGTTTTGATGATTTCCACTTGTCATAAATTTTCTATGGTGGAAACGACGAATAGAAGAGGTACAGATGTTTTAAAACCAAACATCATAGCTGACTACAACAAGTATATGTCAGGGATAGACAGAGCCGACAAAATGTTGTCGTACTACACAACACCACGCAAAACCATAAGATGGTATTTGAAATTATTTTTTCATCTTCTGGACATTTGTATTTGGAACAGCAAATATATTTATGAGAAGAGCCCAAACAAGAAGATCAGTTATTTAGATTTCAGAGATGAAATAGTAACGTATCTTACTGAAGGAGTCAGGCCAAGCACTTCTTGCAACTCCACTGAAAAACACTTTCCTAAAAAATTAGCCAAGAGGATTCGGTGCCGCATGTGCCAGAGGCGAGATAAAAAACGTGTACAAACGTGGTTTGTTTGCAATTTATGTCGTGATGAGCAGAAAAAAGAAGTTGGCCTCTGTCCTGACAAATGTTTCGCTCAATATCATATGTAATTTGTTGTCAATTAATTTTTTTTTGTTTCCTATGTTATACATACCAAAAAATTAATATTTTTTTTACAGAATAGATCTTTTTTTACAATTTGAAATTTATAACTTTGTTACTTTTGCAATAAAAACTTAAAATTGGTATTCTATCTTATTTATTTACTACTCTTTGACAATTTGCGTGTAATTTCACTCGGCTCAAATAAGAGCCAAGCAGTATAGTTTGATAAATTATTACGATAGACCACCGTCTCATTTATGAGCCGGAAGCAAATACAGCATAAACAATAATTTTTATCGACAAATTTGTACCAAACCTGTCTAAATTGAGTTTTTCCTTTCACATTATAAAAAAAAAACGGGTAGTCTAATTTGAAAGTTTTTTTTTCTTATGGGGGTAGCGAACGTGTTAATAAAAGTATATAATTGTAGGCAGAGTTAAATACTGTAAATGAAATAAAGAGTTAGGATAGAGTAAAATAATTTATATAAAGATAAAATATAAAGCTAGTCGGGCATAAAAATAAAACACCTTCGTATAATGAATGGAATATTAGGAGATATATAAAGAGATTATAAAACTAGCACATACGAGGGTTGTTCATTAAATAATAGTAATTTTTCAAAACATGTCTAGAGTGTTGTCTCATTTTATATACGGTTCAATTTATGACATTTAAACTGTAATAGGAGTTAATGATTATGTCGAGAGTTGAATTGATATGTATGAGATATTACCTAGTACATTATATGACGCATCAACGTGGGGCTACGTAAAATAAGACTCGCTATATAGTATTTTCAATATTTTATTTACATTATTATATGTGTAAACATAAATAAACATTTTACGTAGTGGATTATCATAGTAAAACATAGACAAACTATTGATAATTTTGGAAATTATATTTGTATTGTTGTCACATAATAGTTATGAAAAATGAATACTAGGTCTAAAAGTAGTTCAAGAATGGATAGAGTAGAATCATCCAGTGATAGTGAAGAGGAGGTAGTACAGAATGTGAATATACCAGAGGGAGGAGAAGATATATCACAGGTACCGGTAGAAGTTTTACAGAGAGGTGAGATACAGGATAGAGGTGATAAGGTAGAATTACAGGGAGAGACTTCTAAATTAGAAATGTCAACTACAGCAATAAATATGACATTGATGTTACAAATGTTTAATGAGAATATGGAAAAACTGATTAAAGAGAATAATAAGGAATTAATGGATAAGTTTGACAAGATGATTGAAGAAAGTAGACGACAAAGAGAGGAAGATAAAAGAGAATTAAGTAATAAATGTGATAAGATGATTGAAGAGAATAAGAAGAATTTTATGGATGTGAAGGTAGAATTATGTGGAAAGATAGACAAAACGTATGAAGATATTAGAGTCGAATATAAAAGGGATATTGAAGAATTTAATGAATCTTTGGTATGTAAACCAGATACAGTCGAAGAAAAGGAAATAGAAAATTTAGAGAAAGATGTTATTAACTATATTGACCTTGAACAAAACACAGATGTAATTACGAAAATGAATACAATTGTGCTATTACAGAAGAAAACCAAATACTTAGATTCCGGCAGAAGAATTTTAAGATCAAATTTGGACACTCTTTTATTAGGAGAAGAAGATGGTAATATTTTAAATGTATATTTCTCAAGGTATACTATAGGGATAATAATAGAAGACGGAAAATATACTCGAAGGAATTTTAAAGTTGTACGTAATATGTTATCAACACATATGAGAAGTGTTTTAGGAAATGTATCATATGAAAGGCTTAGTCAACTGGAAGATACTGTTAATGGAAATGATCGGGTCGTGAATAGACGAGATTCTTCAGTAAGATATGTGAGAAGAAATATTTATCAGGAGACATTGATCTTGGATATAAATAGTAAAGTGTTATTAGAATGTGATATTGAATGTCAGAAAGTTTCAAACACATACACATTAAATCATATTAATTTTGGAAGAGTATTTAATAAGATTAGGAAAATGATTAATAAGATTACTTATGTAATGGAACTAGAGGATACATGGTATTTAGAAAATTTGGTACCAGTAGAAAAATTGGGTACATGGAAGAATAGAGTTAAATTAAAAATAGAATTATGAACAGCAAGTTATAGTCAGGACAGAAGAAAAAAGAGGTCGTCTTCTGAAGGTATTTACGACACCTGCTTTCCGAGTATAAATTAGATCTCAAGTTATAGTCAGGACAGAAGAAAAAAGAGGTCGTCTTCTGAAGGTATTTACGACACCTGCTTATCTCAGTATTAATTAGATCTCAAGTTATAGGCAGGACATTACATTAGATTTGATTGTGTTATATAGGTGGGTAACGTCACTTCCGTATCCAAATATTGTTAATTCATTCACATGTTGTTTTTGAAGAATCATCAAACCATATAGGAAATGTTTTTATATACAAGAGTTCAAATTTTTATATTGTATAGAAGTTAGGGGCATAGTAGGAGTATTTTTTATAACAAGAACATAATCGGATATAAAAAAAATGTTAACTTATTTTATTTGTTGAGAAAGGGGCATGTTAAAGTTCATAAGTAGGGTGAATAAAGCCTAGTATAAAAATGGATATATAGAAAGAGGTTCAGAATCGAAATATAGAATATAAAGTTTAGAATATTAGAAATATTTGAAGAATGTTGTTTTAAGAGTTGTATCAAATGTTACTCTCATTCCTACATATTTTATATATAAAAAAGAAAAAAAAAGAAAAATAAAACCAAAGTACTATAAGAAAATCTATTTGGAATTAAATGTGTAATAATATACCCAAATATAAAACTTAGAAGGAATATATTTAGTAGTTGAGGAAAAGAAAGAATTATCTAAAGCCTTAAAATTGTAAAATAATTGAAGCAGTAAAAGTGATTTGCAGATTAATAATGTAGGTGATGTTATAAAGCTAATTATAAAAAGATAGTAAAAGCCTTTATGATATAATATTTTAATTGAAGGAAAAATGCTTGCACTAATAAATAAATATAAAATGTACCATTAAAATATGGAATTATAATATAAATGATAGAGAATGGGTTAAAAGTAACCTAATATGATGATTTATATAGGACTAAAATGTCAAATGAGAGATTAAGGTAACGTTCGCCAATAAAACGTAAATATAAGTATAAACTTTCATAAGTAGAGTGTATGGGGAAGACGGATATGTCTATAGGAATATCATGGGATACATGCGCAAAGGGAATAGAAATAATAAATATAATATAAATGTATAAGTGAGCATAAGTAAAATATTTTATAGAGGCAATAATCTTTACGAGAAAGAGTTGAATAAAAAAAATTGAAACTATCACCTAAAAGAAATGTTAAGAGTAATACAGTTACTATGATATTATAAAAATTGTATAGAGGCTAAATATTTATATGTAGAGAACACTTGCTAAATATTAATAGAATGTACAGGGCATAGTTATTATGTATGTAAAATTTTCTTATGATGAATTAAAATAATTGGTACTTATATTACTTTGGATAAACTATTTATAAAAAAAAAATTGCTTAAACATAGATGTTAATTGTTGAGAATTGTGAAATGTTTGTACATTGGATTTGAATATTAATAGTTTATTGTAATAACATTGTTTACAAAATAGGAATTACTGAAAATGTAATAATTGAAGTTATATTAGTTTAATAAATGAAAATTTGTTTATTTGAGGTTTAAATTTACATTTATTAAAAGGGGCATATGTTATAGTATAAAGGCATACGTTAACAATATAATATGGAAAGTTATTAAAGTTACCAAATTTAATTAAATAAAGGTAGAAAAATTTATTATGATGTGTTTAAAATAAGATTTATTGAGTTAATCATAAAAGAGGTTTATCGCATTTAACAAGTATTCGAATTTTATAAATAACCACCTGTATATGGAAAGGTTGACTATGTTCATTGTTCTTAGAAGTTCAAAATATTCTGGAAAGAAGAGAGTTGAATATTAGTTGTTATTTTGTAAAATGTATTATAAATTTGTAAAAACTTGGGTAATTGACGTTTATGAGGTGATAAAAATATTTAGAATCTTATTTTGAAAGGTGTATAGATTGTATTGTAGAACAGTTCCCGGGAATAATTTGAAATACAGGAACTGTCATTATTTGACATGTGTTCAGAAATATAAATGTAGAGAGGTATTGGGATATGAATATGAAAAGAAGGGTTGATAAAATTATGAAAAGAATTTAGATAATCAGATAATACAATTTTAAGAAGTATTCTAGGTATATTAGAGAATTTAAAAGCTATGTTGTTGATTGTTATTGCTGTTGTAAAACTTTGATTGGAGAATACAAAATAAGAAAGGATTACTAAGGTAATGAATAAATAAAGAGAAGAATTTTTCGAATTCTAAAAAGCGGTAGACGTGTTTTTTCAGAAAGAAGATAATTTCTGATATAAAACACGAATATAGTTAATTAGTGGAGAGAAAAGTGTATCCTGAGTGATTTATGATAACTACGAATAAATTAATATATAAATAATAATAGTACTTACAAATTTGTACAAGATCCAGGTATATCCGAAATAGGGTTGTTGTCTCCGGGATCATAGAAGTTTTCAGGAGGTTATTGAGTACCAGAGTTTTGAAATTCCATAAAGGTTGAAGAAATTTTCAAGATCCGGTTATTATAAAAGGAAGTTGATTCCAGAAGTACTGGTGTTCAAAAGAGGCAGCTTATCACAAGAGATCCATAAAGGTTGGTGAATTTCACAAGTTCCGGGTGTAAAGGAGAATTTGCTGTGCACTAAGAGATTCGACATCCTAATAAGAGGACAATTTATTCCAAACATCGAGCAAGTTCCTGTACAGGATAATTGGTATTCTTTCGTCACGAGTTTGAACAAGATTGAAGTTTAACCACATCCAAGAAGTAGTATCTGTCCAAAAACGTCTTCAGGAAGTGGATAGTTACTCATCTAAAAGAAGAAAGCAATTAAGTATTACCATTTTAGTATTTTATTTGTGTCAGTATTAAAGAAAGATAACATTTTGTGAATGTGAAAAAGATTTAATTATTTGCAATATAAGTCTGTATTGAAATAGACTGAACTAATAGTTATTACAACAAGTACATCTGTTATAAACAACATAAGTTATTTTAATTCTCTACTATCCAGTAATATGTCAAGATATGAATAATTTTCATTTATATACAAATTTATGGAGTTATCAAGCCAGTAAATAGTTTTGAACACATTATAATAATAGTTTAAATTAATTTGAGAAAGTAAGTAATAGAAAGAATTACTTAATTTTTGAATATCAATAATAAATAAGATCAGAGTACGTACCTGAATTATTTAGTTGGATTTGGAACTATACATCTTGGAGTAAATATTTTCTAAACGTCAAATATTCAGTTTCCATATTAAAATATTGTTAACCATTGTCCCGTATAAAAAAAACACACGAAGTTTGAATATAAACATATTATTTATTAGTAGAATATTGTTTTATTTTATCATAGTCAAATTCTCAACTATAAGAAATATTTTGGTTAATTTATAACCTCAAAGAAATAAATGTCATTTGATATATTGAAATGGAATGAGTAGTGGTGACATCTAGGTGTTTTATTGAACACTTGTTAGTAAACTGGATTATTTATAGTATAGAATGTATAAAAATATTACAGAAATCAGTAATTTATAAAATGTTAGTTTAGAGAAAAAAATAAGTAATTCAAAAAGGATTATTGAGATTAATAAAAGTATATAATTGTAGGCAGAGTTAAATACTGTAAATGAAATAAAGAGTTAGGATAGAGTAAAATAATTTATATAAAGATAAAATATAAAGCTAGTCGGGCATAAAAATAAAACACCTTCGTATAATGAATGGAATATTAGGAGATATATAAAGAGATTATAAAACTAGCACATACGAGGGTTGTTCATTAAATAATAGTAATTTTTCAAAACATGTCTAGAGTGTTGTCTCATTTTATATACGGTTCAATTTATGACATTTAAACTGTAATAGGAGTTAATGATTATGTCGAGAGTTGAATTGATATGTATGAGATATTACCTAGTACAATATATATATACCGCATGTGTCAAATATCATTAGGTATAGGCATTCAATGTTTACGTGCGATCTATACGTATGAATGTAATACGTGACAACGTGGTACCCCTACTGCTCGTCACCAATGCCGACAACAACCGACATCACAACGATATTCTCCGATCCCGACCCAGATTTTACATTCAATGTTTAGCTGAGAGCATGTGCGGTCCCTGGCCGTCTTATTACTGGAACCGGGAACATCAAATGGCCTCCGCGATCTACTGATCTCTCTCCAAACGATTTTTGTTTGTGGGGATATTTAAAAAATATTGTTTATACCCATGAAGCTGGTAGAGCAGAAAACATAGTTGCCTTGAGAGAAAAAATAATTGAGGCTGCTAATTCAGTAACTCCTCATATGTTAGAAAACGTAAGAGTACATTTCTACGACCGCCTAGGGCAATGTCTTGCTGTGCAGGGAGGAATCCTTTTTTATTTATTTTATTATGGTTATTTTTTATTTTATTATGGTTATTTTTTAATTTTATTAGAATTACGCTTTTGTTTGTGTCATGCAGCGTGAACCCAGCTTAATAATTTCTGCATTTACTGAAAGGAAAAAGAAAAACAAATCCTTGCAACTCGTAAATATTATTTTTGAACGCTTTAGAAACACCAGAGTCGGTGTTCCAATGGTTACTGCATGTATCGATTGTCGCGTCGCGTCGCTGGCATTGGAAAGGAAAGTAGGGGTGCCACGTTGCCACGTATTGCATGGATTGATCGCCTATGGCTAATAAAAATTGACACATGCGGTATCTATATATATATGTTAAAAATGCGTTCTTTTATATACGTATGTATATGTATATCAGTACGATTTAAAGGACTCGAAGCCGGACCCGCAGTAGCGATATCCTTGGAGATAGAAGCAATACGGAAGACCATCAGGTGACAGATGGTCTTCCGTGATGCTTCTATCTCCAAGGATATCCCAGCTTTATTTCTTGGCTACATCCTATTGATGATGACCAATGAGTCAGAAATACGTGTCTACGGTTGCTCTACAGCGGAATTTTTCTCTTTCTTGTATTTTATGTATTTGCGATAATTCCTTTTTTAATATATATGTAACTAATTATTTAATCTTGGGTATAGTGACCATTATATTGAATAATGCCAAGTTTAGTGATATAAGGATAAAATAAAACAAATTTTTGTTTGGAAATGTCGGAATATTTTAATTCCATATACGTCTCTAATTTAAGAAGGCTGAGGTTTGAACTTCTTCAAATTGAAAGAACGATAAGAATGTGGAAATTTAACTTTAAAAATCTCATGCTGAAATATTAATAAGTAAAGGATTAAGTGTACAGATTATATTGTTTAATAGTTTAATAAACTTACTAAAAAGTATTATAAAACATAAAACAATAAACGACATTAGATTATAATATTGTCTATAAATTATATGTTTACCATGAAATCTTAATAATGAATCTTAAAAAAAAAGACAACTATTACTTAACTAGATACTTTGTACTTTGCATAATAGAAAAGTTGAGATTATTGGTGTTAATATTGGAAAATAAAAGACGTTTTATTGCCAAATAAATTTTTTTATTAACATTTCTATAAAGGTATATTACAATGTAACATTAGAAAAGAACAATTACCGTGCACGAATATAAAAATACCCATGGAAGAAATCTGTATGCAAATAAATGAAAGACTCTAATCAAAAGTATTTAGATAGTAAAGTAAACAAAAAGATCATGAGATATTTGTAAACTATAGCTAAGGCATATTTCATTTTAAAACATAAACCGACTGATACACGATAATATAGTTATTTACGAACCAAGTGCGGAAAAACATATTTCCCGAATGAGTGGCCAGTTTTAGTTTAGAGCGCTTTATGGACACGAATCCGCGAAATATTTCACGCACGAATTTTGTACAATATTTTTCGTACGAATACTTTAATAATAGTTACTTTTAAATACGTTATCATTTATGACATACTACAAACCTGTCCGTATTAATTTAAAAATTTTAAGTTGGCGATATTGATTATTTGCAGTGACATTTAATTTAAAATTTGTCAAATTCAGATAATTTGAATTTAAAATTCAAATCTCCTTTAAAACATGCATTCTGATGAAGAAATACAATGTACGCCCCCTGAAATTCGTGAAGCTACCAATATTGCAATGGATAATTTATTACCTATAAAATCAAAAGATAGATATTATGGCAAATCCATAACTTTGGATAGATCCAGAAATATAAAAAATACTCAGAAAATTCTTTAATAGTTTGTTTTCAAAGTTTACAGTCAAATAAATCATTATGGTTTACTTCTTCTATGCTAAAATCATGCTTAATTATATATGATAATACGGATATATCTAAATATGCAAAACTCATAGCATGTTTTAAACAGGTAACAAAATACCTTCAGCCTAAAAAATCAGCAGTATTAAGCAAAGAACAAATTACTAAACTTGTTGTTGAAGTACCAGATTGTTTGTTCTTATTAATAAAGGTAGAAATTTTTATCCAATAATCGGTGAAGACTAGCTCAAAATTTGAAAGAAATAGCAAAAGGAAAAGTTCCTTACCACAAAAATTAAAAAGATATAAAAAAGAGATTTATATACGTATTTCGGCAGCTAAGTTGCCATCTTCAGTAGAAATCTGTGGAAAACAGAAAGAATCTTAACCGTAGTGTTTTTGTCAAAGGTGTAACCTTAAAAGATATACTCTTCACCAAATCACCAGTGTTGGTGATTTTTTTTTTTGAAAATAACGAACTGGCCAATGAATTAGTAGAATTAGGAGTTTATGATTTTAATATGCCATTAAAAGAGCTCAAAATAGATTGCCCAAACCAACTCGAATGCGTTAAATTCTACATTATGTTATATGAGTACAAAAAATTATGTTCTCATTAAACTTGTCTATATCCTGACATTAAAGTGGAGAAAATTTCTTGAGTATCTCATGAGTATATTACGTAAAGGCATTGACGTTATTAAATCTTAATGTAAATTTAATATTTTACCACAAATTTACGATAATAAATTATTTCCTCATCTATCGTGACATTAAAGTGTGTCAGTTTCTGGAATATCTCATGAATATGCTTAGTTTACTTCGTAAGTGCATTAACGTTGTGAAATCTTAATTGTAAATTTAATATTTTACCAAATACTTACCGTGGATTTTCAATACAATCTACAAGTTTGCAATAAATCTTTTACATAAGTGTCACTGTACATATCCAACTTCTAATAAATACACTACATTTTGACATGGTATAAGTGAAATAATATCAATATTTATCAAATATAGATAGATTATATTTCAAATATTTTATTCATCCAACTCAACAAATTTATAGGTGAAACGTTGTAGCGCCCTCTATTATACTAGCTCAAAGGTTCGACAATTTAATATATAATAGACTGGGAGTGAGTTCAATATACCTTATAACTGGAGTATTATTTGTATCAATAAAACATCATTATTGGTTTATAAATAAAAATTTAATATGATTTCAATTTAAGAGTGGCGTTTACTAGCAAATAGAAACTTATGCAACTTATATTACTCGCGGGACGGGTAGATGCAAGTGGGTGTGGCGGTTGTCGATATTCGGTTCTGTCACAGCGCTTCGGTTTTATTCACAGATTCTGTCAAAGATAAAGAAATACTCTAGATAGGAAACATAATGTATAAAGAATGAGTACTTACGGAACTGTTGATGTTGTTGATGTTTTATAATAAGCCAATTTTCGCTTGCCCATAACTGTTATATTATTATACACTCGAATATTATAAGTATATATGACATTTAAATGCGCGTGACAGTTTGTAATTAAACTTTCACTCGCATTTAAATCTGAAACAGCCGACCGATTCCGATAGATTTTCGTCTTCCCTAGGACCGGTAGAGATACCGTCAAGTGGGGATTGACGACGCGAAAAACCTCGTATAAAATGTGTATGGCAATGATTACTGTTTAATGTTTTTTTATCTTTAAAAATAATTACATAAATTTGATTTTTTCTTTATATCGTACATCAAATGTGCCGCTGACGCGTAGAGGTCGTTTTTTTCTTTTGTGTACCAGCCTTAGTTAGTAGACATTAATCAAATTCATGCATTTTTGTGGTTATTTCTAAAACACATAACTTTCTTAAGAAAATAAATTAGTACAAAAACTGACCTTGACATTATAAATGTATGCCTTTTGCATCACTAACCCAAATTTGAGATTCTAAAATTACAAAATGAGTTTAAAAAAACGCGATACGGCGATGTCTTAATTTTCGGTAGGTAAACGCCCCTCTTAATGAATTCGACAATTTTGTATATGTGTTAATTATAAATAACAAATACAGCATGGCGTCATATTATTTACTCGTTAATGACAAATTGGAAAATTCAGGTTAGTAACTTAGTGCTTATCAATTTAAACTACCCAAAATGATATCAATATGATATTTCTAATTACAGATTTTATGCAACTTACGTATTGTATTGATGTTAGATAAAAAAAAATGATCTCATCCAATTTATGATTGTTAATATTTAAATTGTTTAATACTCATCTAAATCCAGAATCTTCAGGACTGAACAGATACTCTTAAAATTGATTTCAGGTAATCCTGGTTAGGTAAATACTTCTGTGTATGATTTAATTTGGTCTTAACTTGTTATATGTCCAGTATGTATCTATAGTTAAACTTGAAATATTCCAACTTGCAACTCTAACTGGAAACAAATTCCGAAACGTTAAATAGTTAAATTTGATTATACATATTATAATTCCAGAAATATCCAATGCTTCCAATTCAATTCTCCGTAGACCAACTGCTATTCTAATTAATCCCCTTTTTTCTTTTTGGAATGGTAAATCTTCTTCAAAACTTTCAGACACACCCTTCTATGCTTTTACATACACATTAAATAAGAGTGCAATAAAATGGCGCCACCATGTAACTATACATGTTAAATAACCAGAATCAGGTTTACTGATATAAATTCAAAGTAAAGTTAAGGTAAACTAGCAACCTTAAAAATTCAGCTTACGCTCTCAAAGATGTCTTACCTATCACTTTCTTCGTATACAGTTGTCAAAAGTTGAAAATGGCGGGTGCCTCTAACTGCAGTCGCGAAGCGTGGGTTTGTTATACTGAACAAGCAGATGGGTATAAATAAAATTAAGGCGCCACTCCCATATGTCCACAAGCCGCCCTCCAAAAGGTTATTTAGATCCGAGAGAAAATCAAATATTTAGTATGAGGAGGTTTATGAAAATAAAAAATCAAGAAACAATAACAATTATTTATTTAAATTATACAGAACTTAGACAGAATTGTTTAGAGCTTTGATAATTCCTAGATCTGATAAAGTTTAAAAGAAATTATATTCCTAAGTTGAAATATATAATTGCATAAAAATAGGTTGAACTATTAAAATACGCTGACAAAAGAAATAGGTTGAAATTGGAAAAATATTACGTTAAATGACTCTATCTTTAAATTGTGTGGCTAAATCAATAACAATCGCATGCAAAAAATTATCTTAAGGGGTACCGTGTGTAATTAACAAATAAAAGAGTGCGAGATAATTATTACACATTCACATATTATTGATAGTTCGTAATTAGCGACGAGATCTCATTGCCTTACAGATTAGAACAAAACAAGTGACCTATCGAGTCACAAACGCTTAAATACTCTACTAACAACAAATTAAAATTTATGAAAAACTAAGCTTAAGGCTTCCAATGATTAAGCAAGTAGACTAGTTGAAAATTATGATTTGAAATATCTAAATGTAATAGATCACACTGTATGTGGTCTCGTAAATGTGAGCCACAACTTATAAATTAATGAAACAATAGGACACTCGCAACCAAAATTTCAATAAGACGAGTGGACCTGGTACACAGAATTAATTATCCATACAAAGTGAAATTATATTCAATAAATAAGCATACAAAAAATGAGTTAAAATTTAGCAAACGAAATTACAAGGTCTCACGTTAATTAATTACAAAACAAAAAACAAAATTTTATCTAGATGCGTCAAGCAAAAAAATTGAGATGTAAACCGAAATGATTATCTAATAAATTGTGAAGGTTCCTTACAATTGACAAAATTCACTAAAGTGACAAGATTATAAAAAATAAAAACGTTCTTCTGCCCACAACGGACGATGACCTAAAATTTTGATAATTTAGCCAAAGATGTCCTATCCGAACTAATTACACACAGCTCACAAATTAAAATACAAGGGTTACCTGGTTTTGTCATATTCATAAAATAAATTCGACATATAACAGCTACATCTACGTTACCAAATATTCAAGGAATCGGCGGTTCCAGGTGCTCTTCGGAAAAAGGTGTTCTGCCACACGGCAAGGAACGATATTTAGATAATCAAAATTAAAAGCTACGAATTGAAAGAAAAGGGCACATATAAATATTAATTTTAAAAGTGAAATATCTTGCAAAAATTGGACATTCACCAAGCTGCAATGCGGCGTCAATATTTAAAGAATAATCTGTCTCTCGACTATTATTCGAAGAAAAAGGAAAATCTATTCTGCGATATCCTATATACTACCGTGATCTTTATAGTTTAAGAATTATGAAAATTGTTAAACAGTTAAGCTTTAGAATAAGAACAAGAACATTAATTTTTAGTTTTAAATATAGTTTAAGATAGAATAATCACAAAGTCATAGATTCAGTAGGTGAATAATGAGTTGCATAACCTTTAAGGGGCAATGTCATTATGAAAATATAGATATAATAATTTAAGTTTAAATATATTAAGAATTAAGAAATAAAAATAAACACAAAATAAATCTATGCATTCTATATTTTATAGAAAAGACAAGCACAAGGTATGGTTTTAATATACAAAAACAGATCCAAACTTCTTGCAAAGTGTTAGAATAGCATTAAACATTTTAAGAAATGGACCACTGTTCAAAAATAAAACTGTATTAAAAGTAAATAACCGAGAGAGAGTGATGTTGAAAGATGGAACAATAAAAAGGGTGAATCATTTAAATGCCATAAAATTGTACGAGCAAGGCTATATTCGGCATGCTTGTGATGAAAACGTCAATTCAAATTAAGAAAAATAGATTTTAAATTTGTACAATGATTTTAAATTTATTAGAGGATTTCATGATCATATTTATAAGAATAATAAATACCTGATACTTATATCTAAAAAAAAAGGATATATGGAAAGGTATTTCTCTATCTCGGACAACACATTAATACATTTTATGTATACACCAGATGTACAAATAGGATACATTTTGAAATTTTGTATGCACAAATACAAAAGGCTTCAAAGACAGCAGTATAAATTTTGTGTGATTATTTTAACCACCTACAAAGAAGAAATAACATTAATATTTTTCGCAGTTATTTACAAATCGATATACTAGAAACAGAAAAAAACTGGATAAAACTTGCAGGCCGTGCTATGGAAGTGAATACTCCTTGCAATACGGTTTTGATGAAAATGATTCCAGTAGTATATGATGTATTTCCAATTGCATCCAAGGAAGGCACCTATAAGTAGAAGTTGAGAATAACCTTAGTTAGTAGGAAGAGAAAATATGTAAACAGGGAAAGAGAGGCGATATGTTCATCTACAGATACAATGAAGGATGGCATTAAGAAAACAAGACCATACCCACCGAAGACGAAGGATGGAAAGTGTGTTTAAATCTCAGTAAATAATTTTTGAGTGATGCCATTTCATAAACATTTAACTGTCAAAGTGCGAAATATGTGTTTACGCGCCTGGAAAAACTTGAAGGAGATAAAATGAATCAAACGCTCCCAACGTAAATGTTAGTTCAATAGACATAGCGCTGCGAATGCGTAGCAATCGTTTATTTTAAGTTATATAAAGTGGTGAAACTAGATGCAGAGGGAGATCAAGCCGATCTGTTGAATTAATTAGACGTAAAAATTTTGACATCGTTTGCGAATAATAGGAGTTTTTGAAACACTATATTAAATTTATATTAGTTTTGAATGTTTTAGTTTATTTTGAATTGAAATATTATTTTAGTTTTGTTATTGTTAATTATTTGCTGCATTTGATAATTTAATTTTTTTCTCCGTTTCACAATATAAAATATATCAAAATGGAAGACATGAATAAATAAGAATTTGATAATTTATATGACGAACATAGGAAAGTTTATGAAATGAATATACAGTTTTGAATAATTGATGATGTAAGACGTACTCCAAGAGTACTATGTAAAAATATTTACTTTTGGCAAGGCGTTGAACATCATTAATTTTAAAATAAATATTGTTTTGCTAAACTGCATTGATTTTATTGTAATTATGGGAAGATCGTTAATGGTGTTGAGAGCACTTGAGGTACTATGTGCAAATAGTTGCTTCCTGTGTATCACTGGGCATTATTAACGATTGTTGTGGTCAAATTTAATTAAAATTTCAAGTAGAAAATACGAATAGACAGGAATATTCATGATGGACAAGGGTCAATCTGTTGGGTGTACTATGTGCGAATATTTACATTCGGGGATTGGTATAAGTTATTTTCAAGATATTTTCTTCGTTGCAAAGTTTTAGATCATCAAAGGCACTATGTGCGAATGTATGTCTTTGTTGAAATAAAAATTAGCTTCGTATGGGATTTTTTTTTTGGAATCTATAAATAGTATTATGTTAAAGGATAAAAATAGCAAAATAAAATTTTTCTTGAATCTTAATAGAAAAAAAAAGGAATTATGTATTATAATTGTCAAGAAACATTCTTGACACAGCCACATGTTGTTAATAAAATTTGTTGTTGTTGTTTACTACAATAAAGATGAATATAAATGTTTTATGAAATTTAAAATAAAATTGATTTAATATTAATCTTATCCAAATAAAAGACTAAATAAGAAACTCACCAGAGAAAAAAAAGAAAGATCACTGCTAAAACTCACAAGAATAAATTGAATGCTGATAGGGATTAGATTTATAAATTTCTAGGTGAAGATTTTTAATGATATTTAATGCAATCTCAGCATTCATTGAATATTGTTGTAACCACAGCAATACGTAACTTGATAAATAAAGTTAATACGATAATTTTAATACGGCAAACTGTAACTAATTATTCTGCAGGCATAGAAGATAAGACATCAATACGACTTGCTTGATGATCTGACACGGAATGAATCGATCAAAATGAACGCCGATCCACTTTCCATATATCAAGCAAGAGGACGGAAACTATGACACGCAGTGACTCAAAAAAAAAAAATTGTAATAAAAGAAGAATGTCGGAGAATTTGACTAATCAACCAAGAAAAGTGATAATTTGTAGATGAATTGCAATAGAGAAATTAACGAGAATAAATGACATTTTAAAATATTAATACAATAATTCAAAAGTTTAAAGACTCAATTGACTCGAATTTAGGGGAGTGGCCAACACTAAATACGCGTAAAACAGATAAAAGAGATGGCAGCCTGCCCCCAAAATTAAACGTAACAATTACTGATTACCCTTATTTCGTTTTATAGATAGAAAAATTGATATCTTTGTTCTGAAGAAACTTAAAACTGTCTAATCAGAAAAAGAGTCTCATATCTCCTGCTTAAAAAAATCGCCTTTAAGGTATTTGCAATATGTTGCACCTGCTTTATTTGATATGTTTTCACAGGATTATATAGCTTAACCCATACAACCCATAATTTTTGTTTTGTTTTAAGTTTTATTTCATTATCTCATACTATTCGTAATATCGTATTCGAGCAGGGAAGAATTGAAAAAAAAATTACCTGCCATCCAGTTAGTCACACTATGGTGTTCTTTTTAAAGGACAGTAGGATTATAAGGTACTTTAATGATCTTACACAACGGACATTTATTTCACATGCAAAAGTCGTGAATATTTTACATTTGATGATAATTTAGAAAGCAATCTTTGGGGTGAAGAAATACTTGGCATTTTATGCACTGAAAATTTGCCTTTTAGTGGCAAACTGCACATCGGCGTTGGCTTTCCTGATACATAATTAGGTGATCCACCCTATCATAACGTGAATATTCGTGAGCATTTTTGGGTAGTTATGGAGGACCCCTTTTTGTTGTTCGCTTATATGTTTCTAATAACTCGGTTGTAATAGCTCTTCGAAACGATAGTTGATCCATTTTTCCACCATTACATTTGTGTAGCTGCCATGAATTATGTGCCGCCATATCAATACAGTGGGACTGTAGTGGAAAATACCATTTTCTTCCACGTATTGAAATCCTGTACTGACCAATATTTTGGTCACTTCTATCTACTCCTCCTTTGTTCTCGTTGTACAATTTGATTAGACTTGGTTGATCTACATAGACATGTTTCTTTTCGGATTGCGAAAAGCATTGGGCTCTACTATTATCGTTCCATTTACATATGACTATTTCTTCATCTGCTAATATATATTCGAAATATCCTCGTGATTTTGGTACTCGGTTTTCACGGATCGTTCCGGTACCCTTTATATTCCTCAATTTCATTTCTTTCAGAAGAGACAAGGAAGTAATATAATTGTCAAAATATAAATGGAATGGTTCATATGGCAATGATTGCAAAATATCTGCAAATTGAAGAATTATAGAGGCTCCTAAACCTCAATGTTTGTAATTTTGGGACAAAGTTGCTGAAGAGCCCTGATATGTATCAAAATAGACAACATATCCGAGCCTTGTTGCCGCGACCCAAAATTTATACCCCCACCTTATAGGTTTGCCTCTTATAAACTGCTTGCACCCATGCCGTCCATAATATGGTACCATAGCTTCGTCAATGCTGAAATTTTCCTCAATTGGCGCGTGATCAAGAAATCTTTTGTTCAAGGAGCCAAATAAAGGACACATTTTAGAATAATTGACACTAGCATCTAGAGTATTTTTGTTGTTACAGTGGATATTACTCATAATATGTTGGATCGATCTCTAGAAATAGCTTCACAAACAAGTTTATTGCGAGTGTCATCACAATTCTGCCACTACGTTTTTTTTCTTGAAACGGAATTATAACCACTAAGCAGCAATACTCCAGCGAAACAAAATATTTCGTGGTTTGTTATGTCGCCAGTACGATTTTTTTGCTGGGCGTAGGTGTTACTGAAATCAACAATCTGACCAATCAGTTCATCACCAAAAAATTGCTTGAATATCATTGCCGATGAGAGTTGTTTTTTTAGAGAATATAAATTAGTCCAGTTTGAAAATTCTGGTTGTAAATCTTCTTCAGCATATCTGAACTCTTTTACCTTCTTTGGTCTTCTTTCGACGAAAGCTGATACAGATAACTCATCTTCGCTTTCCCATTCTCCATTGTCCAATGTAACTTGAGCCTCTGATCGAAGATGAGACCCTGGCAAATTACTTGCGACTACTTCGTCTTCTTCGCCTGAATCTTCGTCGGTATTTGAATCATTTGCGTTTTCTGGAGGGAAAATGATAATATTGTCTGGGATTTCGTTAGTGTCTGGTTTTTCCAGCTCCTCTATAAGTTCCGCCAAAGATAATGGCTTTTTCCAATACTTGTTAACAAATGTCAGACATTTATGACCCACCACCAATACAGCAACCGATAGTCCTATTGTCCTTTTAACAGAACATCAAATTTAGCGCATGTATGCTTGAGCTAAAATGTGTCTATAATGGCTTTTGGCATTGTGAGAATATTGTTTGAAGCATTACTGTACGACATATTCAATGAAAAGACCTGAACTCAGTCATTGTCGCAGTTGAAAAAATGAGGTGTGGCCACCACGCGACTTTCTTATACGTATGAGCGTTTCAAATCATACAATTTTAAAAATTATTCAAAATCCTATTCTAAGTACTTCCAGTCTCTTAATAAATCTCTACAGGATACATACTTTATGAGATATTTGCAAAAAAATGCTACTCGCTAAGAGAAAAAGTATTACTTCCGGTCCGAATTTTGAATTCTCATTTATACAAAAAATATTCCAAATCCAACTCTTAATACTTTTATACTCTTGACAAATTATAGAATGCATAATTTACGAAATATCTGCAAAAATCGCTATTCGTTTACTTCCGGTGCGAATTTTGAAATGTCATTTATACAAAAAATATTTCAAATCCAACTCTAAATACTTTTGTACTCTTGACAAATATATATAGAATGCATAATTTGCGAAATATTTGCAAAAATCGCTATTCTATAAGAGTAAAAGTGTTACTTCCGGTCCGAATTTTGAAACTTCATTTATACAAAAAATATTTCAAATCCAACTCTAAATGCTTTTGTACTCTTGACAAATATATATATAGAATGCATAATTTGGGAAATATTTGCAAAAATCGCTATTCGATGAGTAAAAGTGTTACTTCCGGTCCGAATTTTGAAATCTTTTTATACAAAAGGTATTGTAAATTAAGTTCTAAATACTTTTGTACTCGTAACGTACCTGTCTAAAAAGCATGACTTGCGAAATATTCGCAAAAAACTGATTTTCGATAAGAGTAAAAGACCTACTTCCGGTAGGTATTTCGAAAAACTTTTTTAATAAAATTCTTCTCAAATTTAATTTTGAGTATATATGAATTCATTACAACTTTGTTTAAACTTAGTAGTTGACGAATAATTGACAAAATTCGGTTTTTTCACTGAAGTAAACTACTACTTCCGGTCTGTCGATTTTACTGAAAATTTAATCAGATCTCAAGAGGGAGATTATATTCGTTTGGCCGCTATCGGGGTCACACACACACACACACACACACACACACACACACACACACACAGAGAGAGAGAGAGAGAGAGAGAGAGAGAGAGAGAGAGAGAGAGAGAGAGAGAGAGAGAGAGAGAGAGAGAGAGAGAGAGATTTTTTAAAAACCAGTTTTTCGGTATCAGGGGACTTCAAAACGTGGACATCTGCAAAAATCTCGAGGTCGAAAATATTCATCATCACAATACTTCCTTATACTACGTATAAGAAAGTAAAAAATGAGGTGTGATCACCACACGACTTTCTTATACGTATGAGCGTTTCAAATTATAGAATTTTAAGAATTTTTTTTACAAAAATTATTCAAAATCCTATTCTAAGTACTTCTATTCTCTTAATAAATCTCTACAGAATGCATACTTTGCAAGATATTACCAAAAAAGTGCTCCTCGCTAAGAGTAAAAGTGCTACTTCCGGTCCGAATTTTGAAATTTCATGAATATAAAACATATTGCAAATCCAGTTTTGTATACTTTTGTACTCTTGATAAATTTGTATAGAATGCATAACTTACGACATATTTGCAAAAAATCTCTATACGATAAGAGTAAAAGTGGTACTTCCGTTCTGAATTTTGAAATTTTTTTTATGCAAAAGATATTGAAAATTATGTTTTAAATACTTTTATACCCGTAACGTACTTGTCTAAAAAGCATGACTTGCGAAATATTCGCAAAAAACTGATTTTCGTTAAGAGTAAAAGACCTACTTCCGGTAGGGATTTCGGAAAACTTTTTAAATAAAATTATTCTCAATTTTAATTCTAAGTATATATGAATTCTTTATAAATCTGTTTAAACTTAGTAGTTGACGAAATATTGGCAAAATTCGATTTTTTCGCTGAAGTAAACTGCTATTTCCGGTCTACCGATTTTACTGAAAAACTAACCAGATCTCAAGAGGGAGATTATACACGTAAATACAAAATTTGGAATTGATATCTACAGCGGTTTGACCGCTATCGTGGTCACACGCACACACAGAGACAGACACACAGACAGACACGCAGACATTTTTTAAAAACCACTTTTTCGGTATCAGGGGACATCTGCAAAAATCTCGAGGTCGAAAATTTTCATCATCACAATACTTCCTTATACTACGTATAAGAAAGTAAAAGTGCTTCTACAAGAACTATCGAAAACTTCAAACAAATAAGATGAAACGACTTTTGACTTAACCTTATAATAAGTAGAACACTGTACTAATATTGAGAAAATAGCGACACCTGCAGCAGAATAGTAGAACTTCAAACAAATGAAGCAGATACCTTCGGGCCTTTATAAAGGACGGTAGGGTCATATGGGTTAAGAGGATTTCTATAGTTACTCATTATCATTGTTGTAAAAAAATTTCATTTGACCTAACTTAATCTTGTCCAATCTTTACATCTTTATACAACAACAACATTCTTATACAATTGCTTAAAATTGAAATTATTTTCAACAATATATTTGCTAATTAAGAGGAGTAATAATTAATTCTAATTCTAATATATAGTTACTACATACATTACAGATATTCTAATATTAAATTAACGGAATGTTAGATATTAAAATGATAATACTATTATGTCTCTGGTTATTTTGGAAACAAATATTAATGCGAAGGTCTCTGATAAAATGAAACCTTTAAATAAATGAGCGTCGAAAGAACAAACACTGAGAATACTGTGTTAGGCAAGTACGCGTAAAGGACTAACAAACCGAAACGTAATAGAATGAACTGATTTAATTAGCACTTAAAACAGTCCACTCTAACATAAAATAAATATTTAAAGAAAACAGGGAAAATTTTAGCCAGCCACGTTGTGTAAAAATATTATGAAGCTTCCATTTGCTTCATGTTGCCCTGTAGATTGTGCACATAAAGATAATTAATATACAAAAATACTAATATAATCAAGACATACGTGTTTATTTTATGTTGATTGCTTGTATCAAATGCAACATATAATATTTTAATTATTATTAATAATAACTTAATATACGAGGGTATATCAGAAAATAACGAGACTGGTGCTGTTGTACAAAAATGAAACATATATTTAGAAAATTTTAACAATTATCCTTCAAAGTACTATCCATTCTGTGCAATACACTTGACTTGTCCCATCGTTTTGTTCACTTGTCATAAACATGTGAGAAACCATTTTTTGAGAGCCTATTTAGTATACATGTCACCGCGTTTTTGAGCTCTAGCTTTGACTCAAATTTTCGACCTTTTAATTCTTTTTTTACTTCAGGAAACAAATAAAGGTCACACGGATCAAATCAGGGGAGTATGAGAAATTCCTTATCTATGGGCCGGAGCATTGTCTTGATCCAACCGAGGTCTCGATAAAAACGGCCGTTTTTTCTTTAATTTTGCTTTTAGGGCTCCTCGAATATGGTTAATGCACAAATTACATCTTTTTAAAACCGATTTTCTTGTTTTTATAACGGAACTCCATAAATATTAGCAAAATCTTTTAGTACACCTTTTCTAAGGTCATCTACCGTGTTATATGACTTTTGATCTTTTTACCATTCCCCATAAATAAAGAAACAGATCGGAAATCGAGGTGGCCATTCAAGATGCGCCCTTCTTCCTATCCATGAGTTCGGGAATATTTCATTTAAATGATTTCGTTCCGTTCACTGATAAGGAGTATACCATGTGTCTGTAATGGTAATTCATCTAACGTATCATCGAAATCATTTTGAATAAAGTGAAGATAACGATCTCCAGTTAACGTACCACCAAATATGTATGGTCCAAGAATTGTTGAACCAATGATGCCGCATCAAAGATTAAATCCAAAGTTAACTTAGGATCTTCTCTGTTCAACATGATTTGGACTTTTTCATCTCGCATCTATAAATGTTCATTATGTTTGTTAAAGATGCCGCACTTTGTATATCGTGTTTCATCCGTCATTATGGGCCAGTTTCAGAAATGTTAGTAAACCAAGTAGAAAATTCAAGAAGTCTTTTGTAATCATCAGGGTGTAGTGTTTATGCAACTGCTAAGTATCCGTCATTTCTTTTTGCCACAACTAAACCATTCGAGTACACCATGTGTTTGTAATGGTAATTCATCTAACGTATCATCGAAATCATTTTGCATAAAGTGAAGATAACGATCTCCAGTTAACGTACCACCAAATATGTATGGTCCAAGAATTGTTGAACCAATGATGCCGCATCAAAGATTAAATCCAAAGTTAACTTAGGGTCTTTTCTGTTCAACATGATTTGGACTTTTTCATCTCGCATCTATAAATGTTCATTATGTTTGTTAAACATGCCGCAATTTGTATATCGTGTTTCATCCGTCATTATGGGCCAGTTTCAGACGTGCTAGTAAACCAAGTAGAAAATTCAAGAAGTCTTTTGTAATCATCAGGGTGTAGTGTTTATGCAACTGCTAAGTATCCGTCATTTTCTTTTTGCCACAACTAAACCATTCGAGTATACCATGTGTTTGTAATGGTAATTCATCTAACGTATCATCGAAATCATTTTGCATAAAGTGAAGATAACGATCTCCAGTTAACGTACCACCAAATATGTATGGTCCAAGAATTGTTGAACCAATGATGCCGCATCAAAGATTAAATCCAAAGTTAACTTAGGGTCTTTTTTGTTCAACATGATTTGGACTTTTTCATCTCGCATCTATAAATGTTTATTATGTTTGTTAAACATGCCGCAATTTGTATATCGTGCTTCATGCGTCATTATTGGTCAGTTTCAGACGTGTTAGTAAACCAAGTAGAAAATTCAAGAAGTCTTTTGTAATTATCAGGGTGTAGTGTTTATGCAACTGCTAAGTATCCGTCATTTTCTTTTTGCCACAACTAAACCATTCGAGTATATCATGTGTTTGTAATGGTAATTCATCTAACGTATCATCGAAATCATTTTGCATAAAGTGAAGATAACGATCTCCAGTTAAGGTACCACCAAATATGTATGGTCCAAGAATTGTTGAACCAATGATGCCGCATCAAAGTTTAAATCCAAAGTTAACTTAGGATCTTCTCTGTTCAACATGATTTGGACTTTTTCATCTCGCATCTATTGTTCATTATGTTTGTTAAAGATGCCGCACTTTGTATATCGTGTTTCATCCGTCATTATGGGCCAGTTTCAGACGTGTTAGTAAACCAAGTAGAAAATTCAAGAAGTCTTTTGTAATCATCAGGGTGTAGTGTTTATGCAACTGCTAAGTATCCGTCATTTTCTTTTTGCCACAACTAAACCATTCGAGTATACCATGTGTTTGTAATGGTAATTCATCTAACGTATCATCGAAATCATGTTGCATAAAGTGAAGATAACGATCTCCAGTTAACGTACCACCAAATATGTATGGTCCAAGAATTGTTGAACCAATGATGCCGCATCAAAGATTAAATCCAAAGTTAACTTAGGGTCTTTTCTGTTCAACATGATTTGGACTTTTTCATCTCGCATCTATAAATGTTCATTATGTTTGTTAAACATGACGCAATTTGTAAATCGTGTTTCATCCGTCATTGTGGGTCAGTTTCAGACGTGTTCGTAAACCAAGTAGAAAATTCAAGAAGTCTTTTGTAATCATCAGGGTGTAGTGTTTATGTAACTGCTAAGTATCCGGTATTTTCTTTTTGCCACAACTGATATTGGATTCGTTATCAGCGACCTCGAAAACCCAATAAAATTTCAAAGCCGTTAGACAACTTTTTGAGGTTTTGGCCAGCAGCTTTTTGGGATTCTGTCCCACTGTGCGCCGCTGCAAACTTCTCGGGAGTGGATTCTGCATTACACCAGCCAATACGTTGACTTCTGTCTCGTCTGTGTTGTCCATGTTCTGTTTGCATTACAAAAGGAACCATACTCTTCCATATTATGATTCAGTTTCGTAAAAGTAGGTAGATAACTGGCAACGATCAAAATATCGTTCGAGATACTGTTGTGTAAGATTGTACGGAATTTTTATGGCACAAATCACTCAATCATATAACGCTTTTCTTGGTTAGAAGAATGTATATTGATAACACAGGCCTGCATAAAATTTGTGATGACGTGATTTTTGTTTGTTAAGCTCAGTTTTTATATAGCAATAACTAATTAAAATACTGTTGGTCTCTATCACCCACATTTAAAAATATATATATATATGTATATAAAAAAAGTATTATAATAGGCGTTTTAATACATTTTAAAATGAATGTAGTAATGTGTAAATCTTTTATTACATGTATTCATTGTGCACAGGATTTCCGGGAATGTTTACCGACTAAATCCTATTTATAATGCTTTCACTGTATTAGTACTGCGAAAAAGGGTTTTAAGTTTATCACTCCAAACAAAATGTATATTTTAATGTCATTTACTTCATTATAGCTCGGAGTGTTGATCAGTAAATAAGTAAAATTTATTTGTATTTAGTGTTGTGCGTGGTATTTGATATATAAACATTGCTTAAAAATATGTCTAGCCGGTGTTGCAAAAACAAACCAGATGATTTTTGTTATGTTTGTGGATATTTCGTCTTGAAAAAGTTTAAGAGACGAATTGGTGAATTTGTGAAAACTGCATATTATGCTTATTTCAAAATCAAATTAGGAGATCAAGATAAAGATTGGGCACCGCACGTTGTTTGCAAGGTATGTGAAGAAGGTTTAAGACATTGGACCAAAGGAAATAGACAAAGCCTTCCTTTTGGAATACCGATGGTTTGGAGAGAACCGCAAAATCATCTTGACGATTGCTACTTCTGTTTTTGTGATATTAAGGGGCATAATAGAAAAACTTTGAAACATATTTTGTACCCAAACAATATTAAATCAGCTATCAGACCAGTTCCTCACAGTGATGATGTACCGATACCTATACCCCCCAAAGTACTAGAAGAAGATACTGAAACCTCTTCAACTTCCGGCTCCGTACAGATGGATTGTGATTATGAACCATCAACCTCAGGTCAAAACCAACCTCAGCTATTTTCACAAGCCGAACTAAATGATTTAGTAAGAGACTTGGGACTTTCAAAAGATCTTTCTGAAGTACTGGGGTCTAGGTTGAAACAAAAAAATTTGCTTGCCCCAGAAACTACCTTCTCTTGGTATAGAAATCGTGAGGCTGAATTTGTAAAATATTTTGCACAAAACGGACCACTCGTGTACTGCCAAGCAATTGCTGATCTAGTTACTTTCCTCGGAGCTCCTGAGTACACACCTTCTGACTGGAGACTTTTCATCGACTCCTCAAAAAGGAGCCTTAAAGCTGTTCTTCTACATAATGGCAATGTTTTTGCTTCTGTTCCGGTCGGCCATTCGATTCATTTAAAGGAAAACTATGAAAATTTACAGGAATTACTTTTAAGAATACAATATGAGAATCACAACTGGGAAGTGTGTGGAGATCTACAAATTTTAGGCCTTCTCTTGGGTCAGCAGTCTGGATATACTAAATTTCCATGTTTCCTGTGCGAGTGGGATAGCAGAAATCGAGAACAGCATTGGATAAAAAGATACTGGCCACAAAGAGTGACTTTAACACCCGGAACCAAAAATGTAATTCACGAAAGTCTTATTGACCCTCAAAAAGTGTTACTTCCACCACTTTACATAAAACTAGGACTTATGAAACAATTTGTTAAGGCATTAAACAAAGAAGGAAATTGTTTTAAATATTTGTGTAAAACATTTCCGACTCTGTCAGAGGCAAAATTAAAGGAGGGAATCTTCGTAGGCCCACAGATTAGGAGCTTGATGAAAGATCAAGAATTTGAAAATGTAATGGAAGATAAGGAAAAACATGCATGGCATGCTTTTAACGAAGTTGTATATAAATTTCTAGGGAATTATAAAGACACAAACTATGTTGAGATCGTTGAAAATATGCTGGAAGAATTCAGGATTCTTGGTTGCAATTTGAGCATAAAAATTCACTTTTTACATTCACATTTGGACTATTTCCCAGAAAATCTTGGGGACGTGAGTGAAGAGCAAGGAGAAAGATTTCACCAGGATATTAAAGAGATGGAAAAAAGATACCAAGTGCGCTGGGACAAAAAAATGATGGCCGATTACTGTTGGACATTGAGAAGAGATCTTCCTTTAGCTGAATATGACAGAAAAACAACCAAACGAAGCTTTTCTCAAAAACGAACACGTTTTTTTAAAAAGCATAAAGAATAAATAACTATTTCTAATAGTTTCTATGTGTATATTTTTGTATTTTTTTTAATATATTATAAAACTAGCTTATAAATTAAATAAATCGTGTATTTTCTATATTTTTGGATTTTACTGGTTTGAAAAATAACCTTACGTGATACAAAAAAACTAAAAGCAGATTTGAAATCAGCGCTACCCAATTACTAGAAAACAGTTAAAATTTCTAAATCAACTTTCAAAGTGTTGAAAAATGCAGGCCTGTGTAATTTAGGAAACCTTAATCAACATTACTTAGAAACAAAATGATTAGCAACTCTCATTATTTGATGTTTGCATTTGTCAAATCTTTCCATAAAATGAAAAAATGGCCATAATTTATTTATTTATAATAATAATAATATCAAGTAGCACATCATGTAAATCGGTGAGAAAAAACCTGTACCATTTCATGAAGTCATAGCCTACCATGGTTTGCATTAGAAAAAACACAAGTTTGTGTCATAACTCAAAAAATTTTGCTAAAATAAACAACTAGTTTATACTGTATTATTTAGAATATACTTTCATACAACTTTTTCCTTTACACATTTCTTCTAAAGTCAATAATAACAGAGCCACAGGCACCGAACAAAATAACAAAAAAATATCTTTGGACAATATATAGTAAGTCATGCACTTTTTCCAAAAAACAGAACGCTAATTAAATAGAGCTATTAGAAATGCAATTCTTTTCCCATTTAACCGAAACTGCATCTATTGTAGTTTCTGAGACGCCCATACTAAAGATCGGGAAAAACTAGTAGCACAATTGAGAATTGATATCTCACACTAAAAATTTCTAATTAAATTAAATGAATTATAATAGCACAGACTCATGAATGACATTGGATTGGATATATTCAAGGTAACTTTAATTTTAGAAAAAAAAAACCTAAGTAATGTACTTGCGTGTCTAGGATGAATATGCAACTTATCACGCTTATAGATATGCGTGGTAACACACATTCTGTTAGCCTTTTTTTTACAATTATTATGTTTTAGAAAATAGAAATGTCCATGCCACCAAGCCAATTCCAGTGTATAAACACACGAGTTGTTATTTAACATACGTTTTTAAATCCAGCGACTCCACCGTTTTTCTAAACCCCTGTGTATAAAAGAACGAAATTTATCATACCTTGTAATTCCGAACAGCATTGCCAAATATACGGAAACAGTGCAATTAGATAGTTCTGTTCTGGTAATAAAATTCAGCTCCGATTTGATATGTTTTAAGAGGAAGATACAATATTTTATATATATACCGAGAAATTAAATGGAAGTCTAAACTATAAATTAGTGTGATTTAATCGTAAAACATATTGATTTGATGTGTTTAGGCTATTAAAGATTTCATTATGCCCTCGTAACTCATTCAGGATATAAATACAAGTCAGTTCCAGTCTACAGACAGATATGATGTACCGGGGTGTCTGTTTAACTTGGCCACAGGCCACACCTCGGCCACCGTTCTTCGAACAACCTGGCGGTAAAAATCTTGATGATAAAGTGGACCACGGGAATTTCAACAAAAATATTTTTAAGTTTCCAAAGTGACCGTGAAAGGGTGCAATTCTCAAGATTAATTAAAAATTCGATAATTTTTTTTTTAAATAATTTCCATAACTCATGAACTAATTAGACAATAAGGTTACAACCAAATCATTTACTAATTATAGTAATGAAAAAGTATAAAAATTGATATCTAATTCATCCCCGCCTATAACATGAAAGTAAGTAAAAGAACGTATTATTATACCTAAACGTAAATAAGAAAATATACTGACCAAGTAATATAAAAGTAAAGAAAAATATTTTTAAATTAGAAAATACAAAAATAAATCAAAAAAAACGTCAACTTAACAAATGTTCAATGTGTTCACCATTATTTTCAATACACATGTTTACTTGTCGATTAGTAGAGAGCACAGTTACTTCAATTTCAGAGCAATTGTTGTAATCGGTTTTTTGTGATAAACCATGTCTTTTATTCTGCCCAATAAATAAAAATCAAGAACATCTTGCAAGGCGAATCAAAACTCAATAATGTCTTCTTTCGGGATAATTTAGGGAATGTTGCCGCAGAGCAAGAATGCATTTTCAAAACATTGAAAATACATTATGATCATGTCATAAGCTTCAACGTTAGAATAGGACATTTTACAAACTTAATAATTTATGTGCAGGTATCCAAAATGCCGTAATTTTCTAAATACGTACAAAAAATTTAACTACAAGTGACACTAATATTTTTACATTTCGATTTTCATGGCACACCTTGCAAATCTCATAATAATGTAATTTATTATCACCGTGCATGCCATCTTGTATGACGGAAATTTAAAAAAAAAAGCAAACTATCCACTGTTTAGTATTATTATTTTATTTTAATATTGGAAGAACAAGAAGTAAAAAAATAAAATTTAAAAAATAATAGCTAGAGAATTTGAAAACATTTAAAAGGAGACTCTAACGTAACATATGCAATGAATTAAAAAATCGATAAAAAGATTGAAATAAATACATTTATGAAAGAGTATGATGAAAATTCAAATGAAAACGGACTATACACTGGCTAGAGAGCCTCTTAAAATTAAAATAAAAATATTACTCTCAATAAAAAAATAAATTTATATTTAATTTTTTTTATTTTTCTGGATTGTTTTCGTATGACTATAACTTCGCTCAAGGAAAAAGGTAGCAATTTCCTGTTTTCATCATTCCCTGCAGTTGATCATGTGCTTCAATATTACGATATTGAAAATATACCGTTCGATTTAAAATTTTAAAGAAAAAGCAAGTAATATACTTAAATTGAAAACAGCGCCCCCTGTTATTTTTTTTGACAACAACGTCATTTCGTACTATATATCCTTCAATAGTTTGTAAAATTCTCTATCTAATAAGCCCAGAAACATTAAAATCTGTTGGGGCAAACCGAAATTATACCTCCTTTTGTACGCAGACATACCCCCCTCCACCCTCCCCTTCGTATGGGAGTTAGATCAAAAATTTTCAAATAAAAGTTGTATAAAAATGTCTAAAAATGTTGCTAGTTAAGATTTTAATCTATCTTAATCTAGAATTTAATGAAAAATTATCGAATTTTTAATTTATCTTAAGAATTGCGCCCCCTTGTGATCATTTCGGAAACTTAAAAATATTTTTGTTGAAATTCCCGTGGTTCGCTTTATTATCATGATTTTTTCCGCCGGGTTATACGATAAACGGTTTCCGAGATATGGCCGGCGGCCGAGCTTAAACAGACACCCGGTATAGATGTAATGGAGAGATATACAGTGGCGTTTCTACTACTCTTGGATTTGTTGTCAATTTTGCATCTCAATATGCATTTGTGGCCATGTGTTTATAAGAACATTCATTTTTGGGATGGTCATGGGATACACTTTACTATACATTTTCAAACGTACTTACTAAACACCCTATATATTAATTCAAAAATATCCCGTATTGATATTCAAGGTTGTATTTGAAAATATGCGTTTTTTGTCACTCCAGAGTTGAAACGACGTCACATTTTAGTTCGTTTTTTTGCGAGTCTCTGAATTGGATGTAACCTTCTTCGAAAGAGGAAAGGCAAAAAATGTGTATAGCAATGGGAAAATGAAAAATAGATCATTCATCACCATGGTAAAGCGTATAAGATAAGACGCTACACGTTTCGAACACTTGAAACATTCGGAAAATGTCTCATTTTGTTTCAGCGGATGAGACAAAGTGTGCAGATGTCACCAGTTAATTTAAAAACGGGCCATCATTTCATTTAAAAACGCCAAAAGTTATTCATCATTCCTTTTCCATGTCCGTACCTACATACACGCCTGCATGCATAGCTACCTTGATTGATGTCGGCTACGGAAAACTAGTCGATCTCTACTGCCTCCAACGCTTGCCTTTCTGTTCTGAATGTAAATTTCTAGTAGAGCAGTATAGCCGATATTGCTGCTTTGGAATATAACGTGAGTTCATCAAGAGAAAGGCATTGTAAATGATTAGGTTCGACGTGATCGGTTGCATTGTTGTCGAAATAACTCTGCGTAGATATTTACATTTGTATAGCGACTTGCAGGTTTAATCAGTGTGAATGAGGTATTATCAACTGGATTATTGTGTTTGGAGACATGTGACTATGAATTTAATGCTAATATTAGTATTATAATCAGTTTGTTCTCCTTCACGAATTTACTAATAATAAAATAATAATGATGATGTATTATTGTCTTTATCAAAACTACAATATTCCTGAAACTACGAGTATATAAATATATTTATAATATCACTCAAGTATACATACACGAAAAATTTAGTATTTGAATAAATGTATGAATGCACATCTACACCAAGCTGGCATTGCGAACAATAACGTGCAGACAGCTGTTTCGACCTTACATTGGTCTCATCAGTGCACGAAATTGATTTGTATGTGTACTACGGAGGGTAACATTACCTGACATGTCGCACTTGGGTAACAGATGCCGCTGGGAATCTCTGATGGCGTTTGGTACGTAAGTTGACTATATCAGGTAACCTAAGTTTTTAAAGGCATTGTGAACAACACGTTCGTGCATTGATGAGACCAGTGTAAGGTCGAAACAGCTGTCTGCACGTTGTTGTTCGCAATGCCAGCATTGGGTAGATGTGCATTCATACATTTATTCATATACGAAATTTTTCGTGTATGTATACTTGAGAGATTTAATAACGGGAGAGCGCTTTCTCTCCAAGAATTACTGTTACATTGTATTGTAATAGGTACGCCATCTATGGCATGTTCATTGAACGCAGGTATATCCACAGTTGCCCGATTTGTAGTTGTACTACGGAGGGTAACATTACCTTTCGATATCGCACTTGGGTAACAGATGCCGCTGGGAATTTCTCATGGCGTTTGCTACGTAAGTTGACTATATCAGGTAATCTAAGTTTTTAAAGGCATTGTGAACAACACGTTCGTGCACTGATGAGACCAATGTAAGATCGAAACAGCTTTTTGCACGTTGTTGTTCGCAATGCCAGCTTAGGGTAGATGTGCATTCATACATTTATTCATATACGAAATTTTTCCGTATTGCGTGAGAGCGCTTTCTCTCCAAGAATTACTGTTACATTGTATATTTGTAATAATCATTTTATATTCAAAAGCCCAAAAGAATGTAGATTGTTGGTTTTTTCGGCATGAGCCGCATTAGTCTTCTTATTCACATGTAAGGAAAAGCAAAAACAAACAAAACAGACAAATTTAAGACCAAATGCATTTACTCATAGATAAATATTGTTCAAAAAAATCAAAAACAGCATTCTAACGGCAATAAAGAAACTTGTGGAACAATAGCAATAATAAAAAATGAAAACAGAGGAGATGGTGGACCCAAGAGATTACAGACCAAGTAAAGCACAAGACAAAAAGACAGATGAAAGTTACTGTTTATATAAACAGAGAATGAAAGAAAAGCAACTAGTAAAGCAATCTTAGCATAAAAATTGGGAAGGATTTGGGAAAAAACTAGATAAAGACAGCAGAGGAAACCAAAAAGTGTTTTATAAAGTACTGAAGAACGCCCGAAAAGAAAAAAAATACAAGCTAAGTCACGTAAAAGAGAAAAGAATGAAGTATATACTAACTATAAAGAAATAATTAAAAGATGGAAGGAATACTTCGACGAATTATTAAATACGGAAAATGGTCAAGAAAAGAATGGAAAAGCAGGAGAAGCAAACAGAGAGGAGAGAAACAGGGAAAAATGAATAGATAAATGTAGAAGGCTTACAGGAAATAATTAGAAATATCAAAAAAGGAAAGTCAGCAGGGCATGATAAAACTCCTGGGACAATACGGCAAAGAAATGCTAGTAATATATTTCAATTAAGCTTGGAAAAGAACACAAGTTCCAAAGGTTTGGAAAACTGGAGCAATAGTCTCTATACATAAAAAAGGAGATACATAAGACTGCGCAAACTACCAGAGAATAATCTTCCTAAAAGCAGTGTTCAAAATATATATAATGTGCCCTGGAGAAAAAAACTAAGATCAGTAATAGAACGGCAGCTAGAAGAAACCCGAAGTGGGTTTAGGAAAGGCAAAAGTGTACAAGACAATATTTTCACAATCAAACAGTTACTAGAAAAAGCAAGGAATAAAAACGAACCCATATACATGGCATTCACAGATCTTGAGACACCCTTCGACCGAATTCCAAAAAACATAGTGTGGGACAGTTTGGAAGAAAGAGGCATCCAGGAACATCTAAGAGCAGCAATAAAAAATCTGTATCATGGTAACACTAGTTATGTCAAGAAACAATATGAAGACTGATGAATTCGAAATCCGAGATGGCTTGAGACAGGGTGGTGTCCTTAGTCCTTTGCTATTCATAATAGTGATAGACGACTTAATGAAAGCCACCAAAGACAAAACAAGGAACACAATCGTGGGATACAAACGACTGAGTCCAATTACGTTTTTGAATTGTGCTTTGGCAAATGATCTAATGTTATTTGCACCAACCAAAAAAGATCTTAAGAAAAACAATACAATTTGACAGCAGGAGTTATTCAAAAGGAATAATAAAATAAACACTAATAAAACATAAATACTAGTAATCAGCAAGGATAACAAAGAAACCAAAATTGAAATTCAACAGAAACATATTCAAATACTTGGGAGTCCAAATATAAGGATGTGGTGACATCGGCAGGAAGAACACGAAAGTATATCCAGTGCAGCAAAGGTGTACTTCTCACTCTCTGGGTGGTTTTTATGCAAAAAGAAGATCAGTCGCAAAACAAAGATGTCAGTATGTAAAGCAGTGTTCCGACCAATCCTATTAGGTAGGATTGAAGACCAGCAACTTAGATAGTTTGGCCACCTGAATAGGATGAACAATAACAGACAAGCGAAAATAACCAATAGACTATAAAATCCTGGAACAAAGATATTGCAATAATACTGGAAAAGAGCGGCATAACGTGGAGACAGGCGCTGGTACTGTCAAGGGATAAAAAACAGTGGGCTAAGTTTATTTATGGAAAAAGACATTACACTTTCGTGTACAATGGGTTTGGGTTGTTCATTTCCTTGTTGGTAGCTTCAATTCAATTACTGCGTTAATAACAATTTTATTGAAAAAAGTATTTTGTCTGGCGCCCTATATGGATGAGACGTGTCTGATTTAGAAGTGGAAGATGGGAAAAGAATCTTCTAGAAGCCACGTGTGATCGTTTTGTCATACTCCAGTAAGCTAGGTAGTATAAAAGTAGCTGTCCGGGATGATTATGATTCGATCAATAGTTATCAGTTCATTAAGTATAATTCAGTCAGCCGACAAAACAGTGTGCTAGCAGTACTAAGAAACTTTAATTAATATTGGCTTGGGTCACCTCGCAGAATAATCACTTTTATTAATGCCATATAAAGTAGTTTAAGGTTTCGACGAATAAATAATATCCATGAGAATACTCTGAGAATGCGATTTGTCTTCGGCGACGACCAAGAATATTCAAAGCAGCTAAAATTTCTTGCACGTTGAATTAACGGGGCTATGCGAGTTCCCGAATTTAGGTAAGTCAGTTGTCCGAGACTATTGGGCAAACTCGGTCTCTCCTTGGGTCTGAAGACCAAAGATTCCGAAGAAGGGTTGGGCATTGTACCATATTTAATTTCCGCATCGCAATTCCGATCATCTAGATACTGTTTTTAATCATTGTTATTGTTAATGTTGAGTTTCCGTCGTAAATATCTTGTCTTCTCTGACTGTAGCAAAATTGTGCACCTTCTAATTCAACCTGTGTTAGAATAATTGCCTATCTAAGTGAAGTATATCTTGTGTTACTCTAATCAGATTAGGTTTCATCATATCAATTAGGTTTCAAAGCTTGTCACCGTGTGTTGGTTATTGCAATGTAGTTTTATTAATTTCCTGTTATGTCGTTATACTAATTTAGTTGATACAGTTTGTTAGGAAACTCCAAACAATTTATATAACAATAAAACGTGACGTGTGTACTATTTAGACATAATTGCATTTACATTATGTATTATACATAATTTTACATTCCATAGTATAGTTACTATGTTACCATAAATAATAGTAAATGGCCACTAAAAATAATGTGGCATATTTGTTTTTGTATTTAATCCCATCCAGATGTTTGTGTTCGAAGGGTGGAAACCAGACGTACAAAAACAAATACTAGAGCAGTGCATAACGACCGGGCAACCTAGCCACACATGTAAAAATATATGCCTCTATACATGTAACAAAATGTGTTTTATTTATATATGAGAAACGAGCAAGTTCTCTCACACGTAAAAACCTCAAGCAAAAAAGGTTAATTGTTACACATAGCAATTAGAAGGCGCAGATTTACAACCTGCGCCCTAACAAGAAGTGAAAAACGCCAGCAAGATTAAAGCATTAATCCACTGTCAACAAATACTACACAGTTTATAAAAATTCAATTATTGTATTTCACGCACATTTGTAGTTAATATCACCTAGCCTTTTTAAATTTAACAATCTTCTACTTCCACTTTTAAAATAATATTTAATCATAACTTCTTTATTCACGGTCATCGATGACAAGTTCACTTAATGCTATAATTTACATATAGCGTGAGCTAACTTCAACTAATTGTTTATACATGTATATTTATTTAATTTCCTCTATAGTGTAATTTTTAATACATCGTCGTAGAGGCAAATAAATAGTTATTGTTATTTAACTGTTTGTGGAAAAGTGTCTATATTGAATTGCGTTCCGATTTAAACAATTTAATTAATCAACCAAAGTAATTACGGTTTCTTAAATCGGTGGCGCATTTTCGTGCACAAAAACTAATAACATCTAGTTAAAAGAGTTACATCTGCTCTACTAGCTGAGCTAGCATATACAGTGAGTCACTAATTAACAACAACCAGTTTTCTTTAAAGACAGCAAGACGAGGCACACGCGTGGACGATTATAAGCAATTACCACGCAAAAGGTAAGTGGGTGTTTGACTTCACATATTCTTTATTATTTACGCTCTAAGCTTAGCATGGATTGATAAAATTATTTAATCTAATAACCTCTTGAGAAACCAATCTTAAATAAATGTTCAGCCCCAATTTAGTGTTCTTTATAATCATCTAGCAGTATTGAAGGTAAATTCAAATTATACCTAATTCAAAATATTCTAAAAACAACTTGTTATACTTTATGTACATAATAATGTATATAATTTTAAAAAACAACGGCCGTGTTCATTTCAGAGACTTGTATTACCCTCATTTTGTAGCGGAATGTGATATCAAAGAATATGTTTACGATATTATAACTTCGCAGTTACCATGTCGAAGTTTAATAGCTCTCTTGTGTGCGAACTATTCAACAAAGTTGTTGGAAAGTCCTTTAAGTAGTTGACGAACATTTTTAATTTATATAAAAAATAAGACGAAGGTAAAAATTTCAGAAAAGCATCTTTTCTTGAAATATAATCACTCTGACTACATTTTCAAGACGAGGGATCTTTTTTTCTGTATTCTCCGTAACGTAATGTGTTGATTAAATTTTCTTCCTAGGAGCCAGTAGTCTACAAACTTTGTAAACTACATTAATACACACACGTTATACCTTGCTGGAGTTTCCCGGCTTTCGAACATTTTTGCAGAATTTTTATGAGGCGTAAATAACACCGTATTATTGTTGTCTTTTTTCTTGTTGTACTCCCTTTCATTTATCTTTCGCGTTAGTTTATCCATGAGTTGTTTTAATTTAATTACTTTTAGGATATTGCCTGCATTACAAACACATGAATTAAATTATATTTGTCGCATGACTTTTGGGATCTATTACTAAATTAATTTTTCTCACTTTGAGATAACAAGAAAAGTAGAATTGACATTAATATTCTTTACGCAAAAGAAACAGTACTGCCTTAACTAAATTATATTATATGGTGGTGAAAGGCGATATTCTTATAATATCTTTCTTTCTTTCGCAATTTTTTTTTTATTATTTTGTTTTTAGATAATGATGACAAAATATAAATAATTTTCAAGCTGCAGCATGTGATATAATAAGGTCGTTCAGAAATTAAAGAACGTTTTGGCATAATAAATTGGAATGAAAGATTTGAACACAAAATTCATTTAGGAAGTCATATTAGTCACTCAAGGTATATATACACGAATTAATTCGTATATGAATAAATGTATGAATGCACATCAGCTGGTATTGCAAACAAGAACCTACAAACAGCTGTTTCGATCTTACATAGATCTCATCAGTGTACGAGCGTGCTGTTCAAAATGCCGTACATTTATTCATATACGAATTAATTCGTGATTTGAGTGATCTAATAGTGTGAGAGTTTATTTATTGTAGTACGTACGCCAACTTTAGGAAAGTTTATTGAATGCATATCTACAGTTGCCCCATATAGTAGTTGTACTGCTGAGTGTTCAACATTACCTTGCGTTGTCGCGTTTGGGTCACAGATGCCGCTGGGAATCTCATAAGAATTTGGTACGTAAGTCGACTATATATTGAAACAGCTGTCTGTACATTATTGTTTGCGATGCCAGCTTGGTGTAGATGTGCATTCATACGTTCATTCATATACGAATTAATTCGTATATGTATAACTTGAGTGATGATAGTGTGAGTGCTTATTCTCCAAGAATTACTTTGTTGCATTTTATTGTAATAGGTACGCTACCTTTAGGCGAATTTATTGAATGCACGCATATCTACAGTGCCCGAAATAGTAGTTGTACAGCAGAGGGTTCAACATTACCTTGTGTTGTCGCGCTTGGGTCACAGATGCCGTTGGGAATCTCTCGTAGGCATGTAGTACGTAAGTCGACTATATATGCAGGTAGTACAAGTTTGTATGGCATTGTGAACAGCACGCTCGTACACTGATGAGATCTATGTAAGATTGAAACAGCTGTCTGTACGTTGTTGTTTGCAATGTCAGCTTAGTAT
Source organism: Amphimallon solstitiale (assembly GCA_963170755.1). Classification (NCBI taxonomy): domain Eukaryota; kingdom Metazoa; phylum Arthropoda; class Insecta; order Coleoptera; family Scarabaeidae; genus Amphimallon; species Amphimallon solstitiale. The sequence continues at coordinate 79,792,238 of OY720682.1, read as the reverse complement.
AGATGTGCATTCATACATTTATTCATATACGAATTAGTTCGTGTATGTATACCTTGAGTGATTTAATAGTGTGAGAGCTTATTCGTCAAGAATTACTTTGTTGCATTTTATTAAGTCATAGTAGATTTCTATATTTTTCAATGTAGTCGCCATAGTTGTCAAGGCAGTTATAGTAACGTGAAACCAATTTTTTAATTCTTATGTTATACTCTTGTAGCGCCAAATATTTTGAGCCATGATGTCACTTCCTATTTGAGGTCTTCATCGTTCGCGAAATGTTTTCCACCAATATACTCCTTTAGTTTCAGGAAGCAGTGAAAATCAATTTGTACCAAATCAGGGCTGTAAAGAGGATGTCCAAGAATTTTCCACTTAAGATTCGGAGTTCTCGCAGTTTTCGTGCTGATGCTTTTGGATGGCGTGTTTAAGTCGCTGATTGTGACTCTTTTTGGTACAAACTCGGCGTACGTGGATCAAACATTTCGGCCCCTAAAAACTTTGCCATCACTTTTCTGGTGTTGAGATTTAGTGCTTCTATTCTGGGTTTTGATGATGAGTTTGTGCGATGCAACTCCAAAGATTGATGCTTGTTTTGGAGTCCTGTAGGAAGCCCAAGTTTAATCTCCCTTTACAACGCGGTCGAGAAATACGTTACCATCATTTTTATAATGGATCAAAGATTTAAGGGACCTTAGCCAAATTCTTAGGCTCCGATCGATCAAACACTTGTTGTAGCCTAGGTGCCTCGTTAATATTTCATATAGGAGCGATGGTGAAATTTATGGGGAAGATTTAGTTAATGTGCTTAAAGTAAGACGCTGCTTTTTTATGATTTTTTTCTTCAACTTCTGCTTCTAAGTCATCCGTCACGAGGGATGATTGTTGTCGTGCGCACTGGTCTTCCTTGATTAAACATTAAGCACCCTTTCCTCACTAAAGCCTTGATCATTGCAATATCACAACAATTTCGTTTGCTTATAAATATTGAAAGGCTGAATATTTGGTGCATTCAGAAAAAGGATAATCTACGCACTTGGAAAAGTTTCACAACAGAGACGCACAACTATTCAGCAACACAGCTCGGCTCATACTGAAGCGTGGGAAGGAGTTATATGGCGCGCAGGCGTTCGCGGTAGTGGGGGATCGACGTCTGGTGTAGTGCGCAACCGTTCTTTACTTTCTGAACGACGTATTTTGCTACTAATTTTGTTAAAATGTACAGTTTTCTTAACAAGAGAGATTGACAATGATTGAAACTCGAATGCCACTAGTAGCAGTATATAAAGTAAATGGAAAATCCCCTAATTATTTTCTGCCCACCTACCCATAACTTTCCTTAACACTCAGACCGTCACCCTCTCAGTTGAAGATGGTTGAACTTCCAATACAGGTGTAGATATTGGTGCCACCCATATGTTAAGGTCTGTCAAGGACAAGCATGTATAAAATTGCTAGATGACAAATAAGGTAGGGAAGTAGGGTCAGAACATAATTACTAAACGAAACAACACACGTAAAAAACAAAAAAAGAAAGTTGAATACCTGTATAGAATAAATGAAAAACTACAGTTTAATTAGAATACCATCAGTAGTCGCAAATAGATAAACTAGTAATTTAAAAAACAAGCAATTCATAAAATTGTATTAAAGAAGCTAAAAGATTTGATGTGTTACTAATTGAAATAAAAATAGATAATTAACTAGGTAATTAGTTTCGCAACATTGAAGAATGAGCAACGTACATTCGAAGAAACAAATAATATGTTGAAAATTATAATTTCAACATATAATATAAAACACTTAATTTTATATGATCAAGATTGAACAACTAGAAATAAAATATTTTAGAATTGTTGAATTTAATCTACAAATAAGTAAGAGAGCCATACCTTGCACCTTCGACACAGGAGGTTGATGTCTCACAAAAGGCCCCAATTAAAACATAAGATCAAAAGCCTACGGGAAGTAATCGCCGTATTGTGACACAACATGTTTGTCAAACCACCGGCAAGGCATGTGTTCAAAAACAATATTTATATAAATTATATATACGGCGATACACCCTGTATATTCAAATCACATGTTTGTAAAGAATGATCAAGTTTTCGGTTTACATCAATCAAAAACAGTATTCAAGGATTTGTTTGTTTACTTCCGTTGATTATTCTAAAGGTAAAATTTATTATGTTAAAACAAATGCCAAAAGGGACTAAAAAATAAAATATATAAGGTCACATTTTAACTTCTGCCTTTACAGCTTAAATTCAAAGTTATAGACTAGCTCGTAAATTAAACAACTATTACTGTTTAAAATAATAAGAAACATTGTGTTAACACTTTTATACATTGCTGCACGTGTTTATCACGCCAAGTCCATTTTTTGTATCAGGTATATTAAACTAAATATACAGTATATTTATTAATTCCATTTTAAGACTTTTATAAAACTGCCAACGTAGCATAATTTGAATTACAATAGGTTTGTTCGAACCTCCAGTTCTGAACAGTTCCGGAACCGTTCTAGAATTAGTAGTTCTGATAATAATGCGCATGTCCGGCCAAATACTGGTTCTAGAACGGTTCGAAATCCTGAAGGTTCGAACAGTTTTAAAATTGGAATTTTAGGGAAACTTATACTACCAACATTAGTAATAGTAATATTAAAAAAACACCAAACTTATTGGAAGAAATATCAATCGTAATGAACATTTAAATGTTACTGCATCTGCATCTCACCACCAAAATTGCGACAGCATTTAAAAAGTAGTGAAAAAGTTGTTTATAAGAAATACATTTTTCTACATTTTGTTATGGATATTTCTGCATTTTTTAAAAAAACCAAACTGGTGGACAAATGTCAATCGTAATGAACATTTAAATGTTACATCTCAAAATTACGACAGGATTTAAAAAATAATGAAGTTGTTCAGAAGTACATTTTTCAAAATTTTGTAATGGATATTTCTGATAAACCGGGTAAATAAAACAAGGATTTTTAATACAAGCTGTTATTAATAATTGGCACGTGCATCAAATGCACACACACATTAATAAATATGTATTACATAACTATAAAATCAACAATCATGATGAATTTAAACAAATATATTACAATACATTTTCAATGTTCAAAGCCAACTCCTCTTCTTTTTTTTAATCTGTGAAGTAGTACACTCTTTCAATCCATTTTGGAGAATTGAAGCCTTTTTGGTAATTTGAATTGCGATACCTACATAATTTGGTACTTATATCAATCAGACTCTGAACGTTTTGTGTCACAAGTCTGGGAGTCACATTAACTTGCAATTTATTATAATTTTCATGACGTAACAGGCTGGTACAAACACATACATATAATAGATTGTTCGGATATCTAATATGTTGATATCACAAATTCCCTTTATTTTTCTTAAGTCTCAAGGGGGACACATCGAACCAAAAATTATAAGTTTAGTTTACATAATATTAAATACTATTTTGTCTATGTTTAACAAACATGTCAGTTTCTCTACGAATATATGATAATTATAAATTCACTTTTCACATGTTAGCAAGTTCCTATAATTGTACCATTACATTCACTTCATTCTTAGAGGAAGAATCACTTGCTAGACTCAAGAACATGTAGTCAATGAAGTAATTTCTAAAACAATAAACCACCATTTGAAGAAATTAATGTTTAGTCACATAGCTGTTTACTTTGACTATTACAAAATTGATATAATGGGTGTGAATAAAAACTGTAAAAAAAATTAAAAATAGGTTTGATGAACCGAATCACACCAATACTCTAATAATATCACAAAATAAAATAAAAAACAAATAGGTACTTGAACGATAACTTAAAAACTAACCTACAACAACTCCAAACTCTAAAGTTCAACATAAATACGATAAACATAACCAGAAAAATGCGAAAGCTGATACGAATGACAATTACGCATGCTCCGGATTTATCAGAATTTCAAATACTAACCCATCATCGAGAACTGTTAGAACCGTTCCGAACGGTTCTTGAATTACTAGTTCTGAAAGACCGAACACCGAACTATCAGTTCTCAGAATTTGCAGTTCCAGAACTGCATGGTCCGAACAGTCTTTTTCTTAAATGACATGCGCACTAGTTCTAGAACCGTTCAGAACTGCAGGTTCGAACAAACCTAATGAATTATTATTAATTAAGTTGAGTTAACAGAAATATGTATGCATTTTATTTAGCTGATTCACCGTTTGGCAATAACCCATATAATTATTATTATTCCATCTCTACTTTATGAATAACTCCTTCCTTTCTGTAAATATAAAATACTATAGGTAAAGAACGAATGATATTCGACGCTACGTTATTAAAATGTCGTAGGCAATAATTTCAACTTCTCTTAATCGGACTAAAAGAGACTATCGAATATAATGAAACTGTCTGAAATAATCAACATGAAGTCGAAATGTACACGTACCTATTCCTACGCATTTCACTGCGTAGCGTTCGCAACCATTAACACCGGAATTTCTCGACCAGATACCTGTTAATTCCATTTACATATAAATTATGTCACCTGCCGTCAGTTGGGGGTCGGAACGCCCTCCTTTGCTCGTCTAATAGATTGAAGTGCCAAGCATATTTTCGAACATTTTATTAGTGTCCTTCGAATGTTGAAATTCTCCAGGAATCTGACTACGTGAATTATATATCTTGGGCGATGAGTATTTGAATAAAATGTGGAAAAACGGGAATATTCACGAAAATAGAAGTCGCGTTTTAGAAAATTAAAGACGGTAGATTTTATAAATAAGAATTAGCAATTCTAAATTTAACAATTTTTCGAATTTGTATTAATACAATGTTAGAACTACTAATTTAAGAATACCAGTATCTATTTTTTTATTGTTATTATACATATCTACTACTACTAAGAAAATACGATAAATTAGGTTAATATTCATATATTATAGCAAACGTTAAGTTATCATTTATCTTTATCAAATAATTTGAATGAAATGTTACATGTAATGCTTGTCATATTATACATATATCACAAAAGAGGGAGGCGACATCTTGTGTTGGAAAGAAGTAGTATAGATTTAACTTGTTATTTAATTTCAATTGGTACGTTGAAAGGAAGTCATTGATAGAAGTTATATATTAATAGCTAACTGTAAAAAAAGCAAGTATTAATTTAATTTAAATTTCATTTATATAACTTCTTTGTCCAACAAATGTTATATGTATAGTGGGTATTCTACAAAATGCGCGCGAAGTAAAAGTAATTATAAAAAGTAGCAGAATTGCAATTGTTATTGCTTATTATAATCATTATTGTACACACTCGCGCGTGTTATATACACAAGCTCTATGGTAATATAATATACAGGCTGATTCACTCCATACAAAGGGTTTTGTAAATAAAATGCGGTAAAAGTTTTATTTTATTTTATTGCAGCAAATATAGAACTAATATATTATTTTTACTATACAACGTGTTTGATAAGAGAGGTACTTACGAGTGTTCTTTTTGATAGAACAGCCTATATTTAAGGAATATTTCAAGCTGAATATCTAATTAGAGCAATTCTGTGATATACCATTTATCTAAAACCTACCATTTTTGAGATATTTTCAAATTGCTAAATTAAAGGGAAATAATATTAACGCTTGCGTTATCAGACAGCACTGAAAACATACAAATGTGTAAAATATTGAATACAAATATTGGAATATAAAGTAATACCAAATTTTTATTATACAATGCGTGTCTAAATCCCCCCTGTGTTGCCTTTTAAACAAAAAAGAATAAAACACTGTAACAAAACCACTAGAAAAATAATAACTACTAACTTTATGACCATGTTTCATTTTAAAATTTTGATAGATGGCGTCGTAGGTTATATCAACTTAAAAAAATTAAATGGCAAAGGGGGTCGAGTGACCCCTCATTTAAAAAAGGTATTTGAGAGATCTATTCAAAATTTATGTTTCTTAAATTTCCATCATTTGTTAAAAAAAACACCGAATTTTACGGTTTGGATAATAACATCTTTTGAACGGCATTTGGAATGAATTGGAAAGAATAGAAGGAACAGAAGAAGAAATGTTTTTAATAAAATAAATAAAAAATTAAATTATACTTTTTAACAAAACCAATAAGAAAAACTGCTAAATGTAAAAAAAACCAAACACTATGAATTTTAACTAAATGTTTAAAATGAGCACCCCTAACCTCTTGGCAATAGAACCACCGATTGCAAAACTCTTCACGGATGATGTGAAAAGTACCTGGAGTAATGAAACTTGAAACTTTTTCAAATTATTCTCAGCAATTTCTACAATAAAGGCTGAATTGGCCTCTTAAATTTTCGTCTAAAAACAGAGGCCCAAAGATGTGGTTGTCCAAAATACCTGCCCACACGTACACACTGTGGGTATTGAGTGTGTTTTTCGCGAAAAATAGTAGGATTTAAATCCATGTGTCTGTGTACTCGATCATTAAGAGGAAAAGATAAACTCATCACTAAAACAAACGTTTTTAACACAATCTAGATTTCGAGCTACTTATTCTGTAATTTTTTCGCAAAATGCGCTTCTCCGGCCAGGATCATTTTCGTTACGCTGGTGTAACATTTGTATCTTGTATGGGCGAAATTTATGCTTCTTCTGAACCCCTGCCACAGATTTATTGCTGACACCACAAAATGTAGCAACTTCAGAAATGGTCTCTCTACTGTCTACCACCATTTCTGCTATTATATCAATTTGTTCGTCCTCAGAAAGTTGTGGACGTTTGGTTTTTTTTAGCATCCAGATCAATGTTTGTAAAAATTCTGTCAAACATTTTTGTGATATAGGATAATGCGATGCCTCTCATTGAAGATTCGTTTAACAGCATGAAAATTCTTTGAGATTCGACAACAATTCAAACAGCTTCCACTCTGACTTCAAGACTACGTACCATTTACACTATTGATTTAAAGGTTCAAATTACAAATCACCCCTATTAATAACAAGAGTACTACGTGTTAAAAAACTTCGTTAACCGCTTGGTATATTCTACCTTTTATTACTTTTCAACGAAAACTTAGAAACAACAAGAATAATTATCGTACAGAAATAAGAAACATCAAAATTTCATTGCGATGTAACGAAAACACAAGCTTAAAAACGAATCGTAAAAATTCGAAAAAGAAGAAATTTTTAATAGGATTATCAATTACCTTTTAATTAAGGGATCACTCGATACCTCCCCTCTTTGCTATTTAGAATTTTTAAGCTGCCTACAGCGCCATCTGTCAAAATTTTAAAGTGAAAAATTGTCATAAAGTTAGCATTTATTATTATTATAATTATATAGTGGTTTCGTTCTGTTTTTGTTTCAACGTTTTATTTCTCTTCGTATGAAAGATAACGGGGGGTTAAAAAAAAGCGTGTTAAAAACTTTATTATTTTAAATAGAACATCCTGTAAAGAACGATTTTATGGGATGTCAAATATAATTGTGTTGGGATTTCCCTTGTAATGGTACAATCCATTTCACTTTATTAATTTTATAAAAATTTATTATTTTTTAAGGATTTAATTAAGTATATTTTTATATTAATATTGTGAAGGGAAATACTATTTAAAATCAATGAATGTGCTATTGTATTATTAAGTAGATATTAGTCATAGGTTTTGTATATATTTATGAGTAAAAAAGGGTGACGCCGAAAGCTTATATTAACGTGATAAACACTCCAATAGCAATATACAATCCCGCGACCAAATGAACGTGTATGTGCGTGTAAATGTGAATGGGAATCCCTGAGCTTTGTGGAAAGCGGGGAACCCTAGACATTCTGATATAAAAGGGAAATACGCGTTAGAAAAGAGGGAGTTGACAGCAATATACGTTAAATATCGTATCAAAAGGCTAACTCCTAACATTAGGCTACGCATAAGAGTCATTGTTAATATAACTTCAATAAATAATTTACTACCGAGAAATCTTAGTAAAGTAGTTGTCAAAGTTGTACCAGTTGTGCAAAGTGTTATATTGTTAAAATAAAGATTGTATTTCGAGTAGCAGGACAAGCAGATGATTCCGTTGAAAACATCGTAGAAATAAAGATTTCGTCTATAATAAGCAGCCCGAAGTTCCTGCTGGAAGCAGTACAAAAAAGAAGATGAATAAGAAGAATTTAGATAAGGTATTATTTAAATGATTATTGTTTAATGCCTGTAATGTTTTATGTAATAAAAGAGGAGAGACTGTAAAAATAAAAGTTCAAACAGAAAGTAATTAAATAAATGTCGTCTAACAAATATATGTGTAAAGTAACTTGATATGTAGGTATCGATATAAACACGTATAATATAGAATGTGCATTGTATGTAATAAATTCTGGCGTTTATAGCTTACGATTGAATCGAACAAAGGACCTACAGAGATGTTTGTGTTAGTTTAATGTTTGTAAAAAATTTTTTTTATTAGAATTGCCTTTTAAATATATGTTACTTTTTGTGTTGCTTGTAAAATTATAGATACATGATTCATTGATTTTAATAAAAGAATTATTAAAATTTGAAATAGTATTTTTTTAATGTACAAGAACCCCTTTTACTTAATCATTTCAATTAAATGGAATCGCCTTGAGATAATTTGAGTTAAGCTGGCAAAGTTTAACTTTAAATTAAAAATCTTAATTTAGAGATAGGGGTTTCTCTACATTGGGTCACCCAACTTTGGGGTGGTACCTCAAGAGTTTTCTAGTAAGGAGCGTTTTATTTTTCATAATTACTGTGTCTTACATATATACCTTTATACCTAAAACGTATATGTATATATGCATGTGTTTGAGATACACACATACATTAAGTGCCATTGTCGATAATCGAACGCACAGACACCGGTGTTTCGACCTATGAGGTCTCATCAGTGTACGTGGAGATTCTCGACAATAGCTTCAAGACTTAAATCGCTGCCTATGTCATTTTTGCATGTTAAATGCAGTGAGAGTATCACAGCGACATCTAACACCCAAAAGATGACACGGAAAAAAGCGACGTGTGTATCTCAAACACATGCATATATACATATACGTTTTACGTATAAAGGTATATATGTAAGACACAGTAATTATTTACTGCTTGATGTTAGTTTTAACATCCATGTGTTCACACTTTTCATTTTCGTTTATATTTCATGTCTATATTTAAAGAACGTTAAGTCAGATATTCGTTTTTAAAAAATAAAACAGCATAGAAGAACCCGTTTGTTCACGTAGACGCGAAAGTTGTGGTTCTCATTATTAGGAAACCTGCATTTAGCCTAGCAGCAACTACAAGTAAATACTAATATTAAACTTCGGGAATTTCACTTTCTCTTTGTACTGTACGTGCAGACATAACATTAAAATAGCCTCTCCCAAAACATATTGAAATTCTACAACATAGATGAAATTACAGCTTGGGAAAGTATATTACAATAAAAGGTACTCCTGCAAAAAGTAATTCGAAAAACTTTGCAGTCTTCGCTCTGGTTGTATTTGATGTGTTTACCGTAGAGACCGAGATTGTGTGAATAAACCGAAAAGTTAATACACGCGACCTTACATGACAGATTTGGAAAACGAAAAAAGTTTTTTTTTAAAGTTTATTTCCGAAGAGGCAGGCGGGGCATTCTAACGTATAAATTTTCGATAAATCTTGATTAACCGTATTTCTGTCTACGACAGCTTATTACAAACCTTTTAAATGAAACGTCAAATTATTAAAATCGGTAGAGTTCGCTAGCTGAAATTATTCGCCATGTTATTACTACTAATAAGAAATGTATATTGGAATGTGAATTGACCGCCAAAGAAGAAATGGTCACGTTCAATACTTCAAAATAAAATTAACCATTTAAAATTTATTACTGAGTAAACAATTTCGTTAGCAGTGTGTTCTTTCAGTTTTAGCACATCTAATATTAGAAATAAAAGATAAACGTATGATTTCAAAACATTTTGGGCGTTGTTATAACAAAAAATGGTGCTCTTTTATATTTATTTATATATTGTGATGAGAAATATTTTTGAATAACAGTATATTAATTAAAGATACAGAATGTTTCAAATATCATTAAAGTAACACGCGGAGAATTATGTTGAATTAAGTAATTTTACTTCCATAAATTAATATAACGTGTATTGAATTTGGAGAGAGCTTTCTTAAAAAATATGTAAAAAATAATTAATTGATGACGGAGATAAATATTGAAGCTCCATATTAATAATAAATTGATAAAATAAAATTTCACAAAGAGATCAAATAAGTTTAATAAGTTTAAAAAATACACAACGGTCGTTTTGCTCTACAAGAGCTTCATCAGGTGATGAAAAATTGTAATACAGAACTGTACATAACATGATATTTATTTCTAAACTAAAAACTAAGTGTGTGGGAAGGAGGGGGGGGGCGGTTTGTGACATAATATGATCTATTAACTTATAGGTTGGGCAAATATGCTATTAAAATAGAAATGATAATGTATAACAAATTGAGACAAATACATTAACAAATCAAATATTGGTAAATGTGAAATTTATACCGGGATATCAACAATTAAATTGGTCAATGGTGGTCATGGATTTTAAAATTATTGTCGTAGCGTGCATCGTACATTTAGGTATGTCATAATTTTTTGAATGTCAAAATCTGTCAAGTTATTGTGTTTATGATTTAAACTAAGACAAGCGTTTTACATTCCATGACCAACATTGACCAATTTAAGTTTTGATATCATAGTATGTTTAAGTTTAATTATGTGGCCTAATTATAATCTAATAAATTTATAAGTATAGTAAATATGCTGTTAAAAATAATAAAGTCTTAGTACTATGCAACAGATTGAAACTAATACAATCCCAAATCAAACAATGGTAAATATGAAATTTATATCCTAACCAACAAGTATTTAAAATGTCCTGTCATTATAATGAGTTACCAACCTAGTCTGTCATTGTCGAACTGACAACTATGTTGCCTCTCTGCATAAGACACATAGGTTGAGACGCTCTATAGTACGTGCGCGACTGCAAGGTTAGGCGCTCCCAAAAGATGTAAGTAGACGCAAACAGGCGATTCAAGCGTAAGGAGATTAGTGAAGAGTTAGTAATTAATATATGTTCAGAGTAGTAAAGTATATTTAGGAATTAAATTTCTTTTTCTTCAATTGTCAATGTAACCTGCATATTCACATCTTGCGTTTAAAGACGAAAAAATAGAATTTAATCATTATATATGTTACTCGTCACTCATTCAGCCTGATTGACCATATTTATGTGAGTGATTTGTCCTGGATGCGCACGGCTGATGTGATTAATTGGGAAATTTCTGATCATGACATTGTCTGTTGTGAGCTCTCGATTATTAGGCCGACCTCTGTGCCTAGGCTGATTACGTTTCGCAATTATAACAATATCTTCATCAATGATTTCAATCGAGACCTTAACTGCATACCTTTTCAATTCATATTCAGGATGGCTGGAATTAATGATAAATTGAGCTTTCTCAATAATTGCATCTTATCCCTTTTTGACAGACATGCACCTATTTCAACTCGAAGGATGGCTGACCGAAAACATAAGGTTACTAATGAACTTGTGAGACAAGGCGAAAGCTAAGTTTCGGAGGACCAAACTCGCAGCACATTGAGACTATTATAAAACTCTACGCAACTATACCAATGTGAGTATAGGTAACGAGAAGAAGGCGTACTTCGAGCACATCAGTAGAACTAAACCTAAAAATGACCTATTTAGGCAGGTGCAGCTCCTGTCCTTGAATGTTAAGGATAGACCTGCTATCCCTGCGCATCTGTTCGACGTCGAAAGGATGAACAACCATTTTCTAAATTGCACGGTTGCGGTTGTGTCGAATAACTCGGTCCCTGTTCATTCTCTCAATCTCCCGAGTGTTTTTTTCTTTCATCATGTGGAGGAGCACGAGGTGCTTGGGGTCATCAGTGGTATTACCTCCAAATCCACTGGCGTGGATGGTGTTTCATTGCAAATGATCAGGTTGTGCTGTCCCGCTGTTGTTCCCTACTTGGCGCATCTCATCAATGTCTGCTTACTGGAGCTGGTATTCCCTCAGGAATGGAAGCATGCACTTGTTCTTCCTCTTCCGAAGATCAATCAGCCTAAAGAATTTAAGGATCTCAGACCAATAAGTTTGCTTCCTGTCATGTCCAAAATTCTGGAAAAAATCATGCATCACCAAATCACAACGTATGTACAGGAGTACAGTATTCTACCTGATACCCAATCTGGGTTCAGGAGGGGTTATAGTTGTGAGACGGCACTTCTCGGAATTACAGATGACATACTGACTGCTGGGGATAGTGCACTCGTAACTACCCTAGTAGTGCTTGACTTTAGTAAAGCATTCGACATGGTCGACCACGCTATATTACTTTCTTTGCTTAGTTCCGTTGGTTTCGGTAGCCGTGCTTGTCGTCTTGTGGGGAGTTTTCTGGAGCATCGTAGGCAGAGTGTTGTGTTTGATTCGAGGGAATGGTCTGCCTTACCAATACATCGTGGTGTCCCTCAGGGTTCCACAATAGGACCATTTTTTGTTGTTGTATACACCGGACTTGATTGAGAGTATCAGCTTTTGCAAGACCCATATATACACCGATGATACACAGCTATATGTGTTTTTTGACCATTCTGACTGGGAGTCAGCTGAGAGGAAAATTAATAGTGATCTTGAATCTGCGTCAAGGTTTGCATCGGAGAGAGGGCTTGTGATTAATCCCAGCAAGTCTCGGATGCCGCTTGTGATCGGATTAAACAGTTCATTAATATTGAACTAAGCAATTCAACTCTGCCTGTGGTGGGCTTTGCGAGGAGCTTGGACCTGATCTTAGATAATAGTTTTAGGTATAGACATCAGATTAGTAATTATATAAGAAATGCATATGCAAATTTAAGAAAGTTATTTCCGCATAGGTCAATCTTAAGGATTAAAGCTAAATCAACTTTATGCGAAACTTTTGTCCTATCCCAGATTACCTACTGTGCGCCTCTTTATCACTCATGCATCGATAAGTATACGGAATACAGGATTCAAAAAATTCAGAATTGTTGCTTGAGGTTCATTTTCGGTCTGAGAAAGTTTGATCGCGTTTCTCACGCACTTGGTCGCTTGGGATGGTTGAACATGTATAGTAGGAGGGAGTTGCAGACCCTATGTTTATTTCAGAAAATTAGTCTTTTTAAAACGCCTCCTTACCTGCACAGAAAAATTAAATATCGATGTGATGTTGACAGCATCACAACCCAGTTCAGGGGCCTCATTTCGCCACCACCACATCGTACCTCACTATTCAAGAGGGCATTTTCGTATGTTATCTTTTCCAAATACAATGCATTACCTATTGAACTCAAAGGGTTGTCCTTGGCTGGTTTCAAGCGTGGGCTTAGGAGGAGATTGACTGTGACTGGTAGCTGAATAATGTGTTCCTAGATAATACTTTTTTTTTCTCTAAGCTAAGCATAAGTATTTTTAGGTTATTTGTGTATATTATGCATCTGTAACTAGGTTTGTTGTATTTTAGGTTTACTGCAGTGACAAACTCTCACTTTATTTTAGGCATAATCTCTTGTGAAGATTTATGCTGAAGCCAGGGTTTAGGTGGTACAGCAGTCTTCGACTGAACCTCGCTCTGTTACTTGCGAATGTTAAATTGAATTATATCTTATTTAGGCATGTATGTTAATTCTGTACTTTTGCAATTTTATTGCAATATTATTATTATTATTATTATATAGCTGTAATTGAATTACGACGACGCCATTTGGCATTTGCATTTTAGCCACTTCTACGTTTCACAATTGCCAACCGTGCGTAAATTCAAGTTAATTGTCAAATTTGATATAGTTGAATCTAAAGTCCCTAGATAATAAAATACCGCAATTGGTTTGTTCCATTATAACGGCGCCAAAATGGCGGCGATTTGGTGACTTTTAGGGACTTTAGTGATTGAGTTGGTAGTGTCTGGACACGCGGAGCAATCAGCTGATCGCTGTTGACATAATGACATAAAGAGTAAGGTTATTACGTTATTACGTGCGTTGGAACCAGTTGGAGCCATGCTCAGTTGTTGTTTGAGTGGATGTCGAAACCGTGGCGAGAACGGATTTCGGTTTTTCCGAATACCAACATCAAATAATAATGATGATCAGCGTAAAGCATGGATTGCATTTATCAATGGAGTTGACTTGCTGAACGAGCTTTGTTATGCGAGGTAAGTATCCTATATTTGCTCAAATCTTTCATATTCTTGTTCACTTGCAGAATGTTACCTAATGTGAAGATGTTTTTTTTTTGCAATTTTCTGGCACACTTTGAACTTGACCAATTCGAATTAAACAGGTTGGATAATCGGAAGTTGTTAAAAAAGTGCAATTCCAACTATTGCAATAGCTGACTTTCCACAAAATCAAGGAATCAAACGAAAACTATTAGGTAAGATGCCTTTTGTCCTGTTTCAATTGTTAATCATATCTAATTGCAACTGTTGCAGACCCGACTGCTAATGCGACAACTTCTCCAATTGTTACAAATCAGGATCAAGAACATTTAGAAACAAATTCTGCACTACACTACAGTGAGGTATGAACTGAACTGATTACAAAGTCATACAGTGCTGATGAAGTTCTGAAAAAACTATTTCAATACATTTAGCAAGCTAGTGATGTAGGTGTCACAGTGAAAACTATAATTTCGGACATGGGTCCCCTAAATAGAAGTTTCTGGAGGCTACTTAACATTTCAGCCAATAGACATTCTAAAATAGTTAATTTTTGTCCACATCCCTTGAACAAACAAGAAAGGTTGTATATTATGCCAGACCCTGTTCATGTTTTTAAAAATCTGGCTACATCACTGATTACGCACAAAATTTTTGAAATTGGTCTAGTAATTCAAAAAAATATAATCTTGGCAGTGTATGTATTGACATTGGAGCCATACGACCAACGACAATTATTTGATTTAGATTAAGAAATTAATTTAAAAGTCGCTCCAAGACTAAAAGGTCACATGTTTGATCCTACCCACTTTACAAAAATAGATGTCAGTACAGCACATGTTCTTCTGCACCATAATACAGGTGCTGGTATTCGATATTTCATTGCGAAAGGGAAAATTCATCAGGCTCATGTAACCACTGCTTGGTTTTGTAAGACTGTGTTTAAATGGTTCAAGCGTAGACGAGAGCATACTTGAAAACACTGTGGATTTTATAAAGAAATAGTCCATGAAGATGTGCCAGTAAGATATATTATGGCAGATCATAATTTGTTGAATGAATGAAGGATGACAAGATACAGTGTTGTAAATATTTACTTTAATAATGAATAACAAATACTTAAACTTATTAATATATAATATTTATATGTATCTACTCTTATTTTTAGTTCTATATTTTGTTATTTATATGTATTACCTTTTTAATATACATTTTTAAGCTAATTAATTAGTATCTAATGGTAATGTGCTATTACATGTAAACCTGTTACAAATTGAATATCATAAATAAAGTTATTAAATCTTGGCAATTCTATTTTGTAGGCGAATATTGTTGACAAATTTATTTTTTTTGGTTGACAATTATATCAAAAGTGAAGAGATAATTATGACAAATGTCAGAAAGGGTATTAATGTTATTAATTTTGATGGTTCTGAAACGGCGTTTGTATGTTATATTACTTGATTTATAAAATTTGGAACATCACAGATTTGACGCCATTTGAATTTATTAGCGCATGCCGGTTGCCAAAGAGACTCAATCATATTTGAATCCAATAAGTGCAGTTTAAAGAGCTTTTTATTAATATTATTAAAAATTACAAACATAAACTAATCAGCTATAACAAATACAGATTTGAAATTACAAGTATTTAAAACTGTTGGAAATATGATAGTTGCACATAAACATAATCATACATTGATGTTTATTTTATAAATTAAATATTTAAACACGAAGTTGGTAGTAGAATAAATTTTCCAAGGTGCTCATTTATTATATACACACATTATTCTAAATAGATGACACTCATGAATTCATGAAAAACTTTATAGTGAACTTAAACTCTAATGAGAAAAAAATAAACTGAGTCGGGATCATTTTGATTATTATGATAATACTAAAGAAAAATTTATCTAATTTAACTGTTCAAATATATCTTATAAATATAAAATGTTTTTCTAGTTATCTGTGTCATGAAAAAGACGGTTACTACTTTCTAGAAAAAAGTAGAATGAATTTATATACTTTTTTTTCGTTATGTTAAGTAATTTTTTGGCTTACTATTAGCATACTTGAGAGAAAGCACGGTCGATGTCCGACCGTAAGTACGCAATCTCTAGCGGACATCCCATTATTTAACAGCCGCGCCTCCATCCAAGACAGATTTCCATTAAATCATATGGGGGTATATCTGCAGTTCCTAAAAACATATATTTAGCGCCTTTTCTTTGTGTCCTGTGCAGAAATGATAATCTAGTTGGTCGAGTTACAGAACTATGTACACCAACATAAAGCGGACACGGACACTGGGAAATTTATGAAGTACCTTTTCGTATTGGTGAATGAAACTAGTGGATAATAAATGCTTCTATTATCGTAGTGTATATTTCTTAGCACCGCTTAAAGCCCTGTAATGCTTCGAATATTTCACAAAAACTTTTAAATAAAACGATAGCTCTAATGTCATTTTGCATGAATGAGTGCATTTAATTGTGGACCATTAGCGAAGAGATTGCCGCCTAACCATATATTGTCTAATATTTCTTTGCCATTCCACCGATAATTTTATATAACTATAACACTGATCAACACTAATTTTATTGTCAACAATGTTTGGGCGATTTCTAGGTAATTTCGTGGTGCTGATCACGAATTTGCAGTCCCTTTAGGTGAATTGGCTCTAATTTTAGAGATATATTATCAAAATATGATAAAATAGAGAAAAATATCAATTTAATAGACCAATGGCCCTTATAAGCAACTTTTAGTAAAAAATATTAAAGTGGTTTCAAAAAAGAGAAACGAAATAATAATAATTTTCATTTATTGATTAGGTATAACAGCAAAGAAATAATTTAATTTAAAAAATTACATCTAATTCGTAGGAAAGAAGCTCTTTTTGTAGGATTTTCTTTTATGAGGACCGTCAGGTACATCACGTTGGAGACTCCAACAATAGTCTGCCATCATATGATGATCCCATCTGCCCTGATACCTTACCTCCATCTCCTTTATATCCTGGTGGAACCGTTCCCCTTGTTACTCACTGAAATTGCCAAGATTGTCGGGAAATTTATCCAAGTGGCTGTGAAGAAAGTGTACTTTAATACTCATATTAGTACCCAAGTTTTTAAAGTTTAATAACATCTGTTGCACTAATTCCTCGTAATTGTCCGCTTTGTGATTACCCAAGAAATTTTTAACTACCATAACAAAGCTACACCAAGCAGCAGCATCAAGTGTCGTCATGTGATTTGTAAAATTAGAGTCCTTAATAAGTTTGCGAATTTGAGGGCCATCAAAAATACCCGCTTTTAGCTTTTCCATACTTAGCCTAGGAAACGATCTACAAATGTATTTGAAGCACTCGCCATCTTTACTCAAAGCCTTAACAAATTGTTTCATTAGTCCTAACTTGATGTGGAGCGGTGGGAGAATGATTTTTTCACGGTCAACCAATGGTTCGTTTATGACATTTGCTGTTCCTACAGTCATATTTTGTCTTATTGGCCAATTAACCATATTCCAATGATCTTGCTTCGCCCTACTATCCCACAAGCAGATAAAACAAGGGTATTTTGTGTACCCACCTTGCTGCCCAAGCAAGAAGTTGACCATTTTTAGATCAACACAAATGGAAAACTGATGTTCTTCATAGGATAGTTTCTGTAATACCAACTTGATGTTTTGATATTCTTCCTTAAGTTTTGTTAGTGGGCGATAGGAATTGACGCATATCGGTTGCCATTGTGTAGCAAAACACACTTTAAGCTTCTACTGGAACTGTCTATGAATAGTCGCCAATCACCTGGAACAAATTGTATTCCCATTTGACGAAAAAGTCCGGGAATGTTGTTGCAATAAATAAGATCTTCATCTTGGCTAAAGTAAGGAACAAGTTTCACCTCTCGTGTTCTATAAATGGTTATTTTTATATCTGGTTGTAGACAGTTTTTTTCTTTTAATCTGGATGCCAGAAGTTCAGATGCTTGCTTTGATAGACCGAGATCCCGTATCAGGTCATTCAGTTCTTCTTGAGAGAACTGCTGTGGTGTTGATTGTATTTCCTGCTCATATTCACTTCCACTGCTACTGTACTGGTCCTTAATTTCTTCTTCTTCTTCCGCCATCAGAACATCTGGCAGTGTTGTATATACTGGTACGGGAATCTCTTCGCTATGTGGCACAGGTCTTCGTGCTGATTCTAAATCAGGATAATCCCATTTGCCTTTCTTGTATTTGTTAAAACCTTTTACATTAACTAAACAAAAATAACAATCATCATGGTGGTTTTTAGGTTCTCTCCACACCATGGGCACACCAAATTTCAAACTTTTTCTTTTTTCGTTTGACCACTGTCGTAAACATTCGACACACGTTTTGCACACTATATGGAGAGCCCAGGACTTGTCTTGGTCTCCAAGCTGTACGCCGAAATAAGCTTGATATGCTTGTCTAACAAAATCTGTGATATTTTTTCTTTGTTTCGCTACAGTATATTCGCCACAAATGTAGCAGAAGACATTAGGGCTGTTCAAACAGCTTCTGCGTGAAGAACTCATTCCTCTGAAAAAAGAGTAACTTTAGTTAAAAATATAGGTACAAATTATTCGTCACATGTACTCCTACCTTCCACTTGACGTCTATTAAATTTAAATAACTTCACTAGGTAGGCAATAAGAACTAAATACACAAAATACGTAAGAAAAGCACAATAACCGCGACACTAAGTCTTAGTAGAACAACTGCTTACGCTGAACTGACAGTTAAAATCAAGAGACACAAGACAAACAAGTGCACGCACTGATCACGTGACCAGCAGTCGGCACGTGGTACGCTCACTAAACAGGGTCGAACTCTCGTTTCTGCGTAAATTTCTTGTTTGTAAATTGTTCTTAAAAAAATAAAAAGCATATGTTATAGCTGAATTCCTTAAAAAATTATGTATCCATTACCTCAAAAACTAGAGCCAATTTGGAAAAACTGCATTTATTTTTGAATTCAGCAGACCTGAATTACCCTAAATTCGTTCAAAAATACTTGGCAACAAAATTTTTTTTAAATTTTGTAGGGCGGTGTAATATACCGGGTGTCACAGCGGAGCGGTAGAGTCCATTATTGGTATCTAATAATGTAGAAAGCGAGTAATTTTTAATACAAAAACTATAGATAATCATAAACTCTAAAATTTAAAAATATTTTATTTATACAGAGTGTTCGACAATAACGAACTGTGTTTTTTTTTAAATGGAATGCAATGCATTTTTTTACACTTTATGATAGCCCTTGAAGAGCTGATCAAACTAATATCAACTTGTATTTGTCGATTTTCAATTGTTTCTGAGATATGGCGATTCTTCGTTAAATATTGTACAACATTTGAAAAGTAGCTATGAAATAACGATTGATTATGAAATATCTATTATGGGCTTAATTAGTAGAGATATTTTTTCAGTATGTGAATTTGGTGTTTATTTCGGCATATCTACGCATGTTCTTTAGAATTACATACCATTCGTTAAAGTTAACAATTCTAAAAAAAAATAGGAGGAACACCCTGTATATTTATATTTCATTGAAAAGTACTTAAAATTTACTAATTAAAAATATCACTTTATGGCAACTCATCTTTTTAAGTCGTAATCAAGTTTATTCAGATATAATATCCTATAATTTTTGCAATATCGCCCACAAGTGGAAAAAAGTAGATATTTTTAATTAGTAAATTTTAAGTAGATTTCAATGACATAAATATACAGGGTGTTCCGTTTAATTTTTTAGCTTTAGCGAATGGTATGTAATTCTAAAGAATATGCGTAGATATGCCGAAATGAACATCAATTTATTGTACTGAATCTTTACTAATAGAGCCCATAATAGTTATTTCATCATCAATCGTTATTTCAAATGTTGTACAATTTTTAACGAAAAATCGCCATACCTCAGAAACAGTTGAGAATCGACAAATACAAGTTGACTTCAATTTAATCAGCCCTTCAAGGGCTATCATAAAATGTAAAAAAAAATGCATAGCATCTCGCTCTGAATAAATAAAAACATTTTTAAATTGTAGAGCTTATGATTATCTACAATTTTTCTATATACATTATTCGCTATCTACATTATTAGACACCAATAAAATGGACTTTATTGCTCCGCTGGGACACCCGGTATAAATATCACTCACTCATTTCATATAAATTCAATATAAGAGAGAAAGATAAAAACATATACAAATCAAAACCATTTGTGTATGTAGCTGATTATTTTGCATGAATGGCGCGTAATGGTGAGAAATTATTGTTGGATGAAAGTAATGAAAATTAAATTTACTAAGGTAAACTATTAAGTTCACTACTAAAAAAAGTTAATTCTTCAATAAATAATATACAGTGAAATGAACTAGACCGACTGAAAGTGTCCGTTCAAGAACGGTGTCCGCCTAAAAGCAATACGAAAAAATAGGTAGTTTAATGTAAACTATAATTTAGAAATCGGGACATTTAAAAGTATATGTTATAAATGTTTTTAAAATAAACGAAACTTAAAAATTATACCGCGAGATCAAAAATTATATCGATAAAGGTTTGCCATGGAATGTAAAACGTCTGTCTTAACTTATATCATTAAGTGTCATACTGTCATTAATATTTGTCATTATATTAATGACAGTATGACACTTAATGATATAACTTAAGACAGTTGGCTCAAAAAAATCGAGTCAACATATGAAACGGGAAGAGTTTTGCTGTCAAACGTCGGTAACCCTTGACAATCCGTACCGACTCTACTAAAGAAATTATTATGTAAGTGTGCCAACATACTTGGCTCATTATTTCGTTGACTATCAATTTCAATGAGTGTAGTATGCCTAAAATAGTTATTTACGAACCAAATGCGGGAAGACTATTTTCCCGCCTGAGCGCACTTTGAAAGCACGAGCGATCGAAGAGAAGCGAGTGCTTTTAAATGCGCGAATTCGTGGAAGATGTCTTCACGCAAGTGGTTTGTATAATATTTTTTGTACGAACATTAAATTAAAAAAATATTATTGATTAATGTCATTGGTATCATACCTAACCTAAAATAGATTACCTCATTAATTTAAGCATTTCATGTACGTAACTATTACTCACCTTTCCCTAAAATTAAGTTATTATATTCTTACACATGGCAAAAATGAGGTATTTATTCTTATATTATACATTTATAGTAAATTATTGCGCTTTTTGGTTTTATTACAATTTATTACGAACTGCCAATATCAATGTCGATGTGGTCAAATAGATGGCGGCACAAATTTGGAAGAATTTTTAATAATTACTCCTATTTCCCCAACTTTTAGTGAAGAATAGCCGAGGGAAGTAGTATTTAATAGACTGAATTTTATTACTATCAAGTTAGATTTTTTTTTAAATGTCCCAAAGAGCCAGTCTTTTTTTCAATTTTTACTCTTTTCTGGTCGAGCGACACATGCGCTAAATGTCACTTTACAGGCGGTGAGTACAAAAACAGAATTACACATTTCGTTTATATGGAACCGAAGAATATGTATGATACCTTGTTACAATTAAGATGTTGCTATTTTTTTTAAAACTAGCTGCATTTATTGGGTCTTATTACCTTATGCCTTACTATTGTACTCTGCTTTTTTTAATTAAGATTTGCATCGGTGGTTTAACAAAATTACATCCAATTTATAGAGGAAATAAAACTAATAAATTACAATACGAAATCACCTTTTCCTAAAGCAATTAATAAAACGAATCAAAACATTTCATTTATCAACGTGATAAATTATAAAAGAAGGAGATATTTCATTTTGTCATAATATCACTTTCCGCTTCTCAACTTTTTTTCCGTCACATCAAACCGGGAATCCGGACTTCGGTCTGCGGATAGGCGAGAAACACAACACATAGAGAGAGAAAAAAGAGAACAAATATTAAAATATTCTGTACAACTATTTATCATTCAGAGTTTTGTATCCCTTTTTTCTGACGTTTTTTTTCAGCTTTGCGTGTTTTTCCCTTCTTTTTTTTTATCTGGTTATTTTACGTCTAACGAACCTTTATTTCCATTGAAGGAAATTACTATTGGATATAAATCTCTGCGGAATTATCTATTTAGATGTAGGGTAAGAGGATATTTTCACCATTTTTTTTTTTGCTTTTTTTTTGCCTGCACTTTTGCGGCTACATAATCGTCTATAGAGGATTAGATTTGGAGGAGGAGACCTCTCGAGGTGATGCTTTCTCCGTTCTTTCGGTTTTGGGGGGAGGCGGTCGTCTTAAGCCCGACTAACAACCCCATCCGAAACTCAGGCCGCGTAGTATCATTATCAAGAAACCATTCATGGCCTGATTATGTTCTGAAAACTCCATCGTTCTTATTTTCAACACGTCCTTTCATAAATATTGAATAAACTCGTCCTGTACTGTGGCATATACGGGATTTTAACTTTTATCCTCTCGTTCGGTAGCACATTGAATATGCCAATGTAAAACCAAATATTGACAATAAACTTTTCTAATTGATTGTGACATAGGTTCTGATGTAGCTAATATAGTGAAATATTACATACGTGAGATCAATTTTTCTTTGTTAAATAACGTATTAATAAACCAGTTCTAACGTTGTGAATAATAATAATAGTAATAACGTATGTTTATAATATTAAAAATTACAATAATTGTCAATAGATAATATATATATATAGATATAATCTAATAATCCCCTCTACCATATTAATGGTGTGGGGCGTTTATTCTCTTCTAACTTTTTATGAATCTTTTCCATTCATTTCTATTCCTGGCCATGCTCTTCGCCTCTGTCCAAGTTTTGCCCTTCCTCCTCAAAATCTCTGCTATGACATCATTCCATGTCGTCCTTGGCCTTCCTCTTCTTTTATTTTTCATTATTGTTGCTTCCCATATCCTTCTTGTCTGTCTCGTATTTTCCATTCTATATAGATGTCCCCACCATCCCAACTGTCTTTGCTCAATATGTTCCAACACTGACTGTATATTTAGATCTTTTCTTATTTCCGAATTTCTTATTCTTTCCATCTTTGTAACTCCTCTGACTCTTCTTAAGTATTTCATTTCTACTGCTTGTATTTTACTTTTTTGTCTTGTATTTAATATCCAGGATTCGCATCCATATACTAATATCGGTCGGTATATTGCCTTATATACTTTTAATTTTGTTTCGCGGGATATCTCTTTTTTGTTAATGAACTTATTCCTCATACTATAATACAGCTTTGTTGCTTTTTCTATTCGTTGGTTAATCTCGGCGTCCTGGGTCCCTTTTCCATCAATTCTCACTCCCAAGTACTATAATAATAATAATAATAAACATTTAACTAATAATATAACACACAAAAGAAAAAATAATTAGTGGTAGATTCATGGTTATTTGGGGCCTATATTTTAAAAATACTTTATACTCTGACACGCTTCCGGTTTTACCGGAAATGCATAGAACTTAATTTTTTTTAAATGAATTTTTCTATATATTTTTAGATTTTCTAGACTGGTTTAAACTGTCTATTCAACGGTTTTTCTTTTTCAAAATTGAGCCAATAGTTTATGGGTTATTATTTTTTTTTGAAAATATATGACCAAAACACGTGTTCAGAAAAAAATCACTTTCACATTGTTTTTAAAAGTAAAAACATTAACTTTATTGGTGCTTGTAGCAAAAAAAATTCTGCATCATTTGGTATAAGTTGCAGAGAAGCGTTTACAAGAATATGTCGAAACGTTTTACGCAACGTTAGTACTTCTTTGGAAAACAGAATACTCTACGTGCATTTCATGCAAGTTGTGATTATGATGAACATATCCTTAATGAAGTTTGTTTTTCTTACTTTTGATTGGTTTTACGTTGCTCAATAGTTTTAGGTTATTTAAATTGCGTTATTTTGTTGCTAATTTTTTTTCTATCAAAGTTTTAGGTCATCAGTTTTGGCTGTAGTTTTTTGAAGAACTACAGCCATCTGCTATGAAGAGCTTCAACAGTGAGAGAATACGAGCCATTAGGTAAATTAAATTGGAGATACCAGCATTGTTTCAAGCACCTTTTTGTGGGGCGGCATCTTCAAATATGTCAGTAAACATAACCTTTATTTTAGTTAATTATTAACAAATGAAATACTGTAAACTGGACATTGCCGAAATAAAAAAATTGAAATGCGATGCCCTTCATTCTTTAAAATTATTACTTTTGGGATAGTTGCATTTAACGCTTACTTTGTTTGACAGTTGACTAAGGAAGTTGGGCACCATTCCAGCCTTCCATTGGTTAATCGAATATTTGCGTGCATAGAACAACAGCGCTCGTAGTTCTTTAGTTGAGCGCTAATTGCTCCTATAGTGATTATCTCAGAAATTACAAAAGATAGGTATAGGACATTTCAACAAAAATGAAATGGATTAAAAAAAGAAAATAGAATAACAAAAATAAGTTTTTGGTATGTGAAAATTTCGATAAGTAAGTAGGCTTTGAAAAAACATAGTTTTTTAGATATTGTTGAGTGCAACTTATACCAAATGATGCAGAATTTTCTTGGCTACAAGCACCACCAAAGTTAATGTTTTTACTTTTAAAAGCAATGTCAAAATAATATTTTTCCGAACACGTGTTTTGGTGAAATATTTTCAAAAAAAGAAAAAATAACTCAAAAACAATTAGCTCAATTTTGAAAAAGAAAAACAGTTGAATAGACAATCTAAAGCGTTACTAGGAAGCCCGAAAATATATAGGGTGAGTCATTTAAAAAAATTAAGTTCCTTGCATTTCCGGTGAAACCGGATGTGCGTCAAAACTTAAAATGCTTTTAGAATATGCGCCACAAGCAACCATGAATCTTCCACTCGTATTCATTACGTAATTTTTATTCTCTTGTCTTAATAGCCATCATTAAATGCTCATTGCATAATATACTATTTATTATGGAGTCGTAGAAAAAATAGTGTATGCAACTCACATTTAATGTCTATTAAGACACTCGTATTCATTAAGACACTCGTATTCATTAAGACACTCGTATTCATTACGACACTCGTATCGTAATTTTCATACTAGTATCTAGTCATCATTAAATCATTAAATGTTCATTGCATAATATACTATTAAAACTGTTGTTATTAAGGGTTTTAAAATTATTTTGAAATATACAGAGTGATTAAAAGAAATGTTGCGCACAAAAGTTATGAAAACTTAAACGGAACATTTTGTATATTATGGCATATTTTGATACTATAGGCTAAATCAAAGGCACTTACTGTTATATTCTCTATACCTAACTCAACCTCTTTTCAAGATATTTTACTATTTTTGAAAATGTAGATCAAAACTTAAGACACATTTCTATCCTATCTATTACAGCGATTTTTTTAAAATTGTACTTTTTGTTTACTTAAACCATTAGACATTAAGATACGTTAAAGTTGATTTCTAAAAGTTATACAGGGTGTTTAAATACACAATTTTTGTTTTGATTAACATTAAAGACAAGTAATTCTCTTATTTTAAATAGAACAACCTATATTTATTACTATATTTAGGTTCTAATTTTAATTGTTTATGAAGCTGTATTAGGGTTTTCTATACTTATGTACTATAGTTTCTTTTAGCAATTTAGGATTTTGAATATCAAATACTAATTTTGTGCAACTTATTTTTCAAAAGTGGGCTTGATCGTGTTATTAATTCTTGAAACAGATAAATTATTTGTCAGTGACAGTACATATTATTTAAGAAATAATCGCTGTTCAACGTCGGTTAAATAATTTTAATTATTTGAAATGAAAACCTACTGGCAAAGCAAAAAGGTGGATATAAATTTAATAATCGGGGAATGTGATGAAAATTGCATGCTAGCATCATGAGTTTATGCTCAAAAATATCTTAGCAGGCATCATCCTGACACGCGGTCATTAGAAAATGTTGTTTTCCGAAGAACAGGAAGTGTGTGTCATTAGAAACCAGTACGGCAAAGACCAATAACGGGAAATGAAGAAAATGATTTTGTTGTTATCAAATCTGGCAGAAAGTCGGTACACAAGTCAGCGAAAAATAAGTGAAAGCACTAGAATAAGCAGGCGGAGCGTCAGAAAAATTATAAAAAAAAGAACCACTTTCTTCCGTATCGTATTTAATCACACCAAGCACTTTTGAAAGTAGATTAGGATCGACGACGTGTTTTGTTTATAGGTTGTAGTAAGTTTATTAAAGATGAACATTTCTTCAATTTTGAAGTTTTTTCGGATGAGTCATCATTCCGCCATTACGGATTAATTATTACACATAATTTTCATTACTACAGAGACAAAAATCTGCATTTTTTTAGAACTCTCGATAGGCAACAGAGATGATGTGTCAAATGCGTATTCTTCTATTCATATTGCCTTTTCCCATGGTGTGTGCTGATTGGGATTCTTAAGCATAAGACTTCATACTACACATACTATTCGATCAACACACATCTTCAAAGCTAAACCGTACTGACAAAGACCAAGAAATTAGAAACACGTGTCTGGGGTGGCACTACACCTAAATTTGTTCAATAATTTGTCATCATCAGTCATTTAACGCATATGTGGTGAAGTTTGTTATTTCCCCTAATAAATTGAGAATCTTCTGACAGAAACTTCAAATTGACAGGCTGTCTCCCAATTTTTGTTATTAATTTAGTCAATAAAGCCTATAAGACAGTTTGGGTTAGTTTAATATGTTTTTGTAATATATTCGCTACGAATAATTTAATGTTTTTATTATACTTACCGTGTTATTGGGTTTAACATATCGAGAAAATTAAGAAATACAATTATTATTATTATTAATATGGAGCTTATTTTATAAGTAATTAATTACACCGCCCTACAAAATTTAAAAAAATTTTTGTTGCCATGTATTTTTGAACGAATTTAGGGTAATTCAGGTCTGCTGAATTCAAAAATAAATGCAGTTTTTCCAAATTGGCTCTAGTTTTTGAGGTAATGGATACATAATTTTTTAAGGAATTCAGCTATAACATATGCTTTTTATTTTTTTAAGAACAATTTACAAACAAGAAATTTACGCAGAAACGAGAGTTCGACCCTGTTTAGTGAGCGTACCACGTGCCGACTGCTGGTCACGTGATCAGTGCGTGCACTTGTTTGTCTTGTGTCTCTTGATTTTAACTGTCAGTTCAGCGTAAGCAGTTGTTCTACTAAGACTTAGTGTCGCGGTTATTGTGCTTTTCTTACGTATTTTGTGTATTTAGTTCTTATTGCCTACCTAGTGAAGTTATTTAAATTTAATAGACGTCAAGTGGAAGGTAGGAGTACATGTGACGAATATTTGTACCTATATTTTTAACTAAAGTTACTCTTTTTTCAGAGGAATGAGTTCTTCACGCAGAAGCTGTTTGAACAGCCCTAATGTCTTCTGCTACATTTGTGGCGAATATACTGTAGCGAAACAAAGAAAAAATATCACAGATTTTGTTAGACAAGCTTATCAAGCTTATTTCGGCATACAGCTTGGAGACCAAGACAAGTCCTGGGCTCTCCATATAGTGTGCAAAACGTGTGTCGAATGTTTACGACAGTGGTCAAACGAAAAAAGAAAAAGTTTGAAATTTGGTGTGCCCATGGTGTGGAGAGAACCTAAAAACCACCATGATGATTGTTATTTTTGTTTAGTTAATGTAAAAGGTTTTAACAAATACAAGAAAGGCAAATGGGATTATCCTGATTTAGAATCAGCACGAAGACCTGTGCCACTTAGCGAAGAGATTCCCGTACCAGTATATACAACACTGCCAGATGTTCTGATGGCGGAAGAAGAAGAAGAAATTAAGGACCAGTACAGTAGCAGTGGAAGTGAATATGAGCAGGAAATACAATCAACACCACAGCAGTTCTCTCAAGAAGAACTGAATGACCTGATACGGGATCTCGGTCTATCAAAGCAAGCATCTGAACTTCTGGCATCCAGATTAAAAGAAAAAAACTGTCTACAACCAGATATAAAAATAACCATTTATAGAACATGAGAGGTGAAACTTGTTCCTTACTTTAGCCAAGATGAAGATCTTATTTATTGCAACAACATTCCCGGACTTTTTCGTCAAATGGGAATACAATTTGTTCCAGGTGATTGGCGACTATTCATAGACAGTTCCAGTAGAAGCTTAAAGTGTGTTTTGCTACACAATGGCAACCGATATGCGTCAATTCCTATCGCCCACTCAACAAAACTTAAGGAAGAATATCAAAACATCAAGTTGGTATTACAGAAACTATCCTATGAAGAACATCAGTTTTCCATTTGTGTTGATCCAAAAATGGTCAACTTCTTGCTTGGGCAGCAAGGTGGGTACACAAAATACCCTTGTTTTATCTGCTTGTGGGATAGTAGGGCGAAGCAAGATCATTGGAATATGGTTAATTGGCCAATAAGACAAAATATGACTGTAGGAACAGCAAATGTCATAAACGAACCATTGGTTGACCGTGAAAAAATCATTCTCCCACCGCTCCACATCAAGTTAGGACTAATGAAACAATTTGTTAAGGCTTTGAGTAAAGATGGCGAGTGCTTCAAATACATTTGTAGATCGTTTCCTAGGCTAAGTATGGAAAAGCTAAAAGCGGGTATTTTTGATGGCCCTCAAATTCGCAAACTTATTAAGGACTCTAATTTTACAAATCACATGACGACACTTGATGCTGCTGCTTGGTGTAGCTTTGTTATGGTAGTTAAAAATTTCTTGGGTAATCACAAAGCGGACAATTACGAGGAATTAGTGCAACAGATGTTATTAAACTTTAAAAACTTGGGTACTAATATGAGTATTAAAGTACACTTTCTTCACAGCCACTTGGATAAATTTCCCGACAATCTTGGCAATTTCAGTGAGGAATAAGGGGAACGGTTCCACCAGGATATAAAGGAGATGGAGGTAAGGTATCAGGGCAGATGGGATCATCATATGATGGCAGACTATTGTTGGAGTCTCCAACGTGATGTACCTGACGGTCCTCATAAAAGAAAATCCTACAAAAAGAGCTTCTTTCCTACGAATTAGATGTAATTTTTTAAATTAAATTATTTCTTTGCTGTTATACCTAATCAATAAATGAATCTTATTATTTTTTCGGTTCTCTTTTTTGAAACCACTTTAATATTTTTTACTAAAAGTTGCTTATAAAGGCCATTGGTCTATTAAATTGATATTTTTCTCTATTTTATCATATTTTGACAATATATCTCTAAAATTAGAGCCAATTCACCTAAATGGAGTTCAAATTCGTGATCAGCACCACGAAATTACCCAGAAATCGCCCAAACATTGTTGACAATAAAATTAGTGTTGATCAGTGTTATTTGAGGTAATAGTACACAATTTTCTCTTTGCCTTTATTTCTGTGTTAAGAATTTCATTTAAAACAACGATTTATAATTATGTTACGATATTTTGTGGCTTAATTTTAAACACCAGCCGTAGAATAAAGAAAAAAAATATATTGGAGAGTATTTCCGCAGGGATTTCATTAAAATTTGGCAAATATTTACGGACAATCATTGAATTTAACTGCAAAACCCCATACATGCCTTCAAATTAGGTTTGTTTAAGCCGGGGGAAAAGGTAAAGAATTGAGGAAAAAAGGTTCCGTTTTTGAATTTAATATCTGAATCTCGGTTGCGGCGCGGCATTTTAATATGTGGGCATGTTTCATTAAAATTCACACCCGCAGGGTCGATAATTGCACAATGTTGCGGGAATAATTCCCAACAAATACGCGGTGATGTTTTTAAGTTATAGTTTTCAATATTGTAGTATACTATTTTGGGAAATTTATCGCCTCTGCTTTTAATTAACGTTAATAAATCACCGGTTGTCGGATTTAGAATCCCGATCGTTGGGTAAAATTTTGAAATATCACGAATTTAATTTGCGTTTTCCCCATATTAAATGTATTCAATTTTAATTTTAGATATAATAAATGGTATTAATTCAGATTATTGTATATATGTATATTTAAGCAGTTATTTCTATTAGTGTGTTCAGATTTGCCTGTAAACCCTTTCTTGGGCGGTGGGAAATATGTTTCCCACCAATTTTCAATGGTTTTTTAAGATACACACATTAAAATATACCAATTTCCAAGGTCAACTCGATCACGATATCGATGCGCGATATAAGGCCGACACATAACTTTGATTTACATTGATGAATTTGATACTGGTAATTTCCAAATATTGATCCTTATGTAACGCCATCTAGAAACCTGGTGATGTTATATGTATTGAGCGACCCAAGTTTTACAGCCATCGTCAAAATGGATCTTACTAATAATGAAAAAAGAATCAAATTTTGTTTAAAGTTTGAAATGTACACTACATACTTAATAAAAAAAACTGCAAATTGCTTAAAATGTATCAGTGGCAGGCAAAAAAACAACACATTAACAATTTTCATTTTTAGAATCACCTTTTTTTCCATTATTACGATGCAGATGTTTTTTGAAACATATTCATCTAAATTAAAATCAAAAACTTACCATAGTTCTCCTTAAATTTAAAGTTTAGTGGAAAGCATCTAAATTCCATTTATAATTTACAACCTGCCTGCACTAATCGACACAGTAAAGTTTGGTTATTTATGGCCGTTTATTAACAAACATTCGAAATGCTCCAGATCTCCTCTCATTACTACTCCAGTGAGCCACGCCCTAGGAGCCAAACCGACCTTCGGCCGCAACCCAAGTTTTACCGCCACCGGCAAAATAACCCTTATTTATAAAATAATTTTTTTATATTTCGTGAGTGACTATATCAATCATATATTGGCACTTACCTCAATCAAATCAAAACTATTGGAACAAAATAATAACCAAACACATTGCTACCCGACAAAGTAAAAATACAACAATATTTATGTCACATGTTTATGAAGGGATCACTTATTTCATCTATTCTATCATATCTGATTATAGCCGTATTGAATGGTAATTCTTGATGTTCGCCGTCAATTACAAACGGGACATTTCTGTAAACTTTATTAGTACCTACACTATCAAACATATCTATTTACCCATCACAATATGTTGTATTATATGGCAAAAATGTATTACCAAGTATTCATGTTATTGTTTTAATTAGAAATTATTATTATTACTATGCTCCATTGTAAGGTCTTGTTGCATATCAATAATCATTTTATACCTTTCTGTAGAGTATGTACCGATTCCAATCTTAAAACTATCTGCAATCGTTTTTTCCCAAGTAGGGGAGACCGGGGCATAGTGGACCCCTTAAGGCAAAAATTTCGCGTATTAATTTATTCGCGGTAATAGAATCCAGATCCAAGATGCTTCAGTTTTATTAACTTTTCTTGTAAACCTCTGATTTTTTTAAATTTTTTTTTGCTTAGCAAATAAGTCAAAATAATTATTTAAAAAAAAATGGAAAGTGACCACTTTGCCCCAAATACCTGGGGTAAAGTTGTCACAGTGAAATTTTTAGGTATAAATAAATGTTAATAAGAGTTTAATAGCAATTTTACAGAAACTATTACAAAAAATAAAAATCTATGTTAAAGGCAATTGTCGCAGGTATAATCCTCGTCGTTTTCCTCGACACCTGCACACTGGTCATGGGCCCACTGAAGACATTGAATGCACCGCACCCATCCTTCCCCAGTTCTTGATCGGAGATAGGTGTCTCCACAGAACAGGCATTCTGCATCATCTGTGTCGTTTTCTGGATCGCCACTTTCATCACTAGAAGAGTGATTGTTCGTAGCGAGTTTTTTAGATTTCTTGAGACTTTTAGTCCTTTTCTGGGATGTTGACGCTTCCGTCTCTATTTGAGTTTGAAACACATTTTTGCACGTTTGTTTAAGTCTTTTTTGGTCTTGCCTCTTCAGTTTTTGTTTTTCAGCTTCCTCCTTCATATCTCTCTCTTTCTGTAATTCATTCTTATATGGGCTGTCAGTCAAAATTGTGGCTGTTCCCCTCTTTCTTTTTTGAACTCTAATATGAGTGCTTTTGGGAATAGGATTGATGTCTTTAGGACTAACGAGAAACGCACTACGAGTGCCACCACTGCAAGAAGAAGTTGGTTGAGGACTTGGAGGACAATTTGGAAACGTGTTCATGGAGCTTGAACAGGGCTGAGGGGATCTTGGACTATTTGGAAACATCAACATGAAGCCTTGAGCTACGTTTAGATTCAATCTCAGTCGAGATTTCAGCAGGTTCATCCAATACTTTTTGCTGTGAATTTTGCATCAATGGTTGATCCGTAACTTCTGAGGCCGCAAAATCTACATCTGTGAAGACGTCGGGGTTGTAAGGACAGATTCCACATTTTCTGAACCCATTAATAGCCGTGGTAGGCGTTGCAGCTCTTAAATACGCTTCACCAAACAATTTTGAAATTTGGAATTGTGTAACCGTCCTTCCTGGGTTATTACGTAGAAACTTTTCAATGCTACTAACGTAAAACGTATTTAACGGAAACATAAATGATCTATCCAACGGTTGCAACTTGTGGCTGCAGTGTGGAGGCAGGCACAATATGGTAACGTTGTTATCTCGTGCTTTTTCAATTACGGCAAGGTTTTTTGTGTGAGTCATATGGCCGTCAAGAATCAAAAGTACTGGGTCTTTGGCAGTAGGCTTCGTATGATTTATAAAATGTTCAAACCAGGAAGAAAATATTTCGAGTTGCATCCATCCTGATTTATTGCAAGCAAATATTGTGCCAGGAGGAGCGCCATCGGTTAATTCTTGTTTTTTCATCCGCTGCCTTCGAAAAATCAGCATTGGAGGAACATAATTTCCTCCAGCGGACACGCATATAACTGCTGTGGACAATTGACCACGTTCAGCCGATGTTATGCTACCAACTTGTCGACGTCCCTTCTGTGCCAAAACTTTTGAAGATTTTGTTTGAACAGTGGTGACACCTGTTTCGTCCACATTAAATATACGATGAGCCGGAAAATTATGCCTATCCATTACAGACTTTAACAACTGAAAAAACTTTTCGACGTTGGGTTTATTAAAACCTTGGGCCCTAGCAGCCGATGTTGCCTCTGGCTTTCTCAAGGTAAGTTCTGGATGACGTTTACGGAAACCGCTCAGCCAGTCTTCTCCAGCTAAACCAAGTTCTTTATTAAACGGATGATTAATTTTATTTTTTTCCGCCAAACTAAACGCCATATATCGTATGTCTTTCGTAGTCAAACCAAAAAATGTTTCTTCCATCTTAAGTATATGGTCTACGAGTTCTTTTTCTTGATCTGGAGTAAATACTGACCGCTTGGCGCCTAAAATTTTCTTATTTGAAACTGCATCCTTATTTTTGTTTAACACTCGTCTTTTAAATGTAGCCCTCGGAACAGAAAAGTTCTTGCTTGCAGTCTTCCAAGCCATTCCATTGTGAACCGCTTCTATTGCCTTTAGCATATTATCTGCACTCCAGTTCTGCTGGCTCGACGATCTCTTGCGATTTCGAACCATTATTACACCCTTGAAAAATAAAAAACAAAATCTTAGACGTTCCGGGGTAATGTGGACCCTATCCGGGGCATTGTGGACACATAGGGGTCCACATTGCCCCAACTTCGTTATCAGTTAAAAAAAAAAATTTCTTTGGTTAGGCAACATTTATTACTTTGAAGCTTCAGATAGGTTAATTGCAATAACAAGTCACTTTATACTTAACCAGTTCAAAACTGTTACGTGCTATATTACAGAATCTACAAATAAAATAAGTTAGTACTTACATTAGATCAGACCTCGGAAAAAACACTTTTTTTTTAATAACTTCGGTTGAACACAGCGGAACTGTCTGAAACTTCTCAACACTGTAGCGACCTCTATTGGTAACATGTGAATACATAAATAAGATTCCTATTTTTACCTTTACATTGAATTTTGAAGGGTGATCACTCTGCCCCGGGGGGCCACTATGCCCCGGTCTCCCCTACCTATTTTAAATTCTCTAATTATGCCTTTTTAGTTGTTATTCCAAATTTAGTTTTCCGTTTTGAAATATGTTCGATAATAAAAATACATATAAATTATGTGGCGTAGGTAATGTTGACTTTTGTGTATTTTTTTCGTTTGTTTCGTGATAGAAATTGTTTTTCTATTTGAATCAGTTAACAAACGTATAATATGAAAAAGTGGCGATCGAAAAATGCTACTAGTTAGCGATGAATATTTGGTTTAGTTATAACGGTGACATATATTCAATCAAGTGTACTGTTCCACACTATATTTTTAATATTTTATTGATTAACTGATTAGTTATAATGGGCCTGACAAAAGTGATTGATGTGAACCGCAGCGTATTTGAGTTTATTTTATTTACAAAATAAGTTTTACGTATCGATTAACATGTCTTTCCCTCAATGCGGTAGTCCAGAAAATGCAACTTCTCTCTTAAATCGTTTTTATCAAAAAAATACTTTTATTATGTATTGCATTTCCTTAGCGCCACTAGGATTGGCCCCTACAATCCTAGTAAGCATGAGACACAATAATGTTGGATTTCTAAAGTTGGCTGACCAAAGATCTGATGGTGTAATTAAAGGTAAAAACAAAACATTACTCAGAGTAACTTTTTTTTTGTGACAGAAAATGTAACACACTTCACGATAAAAATATAATAAATCATCAGGTCAGTTATGGGTTTGTGTATAGTGAATGAAAGAGACGCAAAATCAACTTTAGAAAATATTATATATAAGTTTTAAAAATATTCTCAAAGCAGAAAGGGATTGAAATTTAGTGTGAGATCAATTTAAAACAGTATTTGGATTTAAAAGATAAAAAATTGTGTCTTGCCTCTTTGCTAATCATTAGAGAAAGAGGGCTTACAAAAGTAAAGAATATCCTTCGATGTTGGCGGAGAAGGTCCCGATGAAAATATCCACAATACCACGTCGAACATGTAGGCACGTATGGACAACGAGTCTACATGTGTCTACAAATAATGATATGGAAAGCAAGTACTGAATCTGATTATAACATATTTCATCTTCAGAAGAGATGAGGTGAGGGCACCTTACGACTTTCTAACCTGTCGGGCCCAAGTTATCTTTTTTTTCATACAAAAGTTAACGTTCCTAATAAATCTGTATGGAATGGATTGTTTGCAATACATTTATAAAGAATTTGTGTTTGATAAGAGAAAAAAGTGCCATTTTCGATCCAAATTTTTTATTTTAATTTATACCAAAATTATTCCAAATCCAGCTCTAAATACTTTTCTACTTTGATGAACCTATACCGAATGCATAATTTGCATGATATTCGCAAAAAGCTCTTATTCGGTAAGAAAGAAAGTGCCATTTACGGTAAGAATTTTACAATTTATTTTTATACAAATCTGGAGATGGATTTGTAGAACAAAAAATTCAAATTCCGTACAGTAAATGGCACTTTTGCTTTTGTAATGAATCGGTAAATAATGCGTAATTTGCTAGATGTTAGCAAAAAACTGCCATCAGATAAGAGTAAATGTGTTACTTACGGTATATATTTTATACTACAATTATTTAAATTTAAGCTTCTATAAAGCATGACTTGTTACATATTCGTAATAAATTGTTTTTGATGAGCGTAAAAGACCCGTATGAATCTTGAAACCTTTCTTCATAAAATATTTTCAAAGTCACTTTTGTCTTCTTTAGAAAGTTATATAAACGCAGTTGTTGGCCAGATATTGGTTAAAAATTTTCCATTAAAGTAAATTACTACTATCTACCAGTTAGTCTGAACATCCAATTAGACTTTAAGAAGATGACAAAAGAAAATCATCATATAGAAAATGAGGTGTGGGCACCACACGACTTTCTTATATGAAAACTGCTCCTAATTAAGCTTTAACGATTTTTATCTTCCTAATAAAGTAAACTTGTTAGTAAAAGTGTAACTTCCGGTGCAAATTTTAAATTATTTTATACAAAAGTTATTCCAAGTTCAGCTCTAAATACCTTCATTCTTTTAATAAATTTTTATATAATGCATATTAACCGAGATGTTTTCAAAAAACTGCTATTAGATCAGACTACATGTGTTAATTCCTGTTCGAAATTTCAAACTTTTTGTAGACAAAAATTATTCCAAATTCAGCTCTAAATACTTTTCTACTAATATATTTGTGTAGAATGCATAGTTTGCGAGATACGAATGCATGTTTCATGGGATGCTCCCAGGAAACAAGAGTCCATGCAATGCGTTCAAATGGCATTTCCAGTGCAGAAGAAGGCAAAAACCATATTTTTCAGCTGGAAAAGTAATGGCTTCAGTTTTATGAGATGGGAAGGGGATTATCTCCTACTACAATAAAGGGAAATGCCTACCCAAACACTCTTTCTCTTTTCTTTAGACTTAGTCTTGTTTCTTCTACACTTCTTGATCTCTGCCTCTTGGAAAGCAGATGTCCTGATCTATCACCATCTGTCTCTTTGAACTCGGCTTTTAATTCTCTGACTAATTTGCTCAACGATCCTCTGTCATTCTGCCGAAGTGGTCACTCCAATATCGTCGTCTCGATCTCGTAAACTGCACCACATCTTCAATTTTGAGATCCGCATTTACATCTTTGCTTATCTGCTCTCTCAACCTTACTACATTAATATACTTCAATGTCTTCATCTCTGCTGCCCTAGTCATGCTCTTCGCTTTTGTTGTATCCGCTCGAATTTCCACTGCATATGTGAGACATGTATTTGTTCCTCCATATGAAGTCCCTCAGATAGCCAGAGATTCTTGAGGCTTTGTTCAATTGGATTCTACTTTCCTGTTGTACGTTTTTGGAGCTCCTTATCTCAGCTCCTAAGTACGTACATTGCACACATTGGTGGATGGGTTTGTCGTTTACTGTCAGTTATATCAAGTGGGCACCTTTGCTATGACCATTGATTCTGTCTTTTCTATGGATATCTGGATATTAAGGTTCTCCGCTCTTGTTTGAACCTATACAGTAGTTGCTATAGATCGTCTACGTTATCCGCCATCAAAACTGCGTCGTCAGCATAGCATAGTATCTTTACCGATTCCTGTCCCATTCTGTATGCTTCATCAACTTCTTTTACACTATTAATTATTTTCTAAATAATGAGGTTGAACAAGACTGGACTTAAACTATCGCGCTGGCGGATTTCTGTTAGAACTGGTACTTGTTCTGTAAACCCTCTGATTGTATTGAGCTCTTTTATTACGTTAATATAAGGTACGGGTTCGTTTTCCTGAAGTATATCTATGATGTCGGCTATTTGTACTCTGTCGAACGCTTTCCAGAGATCTATTAGGCAGAGTAGCCAAATCCAAATTATATAACTGAACACGATTAAAACGCCACAGTTTTGCTCAGAAGACTCTGCGTCTGCACGTCAAATGCAGGGTACATAAGGCACGAATTGCTCAAGCAATAATCAATGAATGCGGCTGTAAGGAATTACAATATTCATCCTACAGTCCCGATGTCATCTCATCTGACTATTATCTCTTTCCAAAACTTAAATGTTTTTTGAGAGGGCGCAGATTTTTATCGAATGAAGACTTGGAATGCTCCAAAAATGTATTTTGCGGAATTACCAAAAGCAGTGTTTTTTCGAAGGCATAGAGTTATTAAAGAAACGTTGAATAAGTATGTTAGTCATAATGGTTCTTACGTTGAAAAATAAAATGTTGCTCGATTTCTTACTCTTTTCACCCATAGCTACGTAGATAACATTAGGAATTCGACTCGTATTTGGAAAAAATCTATACTTCTGGTCCAAATTCTGAAACCCTTTTAACACAGAAATTGATCCAAACCTAGTTAAAAACAAGTTTGTACGCGCAAAAAATCTTTTTTGATAAGACGAAAATACGAATATAATACTAAACGTAAGTTCCAAATCAAATGAATCAAGATGTATATTTGTAACTAAGGCTTATGGCGTTCACAGTCGTACGTATCAGAGTAAAAATCCAAGAAAAGTGAAAAATACTCTAATATCACAGTCAGAGTAAATTTTCTATTTATATCTTTTCAATTTAATCAAATATGAAAGTTAATACGAAAAGAAAATTATACTGTGCCCTATACCTAAGAGAAATCATTTATTATTTACAGTATTGCGTTAAAATTGTTACAATCCAAAGATATTTATTATTTAATTTATCATAAAAAGGAAAGCAGTTCAATCAAATCAAATTGTAATTTCATGGTACACATAGAAAACACGTACCGACTGCAATATACGGCTGACGAGGGTTAAGATCTCTCAAGTACTTCAATCGCAAAAATTACTGCATATATCTTCAAAATTGGACGTGGAATGTAATACCTAGGAAGTTAAACCCATAGCTGCAAAAACTCGAAATACATTTATACGTGCAAATTAAAAATTAAAGTATAAAGTAGATGCAAGCTGATTAACTTTAATTCATATAGGAAAAATATCCATTAGTGTAGTATCCTCTTCGAATTTGAAAATTTTAAT
Organism: Amphimallon solstitiale; assembly: GCA_963170755.1. NCBI lineage: Eukaryota > Metazoa > Arthropoda > Insecta > Coleoptera > Scarabaeidae > Amphimallon > Amphimallon solstitiale. Next base: position 79,753,454 of record OY720682.1, on the reverse strand, counting down.
CTCCCATCACTGGAAATGATTCTAATTAATTAAAACGTAATCTTACTAAATAATAAGTGAAAAAATAAAAAGAAACGTGGCGCAAAACATTCTCTTTTTAAAACATACAGGAATAAGAGAGTGCTTTAAACAGCTTGATGCTTTTCATATTTTCTAAAACCAGGCAAAGTTTATAGGAATTTTTAACATTTATTACGCATTTTATATTTAAGCTAATAATGATCAAGTTTATAACATATTGCCATGAATCCAATAATTTTAGAAAAAAGGAAATTGATAAGTTCAAAAGCAAGTAGAACGGAATGGTTATATTTGGATTCTATGTTAAAATTTAAAAAAATGAGAAGCAAGATGGAATAGGGAGTCTAAAAAGGTAATACGTATTACCTTTTTAGACTCTCTATTCCATCTTGCTTCTCCTTTAACATAGAATCCAAATATAACCATTCCGATCTCCAATTCATATTTTAAACAATACTCTCTCATAATTTTACGAATTTACACAAATATTAAATATTTTAAAGTGTTGTAATGTAACATAATTAAGTCATCATTTTTGATGAACGTAATTGTCAAATATTGTGGATATACTGACTATTCTAGCTGAAGATGCCCGTAGGGCGAAACATGTACTAGAGTAAATAAAAATTTCATATAAGGTTCTAAGAGGATTTATTATTTACACTATATTATCAAATACCTTATATAATGGATTTTCTTCATTTAAATATGAGTTTATTTTTCAAATAGATAGGTAAGAAATGTTTTAATGTTTATGCCAAATACACCTTAATATACAACATACCCAAATTCCCAAATCAATGAAAGTAAAATAATTCTACTAGTCAAAATCAATCCATTATTAAATTTATAATTGTAATGTGTTTGTAAAATAACAGCATCGTTCTGTTTTAAATATAATAAGTTAAATTTCAAATATTGTTGGAATTGTAAACTCTACTTTATAGATTGGTAATATCGGCAAACACGTTCTGGATTTCTTCTTTTCCGGGTAAAATGTTTTCTTAAATGGTTTCCAACTTATTAAAATCCAATTCTTTACTTCCAGGTAAACTCAGGTAAAATTCCAGGTCAATATTAACTCCTACTAGTTCCAAAAAATGAGTTTTCTTCTAATTGATTCGTAAATACTTATCAAAATGATGGGAAATAATATTGTAAGGTATTTCCTTTTTCTTAAATAAATCTCTTCCCCTTTCATACTAACTTGTTATTTTCAAAATCAATAAATAATTGTCTTTTTTTTCTTGGTATCTAAAAGGATCTCTCATTAAATACCAACATAGTCGATTTAATGTTTCATAAATTATTCATGCAATAAGATCAGTTGCCTATCTTTATGATATTTAATTTTTTGATAACTCTGACTTTAAGATGTGTACTATTTTGTTGAATTTTCTACTCTTTTATTAATTTTGAGAATACAATATGTATTCATTTGGTAATTAACAAACTTTTTACATATCTATACTTTTTAAATAAGTTATTTCATTTTATATGAGATAAATAATATTTCTACGGCAATACTACACAATCAAATTTGAAAACTGTTAATTTAAGATTATACTTTAAAATTTGATGCATTTTAAAATAGCACAATATATTTATATTTTATATAAATTCCTTCCTAAAATTTTAAGTAAACATAAACTCATAAAAGAATGTATACATTATTATGTATACCATAAGACCGCGTGCGTCTGCATTATCGCGATACCTGTAGAGTAAGCGAAACAGATAGAGATGTCTGTGTATTAGAACGGTAAACAAGTAGACGCAGTGTTATACTGGATTACAACAGAGCTAGTATTTCGCATATGCCTATGATGCACTCGTATTTGTCCAAAAAATCCACATTTATACGGTGTAGTCGGGCAGTCGCATTCGCCGTCGCTTCCACATATGGGCGTCAGTTCGAGTTTTATTATTGCTTAAGAATAACATTTTTTTAGCTAATTACAGGTTAATTGCAATGTTGAATTACAATTCTGTTTTAAGAAGTAAATATTTTATGTTTCAGTAATTTATTATAGTTGAGTTTTTAGATTATAATATTTGTTGAAAAATATTATTTTAGTTAAGAAGTTTTTTTTTATTTTAAAATCAAGGAGTTATTTATTATTTATTTTTGCTCTTTTATGTTGTTTATGAAGCTGTGATGAGTTACTTCACTGACATATTATCAGTGATTATCTGATGCTTCAAACAACTACAAATAATTACTTACAACGGGAACGCAATACTTATTACACTGCTCTTCACTTGATTTGCCTACGAATACATTTATACGTATAACTTATACGCCCGCTGTCGGTGTGGCAATTCAAGTTGGCACGCCCATTTATAGTCGACCAGTAGTTACTAATACATGCATCGCGCTATGAACGGCGGCCACACGGTATATTTAATAAACTCAACTTTCTCTTATTCCTAAATTTAAATTTATTTATCTACATTTATAAGATCCCTTGTCTGATGGCGCACGAAATCGAGGTTTAACAGTATCATAAATGTGTCCCTGTGACTACTAAGAACAATAATAAAATATAGTTATTAATTAGGGAGCGGAATCGAGCGAGCTAAACTACCACCGAGCCACAACCGTGAAAAGAAATAATGTAAACAACTGCGTGTTGTTTACATTATATCTGAATAGCACTAATTCATAGGGCGAACTGTAACATCTGTTTACTCCAGAGAATTAGAGAAAAAACTGCCATAAAATAAGGAATTTTATGAATAAAATCCTTTCTTCATCGGCGTAGGTACAAGGGTGACGAGTTTTTAAAATTTATTATATTTACCTTATATTTCGCAATATAATATGTATGTTTCAATAACATACGCGTACATTTTTAGTTATAATTTATTTAGATCTAGAACGTTGTTTATGTTACATTTTCTGAGATAAAAATTAATTGTCAGTGATTCCGAAATTTATTGCAAAGTCTGTAAAATATCGTCACCTAGCTTTGCTAAAACATACACAGAAATAGTTTTCATGCAGAGAATTTCGATAGTTTACAAAATTTCGTTACATGTTTAAATGACGATGTTCGAAGTATTTCTGAGTGCAAGGAACTAACACAAATCCCAAATTTAAAAAATCAGTTGTTATTCCTTCAGGAACACTTTGGAAATTTGCTTAAACTAATGACATATTTTGCAAATCGAATCTCAAAATAAAAAATGAGGTGTGGTCACCACACGACTTTCTTATACGTATGAACGTTTCAAACTATACTATATTTTTTATACACAAAAATTATTCAAAATCCTATTCTAAGTACTTCTGTTCTCTTAATAAATCGCTATAGAATGCATACTTAGCAAGATATTCGAAAAAAGGACTACACCCTAAGAGTAAAAGTGTTACTTCCGGTCCGAATTTTGAAATTTCATATATTCAAAAAATATTGCAAATCTAGCACTAAATACTTTTGTATTCTTGATCAATACATATAGAATGCATAATTTACGACATATTCGCAAAAAATCGCTATTCGATAAGAGTAAAAGTGGTAATTCCGGTTTGAATTTTGAAATTGTTTTTATTCAAAAGATATTGAAAATTACGTTTTAAATACTTTTATACCCGTAACGTACCTGTCTAAAAAGCATGACATGCGAAATATTCGCAAAAAACTGATTTTCGATAGGAGTAAAAGACCTACTTCCGGTAGCAGCTTCGAAAAATTTTTTAAATAAAATTATTCTCAGTTTTAATTTCAAGTACATATGAATTCTTTATAAATTTGTTTAAATTTAGTAGTTGACGAAATATTGGCAAAATTTAATTTTTTCACTGAAGTAAACTGCTACTTCCGGTCTACCGATTTTACTGAAAAACTACTCAGATCTCAAGAGGGAGATTAGACACGTAAATACAAAATTTGGAATTGATATCTACAGCGGTTATCGTGGTCGCATTGAGACACAGAAATTATTTAAAAACATCTTTTTCGGTAACAGGGGACTTCAAAACGTGGACATCTGCAAAAATCTCGAGATCGAAAATTTCACAATACTACCTTATACTACGTATAGGAAAGTAAAAATGGATTAACCACATTAGATGTGGCTATTAATAATTCCAAGTGACTTAGACGCAGTTTTTAATAGAAATCCAGGTTTAATAACATTGCGGCAATTGTGTATGCTAATGTAGAAGGGACGTTTTCTATCTACAAGTTTGTACTTAATTCAAAGAGAACAAGTCTTACAGAAGAGAAAATGAACAAATAGTAGGGTATTTTGTATTTTATAATCACCAGCCACTTGTTATTCAATTATATAAATAAAATTAAAACCTCTTTAAAAATACAACATTTCAATAGCGCGCCCATGGGCGATGAGTCATGACTCGCTCGATTCCGCTCCCTAGTTATTAATATACAATACTGTCGACCCAGTAAAATGTATATAATTTTTATTTTTGTTTCCACTATACCGACAATCATTAAAATACAATAATTACAATTTTAGATTTAATTAATTCATATTTCATAATTTAGTTAAATTTAGGGTGCAGCATAAATATTAGCATTATGTATACATATTATGCTTGTATTTTTGTACGAGCTTTCCGCTTCCACCACCTGCAGTGTTTGACAACTGCTGTAATACGATTTCCCGGGATCTCTGACACCCTTGTTGTGTCTTTTTCGACAGATTCTCGTTCGAAATGTGGCTTGGACATACGAGTTTAACTCCAAATAAACGCAGAGAAAAATTTCTCGGAAGAAAATTCAATTATAAAATATTCACGTAATTATTCTGTATTTCTATGTAAAGTAAAAGCTATTAGTCCATATTCTAGGAAAATATATACACACAATATTGTCCGAACTAATGCTTGTAACTTTGTAAACAGTAAAAGTTGAAAAAAAAATAATGTTACTTTTAACTAAACGCCATATATGCTGAATAATGAAAATTGTAAACAATGACATTACAAAAGCAGCTCTACAACTAAAATTTTCTGTTTTATAATTTGAAACATTCCAGGAATTTCTGACACCCCACTTGTTTATGTAACTGAGTTTGCTATATTTAACTGAGGATTGGTGCAATTAACGTTGCAAGAGCTTGTTTATACTAGAAATTCCGAGAGTAAATACAATATTGTTTTTTTTTTATCAAGAACTGCATAATATGGAAATATCCATACTGAAAGTTTAAAGGATTTTGAAATTTTTTATGCACTATTCGAAACAATTTGATGAGCTATCGGACATTGACGTAGTACTTACTCAATTTAATTGCTATTATATAAAGTGTTTGCCAATAAGGACGATATCTTTTTAAAATTGTATAAAATACAAAATATTTGAGATAAGATCAAAACTTTGTTTTTTATTTTATAGTACAACTTCTGACAATTTTGTTTTGAATAACATATCACTCAAATGTCCACCTCGGCTTTGGTTGCAGTATGGAATTCGATGAACCCAATTTTCTGTGACATTCTGCAATAGGTAAGTTAGGTGTAATATAATTAATGCAGCATTCGATGTTCAATTTCAAAGTGTTTCTAGTTTGAGGTTTGTTGGTATAGACCAGGGGTCTCCAAACTACGGCCCGAGGGCCACATCCGGCCCGCGGACAGATTTTGTCCGGCCCGCGGAGAGCTAGCATACTTGAAAACTCCTTTTAGAGAACATATTTTTTATAGCAAATTAAATTTAGTTTACTGAAGTATTCTAATTTTATGTTGAATAATTATTAATATGACATCTACATTGATATGGTCATGGGCTAACTACTCATAACATTGTTGTAGGCTTATTGTTATTGTTTTTGTGATAAGTTGGATAAAGAAACACAGAATTGTAATGAGTAAAGACATGTATAATATGCAGAAAATTTTACTTCAGTATATAATAACTAACAAATTATTGAAATGAATCCAACTAACATTTTATACATTTTAAATAAAAACATAACTTATAACAAGCATAATGACATATGAAATACTAATGAGATTTGTGTAATTGAGATTTTCCACTGACAATAGTTTGTAGTTGTGGACTAATTTTACTTGTACCAATTATTAAAAGAGATTTAAGATGCTCATCAGTTAATTTAGATCTGTAAACATTTTTTGTGTACTTCATTTTGGAGAAGGTCTTCTCACACAAATAAGTAGCACCAAAAACAGAAAACAGCCCACGAGCAAATTTATGCAAATTATCAAATTGTGTCAGTGGAAGACTCTTATAAAATTCCAACAAAGATGAGTTTTGATATTTGTTCTTAATTATATCACTGCACTGTAGATCAATTATTTCCATTTGAAGTTCCGGGGCTAGGGTTTCAATGTCAGTATCAAAAGGATTCTGAAAAATCTTAATTTGATTCGCAATGGCATCAAAGTCCGAGAAACGAGTATCAAAATTTATTTTCAAAGCGCTCAAAGTTTCGATTGCAAAATCGATAGGAAACTCAGTCTCAGTAGTGTGGCTGAATATTTCACATGTTTTAAAATGTGAAAAACATTTACTTCGTAGTTGTGATTGAAACAGTATCAATTTCTTCCGGAATGATTTGATATTAGTGTATAAATCAGGAAGATGCTGGTTTTCTCCTTGCAATCTCAAATTCAGTTCGTTCACATGTTTTGTCAAATCAACATAGAATGCTAACTTCCACAGCCATGCGTTGTTTTGTAATTCAGTAAGAGGGCGACGCTTTTCATTCAAAAAAATTTCGATCACTGCTCGAAGTTCATTTTCTCCAATCTCTTCAATAAATTGTCGGTGATTCAGCCCAAAAGATCTGATAAAATTAACAGTTGATATGACTGGTTTCAGAACTTCAGACATATCCAACCATTTTCCGCACAAAGACTGTTGATGAATGATACAATGTAAGACTAATGGTTTTAAACCGCCGTCATTTTCTACAGCCTTTGACACAAGAGCGACCACTCCTTTATCTTTCCCACTCATGTTTTTGCCTCCATCAGTTGTAATACATTTCAAGTTTTTCCATCGAAGGTTCTTTTGATTAATGGCCATTTCAACTCCTTTAAAAATATCTGTACCAGTAGTTGTGCCATGAATACTATTCATATCAAGAAGTTCTTCATGCACTTCATAGCTTTTATCTACTCCTCGAATATAAATCAACACCTGAGCAGTATCTGACACATCCGTTGACTCATCCAAGGCCAAAGAAAACCACTCAACATGTCCATTTTTGTCGAACAGTTGAGAGGATATATTTTCAGCGATGTTTTCTACCCTTCGAGCCACAGTGTTTGCTGACATACTGACACTTTTTAATAAATTTACCTTTTCAGGGCACATTTCTTCGGCTACTGCAATTATGCATTCTTTGATCATTTCTCCATCGGTGAATGGTTTTCCACGTTTTGCAATTTCAAGAGCCACACGAAAGCTGGCACGCGTTGCAGCCTCTTGTTCAGTTTTGAGTTTTGTAAATGAAGATTGCTGCGATTTCAATCCGCGCTTCATAGCTTCGAATTTTTCTGTCCGCAAACTTCCTGTATATTTTGAGTAATTTTGAAAATGTTTTGTTTCATAATGACGTTTAATGTTATATTCTTTGAGAACGGCTATGCTTTCATTGCAAATCAAACATAGCGCCTTCTTACTGGACTCAATTACGAAATACTGAATGTTCCACTGATCTTTGAATTTTCTGCATTCACTATCAATTTTTCGCTTCTTTTCCATACTACTAAATCACACACAAAAGCAACAATTCAAATCAAAATACTGCTACAAAGATGTCTTAAACTTAAACACGCACAAACACGTTTTAAGGAGGTACGCACTATTTTATTTCACAACAGTGTCATAGGAACTGACTTGTGGTTGCGCCACTAGCCTTCTTATATATTCCAATTACTGCCATCTAGAAGTGAGTGGAAGACACCAGAACTTTCTCGAACCACCGAGATTATTCTGTACGTGCTATTAGCGCCATCTGTTAGCGATAGAAGGTACTACCTATTTCCGCTTGTGTCCACCAGATGTCGTGTCACGTTACTCCTCATGGCTCGTACTCTACGACTAATCTAGAAATTACAGATAATGACAGGAAAATTAATAATATGCAGTGTTGCCGTTTTGCAGCCTGTTTTAAACGTTGCGTACTTTTTCGGACTTTTTTTCATCAGTGGACTATTTCACTTTTTACCACCGGCAACAATAATAATATGGTTTTGGCCCTCGGAACTTACTGGAGTAATCAGTATGGCCCTAAGGCTGGAAAGTTTGGAGACCCCTGGAGTAGACCAACGACTTCAAATACCTCTACAAGAAGAATCCATAGGTGTTATATCACAACTTCTTGGAGGCGAATTAACAGTTTCATTTCTAGAGAATACAGATCCACCAAACTTTTTTTTCAAAAACAACCATAGTGGTATTGGCAAAATGTAGTGTTGCACCATCTTGTTTGAAACAAATTTCTGGTAAATCAAGTTCATCTAATTTTGGCGCCAAAAAATCTGTTAACATTGACCGATAACGCTCACCATTCACTGTTACTGCGTCCCCATTTGCATCTTTAAAAAGATAAGCTCCGATGTAACCACTAGCCATAAACCACACCAAACAGTAACTTTTTCTGGATGTAAAGACTTCTCATAAATCTGGCGTGGATTATTTGCACACCAAAAAACGACAATGTTGTTGTTAATAAACTCGTTTAACCAGAAATGAGCTTTCTCTGAAGAGATAGTTTTATTGAAAAAATCAAAATCAATTTCGAGCAGCTCTTGAGTCCAATCAGCAAACAGACGATGCCACGCTTATGAAGATCAAGTGGCTTCAGTTCTCGAGTCAACACGATTTTGTACGGATGTAAACCCAAATTGATTTTCAAAATACGTCAAATTGTCATTCGTGAAAGGCCAAGTGTCTGAGAACGTGGATTAATCAACAGATTTTCATCTACTGTAACATTGGCACATACAGGGTCAATATTCTCTTGGTTTCTTGCGTTTCATTGTATTATTGGTGTTCTGGTATCGTATAAAGTGATATGTTTTTCGAATTTTTCAACGATTTGCGGAAAAGTAAGAAGGACGATTATTTGGACCAAAATCTTCACGAGGATCACGTTGAGTTTGAACAAAAGAACAATTCTTATGTACTGAGAAAAATGCTTCATATTCATGAAATAGTGTACTATAGTGCGCATGTCTTTGGTCTTAAACTGTATTTCTTAATACAATTGAATGAGTCTACTAAAGTACAAAGCAAGAGCAATATCTCTAATTCCGTCAAAGTTCCAGCTTTTGAAGTAAGCATTGATGTTCAATACTAACAAATACCTTTGATACATCGAGAAACACACCAAAAGGTATTCTTTTATTTTCAAGAGCAACAAGTTTCGACCTGTGAAATCAAACACTGCGGTTTCAATACTTTTGCCTCTGAGAAAACTATGTTGAGACTTACTTATTACCTTGTGTTTCACAAAGAAGTTAAATAAGCGCTCTGCTTTTTCAAACAATTTAGCAAAACCCGTCAATAGGCTTATCGGTCTGCACATATTTATGTCGTCAAGTCTTTTTTCTTCTACCTAGTATAAGGAAGTACAGTGTTTTTTTTAAACATTCCCCTTTTTTTTAATGGTTGGTGACACTGCACGTACTCAGACACAAACTCATAATTTTGATAGTTTGGTTATGTCATGTATGCGTCTATAATTTGATCTGTTGATGTTTTATAATAAGCCATCTATAAACTCGAATATTATAGGTATATATGACATTTAAATGCACGTGACAGTTTGTAATTAAACTGTCACTCGCATTTAAGTCTGCAATAGCCGACCGATTCCGATAGATTTTCATCTTCGCTAGGACCGGTAGAGATACCGTAAAGTGGGGATAGACGACGCAATTAGCTTGGGAAAACCTCGTGTAAAATGTGTGTGACAATGTTTACTGTTTAATGTTTTTTATCTTTAAAAATAATTACATAAATTTGATTTTCTCTTTATATCGTACATCAAATGTGCAGCTGGCGCGTAGAGGTCGTTTTTTTCTTTTGTGTACCAGCCTTTCTTAACCCTCATCTGCATAACGGTGGGTGCGTTGGACCCATTGCAGTTTTAATATAGTTCTATAAAAGTTACTGAGTATACAAGAAATCTGAAAAAAAAAATAATTTTCCTTTATATGTAGGCATTCAATCTATGATATATTTTTTCTCAAAAGCTGCTTGAAGTTTAGAAATAATTGACAATTAATTTCAAAATAGGTCCAATGGACTCCATTTATGTAGAATCGTTCCGCCACTGTGGATAAAGTAGTAACTTTTGCGACTGCGCGTATCATAAAGCGCAGCATTTGACAGATATTCTAACCTAGGTCGATGCAAGTCACACATTGCCTGTCAGTACTCGAGATACTTTTGATTAATAGACACCTCTCGTTTGGTGATATCCGACTTACCTCGGCACTAACAAAAGAGGAAGTTTTGCGGATTCTTGAAGATAATAGCTTTGATTGTAAGGCTAATGTTTCGGACAATGAAAGCGTGCTTAGCGAGCAACAAGGTTAGTATTTTTTTATTCGTAAAAACCATGTAGTTGTAATTAAAATTACCCTTCAGACAACCCTTTGGTCTGCTTAGAAGAAACTCCTACGCATTTAGCTGGTAATATAGAGAACCCTAACATTTATTCAGATAGCGATCCACAAGATGACATTCCCCTTGCCCTTCTTAGAGATATCATGGTTTCCAAAGATGGAAAAATACATTGGAAAACAAAACCACTCAGGCAAAAGAGAAAAACTGCGGCTCACAACTTATCTCGAGTGCTAAATCCAGGTTCTCCTACACGACATGTGAATGTGAACACAATAAAAGATTCATTTGACTTGTTTGTGACTACTCATCAAAAAGACCTGATTGTGTTGCATTCAAATAATAAAGGCAGAACACTGTACCCAGATTCCTGGAAAGATATTACTGTACCTCAACTAGATGCAGTGATTGGATTGTGTTTACTAGCAGGAGTTTTTCATTCACGAGCTCAAGACGTCAGGGAATTATGGGATGAGCAAATCGGTATGCTCCGATTTAGAGCTACAATGAGCATCAACAGATTCGAACTTATTATTCTAAGATGTCTGAGATTTGATGACATAACAACAAGGGAAGAGAGAAACAAAACTGATAAATTGGCACTTATTTTGGAGTATCTTGATATGTTTGCAAATAACTGCAAAACAAATTATGAGCCAAATTTATTTATCACCGTGGACGAACAGCTTTATCCTTGGAGAGGTAGAGCGAGGAACGTAAAAACCTACATACCATCTAAACCAGATTAATACGGCTTGAAGTTTTGGATTGCTACAGATGCTATAAACAGTTACTGCATACACATTCAGTTGTATTGTGGCAAACAAACAGAAGAATCTGAAAAGGGACAAGGTTCGCGAGTTGTACACGATTTGTGCTCACATCTTTACGATACAGAGAGGAATATTACTTTTGACAATTTGTTTACAGACTATGACTTAGCAGAAACTTTGCTAAAGAGGAATAGGGGAAGAGGGGGCAAAGTGGAAAGGTTTAGCCATTTTCCCTCTAGGACCTTTATGTCGGCCTTTCAAAAATTAAAAAAATCCCGATTGTGTTTTCTATAGACTTAGCTACTTACTGAGTTCATTTTTTTAATGATATTTTACGAGGTGTTTGTAAAAAAAATAAAAATCTACAAGCTTGAATTTTTCCACTTTACCCTCTATACAAGGGCAAAGTGGAACTATATTAAAGGCAAAGCGGAAAGATAGTAAAATCTTTTATTAACTGCAAATACAATAATGATCATTTACAATTATCGCAAAAGTAATGTTCGTCCATACCAGTAAGGTCCGCACACATTTCATGTGCCCAATCTCCACATTTATCACACTGAATCCAAGTTTCAGTTGGAGGCAATATATATTCTTCACCACAAACCAGGCAAAACGTGTCTTGTTCTTTTCCTGTGCCCTTAGTAGCGGTCCCCTTATTAGTCCTACATGGCTTAGAATGATTTTCCCCTTCTATCTTCGATAAAAGACTGCATGATTTTGGCCTTTTCCTTTTTTCTTTCTCTTCAACCATTAACTTGTAAGGCGAGCTCGTAAGAATTTCTGATTTCTGGCATTTTGCTTTCCTAGTTGCATTGGCAGCATGCGCTGCTTTAGGTAGAGGCAAGATGTATTTTGGAGATATTCGCACCACCTTCTTATTTTTCAATGGTGGTGGAGTTGAATCAGCTCTAAACGTAGGCTGTAAATTGCTGTAAGATGTTTCTGGACTTTTGTCTACATTTAATGAACCTAACTTGGTTGGTGTCACCTTTGGATCCGAAGCTAATGTTTTTGAAGAAACACCGGAAGGACCAGCTTCAGGCTCAAAGTGCACCAGTGCTTGCGTGGTTGAAGTTGCATTTGGTGATTGATGATAAGACTTAACATTGCAGGTTACGGTAGAAGTATAAATTTTGTGCCTTTCTTTAACAGATGACAGTGGGATATCCTCATCCGAAGAGTCTGTGTTCCTCTGCTGGTGTGCTTCATCCTCTGAAGGAATATGATGAACCTCTGCAGGAGCAAAATCAAGACTTGTAAAATTATCTCTGTTGTAAGGGAAAATACCAGCTTTTCTAAACCCATTTGATGCTGTTTCAATAGTAGCACTTTTTTCAAATGCAACTTTAACAAGTTGTGCAACTTCAAACTGAGTTATCCGTCTACCAGGATGATTTTTTGGTAGTTATCCACAGCTCTTTCAAACGCAGTCTTAAAGGGTTTGTACACACCTACTTCAAGTGGCTGTAGCTTGTGTGTTGTCTGAGGTAGAACAGAAAGGAGTATCACTCCAGATGATCTTGCTAAATTAAGAGCATCTAAATTTTGATGTGAAATGTGGTTATCCAAAATTAGTAATGCAGGTGATTCTTTACTTGGACGTACACAATCAATGAAAAATTGCAACCATTTCACAAAAAGATCGCTGTTAATCCATCCAGAATCAGAACACCATGCTTTAGAACCTATTGGCCCACCATCAAGCAGCCTTTCATTAATTTTCTTTCTATTTCCAAATATCAAGCATGGCGGAATGAATCTCCCAGCAGCGCTACAGCAGCATATAACAGTTGTGAGCTGACCCTTTTCGGCTGAACTTATAACTCCCACTTGACGTTTTCCTTTTCCGGAAAGAACTTTTGGAGGTTTCTGTGCGGATGTTTTGACACCGGTTTCGTCCATGTTAAATATGTCATCTGGACGTTCTTGTAGGTGGTATTTTTTTATAACTGTCCATAAGTTATCGTAAAAATGGTCAACCTGTCTTTTGTTGAATGCAGAACATCGTGAAATGCTGGTTGGTTCTGGTGTGCGAAACGACAAGTCAGGATTTCGTGCCATAAATCCTTTCAACCATGCTTCACCCGCATTATTATTTTTAAATGGATGTTTTATGCCATTTTGGTTAGCAACCTTAAATGCAAGCTCTTTCAGGGCCTCTTTTGTTAGGCCATAGAATCTGTCATCAAGATCTCTAGCATGATCACTCAATTATTTCTCCTCATCTTGGCTAAACACACTTCTAAATCTTCCAAGTTTCTGCTCATGTGTACCACTTTTTACATGACGATGCAGAGTTCCTAATGGAATTCCATAGATTCTAGAAGCACGCGCTAAAGAGGTTTTTCTTGCTTCTTCTATCGCTAAACGCATATTTTCTTCTGTCCATGAACCCTGATTAGTTTTTCTTCGATATTTGTTCACCATCTGTAAAAATATATGGTTTAACAAACAAATCCTTACCGACACAATTATCTGTTCAATGTATTAACATCAATTTATAAGTTTTATATTAATATTATCATCACTATTATTACTTACAACTTATTTTTAATGAGAAATTTACTACTCAGGGCAAAGCGGAAACCTTTCCACTTTACCCTCTCTTTCAGGTTTCCATTTTGCCCGTTCTAGCAACGTTTCATATTTTGTGGTTAAGCTAATAAAAACTTTAACAAAACCTGATTGTGAACATGTTATACTGTTGAGTACATCTCAAGGCAAATTTTGCTAAAGCAATACTCAGAAAAATATTCTTATAAAAGGTAAAATATTAGTTTTTAACTCACCTTAAATATCGTTGACACTACTACCAAAAACACAAACCGCGTTGTACTGTGGGAAGAGTGGCTATCTAGACACTGATTTCATACGACATCTAGCGGTAAGAAAAGGCACTTTTGAATTATGCATTCAATTTATTTGCAGTTCCCTAGAAAGAGTTGGAACTTGGACTTTCCAGTTTGCCCGCTCTTTCCACTTTGCCCTCTCTTCCCCTACTACGATAATCGGCACAGTAAGAAAAAGTAAACGATTTGTTCCAAAGGAGATGTTGCCCGGCAGGAAACGAGAAGAATTATCCTCTATATTCGGATATCACAATGGCATCACACTTTGTTCTTACGTTCCAAAAAAAAAAACCGGGCACTGATTCTCATGTCAACTATGCATAACACTGGAATAGTGTCAGAAACCAAAAAAAGAAACCCGAAATAATTTTGGTTACAATGCCATTAAGTGGGGAGTTGACAATCTCGATAATCTGGTTAGGACATATTCCTCAAAACGAAAGACGAGGAGGTGGCCCATGGTGGTATTTTATAATACTTTGGATATTGGCGCCTACAATGCTCTGATTATATGGATGAGTTTGAACCCTAATTGGAAAAACGGTGTGAACTACCTCCGTAGAAGACAGTTGGCTTTCGAGCTTACGGAATAACATATTCAACGAAGGAAACAACAGCTCGGTCTTCACCAAGGAGTTCTGAGAGCGATCGAGTCTTGTGGTTATGCAGTAAAAAGAAGTGTCATACCAGGAGACCAAAATAAGGAAGATGTGACAAAAAGAAGATGCTACATGTGCCCTTCTGTAATCCATAGAAAGACTAAAACAGTTTGTTTTAAATGCTCGCAGCATATTTGTGGCGAACACAGCGAAAAAACTGTAACATGCGTCAAATGTAAGGAACCTGCATGCAGTATAAGTTACTCATAGATGTTTTTGCAAAGTTTTCTTAAATAAAAAGTTTTTCACATACATTAGAGTTATTTGTTATATAGAATCAAGTCCTCATATGTGATTAGATTGAAAAAAATCACTAGAATCCTCACTTAGCAAGTGCGGATCCATCGGACCCACTTTATGTTATATCGTTCATTTCAGTAGGTCATGCAGATGAGGGTTAAGAAAATAAATTAGTACAAAAACTGACCTTGACATTATAAATTTATGCCTTTTGCATCACTAATCCAAATTTGACATTCTAAAATTAGAAAATGAGTTTAAAAACGCGAAACGGCGATGCCTTAATTTTCGATAGGTAAACGCCCCTCTTAATTACTTAAAAAACGTACTTTAATAAGGTAAGATTTTGAAGGCACTGCAATGTGATGACGTTTTGAAATTCCCTGATACCGAAAAAGTTGTTTTTAAAAAATGTCTGTGTTTGTGGGTCTACTAGTCTGCCCGTGACCACGATAGCGGCCGAACGGCTAAAACTATCTAAAGTAGTACTTTACTTCAGTGAAAGAATCGAATTTTACCAGTATTTCGTCAACGACTAAGTTTACACAAATTTACAAGGAATTTATATATATTCAGAAGTGAATTTGAGAAAGATTATATTAAAAATTTTTCGAAATACCTACACGAGGTAGGTCGTTTACACTTATCAAAAATCAGTTTTTTGAGAATATATCGTAAGTTAGGCTTTCTAAGCAGATATATTAAGAGTATAAATCTGTGGCTTGGTTCTATAAGGGCCAAAGTCAGAAAACACTAATCTGAGAAAATACGGTTCAAACTTTTCATCAAAATTACAGGTGCTAAAAATGATTGAGACTGATTCGCTTTTACTATCACACCCTCACATACTTGTTTGGCGTATATGAGTGAAGTTAACTGTATACTTTTTGAAAATCAGTAATTAAAATTAGCCAAAAAAATGTGACATTGGCCGTTGTTAATTTAAGGAAAAAATTTAAAATTAGCCACATTGGCCCTTTTGTAACTTAAAGAAGTAGGAATAAATAGTGTTGGACAGGTCAGTTGAAACTTGATTTATTTTTAGATAATAAAGAAAAAAATTCAAGTAATCAAAATTAACTTAATTTTCATCAGAAAAATCCTCTTCATCTTCAGTTAATGCATCGACAGCTGTAGAGGAGACAGTCAGTGTGTTAAGAAACTGGCTATAATACATTCTGCTATTTGCGTCAATGTAAGGCTGCAGGTCTCTTAGGTGCTGTAATTTGTTTACAGGTATTCCTAATAGTTCTTTCGAAATTGGTGTTAGTTGCAAGATCTGTGAACGTCGAGTTTTTTTCCTTAATAAATCTAATCCGCTAAATTCTTCTTCATTATTAAACGAAAATTTGTAAAGCATTGTACCTATTTTATCGTGGCAGTATTGTATATGCCTAATTTTGTTCCATATCACTGGTTGGCCAATAGTATTTAATTTCCTGTGCTGAAAACGACTACGCAAAAGTGACTTAAAATCAAAAAAATCCTGTATCAATCATCAAGTCTCTGGGAATATCAACTCTAACAGTAGTTGTTTTTTTGGCTTTTTCTATAGAAGCGTGTATAGTGTCAGCTTCCATATGTGTATGTCCTGGTACTAAAAATTTGTGACGAATGATAACTTCTCTGCCTAAATTACTAAACTGTTCTAAAACTGTCATAAACATCAGAGGCAAGTAAATGTTCCTTGTTTGTCCAGAACAGCAGTCACTATAAAAAATAACTTCATTCACATCGTGAGGAAGAGATTTTAGATAAGCAAACAAACAGGATGCTATTTCTTGTCCTCCCCTTTTCGCAATAGTCTCATTCCACAAATAGCAGATAGCGGAATTTTTATTGCCTCTTGTTTCGTACAAGGTGAGGTTTAGTGTCCACAATTTTCGTTTATAAAAAGAGATTTCACTAGTGAGGTATGGAGTGGGAAGGCACTTTTGAAGATCAAAACTTACCACAACCATTTTTGGGTTTGATTTACAGCGAATTTTGTCACTGCGTTTTTCTTCATACGCCGAGTTAGCCAACTGCAGATGTTCATTTCTTTTTAGTGTAAGCTGCTCTTTTTCTTCATCACTCGAAGCAGACTTAAGTAGAAGATTATACTTGTCACAAGTTCCACAAGTATCATTCGCCGGTTTGTGAAAAGCTAAGTTAAATTCTTCTACGAAAATCTGTCGGTAGAGAGCTTCGTTCCTGGGGACCATGTTTTTCTCTAAACAGTGAGTTACATACAATCTGTACATTTTTGAAATTGAGAGATCAGGCGACAGGTACTGCTTTTTTGTGTGAGACCTGGAATAATGACTTGCGTAACTTGGAACATTTTAATATGTTTTCGAATCTCCTCTTTATCTTCGTGTGGCACCTTAGGGTGATTACTATGTTTTCCCCTTCTATCTTCTGGACAAATACCTGATTCTGAAGACCTCTACTTCTCGATTATTACCCTGACCTTTTTAAGTGTTAGATCCAGAGTATTTAAGAACATTTTTTGGCAAACTTCAGTCATCGCAGCATTTTTAAACAGGTGGTATTTTCTAGAATATTTTCTTCTGCTTTCTGTTCCGTATTTTCTCATCTTTCCAACTTTTTTGTTTTGCTCTTCTACCAAATTAGCTATACACTGACTTTGTGCTTCCAATGATAGGTTGTAAAAGTCTTTGAATATTTCCTGTCTTTCAGGTGGCAAAAACTCTTCAAAGCATTTTCGTCGGCAGTTACATGGTTCTTTAACACTTTTTGCAGGCTTCTTTTTTCCCTTCACTGTGTAGTATTCTTTGCCTTGGGTCTTCAACTTTTTTTTAATATTTTTTTCCCAATGGTTTGAATCCCTTTTCCTTTTCCTTGTTTCTTCCCCTGCTTTATTTTTTTCCTGCCTCTTGTTTTCTTTACTGTTTCATTCACATCCAAATTAGTTTCACCATGTGCTATTATATCTTGATCTTCAACGCTTTCTTCCGCTGTTACGTGACTGGTGATTTTCTTTGTCACTTTTTTCTTTCTTTGCTGGACGTCACTATCCGAACTTGAATCAGAAGAGGAATCAGTATTGGGTAGAAAGTCATCTGAACTATCTTCATAAATACTATCTTCTAGAATGGATGATTGATCTGGTTCTTGAAAGTTAGTATTTGCTTCAAAGTCAGATTCGGTATCCAGGCGTACATTTTTTTCAAAATCGGGATTCAAGTCTTTGTAACTACATCCCTCAGTTGGGTTCAACTGTACAGAATTATTTGCCATTTGTAATTCCGCATTTTATTCTGAAAGAAAGAGTTTAAATTACTTATGAAATATTAATCAATTGCTTGTCAGAAATTAATGAATAGTATTTAAAAAAAAAACCGTAACAAAATCTATAAATTAATCAGCAGAGGCTTAGAAGTAAATGTGGAAGAGCCTATGTGCAACATAACCTAACATTTTCTATTTTGTTATATAAATTTGTGTCGAACTTACCTGCATTGATGATGGCGGATTGTAAACACATGTCGAGGATTCTTTGTGCACGTGACATTCTTTAAATTTATTTCTAAACACACACAATCATGGAAAACGTTCCGTATAGAACGGCCATAGTCACCAGCAATCACAACAATGATCCTACCAGAGACCAAGATAAAATGGCCAAAGTGTACATTGGCCCTTTTAGGAAGTAAATATATAATGAGACAGCGTCATAAGGGAACATTGGCCTTTTTAGCAGATTGAAATAAATGTCTAGTGAAGACATACATTGGCCCTTGTCACACGCATTCTGCAGCTACCTAGCATGCGTTGACATTAGCCTTATTATATAATGGAGATCTGAAGAAATGTAGTTCAGCAGTATGTCTAACTCATTTTAAGGAAATAGTGACTTTGGCCCTTATAGAACCAAGCCACAGAAATGTATTTAAAGAATAATTTTCAATCGTTATAAATATTTTTCTTAAATTCCAACCGAAAGTAACACTTTTACTCTTACCTAAAATCCCCTAACGATTTTTTACAAATGGGCGATAGAAAATTCGGCCGCTAAACAGTACATGTACTAATCCCAGGTAAACAGGGCCTGCCAGAAATTTTCTTCCTTAATCTTCATAGGTAAATTCGGTCGGTAGATATTTACCTGCTATTTTGACCCTAAGTAGAGATTAAAATTATTTCATAGTTTTATATTTTTCAATAAAAGGGATCTAGAATCTCAAGATGTATTAGAAATTGTTAAAAAATGCGGTGTTGCAGTTTAAGAAAATATTTTTTTGTGAAATAGCGCCCAATCTGGCAACAACCTGTTTATTTTTTCCATACATTTTTCTTATTTTGACTAATTCCTAAAATTATGCTTCAGGAATCATAGGTCTATCGTTTCGAATAAAAAGGTTAGCCTATAGGTATACTATTAATATTATTGGAGTTTAACGAATGATGTTCAAAATACGCTGAGATTCATTTACAGAAGCATTATAACATATAGCTTCTTATAATAGTTGAGCGTTGTTTTATACTCAGCATCTATTCTGAAATAATTTATAATGTGGGAACAATTTCTCTGAGATTAAGTAAGTTGTCATTAATTGGAGCAGGTTGTCTTTTCATTACAGTAAAATGTGCATTGAAATGTCTTAAAAAATATGTTAAATTATTCATTAGTATCATAAAGGTTACATTACCAATAATAAACAGACTGTAGAAAAACTCCTTCAATAATTTCGAAATTGGGAGTTGGAATTTTATCAAATTTTCCTATGGAATATCTTGTCACGTCATATGGTCTCCATATATTTACATAAATAAAATAAGAAAAAATGATCAGAAGAAAGCCACTCATGCCCAGTGATGAAAAAACTTTCACGGAAAAATTAAAAAAAAGTGTTCCTTCCGCTGAAATAAAACTTCCTTTTATAATTCTCGTGCGATATACACACCGAAGTTATTAAAATGTAAATTTGTTTTACTTTAAATTTAATCCCTTGCAAGCGTGTTCCTTTCTCGATCCTGTTTATACGAGATATACGCCTTACTTTAGTATTGCCAGTAGTTAAACTTGATTATGAACACGAAAGCTCTTCAAATTGAACTTATTACGAAATATTCATGTATATATGGATACTGTAGAGGGGGAGGGGGGGGGGGCTTTTACGGTAGTAATTAAATATTTGAAATATTTTAGGAATGTCTTCGTTATAAAAAGTCTAAAATTCTAGATGACTCTTTTACGTGTAATTGGTTTAATTTATGACAACATCCTGTTGCTACTGGTACTACCATCAGAAAGGATTTTTTGGAATCAAATCAATCAAATCCCATGGTATGGATCACATCCTGTCTCGGGTTAATTAAAAATGCTTCAATTTCAGAATGCAAATAAGGACGGGAAACAACTTATTAATGTAACGTAATCAATTTCGTTATATTAAATGTTACTGCTGGCGCAGGGTAAGTTCTTCTTCTTTATTAATGACCTTTTCTTGTGTTTATTATTGCCAAATTATAGTGTCAAACATGCATGTATTATACCTTTCAAATGTTAGGTTACATTTTTCTAATTTTATAAGATTCCACTAAAGCTTGCTTCAAATATGTATTTAAATATTATTTTGACTTGCAGGACTTACGGGCGCTTAAAATTTTACTTTAAAAGAAACAATTTCAGCGATACATCATTGTCAATCGCTACCCTTAATCTGCTCGATTTTGTTATTATTAACTTATTATCAATGCAATGTCCTATTTTTCGATTAATAGTAATGCTATTATGGTCTAAAAGTTCATCCTTTTCAACGATTTACAGTTCATTTTCATAAAAGACTAAGTTTTATTATAAATTTAGTTCGTTCCTTTTGAACCTAATCTGTATATGACATGTATAATTGGTTGCTGTATTTGTATCTTTTAAGACTTTTCCATTTATTAAATATACAATGTTTTGGGTCTCTTGTTTATTAGTAGAATATTAACTGCTTTTAGTTAGTATTTTTACTAAGTTTTATTTGTATTTATTGTTTAATTTTCCAGTTTAGGTTGAATAAACCTTTGAATTATGCTCATGACTATATAAGTGGGGTCATCTATAGGGTTTGATAGATTTAAAAACTCTGTTGCTAATTTGTTGCTAATGAATTGTTTAAAATAATAAATTGTTCCCTTAAAATGGACTGAAGATCCTTCCGATAATTTAAACTACTAGGCACTTTAAATTGTTACGTAACGAGCTTGGTACAGCTATATTTAAGTACTCCAGAGTAATACAATCTCGACGGTTATTACTGCACCGTATTACTTATCAAGCATCTAGAAACACCCTAACGCTCATCCGACCGGGCCAACGGTCCACACTTGAAATACTTTTTGGTTGTGTTGACTGTCACTATGCGGTTAATAATAATAATAATTTTAAGCGTTCTTGACTTTTTATTGGTACCTTCGGAGTGGGGTGAAAACACGCGTCAACGGTTGTTACCGGATTCGAGAACCTTCTCGAAAAATTCAATTTTGTTCCATGGTCTCGATGCAATACGGCGCCCATCAGACGCATAAAAAAAATTATGCGAACACCCTAAACGTTCCTTTCCCATCGTGTCTTACAAAGATATGTTTGAGAAAATCAGTGTACTTGACTCTAATATTTATTTTATAAAAAGAATTTCTATTTAGATTATGAATGCTGTTATTTTTAAGAAATAACTACGTATTTGAAAATAAGATGGATGATCTCATCACGGAAATTCAACAAGCTTGGCTGTGGTATTTATAACATATTGCTGTGACTCTTACAAATTGAGGTTTATATAAAATAATTTAAATTATTCAATCAATGAGTAGGTAAGAATCAAGCACGCATCCTAGTGCTAGGCCTTATGCTAGACTAAGATACAACAAATTTTCTGCTAGATAGTAGGTTAAGCAATTTTACATTTAACTAGCTCAGTTTAGAATGATTAAAAAAAAATGTTCTCTCAGTGGCAGAAAATATAAAGAAATTCTCCAATCAACTTGAATGCTCTTTAATTATCTCCAGGTCAGGCAAAGAAAATAAAATGCAAAAAATAAATCTTATCATCTAATTTATTAAAATAAATATTAATGAGTGAGAAATTTCAAATTACACAAATATATATATATTTACAAACAAAAAATTAATATTTCAAAACATCATCTAAAACTACACATATCATAAACAACAAGTCAATATAATAAAGAAATTAAAATAAATAAAAACATAACGTCGAGAAAATTTATGTTTTAAATGTGAACGTGATTATCATGATTTATATTTGCCATAGATACATGTAAACAATCAACATCTTTAATAAAAAAATAAATTTTATTGCACATGATGAATTGTACTGGAATATGAATATCAAAAAAAAAAAAATTAATTACGCGAATCATTATTTACGAAGAAAATATAAACATTAAGGGAATGGCTTTGCCCTAATTAGTCCTGCCTGGCGCCTTTTCTCGCTCCCAACACAGTACCATCAGAAAGCAAATTCACACCGGTGGGTACCCCAAAGTTCCACCCTACGAGTATGTCTTTTTAACTCGTCGGACACAACCCGAACATACACCACAATGTGCTCACCCCTTAAGGTATATATATAAATTTTAAATTAATAAATAAAAAAAAATTGAAATAAAATAATAGTCTTTGTGCATTCAATTAATTAACTCAGCCCTGATTAGTTCTGCCTGGCGCCTTTTCTCGCTCCCAACACAGTACCACCAAGACTAATTCGTGTTTTAAGGATTCACCAGGACTCCATGCTATGAATTAAATAACTACTTAATTCATTTCATACATCCCTGATGTATTACCCAACACGTTAACATCAAACACACAAGTACTATGAAATATACTTGATATACATACAAGAAAATATATATATTAAAATAAAACTTTACCTTCTTTGAGATTCCAATACAAAACACCACTTAAAAGAAAATTGGTACAACACTATACACACATTTATAACAAACATTATCAAATCACCTTAATTCTTCATACATTACTTCGAATTCATCCATGATTTCAAATATAGATCACTGTTCAATTATTCTGTACATACATAAAACAAAATTATTAGTCACAAATCCTTTAATCTGATAAATAAAGTAGTAAAAAAAAATTTTACACTAAAATAAAATTATTACGCTATTCAACTTAATCATTACAGTCACTAAAATGTTTTATCATAATGCATGGCGTAGTAACCCTACATACAAAACAAAACATTCCAGAAAAATAAATAAAGATAAATAAATTCAAAGTTCGAATTAAAATAAAATTGTCCCGTACATAAATAATTATTTCTAAAATAATTACAAATCTCAATGTAAATTGTGCAGCACGACTATTACGAAAAATATTACAAGTTTTAAATCTTGTTGAAAATTTTATAAGTATCGAAAAATCTTTTTTTAAAAATATTCTAAGTTCAGATTCAAGAATAATCTTTTAAAAGAATATAACATTTAAGAGGAAGAAGAGGTTTCCACCTTATCCTTTTTCCTCTTTTGAGTGCGGTTTACACCAAGCAACTCTGCCGTTTTCTTCACGGTCCCAGTCTTATATAGATATTTTTCTTCACAAAAACGTCCGGTTCAGTTCGGTATGATACGTTTCCACTTCCAGAAATACATAGCTGCAGTGCTGCACCACTCAGGAAAGCAGCGCATTAACAATCTTTGAAAAAGATAAACGAACATGTAAATATCAAGTTGTTTACACGTTCATGATTCATCTATGCATCTAGCGCAGGATATTGTTTTCACCGGCCACACTATCGATCTCTCCCGGTACCAGTATTCTTCGTGCGGGAAAACACTTTCTCGGTATACTTCACGTAACATTTTATGCTTATTTTAATAGTATGACTTTTATAAAATTTATACTAACATTCTTTTATTATTTTACTTAAATAAAAAGTAAATTTTGGCAAATTATTGACATAATGGATATTTATATACACATAATAAATAAAAATAAATAAAGTAACAATTAATTAAAATAAATCTTGAAGTGATCTTGATTATATCTATTTATAATCTACCACCAAACTCAAGATCACTGCAATATGTATTTTTAAATTTTGAATATATTTTGCGTATCAAGACTAATGAATAGTGTACAGTATGAGCCAAAGGAATAATATTACAATTAATTTGGAATTCTAAAGTAATTTAGTAATTGCTAATTTAACTAAACAGATATTATTTAACATTTTGAAATTAAATTAGTCATTTCTTGTGAAGTGCAAAAAGCACGAAACAAATCTGCTTGACGTTTGGGTGAGGGCGCTGAAGTCAATGACAAATTATTAGTCATTCAAAGCCATTTAGTAAACATGGAACAGTGGTCAGCTGCTCAACGTTTTATAGAAATGGTCACACCGCGACAACTATGAGAAGGTTATTTCGCAATCAGTACAATATTCCGCGTCATGGATGGATTCCGTCTATTCACGTAATTAATTTGTGGGTACAAAAGTTTGAATCTACTTTAAATTTAAAACATAAAGGAGCAGCAAAAAGTGTTAGAATGCCAGAAAATGTTGATAGATTTCGAACTGCCATAATACGTAGTCCAAAGCGGTCTGCGATTAGACATGCATTAGCATTGAATATCAGTGAATCGTCGATGCGTCGAATCTTACACAAAGAATTAACTTTTCACCCCTATAAAATTGAAGTTGTCCAAGAATTAAAAGAAGCTGATTTCATAATCGCATGAATTTTTGTCAGGAAATGTTGCAGCGTTTGGATAGGGAAGAACACAAATCGCAATATGTTTATGTCACATGAAGCCCATTTTCATCTTAACGGCTATGTAATTAATCAGAATAGCCCATATTGGAGCGCTGAGTACCTGCTTCAGCTACATGAGAAACCCCTGCATAGTCCTAAGATGACAGTATAGTGCACTCTTTCATCATCTGGTTTTATTTGACCATTCTTTTTTGAAGGCATGTTACAATCGTTACTGCAGCTCGTTACACAAACATGGTCACAACGTTTTTGAGGCAAGAACTGGTTCGATTTCCAGATATTACGTGGCTCCAGCAAGACTGTACTACCAGTCAAATTGATCGTATGTCTATTGCTGCTTTAAGGGAATTCTTTCCGAACCATATCATATCCAAAAATGGAGACATTGTTAGACTGGATAGATTACCGGATTTATTCACTTTTTTCTTTGGGGTTGGCTCAAGAGCAAGGTGTACGTTGAACAACCGCAAACGTAAGGGAACAAAAACTAAAATTCAAGGAGAAGTTTCACGTATTACATCGGAAACGTTATGGCGAGCAATGGAAAATTTTCGAATAAGACTACAAGAATGCGTAGATCGTAAGGGTGCCTACCTGTCAAGTATTTTTTTTTTAAATAAAATGGCAAGTCTAACTTAACAAAGATAGAAAACTGTTAAATAATTAATGTTAAAATAAATATGTACCTCTGTAAGTACCGTAGTTTTGAGATTTGCCTCTTCACTGTCTGTGCTAGCTATGCTATGCTATGCTAGCAACGAAGCAATTTCCTTTAAATTGGATTAGATGTTTAATTAAAATGAAAATTTCTTCTCTTTTATTGTTGTGAAAAATTCTAATTATTCTACTAGAAAGTTTCTATCTATTTTTCTCATATTTTATGGTCTATTTTTCTGATATTTTATTGCGTAGTCGCCATTTCGTTCATTCTGTTTCAGCAGTTTCTCGGGCATTACATTTTTGCCCGCATTTGAGTAATCTGTGGATTAGGTTAGTCAAGGTTTATTTCTGCAAATTTTATATATCCCGATACCTCTCTAGACATCCGTATTCATGCTGAATTAGATTATTTTTATAGAGATCTATATAGATTTTTGTATTATTCGCTAACGGAGTTCGTACAGCCATTGTTCCCCAAGCTATAAGGATTCTTTGTTCTGTACCGACAAGAAACACTCTACTTAAATAAAAATTGAGTAAGCTGCAACTGCTTAGGCCTTCTAGTGTATGTAGTTTTTCTCTTCACCCTTTGGAGCTGTAGTTAACAGATTAGTTTGCGTATGCAATTAGATCCAGATAAATGCTAATTAAGTTCTATTTTTATATATATTAATGCTTTATTTTTATTAGTGAACGAGCAAGTCTTGTATTTGTGGTTTTTTGAATTAATTAGGCAGGTCTTCATCAGTATACATAAATCTTAATTTTTGTTTCTACGTGGACATAATTATTACGTGGAATTTGTATAACTATTGTAACTAGTGAGCTTTGATCAAAGGTTTCGACAATTTTTTCTCAATTTTTGTATATTAATCGCGACTTTTAAGACTCTTTGAGTAAATTTAATATAGACTTATTTTCTTGTACAATAAATAATTTTTCATCTATTTACACCTGTCACTTTATATCAGGGTGTTTTTTTTAGAGGCGGAGAATGTTAAATTGAAATAAAACTTGCTTGAGATATTCTTGAAATAGGCTTTATTTAAAAGATAATTTTATGGCATTAATGTTTAAATATACATAATTTGAAACATGTGGCCGCCGCGTCTGGAGCGTACATGGCCTAATCTGGCAGTCTAATTTTTACACACTCTTCGCAGCAATAACGCGGGGAATGTTGATTTTCAAGTGCTCAATTGTTTCTGCTTTATCGGCGCAGACATGCGACTTTACATATCTCCAGAGAAAATAATGTAATGGCGTCAAATCGCACGAGCGAGATGGCCAGATAACAAGTTTAGTTCGTGAAATTAATCTTTCGTTAAACATGTCTTGCAGTGAATTAATTGCATCGCGAGCTGTGTAGCATGTGGCGCCGTCCTGCTAAAACCACATGTCTGCAACATTAATGCCTGCCCATTTAAGCACGAAAAAGTTAGAAATCATATCTCTGTATCGCTAACCGGTGACTGTAAAGTTCTGTCCATTATCATTTTTGAAGAAATATGGACCAATGATTCCACGGGCTCATAAAGCGCACCAAACGGTGACTTTTTCTGGATGTAATGGTGTTTCGACAATGGCTGGTGGATCACCATCACTCCAAATGTGGCAATTCCGCTTATTAACGAAGCCATTTAACCGAATGTGTGCTTCATCACTGAACAAAACTTTCAAATGAAATTGTGGATCAATAGCAATGTTTCCTTTGGCACATTTACGAAATATACAGCGCGAACGATAATGGTGTGGCTTCAATTCCTGTACAGGTTTAATCTTGTAAGCACGTAAACCAAGATCTTTACCCATAATTTACCATAAAATGGTTGGACACAAGTTTAATTCTTGAGCACGATGACGAATTGACGCATTTGGATCATCATCAACACTATGCTGCTGCACATCATCAATACGTTGTTGTGTGATCACTGTACGACGTCTTACGGGATGCGTATTATGTTTACCTATAATACATTTTGTAGTCACGTGCTTTAGTTAATTATTTAATTTTCATAAAATAATTTGCATTCTTGCTTCTGAGTTCCTTTTCGTTAATTTCTTGGAAGTAACATTATCTCACCAGATACATTTATAGCATGGCTACAAGCGGCCATATTGATTTCAACTTGAGAGCATCTTGGGCACCTGTATAGAGTTTTCCCAATTGCTTATTATTTGAAGGACTCATAGAAAAATTATAATTATTTAAATTTAAATTTTAATCAAGTATGCTACATTTTTTCTTTATATTGAAGTATCTCTAATCCCAGAATTCTGTTTTTGTAACATAAGTATTTCAGATTGGGCGCTATTTCAGAAAAACATATTTTCTTAAATGGCAACACCGCATTTTTTAACAATTTCTAATACAACTTGAGGTTCTAGACAAAACAAAAAGACTGCAAGTTTTTGATTAGAGTGGCGGTTTACGAGATAATAGTGCCTAAACTTTAATACATTTTCCAACATTAAAGGAATAACAAGGAGGCTATGTTTGTCCCTACTGTCATAACATGACCATAAGTTTTGCGTAATCTTGAATTAAAATGGATGGTTTTACACCTCAAGAGAAAATTGAATTAACTTTTTTGCATGTTGGTGGTTTAACTTTGCGAGCATACACTGAATTCCATGATGGACATCCCATCAAACCTCGTCCTAGTCCAGAATTTTAAAGACAAAATTTGGTTAAGTTGAAGGCTACAGGAAGTGTGCGTCCAAGGTTTTGACAAAGAAGTAAAAATACTTCGGTAAAAGAAAATATTCTTTTGGAAAGTGTTGAAAACCCAAATCGATCTACAAATAAGATTGCGCAAGCAGTGGGCTGCTCTCAGGCTAGCTTGGACAACCTTAAATACAAATAAATTCCGTCCTTATAAAATGATGAGTATACAAAAAAATCATGACAATGATTGTGATTGGCGACTGGAATTTTGCGATTGGTTTTTGGAGAAAAAGCGGGTACAATCACATTTTCAAAATTATATCTTATTTAACGATGAGGATTCCTTTTATTTAAACGGTTTAGTAAACCGGCAAAATTACATATATTAGTCTGATATTAATCCTTGTTCGGCTGAAGATAGACGGGGACAGATCAATCCTAAAGTTATAGCTTGGTGTGGAATATTTAACAACAGAGTGATAGGTCCTGTTTTCATAGAAGGGAGTTTAACGGGTGCAAGGTACTTGACATTGTTACAAAATGAATTAGAAAACTTTATTGATGAGCTTCCTCTAAATGACAGAAGAATAATGTATTTTCAGCAAAATGGTGCAACGCCCCATTTTAGTTTAGAAGTTAGAGTTTATCTACCTCAGCTTTGGATTGGAAGAAGATGACCTGTAGAGTGGTCGCCCAGATTTCTCGATCTCAATCCTTTAGACTTTTTTTCTGGGGACATCATTTCTTGAATCTAAAGATGTATTAGAAATTGTTAAAAAAATGCAGTGTTGCCATTTAACAAAATATGTTTCTCTAAAATAGTGCCCAATCTGACAACAACGTGTTTATTTTTCCCACACATTTTTCTTAATTGAACTAATTCCTAAAACTTTGCGTCAGGAATCATAGGTCTTTTCAAATAAAAAAGCTAGGCTACGTCAAGATTTAAAAAAATATCCCTGTTGTAGTTGAGTTAATTTAATTATTTTCTTAGTAGAAATCGCGTACTACATTCTTATTACGTCTTGTGAAAAAGTAGTGGGGGAAAATTAACTGAAACAATTAGGTATTGAGATTATATTTATATACATTGGTATGAGCAGTGTAAGAATTCTTTGTCTGCTCACAGATGTATTTATCACCTCACGAGAGATTTTCACGCCACTTTGTGATAATATGAATGAACGAGTTGCCGCTGAAGCGTGAAAAAGTGCCGACGCAAAAAGGTAAAAATTGCAAAATCATATTCATTTACAATTGTCGTCCTAGGGGTCGCAATACCTGCCTTTGTGAAAACAAACGTGCAAATGTAATTACTTCGCTCACTGGCAAATTGTCCGGGGATTTTTATAATTCAATGTCCAGTCGGCGGTAAAACTGACTAAATTTCCCATTGGACGCTGGCACCGGCTGATGGCCGTAGCAAAAACGAAGAACCGCCATCCGAAGGGAAATTTTGACCTCGCAGAAGTTCCGCTCATGTAGAGGAAAATTTTAAAATGACCTCCGCAACTCACCACTGTTGGACAAATTAGAAGGATGTCTCCGTATGGAATTAACAACAAACAATGTATATCCATTGGTCATCTGGCAATTTCGAAAAGAAAAACGAGTTCATACAATTCTAAATTAAAGGAATTCTGGTAAATCGAGGGAGTTATGTTTTTCACATTCTGTTATAACGTTGACTAGGCTAGTACGTCGACTAGAACTTTTCTCGTAGTTTCTTTACGTGCATATTCGTGCAGCTAGGATTAAATTAAAAATATGAGTGTAAATATGAATATATAGCTTCTGGGAGAAAACAAAAATTCAAAGCTGCATTATATAAACAGAAAATTTATTAATAAATGCACAGAAAATATAATCATACAAAATTTATTCAAAATCAATATGCCAAGGAATATATTTATTTTCTATGAAAAGGTTTAGTACAATTTTCTATACAAAGGACGCTCACTCCTCACAGATTGTAAGGAAATAAATCGTGTTAGGAGTGTGTGAAGTTAGCCCTCCTTTTTTCTAGGTTTGTTATAAATTGTTCCAAAGTATTTCAAAAAAAAGTCAAAATTGGCCGAGAAAATTGAAAAAAACAACCTTTTCACCCAGCCCCCCTTTTTTCGAAAATTGAAATTCTTAAGGTTGTTTCAGGTTGTTCTAGTCGTTCTAAACATTGTTCCAAAGAATCGCAAAAAAAAAAATCAAAATTGGCCGAGATAATCGGAAAAAACAAGTTTTTGCCAGCCCCCCTTTTCTTGAATATTGTAATTCTATAGATTGTTTTAAGTTGATCTAGGTTTGTTCTAAATTGTTCCAAAGCATTTCAAAGAAAAAATCAAAATCAGACGAGAAAATGAAAAGAAAAACGAAAGCCAAAATTATGAAGTCAGACCCAGTTTTCGCAAAAATTAAAATGTTGACGGTTGTTCTAGATTTGTTCTAAACATTATTTTAATACATAAGAACCGTATCTCTTATATATCAAAAGATATTCCAAAAAAACTATATCTAAAAGTGAGAAGCTAGCCCCCCTCTTTTTGAAAATCTAAATTTTGACGGTTATTCCAGGTTGTTGCAATATCTCTTGACATATAAGAGATACGATTCTGATGTATTAGAATAATGTTTATAAGAAATCTAGAACAACCTGGACAACCCTCAGAATTTCAATTTTTGCAAAAAGGGGGGCTTTGAGAAAATTGAAATACCTTGGAACAATTTAAAACAAACCTAGAACAACCTGGAACAACCGTTAGAATTTCGATTTTGGAAAAAACTGGCGCTGGAGAAAAATTATTTTTGCAATTTTTTCTGCCAATTTTGATTTATTTTTTGAAATACTTTGAAACAATTGAGAACAAACCTAGAACAATCTGGAACAACCGTTAAAATTTATTATTATATATATTAATTTTCAAAAAAGGGGGCTAACTTCTCACTTTTGGAAATATTTTTTTTTTGCAATATCTTTTAATATATAAGAGATACGGTTCTGATGTATTAAAATAATGTTTAGAACAAATTTAGAACAAGCTAGAACAACCGTCAAAATTTCAATTTTTGTAAAAACTCCGACTTCATAATTTTGGTTTTCGTTTTTTCCCATTTTCTCGTCTGATTTTGATTTTTTCTTTGAAATACTTTAGAACAATTTAGAACAAACCTAGAGCAACCTAGAGCAATCGTCAGAATTACAATTTTCAAGGAAAGGGGGTCTGGCAACAACTCGTTTTTTCCGATTATCTCGGCCAATTTTGAATTTTTTTTTGAGATTCTTTCGAACAATGTTTAGAATAACTAGAACAACCTGGAACAACTTTCAGTATTTTAATTTTCGAAAAAAAGGGGGCGTAGTGAAAAAGTCTGTTTTTCAATTATCTCGGCCACTTTTGACTTTTTTTTTTGAAATACTTTGGAATAATTTAGAACAAACCTAGAACAACCTGAAACAGCCGTCAGATTTCCGATATTTTAAAAAAGGGGGGCTAACTTCACACACTCTCGTTTTTGGTGGTTTTCAGATTGATATTAGGTACAAGTTGAAAATGGCTTTGTTGGAGGTTTTTTTTTTTTTTTTGATAGGTGGGATACGCTGTAAATAATAAAGCTCATGCAATCTATTTGTAGCTGCATCTCTTCTCCATTAATGTTAAGAGTTGAAAAGATAGAATTATAGAACAAAATTTATAAATAGGTATGTAAGTAGGTACTGTAAAAGACAGCATGTAAATTGAATTAATAATGTATTATGTTTCCATTTAAAACATATAATGTTCACAAATCAGTATGTTATGAATTATGAAAATTAAAAACAATAGGGGGCAGACAAAGTCAAGGTATCAAAAAAAATGTGTAAGAATAATCAATGTAGGAGATGGTATTGGACAAGTCTTATTGCAAACGTTGATATATTTTTAATAAAATATTATCAGAAGATATATAGATACCTGACATCTCAAAGGTATACAAAAGTATAGCTTTCATGTTATTATTTTTTTTTTATTAGGAAAGGTACTCACACAAATATGATAGTGAGAGACACAGGGTATGTCATTGCGGAATATTCAAAGATAATTGAATAATTTGCTGTGTCTCTTATTATAATATTTGTGCCGGAGTACCTATTGTCGAAAAGTTTTATTCAGTGACTTTTATTATTATCATGTCTCAACTAAATGGTAACTACTAATAAAACTGTAATATATATTCGTCATAAATATTAAATAGATATCTATGTCTGTTTGCTGTATATAATAATAATAATCTTTCATAAAGCTGTTTAGTACGGCAGCATTTGATCTGTTCGGTAAATGCCAAACATTTATTTATTGTAATCTCGATATGCGGTTCCATCAAAAGTTTTTCATTGCAATTGGACACCTGTACCATTTCAACAATATGCATGTTTAAAATTGTAACTTCTAGATTGCCCTTCCATTTACATACAGTAGCAGGACCATTTCGCTGTCAAATAAACACCCTTTTTCAGTTTTCGATTTACCAAATTTTTGGGATTCCCTATTATGTTATTTTGTAAGGTTCCACACATCTATGTTTTCGGGTAGTCAGTAATTTCAGAATTATAAAAATTATCAATATAAGTGGGACAATATCAGTTCCTCAGATTTTTTGCTGTAACTTTTATTTTTATAACAAGACCATCGACTCTAATAACTTATACAGTTTGACACCATTCTTGTATGTTTTATTTTTTATGTAATCTCCACGCATCACTCGTTCGTCGATACAAATATTTTTATTTGGCACATAATATTATTGAAACGATTTAGTATAGTCTTTCCTTGTAATACGTGATCATTTTGAACTATCCTGAGTTGGACATACTGGTTTTAATATGGGAACAGAGTGTAATTGGCAAGCCTTTTTTATTTATTTTTGTGGTTAGGTTTACTATTTAAAATTTTCCTGTGATAAATGTCAATGAAATAGGGTTAGCTTTAAGTTGAATTATATTAAAGAATTTTTTAGAAATATAGTAATTGCGCTTTATTTTTTATCATAAATAATAATAAATTCATTACAACTTCATTACTTTAAAACTTAATCCTATAATTATGTTACCATATAAATACATTTTATAAAAGTTGTTCGAAATGTCCACCGTTATTCTCAATGCATAGATTGACACGTCTTCTCATGTTATTGAACACATTGTGGAGTGTTTCCGATGTAATATTTTGCAATTCTATTGTAATTGCCTCTTCAAGTTCATCGAGATTATGCAGTCTGTCCTGAAACACTTTATTTTTTAGATGGCCAAAAAGAAAAAAGTCCAGGGGTTAAATCAGGAGAATTGGTTGGCCATCGATTTCGACTAATCTATTGGTCACCACAGTATTCTTGCAAATAATTAATAGTTTGTTGCGGAGTATGTGCAGTTGCTCCATGTTGTTGGAGGTACCACAGGTTTAATTCATCTTCGTGAAGGCAGTTAATAAAAGGTTCCAATATTGTAGATTCTCTGTTGACCAGGTACGGTAATTTTGAGAGTTGATATACTCCGACAAATGAATCCAAGCATCATTCTAAAAGAAAGTGCGATTCAAGTCTTCGTTATGTAATGTTTCATTAAATCTGTTGCAATAATTCAATTTCTGCTCAAAGTGATTGCCCCGTCAATGTTGTAGTACAGAAACTTTATATGGGTGCATATGTAAGTTTGTTTTCACTGCCTTATGCATTATTTCCTACGGAAATACCTATAATTTAAATACATAATGATGTATAACAAATTATGTTTAAGTTAATTAGATCTCTTTACCAGTTTGAGCAGACAGCCGCCTAATGTCTGCGACAACATCTTCAGTTAAAACTGTTGGTACTTTTTCAGATTTACATTTACAAACACTTCCCGGTTCCTTAAACCATTCAATCACCCTATTGCGATGACAAGTGAATATGTCCAAGTTTATTTCCAGATTTCCATTTTTCGTTACAAATTGCTGAAAACACGATCCCAATGAATATTTTCATAATCCATCCTCTTGCAATGTTCCGCAGCGAAAGTGCGACATTACGATAAACGTATCCTGTTGTATCGTAAAAGGCATGGTATACCAGGTATATTGTCTTGAAATAGACAGAAAGGCGACAATAAAACATTGAAAATACTAAAAATTACAAGACACTTCAATACATTATGGTTTTGACATTTGACATGTAAATTTAGTATGGGCAATTCACGGACGTAAGTATTTCCTAGTTTTTGATAATACTGGGACCTTTTTGTTGCCAACCCAGGACAGTTCAAAATGATCTCTTTGTATAATCTGTCGGAAGATGTGTGTTTCACTCAGTTGTCAACTAAGTGAAAATATCGCAGTAACAACTGTAGACAATTTCGAAATCGTTCTATTGAACAAGGCTCATTTGTAATATAAAAGTCTAATAGAAACATTCATTTCTCCAGCGCTGAGATTTTCCCTACCACAGTGGGAAAATCTCAGCGCTGATAGATCTTTTTCATTTGTTTACGTTTATAATTTTTAGTTCAGCATATAAATTAGTATGTTCAGTCAGTAATGAACACACTCTTGCGAAGAAAATAAGTCAACCAGGGTTTGTACTGTAAGATATCTCCACAAATTATCGTTAGTATTTGGTGTGGTTGTTTGGCAGGCATTGTAATTTCGTTTTAGGTTTGGAGACGAATTCATCATCACTGCCACACTTGTATTTTTAATAGGTACATAATTTCTGTTACCTTTGCCATTCTTGTCAGAAATCTCGTTAAATCTTGAATCACTTAGATGAGACTATTTTATTAAGAAAATGTATAAAACAGGCCTGATTTGAAGTGAATTAACACGGAGATGATTTTAATTTTTTTAACAGTTAGTTCATTCTTAATTTTTAAAAAACTATATATTTCATCACATACTAAAAATAATTTGAATCATCAGCTCATCAATATTATTAATTAATTACTGATCATTTTATGTCAATCGTTTACCAGTAAACTGCTTTTTAATATTTCTAAAATGTTTGGCCATCTTAAATTAAATTCATCCAAAAATAAATGCTGGATAAATACGATAAATTTTCATTTACATTTGTGTTTAATACACCTGCCGCTTACACAACAACTAGGGTTAAGGAATAGTGAGTTAAACAAGCTATAAAATATTCATGAAGGGGTTCCACCGTTTCGTCTTAGTACGCGCTACAAAACTCTAGTTGCGGAGCAGTAGACGTTATAATTTTCATGAACCAGGGCTTTAACAAGAAGACTTTATATCGGTAGTTCTTAATTATTTAATCAAGCTTTTAATTACGATGAATTATCCTATTAGTAAAAATTATAATTTTAACTTTACTCACACCTGATCTGCTTTGTTACTGTTTTATTTTTTTTTACTTTACATTCTTTTGCTTAGCTAATTATATAACAAATTAGATACAAATAACTGATTATTAATAATTGTTACCCATAAATGGAGGATATTTTAACAAAAGCTACTAGTCCAGCAATGATGAGGCGCGCAAAATAATTATAATGATATAGTATGCTTGGGCACACTAACAATACAGTATTATATATTTCTTTCATGTCAATGTATTCGCATATTGAGTATTTAGAGATTCTAAATTGGATTAATTTACTTAGTGATATAGTTGATAATTTCTTAAAGCATAATTTATTGATATATAATTGAGTAGTATACATACATTCATATTATGATCATCCTATATAGGGAGTTGTCGATCAGTTTCATTTTGCATTGAATTTAACCCAAATCTGAAAAGAAGAGATTTAAATATTAATTGTTGTTGTATTATGATGTGTAATTTTATTTTGTAAAAACTTGTTTAATTGACATTAATGATAGGAAAAGGTATTTAGAATTCAATTTTGAAATATGAATGGAATAAATTGGTTTAAAATTCGCGCGTGATATAATACGGATCTGACAGTTCAGTGACAGTTCATAAGAAAGTTGAAAGAAATAATTTTTGATATACTAAATTACATGAGATCGTTACTAAAAACATGGAGAGAATTAAAATAATAAGATTTCTTAATTTTAGGAAGTATTTATGGTATTCAAATAGATTTAAAATCTATATTGCATAAGAAAATCTTGTGGATTATTTTCATTGGTCTAATTTAAAGAATTATGATATCGTCCAGGCGATAATAAATAAATAAGTAGAGAATTTTTCGAATTCGAAAAAGATGCTGGTGTTATTATCGGAAAATTAATAATTTTCTCCGATAATTACACTATAAAAGTGCTAAAACAATTAGAAAGAGATAGAATGACATAAAGAAACATATACTAATATAGATAGTTGAAGAAAAAGTGAATTGTAAAAATTTAAAAAGTAAAAGTTATACTACATAGATATATCAATTACTCACCAATTTGGATTTAGAGACAAAGGAGGAAATTGAAATTTGTTCTTCGGGAATATTATTTTAATCCAGAATCCTGAGGTTACTATTGAGATCCAGAATCCAGACGTTACTATCGAGATCCAGAGTCCAGAGGTACATAAAGAGTTAGTCGAGAATTTTCTGATATAGCACGTGTGATAAAAGTTAGCGGATTTCTTGAAGAAGGAAACTATTGACATCCAGAATTCCAAGGTACATCAAGAGTTAGCTGAGAATTTTCTGATACAGCACGTGTGATAGAAGTTGGCGGATTTCTTCAAGAAGGAAACTATTGACAATATTGAAATAATATAAAGTTTAAATCTCTACTTATAAAATAATTATCAATTACATCTTTCTCAGAATACATAAATAATATTACATACTACTCAAACATAAACCTAACATATTGGGCTATATTGATAAAATATATTATTAATGTTGTCGAATGCTTTAAAGAATATAATTGTGCTATACTCTGAATACTAAATATAAAATAAAAGAAATCTTACCCTTTTTTGTAACAGACGTCATATACAGAGTGGGCCATCGAAAACGAAACAGATTGAATATCTCGAAGGAGAAAACTTTTTTGAAGAAACGCAAAAACAGGTCGATTTTTGATCCAAGGGGGACACCCTTCCATCATATCTTCAACTGTGATACGTCATTCCCCTCCCCTCCATCACTCTAACCATTACAATTTAAATAGGGAAAGTACTAAATACGATACATCATTGAAAAGGTAATTGTACGGAGAATTCAGCAATGTGATTGTTGGTTGCGCTATTTTTGATTTTAGCGCCCTCTAGCGGGTAAAAAAACGGTTACGTATTTCACAATGTGACACATCATTTCAAAGCTAATTTTATTAGCAATTTAATGCACAATTGAAAAAAAATTAAATAATCGAAACACCTTGCAGAGCTCTAATATTAGAAACTACGAACTTATTAGTTTACAAAAGACACTGACAGTCTGTACTTGAGAATGATGACAAATAAATGTCAAAGATATTACGTATTTAGTTGCTAATAAAATTAGCTTTGAAATGATGTGTCACATTGTGGAATACGTAACCGTTTCTTTTCCGCTAGAGGGCGCTAAAATCAAAAATAGCGCAACCAACAATCACTTTGCTGAATTCTCCGTACAATTACCTTTTCAATGATGTATCGTATATACTACTTTCCCTATTTAAATTGTAATGGTTAGAGTGATGGAGGGGAGGGGAATGACGTATCACAATTCAAGATATGATGGAAGGGTGTCCCCCTTGGATCAAAAATCGACCTGTTTTCCCGTTTTTTCAAGAAAGTTTTCTCCTTCGAGATATTCAATCTGTTTCGTTTTCGGTGGCCCACTCAGTATATTCCACTTAATATATAAAAACTGTATCGTTGGTTAAACAGGTTTGCTTTATGTCAATTTATGTTATGTATTTGTCGATTTCAAGTAATTCTTCCTCCAGATTTATATCTTACATATTTATTAACTGTATTTATTCGTAAAAGGATTATTTTATTTGGGTTATGCTTAGAAAGAAATAGGATTTATATTTTTGGTATATTAAAGACGCCAATAATACCCTACAGAAAGGAAAAGAGAAACATTATTAAGATTTATTATAATTGTGAAGTAAATTGTTACTTACCCAGTTTATTATAGTCAAATAGTGTTACAACATTATAAAAACATATTGAAGATAAAAACGGACCTTTTCCACACTTCCCAAAGAGATTTTTGTAACTTGAAATGAATATAAAATAATTAAATGAATACTAAGTTGTCATAATAATACCAACTATACAACAAGTATAATACTACAAGTATTATACACTTGAATTTAAAAGTGAGTAACCCGTACGGATTAAGGATATTATTGATAAAAGAAAAATAGAAAGAAATTAAATAAGATAGGAATTTAAACTTATTTATTGTGAATTTAAAAAAAAAGTAGGCACATAAGGAAATAGTCTCATGTTCTAAGATTATAAATATAAATTATATATATTTATTAATTATATAATAATTGAGCTAGTTGTAGGTATAATATTTTAATTAAAAGATTTTGAATATTGAAATAACGAAAACTAGATTGCATTTTGGTTCATATATCTGTAGTGTATACAGGGATCAATTAATTGGTCTTTGAAAATTTTTATTGGAACATTAAAGATGTTAGAATCATAACTTGGCATATTGGTTGGGGTGGTATAGTGTACTTTTAACAACCCCCACCATAGCAATATTATATCAAGTACAATATTCGAAGTATATATGACAACTACACTTCAATGATACTAGGGAGCCTTTTTAAATTCGGGGAATGGTACAAAAAGAGAGAGAAAATAAAAATACAGCATTACTTTAATTTTCAAAATATTCACATGCAATACTAATGGAATTTTCAGATCTTTCAATTAGCTTGTGTTTGTCTTCACAAAAACATGTTTTATCTGAAAAATACGACGAACCTGCGTTTTTCACTTATTCACCTTTCGTATATTTTTTTTGTAACAGTTTTTTTTTTCATTTTAGAGACCAGGTAAAATCACTAGAAGCCAAGTGTGGACTAGAGTAACACGCCTCCTTGGAACGAGAGCTTTATCGTGCATGAGCAGTTCTTTTTCCTTTAATGACTTCTTTTATCTGCTTCAGGATTGAGGCGGTGTATTTTTCCACTTATGGAAATGCCGTTACCTTTATAATCAATTAAGAGAAGTCTTTCTGTGGTCTAAAAAAACAGTGGCGATGAGTTTTCCAGCCGACTGTCACACCTTAAGCTTCTTAGGTGTTGGTCTGCCTTTTTCAAGCCACTGCATGGTGTCTTCTTTGGAATCAGGTTCATAATCGGGTTTATAATAATTAAACATTGTTTCATACCTAGTAGCAATTCGATTCAATACATAATCCTGCTCTTCATTACAGAGGTCCAGAAACGCACGAGAATCTTCCACGCGCTGTTCTTTTTGCGGTGGCATGTGTCCTCTTGGCACTCATCTTGCGTTGATATTAGTCATACCAAGATGATCATGAAGAATTTTAAAAATTGTTGTACCTGATACTCCAGTCATTTCATTATCGATTTTTCGACTTTTTCACAAGTTCTGAAATGGTTACTTCGATAGGCTGCCCCGGTCATTCGTTGTTTTCAAGTGATTTCCTACATTACTCTCTGAAACATATATTTTTCTCGGGCAAAAATCCCAGTAAACCGATGGTACCCGTCTTACTACTTAATCTCTCGACAATAATCAAACATTTTCCATCTGAGTATGTAATATACTATTATTATTATATTTTCCAAGCGGAGTAAATGATGCGGAATAAAAGTAAAGGAATTCAATTTGGCAGCATTGTGTGGGCGTATCAGTGCTGAGAAGCTAAAAAAGCGTGGAAGAAATTAAGGCAATAGCGAGTAAGTTTATGATAGAAGTAGTTTTGGAAGACTCATTGCAGATTTATATATTTCCAAACATGGAACTTCACGACATTTTACTCTCCGTAGTACAAAGAAAACACCACACAGAAGCAGATGATAATGTTCCACATGCAATGTGGGTCTTTGTAAAAATGACAAAATAAATGGTTCGAGTTCTATCGCAGGAAGTGACTCAGTGGTACCGTGGTGAAAACAGCACTTTTGTTCAAAATATTTTTGAAAACAAATATGAAACATTGTTAAATGATAATTTTAGGTTAGTCCGTAACTATTTTCAATACAAAAAGCATAAAAAATAATTAATGACTTAATTCGGTACTGAAAAGGGTTAAGAAACATGTATTACTAAAATAAAATTAAAGTTAAAATCAAAAGTAAAATATTTAGTGCAAAATTGCTTTATAATAGTTTCCGACGGTCCTTTTTGGGCGAAAAATGACGATCGGCTAAAGCTTCACGTAATTTATTCGGCAGCGATTGAGCATCGAAAATAAACAATTATAAATAGAAGGGATAGTAGGAAAGAGAGCAGGATAAGGAGAGAATGCTGGAAACGAAAAGTGTTGGAGAAAATAATT
The DNA here is from genome assembly GCA_963170755.1 of Amphimallon solstitiale. NCBI lineage: Eukaryota > Metazoa > Arthropoda > Insecta > Coleoptera > Scarabaeidae > Amphimallon > Amphimallon solstitiale. Next base: position 79,712,833 of record OY720682.1, on the reverse strand, counting down.
TGTGGATGGTAACAATAAGAGAGGTGCAGTTATTGGTCACGTATTCTTTCCACACGAACTGTCTCCTTCGAAACGTTTTATTTCTTCGGTCCGCTCCTTTTGTATTCAGAACGATGGATACCCTAAGGCTCATCTTATTTCTACCCGTATTATTATGGATGATTTTATTATTCCGCAGTTGCTACATTATTGAACTGCAGCCGGAATCGGAAGGATATAAGCAAATACTTCCTATTTAACATACATATTTTATGGTTCGCTAACGATTTTCTATCGAATTATTACGCTCTATCACTTACAAATTCATTATATTGTATTTGTGTTTTCAGGAGATTATTCATCGACATACTAGAACATAAATATGTACGAAACAATCTAATGGAAATTGTGAAACAACTTATTCTCCACATATCCACTAATATATCGATTGAAAGATAACTGACAGACGGAATACCAACATCGACATGCATTAGACAAGACGACTCGTTGAGTCTTCGACTCATTTAATGCAATAATGGACCAAATGATAGAACATATAACGGAAAACGGAAATTGATACAAATTATCAACAGGAGAGATTAAAATTTGATGGTGATTGAAAATGAAGACGATCTACAACGGCTCCCGCATTTGTTCTATTTGAAAAGCAGAAGCCTAAACATGCAAACATCTATGGCAAAAACAAAATTACTGGACATCTCAAAAAGAAAAACAGTAAGTTGTAAACACGTGGTGGAAGACAACCCCTTAGAGCAGGTCATGACACTCAACTATCTGGGTATGGAAGTTTCTTCAAGCCAGGATAGATCGCACGAGATCAAAAGCCACACCAAAAAAGCGCAGAATGTTTGGAACCTTGAGTGACGTTATCTGGAGCAATAGGTACATGAGCAAGTAAGCGAAAAGTCAAATTTATGAAGCATGTGCAAGACCCATAATGACATATGGCATGGAGACTAAAGCCAACAGCGGACGGACAGAAAATACACTAAAGACTACAAAAATGAAAATCCTGAGAAGTATATTGGGGTACACACTGTAAAACAGAATCCTCAGTAAGGACATACGAGACGAATATGAGGTGATGGATGTAGTAATATAAGGAAGATAACGACGGAGGTAGTGGAACGAACATATTAACCGTTCGGGACAGATTCACGGGACAGGGCGTCTCCTGGGTAGATCTCTTAAACGCTGGGGAAAGACTCGCATATATCAACATTAAACGAAAAAGTAGTGGGAAAAACAAGCCAAAGGCCTACATCAAGAAGAAGGAAAAGAAAAAGAAAGGATTATTCATTTTTCATACAGGCAAATATTATTTTGCATTCAAAAAAGAAGAGTTCAGAATGACTAGATTCTTTCTATTTATGTTTACTTAGTAATTTCTTACACTAATCAACAGGCAAGTGTCTAATATAAATGAAGATTATATAATGCATTGGAATACATTTAAAAGAACAAAAAATTAACAAATTCAAGGGATAAAGCAAATTTACCAATATTGTCGCGAATCAACACTCTGTATAGTAGTAGAATTATTACAGCGGAAACCTGAATCCTGATTTACCTAGCACTGAGTCGATAGTGTCTAAAGCACATCCTGTCTGTTCGTTCGATGAGTTCAACGGAGGTTGATCGAACGGACAGAATGTGCAGATTCTGCAAGGTATTGACGGACTCGGCGTTACCGAGGTAATAAAAAGACACATTCCGAACGGAATGATACAATTGATAAGTGATCTTTCGATAGGACGATCACTTGCAATCCTTCGCAGTACTTATTATTTTGTATCTTTAGTTGTTATTAGTGTTAATAAATAAATGTGTAACAATTAGTATTTTATTGAGACAACTCAATCTTCTCGCCCCCTTGAGAGTCCAAGTCCGGCGGAGAAAAAAAGGTAGGTAGCAATTTTGCTATTTATTATATAATTATAAAGCGAGTGCTCCCCCAGAGCAAAACCCCCGTCACGGGTTTAGACCTGCGACAATAACGTTAAAGGCCACCGTGACAATATTATAAAAAATAAAAAAATGGAAGTTGAAGAAAAAACAAAGAGCGTTTGCAATAAAATTCCGTAGGTCTAGTTTTGTCTGTATTAAATTGACCCTTCCGGTGAAATTTCTAAATTGACATTAGTAAATTTAAATCAATAAAAATTGATCAAAATGTTAAAATATGTATTAATATTATCAAAATTAGAAGAAAGATGGTCCATAAGAAATGTAGCTGGAAGACTTAATATAAATAATGCACGATTTTGAGTGTTAAGAAAAAATGGGAAAAAGACGTGTTAAAAGGAAATAAAGTTCAGGTCGGCCGATAATTTCAAATCGGCAACAAGATGATGATGATTTTATTAGATTATTTAAGAGAAAATCCATTCATAACAGCAAGAGATGCTGTATTCACCCAAATTTTCCAGAATCATGGTCCACAGCATGCTGCAGAATTAACACATCCAAATTAAAAAATTATGCAAGTGCCAAAAAACAGTTATTATTTGTAGAAAATAAAATATCCAGAGTCTTATTTTCATTAAATTATATACTTCGCGAATAGAATTTCTGGGATAATGTAGTACTTTCGAAAAATTCCAGTCAAGCCGCGATGGTTACGCGAATGTGTGTCACAAGATGGGATGAAAAATATGTGTCTGAACATGGATGTATGCACAGGGTGCAGCAGTTGCATGGCAATTTGAAAACTGTTGAAACTCACAATCGTATCTAGATAATTTAGTGAATGTTATGCTTCCGTGAGTAACACAAACATACTCTTTCATTTTCAACAAGATAATAATCCTGTGCATACCGCCAGAGTTATCACACAGTGGATTACCAATCGGAACGTTATCATAACCTTGGCCTTCAAGCAGCTCGGATTTAAATCCGATTGAAAACGTATGAGGTGTAATAGCGAAACGAATGTATAAACGAAATTTAAGATTCTATAATAAAAATGAACTATGGGCGGCAATTTAGAATACCTGGGAGGAATTAAGCGAGGTTCAGGATAATTGGAGAGACCTTATTCTGTCAAGGTTTTAGAAGCGAATGCTGCAAAGATTCCAATATTCCTAAAAGAAACACAATATGAATTTAAACTTGAAAAATGATACCTGTCATATGACCGTGAGAATCTTGGGATCTTGTACGGTCTTCCAAGTGATGGTTATTATCGACAACAATTATATTCTCCATTTTGGACCATCGTAAAAATGGTTACCATCGACCAAAATGAAAGAAAATTAAAGAAATATAGATTAAAATATAAAAATAACCAGTAAAATAGAAATTTAAAATTGACACTTTTATCCTAGAACAAAAGAAAGGGCCTTTTGAGTTCACTCCTTCTCAGGCGTCTGGGATTCGGCTCCTTAGGCACGTATAGCGGAATTCCATGTCACAATTATAAAAACAAAAAATACCACAAAGTAGTTAATTGATAATCTACAAAATTAAGATTGTTTGAAATCTTATGCAAAACAATTTCATAATAATGTAGATCCGACCCTAAAATAAACACGTAGACATAAGTATAGGCTTCTTTTCACCAATTTATCATCAAATCGGATGCTGTTTTACAAAATGTCCTGCTTTACTAATTAATATTGGTAAAGCTTCAACTTAAAATTTTGAATAGTTCTTAATATACTGTAAAACTTAGAAAGTAATTTTAATTAATGTGCCAGACTGCAGAGCCCTAATAATCACATGGATTTAATACCAGTAATAGCAATAAAACAGACATAGTTCTTTAGAATTTTAAAAAATATTTTGAATAATTATACATACACTCTAATTCCAAATTACGAGTTGTAGACACTGCCTTACAAAGTTTTTTTAAAAAGAACTTTTGTATTTTGTAGAATAACTATTTAATTATCGGCAAACAATCGATTATGATAATTTATGACACGACTATCAATAATTCTGTACTAGATAGAATAAAAACATAGAAATATATACTCATACCGTATTTATTGACTTATTTTATAGGGGAAAGGTATATGTGAAATATTTCAAAGACCGATGTAAGAATTCCTTGAATGATATAAGCTGGAATTTTTCCCTTTTTGCTCATAGAAATTCTGCTAAGCATGTCTCAGTGATCATATTAACATTATAATATGATTCTAGGTTTCCAATATGCCATTACTTGAAATTTCGTTTCACCCGAAGTGACTTGAATTTTAAACGGTCGCAGAAGAATAGGGAACACCTCTCTTTAGGAAAAGAATGGGAACGGGGATGATATATGTATGTCCTTATAACGTGCGCGTTCTTTCAGCTCTTTCGTCTGTGTTATCATTTTTACATAGACATCAGAATCTACTTATAATTTCAAATAATATCAGATCTCATCTAATGTTTTTCTTGTGTATGAATAATATTAATGACTAATACTCTATGATGGCATTATAAGAGCAACAATTTACTACATAAGTTAAATTTGTTGAACACTGAGTATATAAGGGGATACACTATAAAAATAAAGCTATGTTTATGCAACATATAAAGTGTCATTGTTTCGGATTACGCGTTTTTAGTAACTTCATCATAATCTTAATTACTCTGGTTTTCTATACTAAAGATAATTTGACATAGATCACATATATATTATTGAGATACAATAATACAAATTTTTAATAATAGTTATTATTTGCCCAACAGATATCTCCAATTAGAGAACAAAATTACATAGAATGTATGAACAAGCATATGTAAAACGTAATTCTTAAAAGCCCATCTACAGTCATTACAGACAACAAAAGTTAAAAGAGGAATAAGTACATAAAAGAAATAAGAGAAATAAAGCAATGAAAACTTAACTAAAAGCAGGCGAATTTAAAAATTCAGGTAAAGTTCAAACTATGCCTTTCATTCCTTCTAAAGCATACATCTCTAGACTTAAAATAAAAGAGTTAGTGCCCCCAGTCTTCTCATTCCCACATTCACATAACCAACTAACCTCTCTGAGCGGGAACCTTTTATAATACCTCGAAATTCCCTTGGCCAGTTATTATCGTCATTCTCTGACTCTGGAGTTCGACGGATCTTACATAACGATCTCTATTTCCACGCCTACAAGATTCAAATGGTTGAAGCACTACAGGAGCAGGACTATGGAAACAGACTTCAATTCTGCCATACATTTCTGCAGTTGATTCATGGAAATCAGAATCTTGCCACGTACGAAACGTTAAGAGGCATGTGACAATAATAATTATATTTTGGCGCTGGGTAGATTATACGCAAAGGCAAAATAGCTACAAATAATGACACCAAATGAGTTAAAACCTCGATATCCACCTACCTGTTATCCTCGTCAATTAGACTGCCGCTACTCAACGAACATGGGGCGGTTCAAAACATTGTGAAGCTAAAACTACCAGGGCGCCACCGCGTCTTTATAGCCTATCTGAGTTAAATGAACGCGGATCGTAGATGTTAAGGAAATCAGGTGGGAATAGGCATAGTAACTCAATAACAAAACAACCAACACAGGATCCAAATTTAATTACCACAAGTAAACATTAATATAATATTTAAAACAAAGTCAATTAGATAATTAACGGAGTTTAATAGAATAAATTTAAAATAAAAGAAAAGAGAGAAAATTGAAATTATGAACGCATAAAAGTACTAAATTTTGAACTGCAGAAGTAAAAAAAAAGGATATAATGTCAAGTGAATAGCAGAAATTAATTAAGATATCAAATACAAAAAATCAGAGACCACCTAAAATTTAAAATTTCACAAACAGAGGTTACGAAAAATTTGCAAATTTGTTCGCTTACAGCGTAGGTCAATCGACTACTTAAACTACTAACAATATTAACCAATTAATTAAATTGACAATTACTGTAAGCTTAAATGCTTATTACTCATATATAAAAAAAGAAATATTACAAAAGGTATGTCATGTGCAACGATTCTTTAATTACAGTCCGTATATTAACAAAAGAAAATTTAAATACACTTGAGAATGAAAGTGAAAATTTAAATTCACTCTGAATACTATCAAAAGAAAATTAAATATTTTTCAGAATGGAAGTCAAAATTACCAAAGTTAAGTTAAAAGCACACGAAAAAGGTAGGTTTATTCACAATAATTTTATTAACTGGCGATACAACAAACATATTATTGATTAAAGCAAAAGAAATAATTAAGAACTTAACTGGGGGGCATACACAGTCCTCGTTAGCTGGAACTGCAATTAAAAGGCAAACTCCACCCGTTGTCCAGGGGGGGGGGGGGTAGGTATTTCCAGTGAAAAGGAAGGGTTAAACCATATAACACGTCAGTAATCTTCCAACATTATTAAAAATCTACGTCCTTAAGGGTCATCAACATTAATGTCTACTGTCTTATAGACTCCAAAATTAAACACCAAAATTATTCCAACATATACGTCTACGTCCCTAAATAGAGATAATAATTCAACTCTAACGAAAAATTATTAAAAAGAAAATCAAACAATAAGGTTAAGAAAATGAATCATTAACAGCTCCAAATTAATTGTAAGATAATTAAGTAGGTAACTGACTTAATTGACTGTCCTCCTATTCATATACGTGTACCACACAACATCAAGGCTCAAACACTTCAAGCGCGAGCACGTGTATGTAACCAACAATATCCGGATCAACCGATATCAGAAAATTATACTTCAGAAAGATTCCAAAATAAGTACAAAATCTTCAGAACTGTATTACACAACTTAATAATCCGCCATAACAGACGATGATAATGGATTAACTATATTCAACCAAAATAATGAGTGTAAAATGCACAGGTAATTAATGCACCACCAATATTGTTATCAAGCGAAGAGTCGCAACAGAAATGAAAATGCGTTCGCGACAAACAATCAACGAGCACCGCTGATAAGAGTGGGGCAAAAAATGAAGAAATCAAGCCAAATAAATGTTAATCAAGTTGGATTAATAAAATTTAATCCCACATTTAAATTTGCTACTAAATCATTAAGGAGAAAATATAAGAAACTTCAAATAATATACGGACATTTGAATTTAAAAATAACCAATAAATTTACAGATAACTACAACAGAGATCGGTACAACAGCTTACTGACTTAAAACAAACATAGTTAAGTTATATGACTCAAGGCAGATGGCGCTACCTATACCAAATACACAAATAACATTAAAATAACTATAATGAATATTTTAAAATAGAAACAAATTACGCTTATGATTTGTATAACGTTACAATCTTGTTAATAAATTATTGATGAGTGACGAAGCCCATTTTCAGTTGTCAGGATATATTAACAAACATAATTTCCGTTACATAAATCCAAAAAAAAAATCCATGAAAAACCACTTTACAGCTTGAAAGTTATTGTATGGTTTGCAATATCTTCTTTTGCAATTATTGCTCCGTACTTCTTTGAAGATGAGACGGAAACTATTGTAACTCTGAGACCCCTCTCACAGTTACAATGTTCACATGTTGGAGAATTTCTTAGCTCTTGCCATTGCTCATCTGCTGTCTGCTTGTGAACAGGTACACTTTCTTTCATGAAGATGGGGTTACCAATCGCACAGCACAAAATTCCATGGCAACTGTGATCATGTTTTCTCCAGACATGTGGATATCGGATGGCCAGACAGCCTGTGATATTTTTTTGTGGGCTACTCGAAATCACAAAAGTTTATTTCTTCAGCACCACACATAACGTCGAATTTAGGAAAAAAATCAACAAGCTCCTGTAGAGATGCCGCAATAGGTAATGGACGATGTCAGCAGAAGACTTGCCGAGTGCGTACAGAGGGATGGTGGGCATCTAAAAGACGTTGTTTTTGGAAAATAGTTTTTTTTAGTTTAAAAACAAAATGTTTATTGTCTTCTTATTTATTTAAGTAAATAAAGTCAATCATTCACTCTTGATAGCTCTTAAAATCGCCCGATTCGCTGCCGCACCCTGTATTTATTACTAATGTAACGTTTTCGGGTTCGCAATAAACAACTCGTGCAAATTATTTATTTAAAACAGTCTGTATATTCATACACTTAAAATTAATTACAATATAAAAATATAAAACCAATGTATCACACTTAAACTACTACGATTACTATTACTATTACTAATATGTCCGTATATTTATATCACACTACCGTATTTATATCACTTCTATTTATATAACAACGCACCACTATATTTATTTTGTATTGTCCTTATATTATGTTTACTCTTCGGCTACCACTTAAGGAACTATTTATTTATTTCTATATAACACTCTAATATTTATTTCTACTTTAGTCTCTTCCGCGCGTCGACTACTTAAGGACTTTCTTATTCCGGAATTATCCTCCATCGGTGACCCAGCCGCCTTATATACACATACGAAACATCTGCAAGCATTCGCGTAAACTCCATCTTCCTCTCGATGTTTGTAGAACATTCGATAGACATCCTGTCTCTTTGCAGTACATGTAATTTATTGCTTTACGACTTTATGAGCACGTCTTTGTTGTCGCCTAGTAATACACTGGGAGAAACTCTAGACATTATGTCGCGTCGAGGTGATTTACAACCTCTTTTTATTGTAGACTGGTTTCGTTACACTAATATTAAAAAAACTGTTTACCAGAGTAAATATCAACAATGTAACAAGTATTTCTCTCTCCCTCTCTGTCTCTATTGTCTAATAATATAAACTAATCTATTGATGGTGGAAGTATAAAACAGTTCATATTACACAAATGTGCAATGCATGAATACTTCAAAATAATCTACAAAATTAATGACTTTATAAAGTTTTATGTGTAAGTATTAAAGCATTGAAATAAAAAAAAAGGTAAAGCTGTTTTTCATAGCGCCATTGTCTGGAAAGTTGCGACGCTGTTGATGTTTTTGTTGTTGTCGCAGTAGTATGGACTGTTTGTTTATAACCGCGGTAGGATATCAGCTACCCCTCTGTACACTTCCAATTAATATTCTACTCACACAACGTTGTAATTTCATTATCGCTACAAGAATTATGTAACCTTATTAATAAAGTACAGGAACACACCTGGTTTTCAGCGTCATAATTTAGATCTAAAGTTTAATATAACTTACTTAATCATGACTGTCTATGTCGCACTTGGCAATGGGCCCCTTTTTCCTCATAAATTTCTACCGTTATTTGAGAGGACCTATATACCCGCGTGTGTACGTATTTAGTTGTGCAACAAAATTTATTGTTTAGCCGATTTTATAATTGTGTGATTATTGGCGTTTAATTTATTCAGTTTTATTCCTAGAGCTAAGAAGTTCTTACTCTTTTTATTAGACTTTCATGTTTATTATTAGAGTATTCTTTTTTCCTATATTGTTTTCTCTATTTCATAGTTGGGGAAGCCATAATCTTAGACGTAATTGTTGCAAATTTCGTTTTCAATTATTCTTTAGAGAGAGAAATATCGAGCAAGGCCTATATATCATTGATTTGTAAGCTGCGAGATTTGTGACATTTTGGGTAAAAGGACATAGTTCTATTAGAATTACTTTCTCTCTAAGGAGATGACACTAGAAATATAGAATAATTTCTAGTATGTATAATTATTTTACGAAACTAATTATTTTCAGCAATCTCCATTTTATTTTGTATGTAATCGAGTTTGCCCTGGGTAGAACTGCTTGTGTTCTGATAAGGATAGATGTAATGTTTCGGTGAAATTCTATTTACTATCTTCAGGCGATTGTGCCCCTCTCACAATCTTTGTCTGACTCCGTTTAACTCGTTGTTACACGCGCTGGCTGGTCGTGTTCCTATTGGCCGTCTTTTTCATATGGTGTTGACATACAATATCATTTTCAAACAATTTTGTCATTAAGTAAATTATTGAAGGAGTTATTGTTGACCTTCTCCTGTTTTACCTGTAAAAGCAGCAAAGAAACATTTAAGACTGAACAGTAAGGTCCTGCTTTAGGAATATAAAAGCTAGTAAAAGCAAGTTATATTGTTTAAATGTATATTGGTATTAATTCAGCAATTTTGATGCTGTATATAGTTATTAGTATAGACCGGACACGAGCGTTTGATGACTCATCGCCCATGGACGCACTATTGAAATTTTCTATTTTTAAAGATATTTAATTTTATTTATGTAATTGGATAACAAGTGGGTGGTGATTTATAAAATAAAAAATACGTTATTATTTGTTCATCTTGTAGGTCAAATTGAGTAAAGGGGTATGAATATTTACTAGCAATACTTTCTCAAAGTTCTCTTCTGTAAGATTTGTTCTCTTTGAATGAAGTTCATCCTTGTAGATAGAAAACGTCTTTTATACATCGCAACTGGTTAGAGGTGCATACTGGAAATATTCTTTTATTTCAGCGTATTTAGCCGATAGATTTTGTGTCATTGTCCCCATAAACAATTGCTGCAATGTTATTAAATCTGGATTTCTATTAAAAACTGCGTCTAACTTTTGCCGAAGGCCACATCGGAAGTCACTTGGAATAATTTTGAAACTATTAATAGCCACATCTAATGTGATTAATACATCTTTTAATTTGAGATTTCGAATTTCAAAATATGTGACTAGTTTAGGCAAATTTCGAGTGTTCCTGAAGGAAAAATAACTGATTTTTTAAATTTGGGATCTGTGTTTATTCCTTGTACTCGAAATACTTCGAGCATCGTCATTTAAACATGTAAGAAAATTTTGTAAACTATAGAAATTCTCTGCATAAAAACTAATAGCTTCCAACCATGTTTCTCATCAAGTTACTACTGGCGAGGCAGGCAGTGACAAAGATGGAAGTTTTTCTCTCTAAAGAGCTACTCTCAATGGTTCTTTTCTGAAAACTTTTTTAAAACCGGATACAAGTCTATCAACTTCCGGATAGGTGTTTCTGATATTTTCACAGATTCTCTGGGGAGCATGTGCTGCACAAGTAATATGCAGCACATAAGAATATGTTTTATTTAATAGTCTGTCTGTTTTCAACATATATGCGGCACTATCACAAACAAATAAGAGTATTTTTCCCTGTAACTGTCGTCCGAATAAAGCATTTTGTGCAAATTCTCGTCAACGGTTTTAGCAGCTGTTTTCGCATCAACTATATTTATAACTTTAGATGCTATTACATAAGCGTTATATGGAATAGTTGGATGTAGTACACCAGCTACAACATTTACCACACAGCGTCCCAATATATCGACAGTTCCGTCGGCACTTATCCATAGATACTGATTTGAAAAATGTGTTCTAATGCATTCTATTGTTTTCGTGAAGCGCTTAGGAACATAATATTTGCGTAAGGTGGATTCATCAGGAACATTTCGACCAGTATATTTTTGGAGAAATGTTTCGAAAGTGGAATTGTCATGTTTATTTAATGGGATATTACCCTCCATTAAAGTTTCACAGAGTTCTTCGTTAAAATTGTCAGCTTCCAACGTGACGTTATACGTACGATTTTTGGGCAGTCGGTAACGATATTTTACAGACTTTGGAATAAATTTTGGAATCACTGACAGTGGACATACAATCAGTATGACACTTAATCCAACTCGCCATTGTTTCACGATTGCATTCTTCCATAACATAGTAACATAAACGACGTTCTAGATCTAAATAAATGATAACTAAAAGTCTATCCGTATGTTATTGAAACTTAGCGAAATCCAGTGCACACCTACGTCAAGATAATTGGGAGAAGTAGATTCAATGAAACGGTATTAAACTCGTCGCCCTTCTATCTACGCCTATTCAGTAACTGCGTGATGTTTACATTATTTCTTTGCTCCGTCGTAATTTCAATCTTGTACGTCCGGTCGATAGTTATTAGTGATAATTGTATTACTGTATAATGAAACTGACTTGGAGTCTGTGGCTTGATACTAAACAAAACTAAAAAGTAGAACTAAAACGTATTTCGGCAACTATGTTATCACCTTCAGTAGCACTCTTGAAAAGAGAAACAATTAGCTTTTCTAAATAAATTAGTATTAAAAGAAGGTTGTAATATAGAAGCAGATATTTATAGAAAGGAAACCAATGCAAACAGATCCAAATCAATGTTTTCAACTAAAATTATCTTCATTTAATTTTTTAATCCATCGCTTGTTAAAGTTTTCACTTACAAGAGATAGATATTAGAAAGCATTACTCCTTATAAAAGGAATATCTGAATACAGTGATTTCTAATCAGACGTAGTTTAAAATATCTTAAGAAAGATGAAAGTAAGAATATAATTCTAAATTCCACAATTTTTTTCATAATATTTCGAAACACTAAATAATATTTTTAAAAATGTTGGTTTGCAAGTCAAATCATGTAATTTGTTGGAAAGTCTTTTGAGCAGTACTAAAGGTAAAATTGAGGTAGAACAAAAATCTGGAATTTACGAAATTAATTGTAATAAATATGAGAAAAAATATATCCGTCAGACTAGACGTTCGACAACAACTCGCTATAAAGAGCATATCGCTCATTTCCGGTTTAATAAGACAGATAAGTCTAGTGTAGCTCGAAATATTTTTAAGTAAACTTGAAATGTTAGTATATACTATCTTGATTAATACGCCTGTCCAGTACCTGGATAAGTTTCTGAACGCCTAAACTTTTGTTTAGAATGCCTGTTAGCTTTTCCTTGATCTATTAACTGCTTTTGTAAAATGGGCGTATAATTTCTAGAATAAAGAAAATAGAGAATATAAACTTTATATTTCACATGTACGATTTCCTACATGTTGCAACGTACCTACATCTAACAATAATACTATTAAATCATATCCATATTAGCAAACAAGAACAATAATAAATATTAAACATAACCTACAAAGTCTTTATTTCCGCTATTTATCACACTTTTACGTCAGTAACCGTAAAGTTCCTTAAATCGTCATCGACAACGTCATCTCGTTGCTAGGTTCCGTACCTTCTGAGAGTCGTAACTTACGAGAGACTAACAAAATTGCACCCTAAAATAGACAATCCCATTCGGTTCCCATAAAATATAATCGCAAAGTATGTACCGTAAAATGGGGTTACTTCGACAGGCTTTTGGCATATTTGTTGCTCTACAAAGCAAACTATTCGCTTGGAAACCTGGCTCATGTGTCATCGTAACAATTAAAGCCTTGGTTTTTTTTACTACAAAAAATATTTTTTTCCCCAACACCCCTTTAGCATTTCGTTTTTGTTTCCTTTTGATGTCAAAGTTACCTCGAGTTGGAGGTAACTTTGACACCACGTATAATTAAGCATAAAGTCAAAGTTAAACTGCTCCAGGTTAACTTCAACACCAAAAAAAGTAAAAAGCGTTGTAAATATTCAATCAGAAGTAATAGCTAACAGTCATAGAGGCCTAAATTAGACAAATGGGACATTAAAGCAATACTTCCATAAAATCATTTATTTCGAACACCTTTGGTAGTGCACATTTGGTATATAAATCTATACTAAAAGAATTTTTTTTAACTAAACAAAAACTCATTAAATAAAGTAACAAAAGTGGAAAATATTCAATAAATGCTAAGAACATAGGGAGAATTTAGGCACATATTTTTAATCGTCATAGAAACATGAGGCGCATTCGTAACTCGCTTGCCCGGAAACCCCGCTGCAATGTCCACAAACCCACTTTTTAGAAGGAAGACACTGGATTCTAGCTTTTTGGTTTGTGTATTCGGAGAACTGTATGAGACGAATGGATCAACAATTGCATAAAAGACATTCGTATTGAAGGAAAAAGAAAAACAAATCCTTGTAACTCGTAAATATCTCTGAACGCATTACAAACATCCAACCCGCTGGTCGAAGAGATACTGCTAACCACGCTAACTTGTATTTACTTACGAGCATGCATCGGTCGCGCTGACATTGGAAAGGAAAGAAGGGGTATACTATGTTGCCACATACTGTATGGATTAATCGCCTATGGCTAATGAAAATTGACACGTGCTGTATATGTTATGAGTAAAAAAGGGTGACGCTGAAAGTTAGTATTAACGTGATAAATACTCCAATAACAACATACAATCCCGCGGCTAAATGAACGTGTATATGCGTGTAAATGTGAATGGGAACCCCTGAACTTTGTGGAAAGCGGGGAACCCCAGACATTCTGATATAAAAGGGGAATACCCGTGAGAAACGAGAGAGTCGGCAGTTAGACTTCGAGTCAGAAAGTGAACTGCAAAGAAAGACTCCAAGTAGACAGTCGAACGGCCAGTAGAGTCGGTTAACAGTGAATTTTGGGAGTCGACAGCAATATACGTTAAACATCATATCAAAAGGCTATCTCCTAACATTACACTACGCATAGGAGTCATTGTTAATATAACTGCAATAAATAATTTACTACCGAGAAAACGTAGTAAAGTAGTGGTCAAAGTTGCACCTAAGAAGTAATTGTGCAATATTGTTAAAATAAAGATTGTATTTCGAGTGGAAGAACAAGCAGATAATGCCGTTGAAAACATCGTAGATTTAAGGAAGATTTCGTCGATAATGATCAGCCCGAAGTTCCTGCTGGAAACAATACAGAAGAGAAGATGAATAATAAGAATTTAGATAAGGTATTATTTAAATGATTATTGTTTAATGACTGTAATGTTTTATGTAATAAAGGAGGTGGGACTGTAAAAATAGAATTTCAAACAGAAAGTAATTAAATAAATATCGTCTAACAAATATATGAGTAAAGTAACTTGATATGTTCACAAGTATTGATATAAACACGTATAACATAGAATGTGAATTGTATGTAATCAATTCTGGCGTTTATAGCTTACGGTTGAATCGAACAAAGAACCTACAGAAATTTTTGTGTTAGTTTAAGGTTTAAAAAAAATGTATTAGAATTACTTTTTAAATATATTGCAGTGACCTTGAGTTTGGTGGTAGATTATAAATAAGTATAATCAAGATCACTTCAAGATTTATTTTAATCAATTGTTACTTTATTTATTTTTATCATGATGTGTATATAAATATCCATTATGTCAATAATTTGCCAAAAATTTACTTTTTATTTAAGTAAAATAATAAAAGAATGTTAGTATAAATTTTATAAAAGTCATAATATTAAAATAAGCATAAAATGTTACGTGAAGTAACAAGTTTTTTTTTTATTTATTAATTTAAAATTTATATATATATATGCCTTAAGGGGTGAGCACATTGTGGTGTATGTTCGGGTTGTGTCCGACGAGTTAAAAAGACATACTCGTAGGGTGGAACTTTGGGGTACCCACCGGTGTGAATTTGCTTTCTGATGGTACTGTGTTGGGAGCGAGAAAAGGCGCCAGGCAGGACTAATTAGGGCAAAGCCATTCCCTTAATGTTTATATTTTCTTCGTAAATAATGATTCGCGTAATTAATTTTTTTTTTTGATATTCATATTCCAGTACAATTCATCATATGCAATAAATTTTTTTTTTATTAAAGATGTTGATTATTTACATGTATCTATGGCAAATATAAATCATGATAATCACGTTCACATTTAAAACATAAATTTTCTCGACGTTATGTTTTTATTTATTTTAATTTCTTTATTATATTGACTTGTTGTTTATGATATGTGTAGTTTTAGATGATGTTTTGAAATATTAATTTTTTGTTTGTAAATATATATATATATATTTGTGTAATTTGAAATTTCTCACTCATTAATATTTATTTTAATAAATTAGATGATAAGATTTATTTTTTTGCATTTTATTTTCTTTACCTGACCTGGAGATAATTAAAGAGCATTCAAGTTGATTGGAGAATTTATTTATATTTTCTGCCCCTGAGAGAACATTTTCTTTAATCATTCTAAACTGAGCTAGTTAAATGTAAAATTGCTTAACCTACTATCTAGCAGAAAATTTCTTGTATCTTAGTCTAGCATAAGGCCTAGCACTAGGATGCGTGCTTGATTCTTACCTACTCATTGATTGAATAATTTAAATTATTTTATATAAACCTCAATTTGTAAGAGTCACAGCAATATGTTACTTCTTTTGTTGTTTGTAAAATTATAGATACAGGATTCATTGATTTTAATATAAGAATTATTATAATTATTAAATGGTATTTTTTTTGTTAATATACAGGAACCCCTTTTACTTAATCATTTCAATTAACTCGAATCGCCCTGAGATAATTTGAGTTGAGCCGGCAAAAAAAATAATTTTACATTTTATTTCTAAAGTGTAACTTTAAATTAAATACCTTAATTTCGAGATAGGGGTTTCTCTACATTGTGTCATCTAACTTTGGGGTGGTAGCGTTACAGGAACCGCAGTCGAAGTTACCCCCGCTGTCGAAGTAACCACATTTTACGGTAGTTTTCCATTGAATTATTAAAATCGACAAAACTATGATTATTTAATTTAATACTATGTTACTACATGGATTATATTAATAATGTGAATGAATGATATTCATATATATTCATACATACATACATACTATATAAATCAAATAAATTTAGAGCGTTTGTAATTGAATACGTTTATGTAAAAGTGACTTTTTACTGTCGCTTATCTCATTGTGTTACTGTCAGTGTCACTTCAGCAAATCGTTTCAATGTTCAGAATGAAAACATCTGAATTGTCCGACATCTCTGCTCGCGAAACAATATTCTCGTTGCTTTGTTACTTCCCACCGTCCATTGAATATTAATGAGAATTGTAACGAATGTCGAAAAGCTACGAACCGCATAATCACTCTGATGGTCATTCTGTGGCAGCTCCGCTGACATCATGTTTGAATGTCATGACGCATAATACTCGCAAAATGTAGTTACGAAACAAGTGCTTGAACCACAAAAAAGAAAAATTAAATATTTTCTGTTACTGTCTCCTTCGCTCTCTTTAGTTAAACTAATAGGAGCCAAAGCAAGCCGTTGTAAATTCGTAGTAATTTGCAGAAAATATTATTGGAAATCTTTTTAAATTTAGGAGTTACTATTACATATTATGTTTCTTTGAATTCTTATCTCAAATCAAAATATATTTCGTTATTGACCGGAGGTTCAGCTACTTAAAATAGAGAAAATATGTAGACGAAACATGCTAGTAACTATTGTCTGTGCAGTTTAGCAAGGTTATCTTTTAGTATTCCAGCAATAGCATTCTATTTTACTTAATCAAAAATAATAATAATATAATATATTTGGTGCCCAACAGACTAGCTCCAAAATGGACAAAGAAGTAATGACAACAAAGTGATAATATAAGGGATATTCCAATAAGGACGATCGATTTTTAAATGTTCATAAAACAAGTTGTAAGTGAAATAATTACGCACCTTGCATTGTTGCATAAATCTGGCTGGATTTGCAGAATAGGGTTCGTTATGTTGACTTTGAGTGCATCAATTGTTTACAGTTTATTCTCGTAGATCTGTGATTTACGGTAGTCCCAATAAAGAAGTTTAAAGTCATTAAATCGTTCGGTATCGTTGCTTGTTTGCACAACCATTCATCGAAAAATTAGCTTCGTCACCCAAGATAATTTTTTTTGGCGAAATTTGGGCCAACTTCTAGCTGCTCCAAAGCCCAATCAGTGAACATACGGCGTGGTCCATAGTTGTTTACAGTAAGTGTCTGGGTCAATTGAATTTTACACGGGTGGAGACCCAAGTCCAAACGCAAAATCGCCAAGTTGAAGTTCTTGTGAACGAGGAGAAATTGGATGCCACGAGCTTTCCCGTACACTCTCACGTACAGTAGCGATATTTTTCGCAGCCCCTGCGTTTCCGTGATGTACGGGTGTTGGCAGATTATTTATCGAATCGGTTGACTGAAAAATGTCGACTAATCGACTCGGCAGAACGGTTGTGGAGAGGATAAATATCACGTAATGCGCGGAACGTTTCTGAAACGGATCACTGATTTTGAAAATAGAATTTGATGATTTGCACACGTTTTTCGAGGCTATAGCCTTACATGATGATTAGCCGTACACTACTGAATAATTTACAATAAATTTGACAGATGTTACTTCAACAACATGATCGCTATAACCTAACAAATTTGGAACGTCCCTATTGAAAGACGTTTTATAAATATACAATAAATTACAATGAAATACAACATAAAGCGAGAAAGAAAACAAAATGGTATCGATGTGTGTGTGTACATTAAAATAAGTAGTTAAAACAAACCCATATGTTGCTGATTCAAGTTACGAGCAGCATGTATAATCGGTGCAGCGAACAATATATTAGTCCCCCTGGCGTGGGGAGCACTAGAAGATTCGCTAATCTCTATCTAATATACTAAAATTCTTTGCCTCTTCTTCTTCTACTGCTTAGAGATCTGTCGATCTGTTAATTCTGAAGTTGCCCCTGCGCCTTTTCCTGAGAGGTAGATAGCCAGCTATCTCTACATCTCTTAGGTGGCCTTCCGATAGGTCTGTAGCCGGGCGGGTTGTTCTCTAGGACTATCTTCGGGAGTCTGTTCTCGTCCTCGCCTCTTACGGTGTCTTCCCCATCTCACAATATCCTATATCTCGCATTGTTCCCTGATATCCGAGTTTCTCACCCTGTCTCTTCTTGTCTTACCCACTATTGTTCTCAGTGTTTTCATTTCGGCGACCCTTAGCATGTGTTTCGTCTTGTTGGTGTCTTCGCGGACTTCAATACCGTACGTCATAATCGATCTGATGCAAGTCTTGTAGATTCCAATTTTGCTATCTTTTCGCATGTACGGGTTTGACCAGACTATATCTCGTAGGCATCCTGATAGTGCGGATGCTTTGTTAATTTTGCTCCTCAGGTCTTTAACTGGGTCTTGGGTACTTGATATGTCTATGCCCAGATATCTGAATTGCATCACCTGTTCTATGGGATTATCCTCCACCACTAGCTTGCATCTGAGCGGATCTTTCGTGATTGTCATACATTTGGTTTTGTTGATAGAAATGTTCATATTGAGTTGGCGGCTTACTTGGAAGAACCTGTACAGTAGTCTCTGTAGGTCGTTTTCTGATTCAGCAATAATTGCCGCATCATCGGCGTAACACACCATACCAATTTTTTTGTTGCCCAGCCTGTATCCGAGGTTAAGATCTGTTACTTTGTTTATAATTTTATCCATGAGAAGATTAAACAAAAAGGGACTTAGGCTGTCACCCTGTCTAATTCCTCCCGGTGTTGGGATGTTGTCAGTGAATTGATTACCTACTTTAACCTTTGTTACGTTGTTGATATTCAGGTTATGGATTATCTTTGTTATGTTCGCCGGTGCCTTATTTTCCATCAATATATGTAGAACGTCTCCCAAACGAACCCTGTCAAACGCCATTGTTAGGTCAATGAAGCAAATGTACGCTGGCATACTGTACTCTATAGCCTTCTCTTTGATTTGTTTAAAAAATTTCTTTGCCAAATATACTAATGTATTGAAAAAATGAAATAGCTTGCTTGGCAGTAACGGCAAATGATTAGCAAATAATAACAAAATGACAATTGGCTGTCATAACAATGACAAATATCGAATCTAAAATCAAATAGGGTAAAGCACATAGTGATTGGCCCTTTAATAATATAATAATAATAATAATAATAATATATTTATTCAGTGTAATAAAATCATTACATGAAAGGTCAAAATATACATATATACAGTAACAAACAAACAGATTAAAATTGTATATTATTAAAATTATCATTTAAATATTCATTAATTGAATAAAAACTTTTCGTAAGTAGAAGTTTTAATATTTTACTTAAGAAAGTACTAGCATTCATTGTGTGCAGGTGCTTCACTTTGTTGTAAATCTTTGGCCCCCAGTAGTCCACATATCTTTGGGCAGTCTGCACACGGTGATAAGGGGTTCGCAGTTTATCCCTGTTTCGTGTATTGTACTGGTGGGAGTCCCCATTTGCGGCAAACTCATCCTCATTAAAAATGACATACTTAATGCAGTTGTATATATATATATAGATGGTAATGTGAGTATAGCCCCTTTTACAAAATATTTTCTGCAACTATCCCGATGTCCCAAACTGTAGAACGCTCGAACAGCCCTCTTCTGCATTTGAAATATTCTCTCTGCCGATGGTAAGCTGCCCCATACCAAGACTCCGTAGCTCATCTTAGAGTGGAAGTTGCAGTAGTAAGCCGTTGTTGCAGCATCGTGAGTTGCAACACTTTTCATACGTCTTATTGTGTATGTTGCCTATTTAATATTTAATATTTGCGTCATAAATAAATTGTAATATAAAATAAATCTCTAGTTTGAATTTTTTTTAACAGTACTTACAAAATGCTGTAAGTGTCAGCTCTTTGAGGTAATTTTGATATACTAAAAAATAAAAGCGTGTAATTTTAAATAAATTTTATTAAAAAAATATGCAGTTGTTACAGAGATTGGCCCATACAATTACATTATTGGCCTTTTCCAATACAGTTATGGGCCCTGTTTTATTTAAATGTAAAAAAATGTCTATTCTAATAAACAAATACCTAAATACCCATGTATGTAAATTTTTAACACAACACAACAGTAGGTACCTACTAATGGGATAACATACCTAGAGGTAATAAGAATTGTTAAAATTATTTCAAAATATTTTATTCAAACAAGTCAAACATTCAAAAATTTCAGAATTTGATTTATGAATACAGTATTTTTTAATACATGTCACATGAAATTGCCTTATACAATTCTTGCATTTTAAACCGTAATTAAATTTATTAATATATTCCGCACAGCTGTAACATAAACCCTTTTCAATTTTTTCGTTGTTGTCTAAATTTAAACTCATTTCTTCCAGAATATTTTTTGCCATGTCAATAGGATCGATCCTTATGTTTGAAATAATGTTAACATGTTTCTTTTTGAACTTCTCCTCCATTTTAGTGTCCTCACTGAATAATTTTTTAGTCACCGTTTCAATTTTGTCAACATCTGTTTGATCCTTTTTGTCAGGACTTTCTTCGAATACTCTAGTGTCTTCTGTAAGATATGACTTCTCCGGAGATTTTATTTTCTTTTTTAACTCTTTTTTGGTTTGGGCCGTTTTGGATTCTTTCTGACTGTTACTTTTTTTTTGTTTTTGTACGTCTGTTATTCTTTGGTTTTTATTTTCTATTCTCTTACGTTTTCTTTCATTCTTTTCCAGTTCCTTCTGCTTTTTTGCATCTTCTATTCCTTTTTTTTCTGTTTCCAGACACTCGACGTTAGCACGTAATGCATTCTCTCAACATCTTTTTTGCCTTTGCGTTGAGGAGTTTCTGGATATGCAAAACATCTTTTAAGCTGCAGTCACTTCTGTTTAAGTTTTCAGCATTATCTTCCATATAATTCTCTTGCGTATTACAGATATTTTCTACTTCATTGCACTCTTCAATTACAACGTTGTCTGTTAGTGGATTCTCATTTATATTGTCACATAATATGACGGGAACGTTTTCAATGTCGAAATACTGTGTAAACTCATTTTCGGCGTGTTCAAGCTGTGGGCTGTCCTCTTTCTGTTCATAGTGAATCGTATTTTCTTTGAATTCGTCAAGTTTTGGAGAAGGACTTTGCAAATTGCGGTTAGTGTCATATGTGTGTTTAGTAATATTGTCAGGTTCTTTTATACATTTCCATAATTTTGCTAACAATTTGAATTCATTTGTTGTGGTTATCTCGTCACTGTCGTCGTTGTTTATGTTGGCCATCTCTTCTATCTGGTTAATTGTTTCTTTTCCTACAATTTCTAAAAATTTCTTCGTTGTTATGACGTGAGTTTGTTCTGATTCTGATTCCTTAGTTTGATTTATTTTTTCTTCATTATTAGTCGATGAATTTTTTCCTAAGCATTTTGTCCAGTCGATAGCTTCCACATTAAAGGGATACAAGCCGCATGTTCTAAAACCATTCTTTAATGTCTCAGATTTTGCATACTTATCAATAACGTTTTGCAGAATGGGGGCAAAATTTTCTTTGGTAAGAGTTTTATTTAGATTTTGATCTTGTCTTCTCCATTCTAGAACAGATGCCTTCCATCCGTATTTTATTGGCTTGAACGCAGCAACGTCTGCGGGCTGTAAAATCCTTGTTGCGTTTGGATATAAGCATATTAATATTATTTGCAAGTTTGTGCACAATTCACTCAATTTATATGACAGATGCGTAGCGTGTCCATCCAAAAATAAGATTATTGGAAAAGGAATGTTTTGTTTTTTTAAGGCTGGGTACAATAGATTGGAAATGTATTCGTAAAAAACTTCTGTCTTCATCCAGCCTGTATCGCTCAGTCCTATTCCCCACCCATCAGGAACAGAATTTGTTAATGCTGGTTTTAACCTCTTGTTTGGAAAAATAATCATGGGTGGTGTCACCATACCAACAGCGGAGAACGTAAACATTACGGTTAAGGTAGCTTTTGAAGGTGCGGTCTCTACTTCATATGTATTTCTACATCCTCTAGGTGTAAGTACTTTTTTGTTTTTAGGGCAGAGATTGAAATTCGTTTCGTCCCCGTTAAATATTCTATTGGGATCCAAAAGTATTTCACTGTAGCCTTTTGTTTCAAGGTAAGAAAAAATATTTCTAAACCATTTTCGAATATTTTGCTCGGAAACGTTTGCACTAGCTGCTGTAACCGCTTCTGGTGTTCGAAGGGCTATATGAGGATGCCTTTTCAAAAACGCCTTATACCAAGCGTTCCCAGGGAGATTATTTACAAAAGGATTTTTTCTTGGATTTAAATCAAGAAATTCTTTTACGGCGAGGAAATCCTTTTCTATGATTTTCTTCAATCCATTTGATTAATAACTCCTCTTCTTCGCTTGTTAAAACCGGTGGTGGGCCGAATCCTCTTTTCTTAAATTTGTCTGATTTGCGGAACTGCAAAGTTGCTCTCGGGATATTAAAATGTCGCGAAACTTCTCTAACTGGAATACCAGACTTTATGGCTTCAAGCGCCATTCTAATATCATCTTGAGAGTAGGTTTTCTGATATTTAGCCCCTTCTTTAATTTTTGGCATTCTTGTAAATTGTCTGAAGCAAACAAAATAAGAGAATTTAGTTATTGGCCTCCAAAATATGACAGTGATTGGCAGGCGGCCAACGACTAAACAGAAAGAGTCTATTGGAATTTTGAACATAAAGGTATATTGACATTAAGAATATTATTTCAAAAATATACATGTTTGCAATGTATAATTTTTTTTAGATAAAGTTACAGTCACTGGCCACCTGGCCAATAATTGTTTTTCAGCACAAAAATGTGTTCAGTGATTGGCCCTCGGCATTTTTATGTTTTGAGGTTAGAATATCTAAAGAAAAGTTCATAACACGATTCTATTAACATTAAACATAACCTAAACTAAGTTTCATAAGTCGAGGTAAGTTCAACGATCTCATTACCTTTAGGGACGTGTCACTTAACGGATTTCCACAAAACTGAGCCACTGCACTTGTCGTCCAACAACTTGGCAAGAATGGCGCGCTTAAAGAATAATACCACTACACATTACTTGTATATTTCACACGGAATTGTACAAATATATGGCGGTTATGCTGGTACCACAATATTGATTTTAAAGATTCTACAACTCTTAATAACTTCAGTTATATTAGATGTGGCCAATCACTAGACACTGGCCAACAACTGTGTGTCTTACCCTATGTATAAGTGAAAATGTAAACAAATAAGGACAGGACAGCCGGTACTACTTATGCAACCCCATCAACAGTTTTAGGATTACCATAAACTTGCATTTAATGTAAATACATAAATAATAACGACGCGACTCTGTAATTAAAAATTACGAGTAAAGCTGTTGATACTATTTATGTGAGTCAATTACTAATCGATGAATCTTTGGCGAAACAACCAATTTCGTCACACAATAATACTAATTATGTGTAATACAGAATTGTGTAAGTAAATCAAAGTATGCAAGTGTTAATATGTGTTAGTAGCTACAGATATATATGTTTCTACCTTGTTAGGTTTCGTCAGTCTAGCATAACTAAGAAAGCGTATGTTAAAAAACTAAAATGTGTAGAATAAAAATATATGTAGTATTAACATATTAACAACTGGCATGCGCGAGCGCGCGCACACACACACACACAGAGAGAGAGAGAGGCATTTTTTAAAAATAACTATTTGGTATCAGGGACTTCAAACGTGGACATCAGCAAAAATCTCGAGTCGAAAATTTTCATTATCGCAATACTTCCTTATACTAAGTATAAGAAAGTAAAAGGGAATGCACATATTGTGTAAAATTTTTTTGTGCTGTTTCTAACATACATTGTTTATAAATAAAGAAAAATATTTTCTATTTTATTTTGCCTTATTATTTCAACCCATATAGAATGTCCTCAAATAATCGTACAGTATTTACAACAAAAACAGAACATGAGTTCCTATAATCGTGGATGTATTAGATATCTTATTGCTTCTTAGGCTAAGTAACACGCACCTAAAAAAGAGAGACCCAACGTTAAAAGTCTCACTTTCGTAATAAATTATTTTTCTAGTATACACGGTGTGAAAACGAATATATCATATGTTTCTTAATAACAAGCTAATATTTAAGGGCGTTATTCTTGGGTCCATTTTGTGAAAAAAACTTCTTATGAACATATATATGTCCTAAATGTCTTAATTTTTGAACTATAGTGTGCTAAAGTTAAATTTTTTTTTTTTAAACTTTACCTGCGTTTTTTAAAATTTTTTTGAAGAAACATATTGCTGTGACCTTCAAATTAAATAAAAATAAGAATGTTAAGAATTAGCTTAGTTGTTAAAAAAGAATATTAATTTTTATTTTAAAACGTTTATTTTTAAGCATTAGACAAGACAGGTAAGACAAGGGTACAATGGGTTGCCTATATTTAAAGGTAAACTGATATCAAAACAAATATAATGTTATTAGTATATTCTTAAGTTGAATAAGTACTAAGTATGAAACAAGCACAAAAGAAATCTATGCAATCTATATTTTTGTAGAAGAGACAAGCGTGAGATATGGTTTGAATACACAGAAACACAACCTAATTTTTCACAAGGCGTTAGGATAGCTTTAAATATCTTGAATACTGGACCATTATTTAAAAACAAAAAGGTACTCAAAGTTAACAACAGAGAATTCAATTTTTAGTTTAGCTTTTATATTTAAAAATTAATTTCCTTTCAATTAATTTTTTTGTATTGCTGTTTATTTTAAAATGGAGGATATGAATAAAGCAGAATTTGAAAAGATAATGATGAAATAAAATTAATAAATAAATGATTCAATTTTGGAAATAATTAGTGGTGCTGTGCGTTTCTAAAAGTACTATGTAAAAATATTTGCTTTTAGCAAGACGTTGAGCATTATTAATTAGATAAATATTATCCTGTTAAGTAATAATAACTTATTTGTTTCTAATAGTAATGAAAGGACAGTTAATGGTGTTGGATGCGCTGAGAGTACTATGTGCGAATATTTGATTTCAGTAAATCATTAGGCATCACTAATTATTATACTTTATCATTTTGATTTAAAATTTCAATCCAAATAAATACGAATAAAAAGGGAATGTTTTTGGTGGGCAGGTATTAAGTCGCTAGCGGTATTACGTGCGAATGTTTGCAGCTAGTGAATATTATAGGCCAATTTCCGAGCATTCACGTTTGAAAAGTTCAGGATTACCAAGGCACTATGTGAAAATGTATGTTTTTGGTAAAATAGAATCAGTTACATATTAACAAATTACTTATCAAGAATCAAGGTTTTTCTTGTTTTTAAAAGAACAGGATAATTATTTAATGACGATCATTATAGATATATAAGCTTTACACAAACATTATAACCCAAAGATGGGTAGACATGTTTTTCTTTTCATTACTTATAAAATAAAATTTGCTATAGATACAGTATAGCATTGGTATTTATGATTGATATTTTTAATAAAAATATAAATATGATTTTTATTTAAAATTTAGACTTTTCTTTTAATTTGTAACCTTATCCCAAACAAAACTGAATAAGAAGTATACCATAAAACGAAGAAGCTATAATCACTGCAAGAACTCATAAGAAATTTTAAAGTATTATGGTGATCAAGAATAAGCTTATGATTAAGACTATAATAATTTTATCATAAAAATTATCATTTTTTTAAATTATTCAAATTATTGAGGCTTCAGCAATATGTTATGCCATTGCTTTTTCTTGAAGTACTTTTTTTTAAATCCCCATTCATTTCTGAGTAAATGTAGGCTCTTATTTTTTTTTGTTTGACGTGCAGTTTTCGCTTAAAAAAATTAAATTCATTCATGTGCACGATATTATAAAATTAGGTATTAACAAGGATTAAAAACGATCTAGTAGGAAAGAAGCGATTTTATTGTTTGTCATCATAAACAGTCTTGACATTTATCTACTTAGTATACTTGTCCCGTATTTAAGTCGTTAAATATTAACTATTATTAAAAAAACATGGTTCAATTTTTTTAAACTTTAGCACTCTACAGTTCAAAAGACATTTAGGATATAAGTTCATATGAAGTTTTTTTAATAAAATAAACCCAAGAATAACCCCCTTAAATATTAGCATGTTATTAAAAAACACCCTGTATATACACTGATAATATATAGGTATAATAATATACAGGTGCCATTTCCCACATAAAGCACGAACAATTTTGGGTGCAAAAACATCAGTCTAGTGTTTGGTGTCACAACGTCTTTTACCTATCTATATATCTTTAAAAATTCCGGTGCAGTCGTATTTTGAGGAAGATTTAAATGATGGCGCTTTTTGGTTTATGACTTTAATATTAGGAAGTGATGTAAGCGTAAGTAATGTATCTTGCGGTAATATTTATTATTTCTTAAATAGTGATGCAGAAAGAAATTATTTCGTTCGAAAATTGTATAGTTACGTTGTCCATTATGTTTTTGTTTTCAAATCCATTAGAATTGAAAAAGACTGAGTACAGCAATGGTGTGCCTCATTTCAACTTCAACTGTAATTACACGAAATCCTAACAATAAACGAATCCGGGAACGGACACACGTTCATTCGGGGAACAGATGGACAGCGAGGTGTCGCCCGTATGCGTGTAGAAGCTCTGCTACATTGCGACCGTGGACGGCATCGAATTTAGAACAGACAGCCGCAGGAGCCGCCGACACACCGTCATGTTATCACGTTTGTAATTAATTTAGATGGCTGTCGACGAGGCGTTCGCGTTGCTAACGGTCTATCCCCGTTTTCCAAATTCTATTACACAGATAAAGGGGTGTTGTCGAACCCGTTTTCGGACACAAACGCTGCCAACGCAGACCGTAAATTACAGGGCTTCGAATAGTTTGTGAGCGACTCGGTGCAAGCGCGTCGAAAGAAGAAATTGGTCCGATGAGGCGCGACGCAACATGACATCGCGGCACCACGACAACCAATATTTATTATGTTTTATCTGGTGTTAACACTTCGCCGCCCAGTGATTGCGGTTATTGTAAAATTTTATTTTTCTTTCTGCTTTGTCGTGTAGATTTTTGTGGCGAATTGGCAAAATCGTAAAATAGAGATGCTGCTCAATTTTGTGTTCCCTTCATTGTTTTCTTTTTTACAGATAAATAATAAATATATATAAATGTATTAAAATTCGTTGCCCAAATGTACAGGAAATGTATTAAAAGTAATTATTTATCTTGACGTAGCGGCAAGGTAATTCAACAGCAATTAATAACTAAATGACAATTCGACAGTAAGCTGTCATTTTAAAAATTTTTTTGACTAAGAAGATATAATGCAAATGAGAAATGTTTAAAACTGAAAATGCGAACAATTAAGTACAGAACTGTCGCTACTATACAGGGTGTTATAAATTAAGTCGACACTATTACGAACTTTGTTGTTAATAAAGCTACAATATCGGTTAAATTAGCAAAGTAGTAGTATTTTTATCGTGAACTGCTAGTTTTCGCGCTATTTACAAAAGTTACCTTTTTTTAAATGGAACATCCAGTATATTTTTGCATATATTGAAAGAAGGAATTATTTTAAAAAAGAAAGCTCTCATACATTATTGACAAAAATGTATGAGAAATGTTGCGGAAGTTATGCACTATACAGCAATTCATATCAATAAAATCAAGATGACTATGATAAAAAAAAAACAGCACATATTAAACAATCATTGTGCATATGTTTATTATAATAGATGTTCGAAGACATCACCGTTTTGTCCAATACACTTCCGAATTCATTTATGTACATTGCGCGTTACTTTTAAAATCGATCTTGCGTCTGTTATTAGCAATGGTAATTATTTTATTTTGCAGCCCTACATCGTTTTCATATCTCCCTTTGTAAATTTTATTTTTTAAATATTCCCAAAAATAAAAGTCTATAGGGTTTAGATCCGGGGACCACAGATCACTATAACTAGAAGATAGTATAACTTAATAGTAAAAAGTTTAGACAATGTTTAGCGCCGCCTGCCAACCACAGGCAGTACTAAAATGGATCAAACCAATGAACCGGGAAATTTAAATATTATGTATTTCTATCCCATTTTGTATTTACCTTAATAGTTTTTATTCTTCACTTTAAATGTTCGGAGATAAAATAGTAGATGTATTTTAAAGTAAAATCTGCTACACATATTGCTAGATTTTAAGTCATTTAAAGTGAAGAATAAAAACTATTAATGTAAGTAAAGCTGACAATTTAAAAAATGTTGTTCATTATAAATAATACTATAGTAATAAATTAGAAACATATATTTTTAGTAATGCTTTATTTTTATATGAAAACATATCTATTTCAAAATATTAAGGAGAAAACATTCTAAATTATTCTTACATTTGAATTTATTTATTCCTTAATTAAAAATCGTCGATCTTCTTTTATAACATTGAAAAAATTAGGATATCTTGTAGCTTCGAACCACTCATCAAAACGAATTGATTTTGGATGTGGAAATGCATGGAAAACTTTTACATTTTGGTCACAATTTGACACATAACATTTTCTTCTCAGCATAATTACTAGGATGTCTAGAAAAAAGTGCTAATAAATAAATAAATTACTCGAATTATGCAGAATAAATATTTACGTACATACAATTTTAAGAATTAAGTTAATATTTTGTAATTGTGATTCATAATTTTAAAAGCTGTCAAACAAAAATATTTAAAAAGCTAATCCACATATAGTTACCATAGTTACTAAAAATAACCAATAATAACAGGCAGTTCTGCGAAGTTAAGCGCTGAAGTGTCATATCTGATCCTAAAATGGCGTGAACAGATCTTAACATGCGCCACCTACCAACTACAGGCAGAAGTAAAACGATGTCTACGCAATCTCAATTTAACATTTCCCCCCCTGCCTGGGAACGTGGTGGTTACTGAATTGGTCCATTCGTACCTATCCACTTATTCCAAAACATTTCGCTCAAAAAATTTTGTACTTCGCGATGATTATGCGCTAGTGCTCCATCTTGTTGAAAATATATAGTCTAGGTTATCCAAAAATATCCCGAAATATCTTCGAACATCCATTACAATAAACATATGCACAATGCTTGTTTAATATTTGCTGTTTTTTTTTTATCATAGCATCTTGATTTTATTGATATGAATTGCTGTACAAGATAGTGGATAATTGCCGCAACTTTCATTTTTTGTCAATAATTTACGAAAGCTTTCTTCTTTAAAATAATTCCGTCTTTTAACATATGCAAAAATATACTGGGTGTTCCTTTAAAAAAAAGTAACTTTTGTAAATAGGGCGAAAATTAGTAGTTCAACTGTCTTTTCGGTTCTGCGATCATTGATCACGATAAAAATACTACTACTTTGCTAATTTAACCGATACTGTAGCTTCATTAATAACAAAGTTAGCAACAGTGCCGACCTAATTTATAACACCCTGTATATGCAGTAGCTTGGTATAGTAAGCCATGATATTTGCCGCGAAATTGACAATTGAATGGATGACATTTATTTATTTGCTTCTCAGTCGACAAGCACGATTTTATAACGAATTTTTCTAAAAATCAGCTAAGAGATATGATTCTTGTATACCGGGTGTCTGTTTAAGCTTGGCCATCGGCCATATCTCGGCAAGCGTTTATCGTACAACCTCGCGGAAAAAATCTTGATAGTAAAATGGATGACGGGAATTACAACAAATATATTTTTAAGTTTCCAAAATGATCGCAAGGGGGCGCAATTCTCAAGATGAATTAAGAGTTCGATAATTTTTCATTAAATTTTAGATTAAGATAGATTAAAAAATTTACTAGCAAAATTTTTAGACGTTTTTATACAACTTTCATTTGAAACTTTTTAATCTAACTCCCATACGAAGGGGAGAGTGGAGGGGGCATGTCTGCGTATAAAAGTAGGTATAACTTTGGTTTGCCCCAACGGATTTTAATGTTTCTGGGCTCATTAAATAGCGAATTTTACAAAGAATTGAAGGATATGTTGCACGAAATTAAGTGGTTGTCAAAGAAAATAACAGGGGGCGCTGTTCTCAATGTATGTATATTTCTTGTTTTTTCTTTAAAATTTCAAGTAGAACGGTATATTTTTAATATGGTAATATTGAAGCACATAAAAGCTGAAGAGAATGATGAATACCGGAAGTTGCTACCTTTTTTGTTGACGAAGATATAGTCATACGAAGACAATCCAGAAAAATAAAATTCTTTAAATATAAATTTATTTATTTATTGGGGGTCATAATTTTATTTTAATTTTAATAGGGTCTCTAGACAGTGTATAGTACGTTTTCACTTGAAATTTCATCATACTCTTCGCTAAATGTATTTATTTCAATCTTTTTATCGATTTTTTTAATTCATTGCATATGTTACGTTGGATTCTCGTTTTAAATGTTTTTAAATACTCTAGCTATTATTTTTTAAATATCATTTCTTATCCTTTCCAACATTGAAATAAAATAATAATAGTGAACAGTGTAGTTTGCTTTTTTTTTAAATTTTTATCATACAACATGGCATTCACAGTGATACTAAATTAAATTATGATAAGATTTCCAAGGTAGGCCATGAAAATTGAAATGCAAAGATATTTTTGGCACTTATACATAGTTAAACTTTTTGTACGTATTTAGCAAATTACGCCTTTTTGGACACATTATTAAGTTTGTAAAATTTCGTATTCTAACATTGAAGCTTATGACATGATCAGAATGTATTTTCAATGCTTTGAAAATGCATTCTTGCTTCGGGAAAATATTCCCTAAATTATCCCGAAAGAAGACATTATTGAGTTTTTATTCACATTGCCAGATGTTCTTGATGTTTATTTATGGGCCAGAATAAAAAACATAGTTTATCACAAAAAGTCGAGTACAACAATTGCTGCCTCCGAAATGGAAGTAACTCTGCTCTCTATTAATCGACAAGTAAACGTGTATTGAAAATGAAGGTGAACACTTTGAAAATTTGTTAAGTTGAAGTTTTTTCTTGTTTTTTTTGTACTTAAATATATTTTCTTTTCCTTTATATTACTTGGTCAATATATTTTCTTATTTATGTTTAGGTGTATAAGTTCTTTTATTTACTTTCATTTCAGGCGGGGATGATTTAGATATCAATTTGTGTACCGTTTCGTTACTAATAAGTAAATGATTTGATTATAACTAATGCATTATATTATATTGTTTTTTTTCTCGTTATTGTCTACTTAGTTCATGAGTTATGGAAATTATTTTTGCTGTTTTCCTATAACTAGATCTACCTAAATCAGTTGGGTGATAGGGTGATAAAGATATATTATTATTATTATTATTATTATTATTATTATTATTATCGATATTATTATTATTTCATTTCAAAGTCTAAAAAGGCAAGACATGAAAAATAGCTAGAGAATTTGAGAATTTAAGAAGAGAATCTAATGTAACATATTGCTGTGACCCCCTCTACTATGGTTGGTAACCAATAGTTAAATTAATAAATTGATATTCTTTAATAATCTCAGGGTCTAAAGGTGAATTTCTTTGTTTTTCTATAACGGGGAATGTGTCGCAGCCTTTTGCTTATTGTGAGTTCTAGCTGTGATAGTGATGTTTACTTTCCTTATGTTCTCCTTTGGGATGGGTATAAATAAGTAAATAGTGAATGTCAGCACAACTTATTTTTATTTACAATGTAAATTTACAAAAACATGGAGAATAATATTTTACTATCATACAATACAATACTTTATTTTTATTTTATGTGTTCTCTTTTCATCAATAGTACAAGCACCTTGCAAATCCTTTGTTCCTTAAGAAATTGTAAAAATTACTGAATTAATTCTTCATGTATGCTTACAGATCAAGGAAATTACTAAATTCACTTTCTTTACTTTTTACCGGATCATCTCGACCTGAGATTCTCACGTCAAAATCGAGATTTAAACAATGAAGAACTTATCAGATGTTTCCCATAATATTTCAAAATTATGGTTATTCAAATGAGAGCGTTAACGCCTCGTTGAGTCGCCCTAACTTGAGATTCGCACGTCAACCCAAGGCTTACTCAAAGAAGGATTTATTAAATATTTAAATAATATTCTAAAATTTGTTGCTATCCGGGTAAAATTATTGATACTCCGTTGAATCGCCTTAACTTGAGATTCGCACGTCAACCTAAGGCTCACTCAAAGAAGGATTTATTAGATATTTAAATAATATTCTAAAAATTGTTGCTATCCGGGTAAAATTATTGACACTCCGTTGAATCGCCTTAACTTGAGATTTGCACGTCAACCTAAGGCTTACTCAAAGAAGGATTTATTAGATATTTAAATAATATTCTAAAGATTGTTGCTATCCGGGTAAAATTATATCACACACATGAAGATTCCTTTATTTATTTATTTATAGGATTGCAAGATGGAGTTTTATTTAATAGTGCTTGTACTTACTTTTCTTGATTGTATATCATTTCGAATTCTCCTTGATAATCCGGGCCTTCCATCCTTCCGGAAATTTTATTATGGCGGGCTTTCTACAGTCGAATAATAATATCCCGCGCTTTTACTGTATATAGCGCGCACTTATCGTCTGTAAAGCGTATCACACTTTTGTTTTTGCAACGTCTAAATCTTAAAGGCGTTTATGCCTATTTAGATTTTTATTTTTATTTATTTCTTTACAACACTTGGAGCACTGGTTTAACTTTTCTTTTCTTCTTGAATATTGGAGATCTTCCGATGGACTTCCTCTATTTTGCAGATGCACGCATTTATATACCATTCAACAATTGACAAACGCTTTATTTTGTTTCAAATTATTTTTGTTCAGTTTAAATTTTCTTCTACTGCGCCCTCCGTGTTTGTTATGGTAACTATCGATGTCACGTGGTCATGTGATCTTTCTTCCGCCATGTTACCGTTGTTGTTGTTTACATATTCTATACTTGCATATCCAATGGACATCGATTTATTTCATCGATCTGTAGGTATTCTTAAGCTGTACTGTATTATATACTGACTAATGTTTTATTTATTTTTAGCTTGGAATCTCTTGAAGCATTTTTATATAGGAAATTGTATACCAATCGCATATTTAGATGTGCATACAATAATATCTTTTTCCTGGAGATATCAGTGAAATTTTCTTATCCTACATGATGTTTTATTTTTAATAGTGAAACAGAAATGAGTGGAATATATTTATTTATGTATAGAGACCTTTGTTCTTGCCCTAGTGTTTATTATTAACGCAATATGTTGAACGCAGGCTTCTATTCATCGATTATTATTACTGCCAAAGAATGCATTACCGAATGACCTACTTTCTATTAATTACTAATAATAATGTTTAAATCGTTACATATCCTTTTTTAGACTGAGGTCAGTATTTAAGCATCATGTTTTGTATGATATTTAACACAATTTTGTGCTCTAATTTATTTAACATTGTTTTATATAATATTCAATACCATTTTATTTTTAATTGCTAGTGCTTTCATTTTTACGGGTATGCAACCCACATTGCATTGATGTGTATTCTATTGCATATTCATCAGTTTGAATAGGTACCCACTGTTATGGGATGCTTTGAATTATATATATATTTATATAAATTAGTGGATTATTCTGTATTTATTTGTTGAAATATTAAATTATAATTTATATCAAATATGTAAATTTATATTTATTTAAAATAAATGTGCTGGTATTTTATTTTTGTTGACTTTTTATTTGTTTGATTTCTTTATTTATCTATTTATTTATTTGTGCAGAAAATACCACAGCAATATGCAAGAATTAAAAAATCGGTGAAAAAATTTTCAAATGAAAGTTGTATAAAAACGTTTAAAAATTTTGATAGAAAAATTTTCAATCTATCTTAATCTAGAATTTAATGAAAAATTATCGAATTTTTAATTTATCTTGAGAATTGCGCCCCCTTGCGATTATTTTGGAAACTTAAAAATATTTTAGTTGCAATTTCCGTCGTCCATTTTACTATCAAGATTTTTTTCGCGAGGTTGTACGATAAACGGTTGCTGAGATATGGCCGGTGGCCGAGCTTAAACAGACACCCGGTATATTGCAGTAATAAAAAAATGGATATGTCTCAATTACAATACACTCTTTACCAGCAATATAATTCAAAAAATATGTAGAATATGGCACAATAAACAAATTTTAAAATAAAACAAATTAATAACTTGATTTTAGTAGGTGTAGAAACAGGAACTGTTACGTGATTGGATAAGTAATTAGTGGAATAGAAATTATATAGTCTCGTAACAATAAATGTCAACATTAAAATAAGTAAAAATTAAAAGTGTTTAAATTCACTCGTTTTTTTTGAACATGCTTCCCAAATTGTAAATCAACATTAATAAGTAGGTACTTATATTTCTAAATATTTGTCGAATATTTACGGATAACTATAACAAGAAACTAAATTGTTATGTCCGAAAACCCAGCAGGCTAGTCAAGACGGCCTTCACGGACTAGCCACTTTCTCGAAATGTTTCATTAAAATATTACGTATCTAAATCATCTTCTTGCATCTACATCTCTTCGTTTAGAGGAACATTTACCAATAATTCCACTAAACTGCTTGATGGAAATTACTCATAAGCTTCTCCATAATACTACCTTCAAAGAAGTGCGTGCCTGTCATCCCAGAATGCCTCCCCATATATTTCTGCTTCACCTATGCTGATGACCTATTTATTAGTGTAAGGATTTTCATTTGAATAGTAATATAAAATTTTTTGTTAACTATTCCGTTACTATGGAAACAAGCTTAATCCGCAAATAACACACTATTAAAAAAAATGCCGGCAGTTTATTTTAATTATGGGCATTGGCAGAACAATCTTCTATTTTTAAAATGATGGGCGCGTAACTCAATATTACGGATGATTCTTTCATGGGTACTGATGTGTGGATTTTTTGTTGTTGCCACAAGAGTTCTTATTTGACTTTCATCATGTACCACATATCTAGGTTTCCTTAGTTTTGAGTTAGCAGTACTACCAGTAGTAACGAAAGTATACATTATTCTTCAAAAGGCATCTCTTCTGGGACATCTTCTGTCAGGGTAACGCCGACGGTAAACTTTTTGGGATAATAAATCATTTTTTTGACATTCCTTGAGTACAAAAGTATGGTATTAAAATGAAAACAATTTGGCGAAATTATATCAAAAAATGACAATAGATAAGTAATGGTTACTTTTAAAATAATAACATCTTACATGTCTCTGGTGCAAAATTTAGTAAGCAATTTAAAAATGAACCGATATACAAGTGCTTCATTTGAAAAAAATCATTTTTAGACAAAAATGTGTCACATATCATTAATAAAGTTTTTTTGCAAATTCAGTTAATAATTGCCAAAAAATAAGTTTGTATTAGGACCTTTTATTATGATTAACGCTACCAAAAATTGTGTCCATCTAATTCGTCGTTTTCGAGAAATATAATTTTATAAAAACATTGAATTTTCCAGAAAAAGAGCAGTAAGTCGAAGACATAAATTTTAGGCTTATATTATTTTGTCACTTTTTGACTAAGAATTTAACGGGGAATACAAATTTTTTATAATATACACAGTGTTCTATTTAAAAAACTTTAACTATGGCCAGCCTCCAAGTTATGGGACACTATGTATAACACCAAATAATTTTATAAGGTGCTCCTAATAAGTGGCTATCCTAGGAAGAAAACCGCTTCGAAATATCTTTTCTCATGAAGTGACAATCAGCTTTCCGTATTTTTAGAGTTATGTATTAGAAACCAAATGGTATATTTCTTTGAACTGTTTATTCTAAATGTATGATTTAAGCACTAGTTAGTTAGATAAGCTAATGTTTGTATTGATTATATTAGAAGACTTGAGACGTCGAGAGTTTATGTTATCGCCAGTTAAACGTCACATTAGCGTATTAAAACAATAACTGGGATATATGGACAGAGGAGAAAAGGGAGTATGTGGGTCGCGGGTTAAAAGCGAAGTCCGATTAATAAAAAAAAGTCTACTGTTGACCTTGGAATAGATCGGTCACCGGTGTGTTAGCCGGGATGAGCAGAGCATAAAAAATAGTAAGGTGCTCTAATTAATAACTAAGTCGACTCACACATAGCGGTAGACAATGTATTAAATTGTTGTTTGAACCATAAAATCAATAAAATAGGTTCTTTGTTTACATAAAGATCGACCGCCAACTAAGTGTTAAAGGTGTAAAATTCAACATATCTTCTTATAATGTCATTATCGTGCCAGTAGCAGTTTAAAGAAGCTACAGGCGTCTCTACCGTCGAAGGAAGACCCCCACAAAGTACACCGAGAACAGGAAGAGCTTCTTTAGTCAAAGTAGAAAAATATATGAAAGGTATTTAGAAACTGTTATTACGCGAGTGTTAGATAAACTTAAATATTAAAGTTTGTCATAATGTAGCGACGTAATAAATCAATATAATAATCTGAGAATGAAAAAATATTTA
Organism: Amphimallon solstitiale; assembly: GCA_963170755.1. Lineage (NCBI taxonomy): Eukaryota > Metazoa > Arthropoda > Insecta > Coleoptera > Scarabaeidae > Amphimallon > Amphimallon solstitiale. The sequence goes on along the minus strand of OY720682.1, from coordinate 79,675,910 downwards.
ATAGATACGATAATATCTCAGTATTTGTAAATTGTTTGCCAGTGTTGTTTTAAAAATTATTATATACATTGTAGATATATGTATTAATCTCAGCATAGTTTGTGTTTCTCTTAAGACCCGTTGTTAGTATTGATATAAATACTAAGAGGCGATGTATGATGTATTTCAGAGAAATGACAATATACAAATAAATCATAACTAATCATTCGGTATTATAATATGCGCTCTGAAATTATTTTATTAATGTATTTGTTCTAATTAAAATTGGCATTATTTTGTGTATGTTTAAGAATAAGATTATTTTTTGTTGATATCTCTTAACATGGATCGTCCTGGGAATATGAGTTAGCCTGATAAAACCATTCAATTATTTCATTTTATTTTATTTAAAAAATATATAAAGATATATATTTGTTCCTTAACATTATGGCGCCCAACGTGGGGCCATTTCATTATGTTATTGCAATTAAGGGTTTCTTTACAATATGGTGTACCCAACGCGGAGCAGTTAATTAATTTGAAGGAGTTCCTTTACAACTTCCGGTCCGAAATTCGAATATCTTTTTATACAAAAATTATTCAGAATCTATCTCTAAACACTCTCATACTCTTAATTAGTTTTAGTAGGTCTCTATAGTACATATAACTGCGAAAAATTATGTTTTGCTAATAATCAAAGACCTAATTTCGAAAAAGGCGTTTTATAAAAACTTAGAAATCTACAGAAATGTCGAGGTCGAAAATCACAATACTTTCTTATATGTAATATAAGAAAATACTGCATATTTATTATATAATAAGTTATTCGAATAATTTCGTTTCGAAATTATTCGGACTTGATTATTCGAATATTTGAATTATTCGTTTTCGATTCCCGATTTTGCTACTGATATCATAGATGTTTGTATTTAGCCCTTTCGACACTGCTGTATATAGAGACACTTCGTCCTTTTAGTGTAAGTACGTTACCTGCAAGATTTGTATACCTCTTTTAATGTCTTTAAATTATGATTGCTTTCATCTTTTGTTTTATTTTAATTACGCTTTCGTGTCCATTTTAAACATTAAATATACGCGTGTGTATCACATTTTGAACTGAAATTAACAACATTAAGGAATAACTTTATGTCTTATTTAATTGAATCCCAAAACTCAAACATCCCTGACACATTTAGTAGATATTATGTTCTTAGTTTAACGGAGAACTAAACTAATTTTAGAACAATTAAGGCGAAGAGGGACAGGGAGAGGAAGACTAATTACTGACATCGGTTTCGACAGACCCGTATGAATGTCCGACTAACGCAAATACTTGACTCTTCAGGAGATTGGGTACGGGTTTTAAAGGTCCTATATACTACAACAGAGTAGATAAGGTGCGGTTCAGAATACTTCCAAGACCGGAGAGACTCAGTGTCAAAAGTGATGTGATATCCTGCCTACGAACATTTGAGCGAGCTTATCTACCAAGACCATTTAACCATTGGCCTCTCATCCTATTAGCATACGCGCATTTGTTGTTGCTATATTATTCCCAGGCATTTAATTGATTGTTGAAAGAAATAATTCGATTTAATTTCAATCATTTGTGTGGGGTCGTGTAGCATTTGGCTAGTTTCGATTACAGTTTTATGCATTTGATTTAAATTAAACGCTGAAAAACAAATACCAAATTAACAATATTTAGAATTTATTGCCTACATGTTAATATAATATATACAGGGCGAGTCTTGAGAGAAGATATTTCGAAGCGGTTTTTTCTTTTCAAAATTGTTTTGTATTATATAGGGTGTCCTATAACTTGGTGGCTGATCACAGTTATAATTTTTTAAATCGAAAAGCATGCATATTATTACACCTTTGTATTCCGCGTATAATTCTTAGTCAAAAAGTGATAAAATAGTATAGACCTAAAATTTAAGATTTTCGACTTATTACCATTCTCCTGAAAAATTAAATGTTTTTTGTAACATTCTATTTCTCGAAAACGACGTATTAGATGGACACAACGTTTGGTAGCGTTGTTCATAATAAAAGGCTCTAATACAAATATATTTTATTTTTAATAAAATTAATAGGATCTACGGTTGGTTCTTGGTGTAACATGATGAATATTAAAACGAATAAAACACTAGGTTATACTGTTTCACTTAGGAGAGATTTATTATTCTCTGACACGAGTTTCGACCTCTTGCTACAATTTCTTTTTTTGTTATTATTTTGCTGTATTTTAATTTTTAGTTGAGAATCTTAATTTTACCTTTCGAATGTTTAATTACGCTTGAGAGCATAGTTTTAGTTATTTTTTTCTCTTGTTGTCCTTTAGATTGATCGATTTATTATTGATTGAACCTTTTACCGCCATCCTGTGACCAGTTGTGCAGTGAGATTCCGCGACCGACCGTAGTCATGCGAGATCTGTATCTCATTAGGGGTGTGTAGCGCTGTTTTACAGTCATAGATGGCGTGTGCTTAGTTATTCTTATCTATTCTCGGCAATTAACTATATTATTGCTTTCTGTTTAATTTAAGCAATGTTTGGGTTTTCTTTTCTTTTAATTTAATTTGTAAATTATTTATTTCACTTTGGATTACCGTTTGCGAGTCAAATATCAATTATTTTAAATACTGTAATTCTCTATGGTTCCGCCCAGATGTTATCTCTGTAGTTTCAAGATTGATCTATGACAGGTCAATTTGAAATTATTTCCTTTTCCGATCTGACCTCGTGCTAGTAACATACTTTTGATCGCAGAATAGTAATAGTATATTTCAATTATTCTTGTGCAAGTTAGTTAAGTTAGTTTGATGTATCGTTAATTGGCCACTGGAATATTCGTGGATTAAATAATTCTTGCCAGGTAGTAAATTTACGTATTGGATGTCAAACTCTTTGAGAGGATGGTCTTTTAGATGATTGGAATTGTTACTATCGTAAGTGACCTTATTAATTTCTAACGTGGTTCTTATGTTGTTCTGTTTTTTTTTTAAATCAGTCTGCGATTACTGCTCGACGTTATTTTGAGAGAATTACCGAAGTCCGTGAAGAGATATATCGTTAACGGCGTGCAAACGAAGCCACGCCCCATTTTGTTCTTGTTCATGGCGGCATTCTGAATATATTAGAGATCTATCTACTGGTGAAGGCAAAGTTTGCTGTGCAGTTCCTGATTTCTTGTCACAGCCCTTCTGCATTCTATTCCGATAATGGTTGGTAGCCGTAGATATTTTAAGAAGAATTTTCCTGAAACTGTATGTAGTTATGTGATCGTGGATGTGTGTGGAAAAGAATTAAGGTATTTCGACTTTGTTTATTGCTGTTTTGTTAAATATTGCCCGTGTATTGCACAGTCACATAGTGCAATCAGACACAATCAAATTTGTGTAAGTTCGCGTGCAGTTTTTGAGCACTGCGTACTGTCTAACTTTATTTCCGGTCTGACTGATTATTAGAGTCAACGTAATTACTAGATTTATCTTGTAGTGGCATATGAGTCACTAAGATTTAAATTTCTAATAAATCTAATTTTCCTCCTTTATAACTATTGTGCAATTAGCAGACGTTTTTTGGATCTGATGAAAAGTTACAATTTGCATCAAACTATTTTTGAACCAACAAGGATTACGAATAGTTCTTCTACGTGTATAGATAACATTTTTACAAATGTGGTTCAATGCGAGAGTTGCGTGATTCATTCTGCTTTATCGGATCATCTAGCACAAAGTCTAAGCTTCCAAGGAAAAATATTCAAAAATGGAGTATTCCATGAAAAAAGGCTATTTACAGAAAATAATCTCCTCGAATTAAGGGAAATATTGGCAAGTATGCAGTGGCGATATATCTATGACTATGAGTTATTTAATGAAATGTTGCAAAGCCTAATGAATACAACTTGCCCCTTGAAAAAATATAGAAAAAAGAGCGACAACGCTACAAACAGTTGGATAACACCGGAATTAAAGCAGAAATGTAAACAGAAGCGGATTTTTTACGAGGACGCTCTAAATAGTGGAATTAACTATCACGTATACCAGAACTATTCCAAACCACTACAAAAAGAAATACGTGATGCAAGAAGATGCTTTTATTCAAACTTTATAGCAACCTCTACAGACAAAACCCAGGCAATCTAGCAAGTGGTCAGGGGTTTCACAGGCAAAAATGCTCAGACCAGTTTTTGTGTGGGTGACCTACAGAATGATTTACAAAATGGCAAAGCAAAGTTAGCGTATGTCAATGGCGTTTTGATAAAGAAATGCGAAGTCGCAGATAATGATAACGAACTGCATACCCATCTACTTACCCACATAGACAAAACCATCCTTCTTTTTCTTACAACACCGAATGAAATCTTGGATATTATTCACTCATTGAAGAACACTTGTGCCGTGGGACATGATGGCGTTCCTGTTGAAGTGCTAAAGTCTTGTGCTTCTCAACTAGCCGAACCTATAAGTTTCCTCATAAATTCTACATTAGAAACAGGCAGTTTCCCAGATATGCTTAAATGGTTGACGGTTACTCTAATACATAAGAAAGGCAATAAAAATGACATAGAAAACTACCGACCTATATCGAAACTTTCAAACATATCAAAGATATATGAGAGGGTGATTTACAAGAGAATATGCAAGTTTGTTGAGAGACACAATATATTACAATCAATGCAAAATGGTTTTTTGCAGGGTAGATCCACAATACGAGCTATTTACCAGGCTATGATGGATATCTATGATGGAATAAATGACCATGGATATGCGGTGGGAATCTTCATGGACCTTTCGAAAGCTTTCGACAGCGTAAATTACGAAAAGCTCTACAAGAAACTGCAATTTATGGGTATACGTGGAAAGTGTTTGAAATTGATTAAATCCTATCTAACAGGTCGTAAGCAAAGGATATCCTCTGTGGATGGAGAAGGCAATATCATCGATTCAGATTGGCGAGACATTGAACTTGGAATACCCCAAGGCTCAATACTCGGCCCGCTCTAATTCCTTTTGTAGGTTAACGAACTTCCTACTCTATTGAAACACAGTACACTCTATGCGGATGACACATCCGTAATAATAAAAAATAACGTAGACTTGCAAAGCGATATCCAACTAACCCTGTCCAGTTTTGAAGAATGGTTTAAAACAAACAGTATGTCACTTAATACGCAGAAAACATCAATTGTACTTTTCAGCCATTTTAAACAAACAATAGAAATAACCTATAACAACATTATACTTACTGGGATGGAAAAAGCAACTTTCTTAGGGTTGGAAGTGAACTCACAGCTTAATTGGAAATCACACGTCTTCTGTTTGGCATCTAAGGTATCATCTTTCAACTATGCACTATGACTTGTGTCTCAATACATTGATGTACACGCCAGCCTATCTGCATATTATGCATACCTTCATTCGAGGCTCCGATACGGCATCATCTTCTGGGGGAACTCGGTGGATGCATCACGACTTTTTGTCCTTCAAAAATCTTGCATACGGAGTATTTTCCGCCTGAAAAGGAATGCTTCATGTAGAGATACATTTAGGAACTTTTCTATACTTACCCTGCCGGGTATATATATATATACCCGGTTACTCCGTATGCAAGATTTTTGAAGGACAAAAATTCGTTATGCATCCACCGAGTTGCCCCAGATGATGATGCCGTATCGGAGCCTCGAATGAATATATATATGAATATATATATACATATATATGAGTGCGCGTGTTTCGCTAAGGAGAACTATGAGCTTCTAAAGAATCACAAAATCTAACATAGTTACAACACGCGCGGTCGCAAAAACTGTCAGCTAGTGTTGCCTCAGACTACTAGGACTTCGGTGTTAAAAGGTGTCACTTCACAAATTATTAAAGTGTACAATCATCTGCCTTTATCTATTAGAAATTTAACCCCGAAACTTTTTAAGCAGCGGTTCTATCGTTTATTATTGGAGAATGTTATTTATACAATCAATGACTTTTATAATTTGAAATTTTAATGTTTTAAATTGTATAATTCTGTTAAAATATGTTTGAAGATACTTTTATTGTACTGTTTATATACTTTTTTTGACGTATCCTACGCATTTTATGCACTCTACTGAATTAAATAAATTTATTATTATTATGTAATAATGTATAATTATTAGTATCAAATACATGTACCGCGCGATCATTTAAATTCTAAATTAGAGCAGGCTGTGAAATTTAAATTAAGTTGGTATATAAGTACTAACTTACAATTTGAATTGTCAAAGTGACGTTTCAAAATGTTAATTAATCAATAATTGACATTATGGACAACCTAATAAAAAAAATCCCGCCTGCTATAATTTAGAATTTAAATGATCGCGTGGTATAAGGTCTATGCAATGTTCAGCAAAGCCTGTATTTTTGTTATTGTCTAAAATGGATGTTTTATGTTCATTAATGCGATCTTGTACGGGTCTGCCTGTTTGACCAATGTAGATTGCGTCACAATCACTGCAACCTACCTTATAAACACCTGATTTGTCACACAATTTTGTTTTTTCTTTCATATTGACTAAGAATTTTCCTAAATTTTCTTTGTTTAATTGGATAATATTTAAACCTAGCTTTTTTAATTCGTTAGAAACTCTGCTGCTAAGTCCCGGTATATTATTTAATGCTATAGTTTTTAAAATACCTCTTTCTTCTTTATTATTATATTCCAAGATTGGTTTGAATTAGCGGGAATGATAGTATCTGTGGTAGTTGTTTTCCTAAATATGTCAAATTCTAATCTTTGTTCAATTCTAGTGATTTTTATGTCTAAAAAGTTTAGAATGTTGTCCACCTCTTTTTCTATTGTAAATTGTATATTATTGTTAACTGAATTTAAATGACTGAAAAATTGATCTAATTGTCTCTCAGTGCCTGACCAAATACATAATATGTCATCTATATATCTAGCCCAAAGGGAAAAGAGTTTTAAAAAAGGGTTGTTACTATTTTTTATGTATCTATTTTCAAAATCTGTCATATATATTTCGGCAAGTAATGGGCTTAACGGACTACCCATGGGTAGACCACTAGTTTGTTTATAAAATTTATTGCAAAATATATATCCTACCTCATTCCTTCGTTACATCGCATTGACGATGACCAACGAATTTGAAACACGTGTCTACGGTTGTTCTACATCAGAATTAGCCCAATATTCTTTTTTGTTTGTTTTTCATCTATCGGAAATATTACTTTCTATGACTTATTTGTCCTGTGTTTTGGATGACACGCGGTTTTGATAATGTCTGCCTCGCGGCTAATGTCGGGTGTTTTCCACAGGATACGAATATTTACTAATATATTGTACACGCTGCTTACATATGAGCTGCATGGATTTGTCATATGATAAGTACACGTTTTATATTAAGAAATAAAGAGGTAATTGAAAAATAAGCAAATGCTTCTATATCAGCTCATGTCGAGTCAATAATTCACATTTAATATTTACACAGGATGTTTGTTTATTATTTTCTTTACTGTTTTGTTAAATGTTAGTTGTATGCACCGTACTGAACGAGTTTTGTTGCAAAAAAATCACAAATTCAATATAATTTAAACAAAGCAGTACTTTTTTGGTTGAAACTCCTCTTGAATATTATAACAGATTTGTGTCATTGTATTCTAAATTATTCCTTTCCGTAAACGTACGATTGAATTTTTTTATAGCTGTTATTGCCAGTAAATACGAGCATCTAGAGCGTCATATACGTTTGTCACTTTCCTGCTTATTTAAAGATATAAATTACGTTATCGGACTAAATTTTGACCCAATATTGTAATTATTTCCAACCCGTAGAACAAAAACTTTATCAACGCAAAATTACGTTCAAACTCTATACAACATCATTTTGCAAATATCGATTGGTCTCCTGCCGACAATGCATGGTAGTGCACTGTGGCCTAGTTTCCGCTCATAGTCCGTAAGAGAAGTAATTGTTGATTGGACGAAACGTGATACTGTTTGTTGCAACCTTTGTCTTACAAGGAAAAATAAATGTTTGAAAATACAGTATCGTATTTTTACAATTTTTCAAAAACTTAAATTCAGTGCATTAATAACGTCACGACCGTTAAAATAAATCAAATTATAGAGAAATATTATGACGGAAATATAGTAACAGCACATCGATATAAAGAAATCTATTAATATAAAATCCAAAACTAAATATTTGGAAAAATTTCAGAACGTAGATATAAAAAATATTAAGCAAAAGGTATGTAATAAATCGTCCACCAAGTACAAGTATAAACAAAGTAAAAAATGATTATCGTTTTGCCAAATACGAAAAATTACTAGGCGGAAACCAACCGCCTATACATGGTTTTAGAGATAACCTAACTTGCTTGTTTATAAAGGGTTCTTACAATAGCTTTGTTCGAACTTTCATAGGCTATCGCTCTGACGTTTCAAGTGATAGCGCTGTCATTCTTCGACATTTGTGTTCCCCCATAGTCACCATTTTGCCATGGAGCGCTACACCATTCAACAACACATCGAATTCGTAAAATTTATTATAAAAGTTCTTACTTTGTTTGCCAAATTTTTTGGAATTTACTAAATATTTTTGGGGGATATGATCGTCCAAGCGTGCGAACAATTCAACACATTATCACGAAATTTGAGTATAGCGGTTGGGTTGCTGATCGAGCAGTCTCTGTACGACGGCGAAACGCGTGGTTATTCGAGAATATTGCTGCTGTTGCGGAAACCCTAGCTAACGACCCAAACCTCTTGATTCCATATCATACATCTTAAATTGGAGAATTTTGCCTAAAGACATGAATCTGTATAAGATCCAAATGACACAAGTACTAAAGTCCCAAGACCACCAAGCTAGTAGTACGTTTGTTGATTGGGTTCTGGAGCTGTTGGAAAATGAAATCATCTTCAGAGATGACGCACATTTCTGGTTGAAATGCTACATGAACAAACATTTTAAAAAATAATCCACAGCAGTATCAAAAGTCTTCATTGCATCCGGATAATTTTCTTGCTTCGTATAGATTTTGGTCAGGTGGCGTCATTGGGCCATATATCTTCCGAAACGAAAGTGACTAGAATGTGAATGTCAATGGCAAACAGCATCGGGCTATGATAACTAACTTTTTGTGTCCTCAATTGGATGACATACACCTGGATGAGATGTGGTTCCAACAAGAAAGTGCAACTTATCACACGAATTACCTCCAAGACCGTGCGATTTAACGCCCTTAGACTTGCTTCTCTTAGGCTACCTTAAGTCGCTGGTTTATGGCAACAAACCAACAACAATTGTCCAGCTGGGGAAAGTCATTCAAAGCATTGGTGAGATAAGCTCGACTTATGCAACAGAGTCATGCAAAATTGGACCTCTCGGATCAAGTCTTGTAAACGAAGCCGTGGAGACCATTTGAAAGATATCACTTTTAAAACATAATGGTGTTGAATAATGTTCTTTAATTTGCAATAAATGTTTACGTTGTATCTCACACATGACCCTTTTTGTTCAATTTTCAAGTTCAGACACGCTTAATAAAAAACCTCTTATTTTATCTGTCCTGGCGGCAACGGTATGTGTTTTTTAACCTTCACTTCTCTACGTGTCATTTGGCATTATTTGGCGTACCGCAAGGCTTAGATTGAGCCTCCAATATCAGCATCTTTATTAACGACATCACTAGCGTTACAACTATCGGTAAACTTTTATTCTTCAATGATGTCAAACTGCGTTCTAAATATCTTCTATTGATAATAATAACTCTCTTTCTTTAGTAGCTGTAAAGACTCTTGGCTTCATTAATAGAAACTGCGTTTTTTTTAATGATGTGGCCTGCTTAAATACTTTATACGTTTCACTTGTATTATGACGTCTGGAGTGGGCGTATTTGATATCCTTATTATCTGAACTACATGCGTCATGCGAAAAATTTTTAACGTAGGTTTGATAAGTATTTAGTTTACCGTTGCGAAAGTGTCTATCCATCAATAGGTACTTAGAACTCTGTACTTTCGTCCCCATTTAGTTGAACGACGCTACTTTACATAAGAATTGTTGCCAATATTTAAAAAATATATTATTTAGTTTACAATATACCTAGTTGATTGTTTTTTTCTGTCGGGTTCCAGAACCGAATCGTTTACCGTTTCTAAGAACCATATATATAATACTATTATACAATGTGCACGCGGTCTACGTGCGGATGAATATACTAGACAAGCTGGTCGACTATAAGTGGGAGAATAAGAGGGTAGCCTCTTTTACTAACATTAGAGCTACGTTAAAGTCGACACCGCAGAAAGCGTTACTGCGTTAGTCCGTGATAATTGCTACTGTTACTGTTAATAACAAATTCTTTAACCAAGAATAAAGTCATTTACTGAACTGCTTTAGAGAAGATGGAAATGGAAGTAAATAAAAGAAATGCTCATTAATTCTAAAAACTTAAAAATAGTAATTTGGCGCTTAAGTGTTCTAAATTAGATGAACGAAACGCAATTTAAATATGTACTAGCCGACTAGAGATCGAGCGTGAACAAAATTCAAACGAAATGCGCAAGTACAGCTGTCGCGAGTCAGTCAAGTCTCACTACACTCAACCAATAGAATAGTTTGTATATTGCTTTCTCGTACTAACTTATACAAACTCCCGGTGTCGTCGTTTTATCACACAGTAAATGCATCCGCAGCTCGCCTGCAAGCACTTGGTATATACACGAACGTGACAGAGCTGCTCTATCTCCGGAAATATCAGTAATAGTAATTCCACACAGTCAGAATGCTAAGAACAATTAGAGTGACAGTGATGAGTTTATTCTGATTGGTTGACGCAAATTTTACCCATACAATGGCTTGTTGTGTTTTACATGTATTTTGCTGCCACATTCACATGTTTATTTATCATGTTTTTTGAAAATACATATCCATTTAATACGCGAATTTATGTTATTTACAATTATTTCAGATGGAGTGAAAGCATTATTGAATTATTTGTATGGTTTCTAAATCAAAGTAGAAGTTTTGAATGCTGTCTGAAAAACTGATGGAATGAAGTTTTGATAGCCTTACATATAATTAATAATAATAAACAGACAATCTATGTAGATATATGTGAAGAGAAATTATTTGCCTTAAATCGAGAAAATAGATGTTCTCTCGGAAGAAGAAACACATAGTTTTGTAGATGTTTCCTTAAAATAAAACAATAGAGTTATTGATAATTATTTATTTAGGTAATTTTTTTTTAATTTAAAAATTTACCAACCGTTGAAATTCGAGCCTAGGACCCCCTGAATCGCAGCCGTCGGTGAATTTTTAAAATTAAAAAGAAAACTATTTAATAATTGTTTGCTTTTACCTCATAATTATGAGTGGTAAAAGCAGAAAATTATAATTAGGATTTCCAAAATTTCAAGTGGATATACAAGCAATGCTTTCTTAAAATAAAATACCATTTATTTAAATCAAATCTACTGGTAGGTATTCCATTTGTTTAAGCCAAATTAGTTTAGTTAATAAATTTAAATCATTAGAATATTAGTAATACGCGATTTAAATATGTTCTATTATAAAAATGGATATTTTCTTAAGAGATTGTTTTTTTGTTGTTCTGCCCTTTCGGGTAGGTGGCGTGATAACTTTGATTTGGTTAAAATCCTCTGTTTAAGAAAATCCGGACAGAGGAAGTCGTTGTGTGATTGCAGGATAGGCATCATTCTGTTTATAAATATATAAAAATGTTTAAGAGCTCGACCGCAGCGCCACCTAGCGTCTCCAGATTGTGTGATTTTCTTTTTTGTCACTAAACCAACATATATTGTGAATATGTCATGTTGGTCCATTAATAGGGAATTTGTTAATAACTTGATTGCAGCGCCATCTATCGAGAATATCAAGAAGATTGGTTGAGCCATTAAAAAGTTATTGAATAACGTACAGAAATACGAATTTTACATGCCTAGTTACAGTAAATGCACTCACCAAAACAGGTAAACGAAATTTATATATATTAAAATTATAAAAAAATAAATTATGACGGGAACGAGCACCGTGTATCAGAATGATCAATCTAAGTTTGCTGTGACTTGACTTCTAATCGAATACTAACTGTTGGCTCTGTACAGGGGAGTGGAAGTTAAGAAGCTACTGCGACAAGCGCGTTGGTACGTCTACTTTGAAAAAAACGTAAGGGAAAAAGTATCACGTTGTATCAATTTAATCAACCGCGCCTAACGGAGGGTTAAACATAATAATTTGACCAACGACAACATTTAGAAGAAGTCCTACTCTTTAATGAAATATTAAAAATTATGTCACATTTTAAAAAACTAAGTACGTTTATTATAATTATCTATATATAATTTAAAATACATAAATTACACACCGCAAAAATTTTATCTAAATTGCAACAAATTAAAGATAAATAAAAATAAAATTGACGGAATAAAGCACTGAATTTGTAAATTTAAAGTAAATGTTCGAGACAGGCTATTGTGTGTAATTTGGAATAATAGGACGTCGTAGAAATATCCACTTTCCTAAATTCAAACTCGTATTGTTTAATATACATTAACGTTCAGCGGAATAATTGACGTGGCGAAGATTGAATAAAGGATTTCCTAGAAGACGGCAGCTAAGGTAGAGTCGACTTCTTAAACCGGCTTACGGTCGAGATACCGCATTTCTGTGCTGATTTGTCGCCTGTATCCGCTTGCCAAGTTTTTAGCTCACCACATCTTAATTTCGGAATTACTAGCCCAATGGCAGCCTGTCGTTCTATCAAGACAATGCATTTTGGATTATAACGGATATTATAGAGTACTGTGTCACGAATGGGTCTTAAAACTTTAATTTGTGGTATACTGAAATTTCAATAAATTGGTAATTGTTTTGACTGAAATCGTCAGCAATATTCCGTTTAATAATTGTCGATAACATACCTATATAAGTATGCTGTATATAGTGCGTTTCAAAAGTCTGGAACTATTAAAATTAAATTCCAACAACCAGTTTTTGAGAAAAACGCTCGGACAGGTCAATTTTGGTTTTAAAAAACACATCTTTTCGTATCAACTAAATTTTTCGATCGTCTTTTGTTTTTGATTTATGACGTCACTGATTTTTTTTTTAAATTGCAACCCATATTTTTTTTCGATGGATTTGGATAGAGCTTGAAATTCTGAATACAGAAATATGTACAAGCATGACCCAGACCTTGATAGTTTCTGTAATAAGGGACCTTAAATCGTGAAAGAGGAAAAAATTGAGCTCTGAAATTTTTAATTACTATGCGAACTGTCACTTTTGACGCATTACTCTATTACCAAAATGGTACGATACTTAAGTGAAAAGCAAAGACTAGAAATTTTGATGATGAAGGGATATGGAGACAGATGTAGAAACAAGATGAAGTTTAGGAGCTCTTTAACAATAAGTATCAAGAACTGGAACCAATTACAAGAACAGCCTTATCCAAGATTTTAAGAAAATTTGAAGATTTCGGGCATGTAGATGTGGTCGACCAAAAGTTTCCGAAGATGTTCAAGTTAGATGTTCTACTGGACCTGCAAAAAAATCCCCATAAAGCCACACAAGAGGTGGCTGCAAATTATGAAATCAGGAAATCTTTGGTGTGGAGGACATTGAAAAAGTATAAATGGCATCCCTACAAGGCAGTTTTAGTGCATGAACTTAATGAAGACGATCCGGATCGCTTTATGGAATTCTGCGAGGATATGATGGCTCGTTGCACAACCCACCCTGAATTTGTCAGTCGAGTATTATTTTCGACCGAAGCCACGTTTTGACTTAATGGGGCAGTAAATTGGCAGAACTGCCGTTACTGGGCTGCCCAAAATCCTCATTGGTGATAGAGGTCCACACGCAGTTTCCACAAAAAGCTAATGTTTCGGCAGGAATTGTTGGAGATCGAATTTTGGGACCATTTTTCATAGAAGGGACGTTGACGAGTGCTAAATACTTAGATTTTTTGAGGGATGACCTGACACCCGCTCTTGCGATGCTTTATCCCAATGAAGAGGATCCAGAATTGCCAAATAATAACTTATGGTATCAACAAGATGGAGCGCTCCACATTTTTCCCAATCGTTGGAATGGTAGAAGGGGGCCAATTGAGTGGCCTGCACGGTCCCCCGATCTTACCCCACTCGATTTCTTTTTGTGGGGTTACCTGAAAAGCAAAGTTTACTCCAATCGGCTTGTTACAGTTGACGATTTAAAGAACAGAATTCGGGCCGAAATTAGAGCAATTCGTCCAGAAACCCTCCGGAATGTTCTACAAGAATTCGAGTATCGCCTGGTATATTGCTAAGAAATAATTGGGAATCAGTTTGAACATCTCGTTTAGTTTATTTATGATAATTAGATTGGTAACTGTGCCGTTTCTTCAGTAAAAAAAAAAATTGTAAAAAATTTATTTATTTATTTATTTTTTATAGTTCAGCTGCAATTTAAAAAAAATGACGTGATAAATCGAAACAAAAGGCGATCGAAGAATTTAATTGATACAAAATGATGTGTTTTTTAAAACTAAAGTTGACCTGTCCGAGGGTATTTCTCAAAAGCTGTTTGTTAGAATTTTATTTCAATAGTTCCAGACTTTTGAAACGCACCGTATATGTATTTAATATTTGTTTCATCGAAATCTTGTAATCTCTACAGTTATTAAGCACAACTATAATTTATTGGCATGAAACATCTTACTTTATCACAAATAGTATATTACATATTATGAAGGTTGAGAAGATGACTATTACTGTCGGAGTGGCCGTATTAGTCAATGTTGAAAGCTACATTTGGCCTAGCAGAGGATATTAACATATCAAAATATTTTAAATTAGTTGCCTTTTTAAAAAGAAAAAATGAAAATTATAAGCCCAAAAAATCATTAGTATTTACTCAAGAGGAAATTATAAAATTCTCCACTGAGGCACCCGACGCATGATACATTGCAACTAATTATAATTTATAACCCTGCAAGACTGCTCTTGTAATTGGTGTTGCTGGTGCATAGCGAAGTGATGAGCTGTGTAATTTATTAATTTCTGATGTCATTATGAAATATTGGACATAACGCAATAGGACAGATGCCAAAAAAAATTGCCGTATATTTAAATTTACAAAATCCAGAGTTATATACTGGTCATAGTTTCCGTAGAACTCCGGCTACTCTTTTAGCTATCAATGGTGGTAACATCTTCCAGTTAAAACAACATTGTGGTTGGAAATCTTCTAGTGTAGCTGAAGGTTATATAAAAAATTCCCTAGTAAATAAAAAGATATAGCATATACGTTACAAGGTCTACCTACATCTACTTACGCAACCACTTCTGCAGTAAATACAGGAGTTTTCGATATGAATCAAATTCCATCAACATCAGCAGTACAATCAGGATCTATTTCGACTGAAGATATCGTAAATACTTATGGAATTAACTCAATTAATAATACTGTCATTAATGTGTCTACAGATCTGCACTATCCTGGTTTTTCAAATAGAATTGAACCATCAATAAATTTGACGTGCCATAATTATTGCACTATCAATTTCTATAAATAGTTCTTTACATCTGTAATAGTTACGTGTTATATTGTTTCCATATTATATTATCACACATATTTTGCTATAGTTAACCTAAAATACAGTTATTTATTTTACCTTAGAGGTAGGGCATTTATATGCTTTAGATTTTAGGTATGATTTATGGTATAAATCGACGATGATATGCGGATATACGAATGTACCAGTTTCACATTCGTATATCCGCATATCATCGTCGATTTATACCATAAATCATACCTAAAATCTAAAGCATATAAATGCCCTACCTCTAAGGTAAAATAAATAACTGTATTTTAGGTTAACTATAGCAAAATATGTGTGATAATATAATATGGAAACAATATAACACGTAACTATTACAGATGTAAAGAACTATTTATAGAAATTGATAGTGCAATAATTATGGCACGTCAAATTTATTGATGGTTCAATTCTATTTGAAAAACCAGGATAGTGCAGATCTGTAGACACATTAATGACAGTATTATTAATTGAGTTAATTCCATAAGTATTTACGATATCTTCAGTCGAAATAGATCCTGATTGTACTGCTGATGTTGATGGAATTTGATTCATATCGAAAACTCCTGTATTTACTGCAGAAGTGGTTGCGTAAGTAGATGTAGGTAGACCTTGTAACGTATATGCTATATCTTTTTATTTACTAGGGAATTTTTTATATAACCTTCAGCTACACTAGAAGATTTCCAACCACAATGTTGTTTTAACTGGAAGATGTTACCACCATTGATAGCTAAAAGAGTAGCCGGAGTTCTACGGAAACTATGACCAGTATATAACTCTGGATTTTGTAAATTTAAATATACGGCAATTTTTTTTGGCATCTGTCCTATTGCGTTATGTCCAATATTTCATAATGACATCAGAAATTAATAAATTACACAGCTCATCACTTCGCTATGCACCAGCAACACCAATTACAAGAGCAGTCTTGCAGGGTTATAAATTATAATTAGTTGCAATGTATCACGCGTCGGGTGCCTCAGTGGAGAATTTTATAATTTCCTCTTGAGTAAATACTAATGATTTTTTGGGCTTATAATTTTCATTTTTTCTTTTTAAAAAGGCAACTAATTTAAAATATTTTGATATGTTAATATCCTCTGCTAGGCCAAATGTAGCTTTCAACATTGACAAACGGGTAAAACTACAATGAATTTTGACGGTTGACATATTACTGCGATTGCATGGTTGCGGCATGCGCTTTATTTGTTGTCTTTATTCACCTAGGTCAATAATATGCTCATTATTTACCTGTTATTAATTCAGGTGGAGAAATAACATTTCATGGCGTTTTATTATGTGCAAAAATGCTGTGATATTTAATACCGGTACAAAAAAATAGTTTATTAACCTAGGTGTACATTTCGTTTGCATTGCATACATCGTAAGTAGTAGTGATTGAGCGTCTTTTTTAGGAGGTTGTTATAAAATTTGGATTTGATTAGAAAGGTAATCTGAAACACATACAGTAGGACTACTGTTAAGGGGAAATGGTTGTCATTTTTAGAGGTTAAGAATCGTTTTTTTGAAAGTTCAGATGAAAGTAAATAAAAACAATATGCTACATATACTTATAATACATTGCAGACAAAGTATTTTAAAACTGGAAACTTAAAATACTGAACTGTATTTACAAAGCAAAACAATGTTTGATAGTGCATGTACTGTAAATATAGTAGGCCCTACTATTTTTTTTCTGAAAAAGTCTTTTCTTCTCTTCATATCCTTTGCTAGCTGCTATGTCACGCAAACGTTTCATTAGTAGAACGTTAAAATGTTCTGCTTCCATAACTTGAAATGCTACCTGAAAATATATATAAAAAAAAAACTTTGTGCGAAGCCTCGTATTCTAAGCAGCCTAATTTTACGAACCCATATTGTATTTAAACCTCTTAAATCGAAGTCATCGAACACCTGTCTGCGGTGTCATGGTTAGTGTTTTTTGGATACGTCATTTTCGACATTTGTTGCATTAGAATCATGTGACACATGGAGTACCACGTAAATAATGTCTTAGAGATTGAAAGTTCTAAGTCATCACCATTTACCAATTCACTTATTTCACCATTGTTAATCTCTTCACATCCTAGTATTTGTCTTTAGGTTTTCTTCTTTCCCAGTGTCGCCTTTAATTTAAATCCCGTCAAAAAGTTTATTCCATCGTTTTTTAGTGTTGACGATTTTATTTACACATTTTTTATGTACATGCTTTTCAGAATTTCAGGAACGCTATTTGAATCGTTTTTCTCAACATATATCTAATAGATAAAGACCTACAGTAACTTTTGAAACATTCTGTTACACCTTGGTCTGGAGATGGATCAGACTTGTGAAATTTGCTTGTGAAAACTGAACAATAATCTTACCATCCAGCAGACTTTGTGGTGTGTAAGTGAATTATCATCGAGGGACAACACTGCTTTTCTCGGCAGTTATTTAGATTCAGAAACGGATCAACACTGGGGACAAATTCATCTCAAAACTATTTAATGTAGACATCCAGAAATTTTTTTGGTTTCGGTAAAAGACAGGAAAAGAATTTGTCGAAATATCCGTCAAAGCCCTGGATTTTTCTATTTTTTCTATGCACATAGGTCGCTGTGAGTGAGTACCAGCAGAATTCATGCAGAGCAAAACTGTCTCTCCTTGTTTGTTCATGTTGTGCCAGGAGCTTTTTCATTTCGTGAAACAAACGATTTTTTTGGTAACATTAAAATTCAAACCTGACTCATCCGCATTGAAAATCTGATCTTTAATCTAGCCCTGCAAAAATTTGTTTATTTTGGTTTTGAAAATGTCTGCAGCATCGACGTCGGCAGAAAAATTTTCCCCACAAACATTTCTATTTTTCCAGTTATCTAGCCACCCACATTGGCTTTACACCATCTATCCCCATAGGTCATCAGTTCGGATAACATCTTGGCTTCTTGCATAACTGGTTCTGATAATGTAACTCTCTTCTCTCTGTGTTACGTGAACTTCGTGGTTGTTCTTCACACTTATTTTTAATTTTCACTCAATCAGAAACTGTGGAAACACCAACACCAAATCGACTGCGACAGTACGCCAAATCTTATTTTTTAAAATGCTTCTTATATCGTGTGGCGGCAGCCAAGGTCAAATTTCGTTACTCATCAATATAATCAATTCATTTTTTCCTGATCGTTTTGGTTAAACGGTGTTTCGGTTAAAAGTGTTTTGGTTAACTGGATAGGGTGAAAATATATAATATTAAATAAATATTTATATCAAATAACTTAACAGTACAAATTGTCTTAAAAGTATTGAACTGTTAGGGAATAACAATCATATATGAAACGGGACAAATGGTTGATTCACAGTTGAATATGAAAGAAAGAGAGAACTATAGGCACATCAGAGTTTGCACAAATTATTGTGATTGTATTTACGGCAATGTTTATAATCTATTACACATTGTTTTTCCAAAATTTCACGATAATATTATGACAATACCCATTGCGCTTTTCTTTATGGTGTTCGGTATTTATTGTCAAATGTGAGAGTCGAAATAAGTACAAATAACTTTCATAATCTCTTACTTCAGACCTTCCCACCCTTAGATTATTACTAGTTTCATGTATATAAATTTATTTTAAGCCTAGAAAAGAACAAAATCCATATCCCTGTAAAATGTACGACTTTCTTAATGTACCAAAATATCATCTAGAAGTAGATTTTATTCACCAGTGCTTAATTTCTTAATTATAAATATTAATTTATTACTTAATTGTTTTGTCCATCTATTCTTAATTAAAATACCCTCCTCTTTCATAATTAAGAGGAGCATTTCGTTTCATTTATTTTTGATGAAATTATAATAAGTTCATTTTCCCTTCGTAAAATATGCAGCTCCAGTTTGGAGGCGCAAAGACAAAGAGCAGAGAGAGTGAAAAGGATTGTTCACTTTGAATTGCTTCAATGTATTTGTCAAATTTATTCTTTCTCTCGTTTCGCATTTTTTGTTTTTCGAGTAAATGGTAAAGTTTCCGTGTTTGCCTTTTTTTTCTACTTGAACAACCGGCAGTACAAATTTTACGAAACAGTTCATATTATTCGAAGTTCCGATGAAAGATCATTTTTTACTTTCTTATACGTAATATAAGGAAGTATTGTGATGATGAAAATTTTCGACCTCGAGATTTTTGCAGATGTCCACGTTTTGAACTCCCCTGATACCGAAAAAGTGGTTTAAAAAAATGTCTGTGTGTGGCTGTGTGTGTGTCTCTGTGTGTGTGTCCGTGTGTGTGTAACCACGATAGCGGTCAAACCGCTATAGCTAGCAATTCTAAATTTTGTATTTACGAGTACAATCTCCCTGTTGAGTACTGATTAGATTTTCAGTAAAATCTGCCGACCGGAAGTAGTGGTTTACTTCAGTAAAAAAATCAAATTTTTCCAATATTTCGTCAACTACTAATTTTAAACAAATTTATAAAGAATTCATATATACTCAAAATTAAGAAGAATTTTATTATGAAAGTTTTTCAAAATACCTACCGGAAGTAGGTCTTTTACTCTTACCGAATAGAAATTTTTTGCAAATATACGGTAATTATGCATTCTATATATATTTATCAAGAGTATAAAAGTATTTAGAACTTAATTTTCAATACCTTTTGTATAAAAAGAATATCAAAATTCGTGCCGGAAGTAACACATTTACTCTTAGCGAGTAGCACTTTTTTTCGAATATCTTGCAAAATATGCATCCTATAGAGATTTATTAAGACAATGGAATTACTTAGAATAGGATTTTGAATAACTTTTGTATACATTTTTTTAAAAAATTGTATAGTTTGCAATGCTCATACGTATAAGAAAGTTGTGTGGTGGTCACACCTCATTTTTTTTATTTTGCGGGACCACTTGCTTTGTATAACGGATTTCAGAGTATAAGGAAATTTTACCTCTCTCGAAATAGACGATGAATAAAATAAAGTATTAACTCAGACCATAGTAGAGCACATACGTATTTTTTGTTTTTTTTAATGATTGTATTACACTCAATATATTAGCAGAGAACAATGACCAACGAGAAACGAAAAATACGTTCAAAGCATGTCCCTATTTTTTTGGTATGCACGGCGTGCTTGGTTGAAACGAAACTAAAAGTTCTTTTTCAAATATAATCATATTTATAATATACCGAGACTACTCTATTTTATTTTAGCAGTATACTGTGTTCATTAATAATGTTCAGCATATGAAAAAATCAGAGCTTACTTCGGATTTCGATATGTGATATGTATTATATATTTATGAAAAGTGTTCTTTTTAATTACTATTAACATAGGTTTCCAGGACAATAGGCAATAGAAATAAATTTGTATGACGTTCGTTCAAAATAGTCAATATTATCACTATATAAGAATTGTTAACAAAACAGGTGTTACTACTATTGGGTTTGTCAATTTTGACGTTTTCCGGCGAGTGTCATTGTGAACTGAAAATGGTTAACCGTTTTAAATGTTAACTTTATTTTTTTTTGCAAACTGTCATTGCGTCAGAAGTAAGTTGCCGTTTATTCGTTCCTATAAACTTCAAATCTATTACGAGATCTAATTGTTAAATTGAATGTCATTGTTGACAAAAGTAAATGTGGTAATTGCATTTAATTTTTTTTTTTTTGCATCAAGGACCATTTTTATTATATAGAAAACTCGCTGCTGTTATTATTGTGTTTACATGTGATAATACATTTTATTAAAACTATTATTATTATAATTTATGGATTCTAAAAAATATGCTGTTGATGTGAGAAATCAATCTAAAACAATTCTCACGTCTTGGAGACGACCGTGTATTTGTGTAGCATAAATTCGTGTCGAAAGAAAGACAGTCCGTGCATAAAAACCAGCAATTTACGGTAAGGCAGATGCAAATTTATACAGGCAAACACATTAAGAGTTATTAACAGGGTGTTTTAGTAAAATAGCTGAAAGCAAAAACATATTCTCATAAATAAAGCCCAGGCTTCTATTAATAATCTTAAAGGAGTTTGCACTAAATATTAGAGGGGAGTTTAACCTGTCTGTTGTTATGTTGGTATGCTCGGTTCTTGCCTCCCTTATTTTCGGTGTAGTGTCGGGGACGGATACCTAACCTCCTCTAGTTAATATGGTTCCGTCTTCAGAACGATCGGCCTCTTGCCACCACCGTTGTTTCTATTCCGCAATGCTCTTAAGCGCACCGAGAATATAATAATTTCTTACGTACTCACACCTTTCGTCGTCATTACTAACAGAATCCAAGGGATAATTCTACCCAAATACTTGAACGAAGACACAAAGAACACATTATACAACGGATATGATAATTTGCTTTTGCACTAAATGTCTCCTTTACTCGTTGTTCTACGGGATTTCAACATCTCAAGTAACGTTTCGGGACCTTAAGGGTAATACTTTCTTCGTGTAGTGTAGTTAGCGTGCTGCACTTTGCCATTTTGATGAAGTTTTAGTAGATGAGTAAATGAGACTTAGAATATACAGGCATTCTATGTGAAATACGCACTATTCATAGAGCCTATCTATAATCTCTCATTCCAGCTTTTTGGTAACGCTGTGGTTAAATATCCGCCGCCGGTCTTGCCCGTATACACTGAGAGTACCGCAGGCCGGCGGAATTGTTAGGATTGTAGTAACCTGTCCGCCGACAAAGGAACTGCTATGGTGTGCTGGGCGTATTTGTTTTGTCGGTTTCCGATCATCGGCGACTTGTGACTATACTATTTAAAAAATTCCACCGTAGTCGTAATGGTTATGATCAGAGTCTACTTTTATTTATTAATATGCGTGTGTATCTGCATGATATACTGCTTGCAGATAGAGAAATTTATTAACGGGGCGAAACATCAAAGGAAAAATATAAGGTGGCATTTTAGTAAATGAAAATCTTTACGAGTAGCTGATGGCTCTATTGACGATTGTTTAAGAAACAAGATACAATCATGAGCAGAAGTATTACATATTTTGTATATGTTAAATAATTTATAACCCTTTCCTTATTTCTTGATTCTTTGTTGAGTAAATATAATATCTATGACCTATCTATTTGAATTTATGTAATAACAGAAACTAAAGTTGATGGAGTTCTTTTATTAGAAATTAATAAACCAACACAAGTTCTTTAAATAACAGAAACAGTCTTTGATAGAATTTGTTGCCATCCTTCCTTAGATGCTATTCATAGGTATTGTAGAGTTTTAGGAGGAGGATTTCGTTTCATATTTTTTCTCTTTAAGTAGTCCCATTCTTGATTTATTGGATTACAATCCGGACTTTCTTTAGACCAGATCACTCTCTCAGTTTCTGCATCAGGAAGATAGTGTTGTACAATATCGGCAATGTGCAGTCGAGCTTTATCACGGATTAATCTGAGCTTATCAAACCCAAAAAAGCCGGCGTAAATATGGCCTTGAAGGATATGTTCCAAATACTAAACGCCTGTCATTCTTTGATTGACCTCCACTAGCTTAGTACCTCTTTCTAAACTTACACCTGTCCAATACATCTCTGAGCCTCCTCCAAAAGCAATATTGTCCACCAAAGTACATGGTGCAAAACGTTCATTTCTTTGCCTGTACACTAAGTTATGTCCATCTGGATGATAAAATTGAATCCGGGTTTCATCACCAAAAAACACATTGAGTACTCCATTGTTCGTCAGCCCACGTTAAATGTTCTTCGGCAAAATTTTGTCTTTCTGTTCTGTGTCGTGGAAGCAACTCTTGAACTGTTACAGGTCGTCCTGCTTTTAAACCATATTCCTTTGGCCTTCTCGATACAGTAAATCTGCTTACATTCTTCCCAGTAGCTTCTGCAAGATGTCCACTAATCTCAGATGCCGTTGCAGCACGATTTCTGAAAGCTGTGATCTGTGGAAAACGATTTTGAATATTGTCTTTCACTTATGCATCTCGGTCGACTATGTACGGGAAGTTTGCTGAATCTGCCGGTTTCCCTATATCGTTTTAGAAAAGGGCAAATAGTATTTTGGTGCATATGCAACCGTTCCGATAGTTCCATTTGCTTTAGACCCACTTCAGATAAGGCAAGAACTTGTATATCTGTTGTATTCTTTTTAACGTTCTTATTATTCAAAAAAAAAGTATATATTGTACTGTATATATGTTGTGACAAAAAATAGTCATAAATAAACAAAACTTCTCACGCAGCACAAAAAATTAAAAATATTGTCATACTTTTGCTAAAAAAATCAAGCTCTATAAAAATAAATAATTCTAATAATGCCAGAAGTTAAAGTATTTCTATAAATAACCAAAAATTTTAATTCAGACTTTAATGCTATTCCTGCAATTAACCTAACAAATAGTTCAAATATAACTATAAACATAAATAATTAATGTTGTATTGTAATTAGTTAAAAGTTAATGTTAATATTACTATTTTTCATGTTATGAATAATAAAAATAATGTTCCATTAATACTTGCCTCAATAAAAGTATTTACATACATACCTAACAGTCGTGCACAAAGTACAGTTTTCTACTCGCATATAATGATTATTATTCATAAGGGTAAAGTTATTATTATATGGTAGTTGAATAATATACTATTATTATAGAATGTAAAATATGTTCTTATTTCTAGTTTTACAACACTTTTAGTATAGACTATCCACAAGTTATTACTTAAAAACTATTATTCATTTCATTAATTCGAAAGTTACAAGGATCATATAGCACGGAAGGGAAATATGCTTCTTCTTTCGCTAACGCATAGATCAGTGTACCTGCATATACAGATTATTAATAAAAATACTAACACCATTTAAAACAATATGGAACAATTTTCACATAAAAAATTACTCACATTCGTATAAGGAAGTCGTGTTAACCAAATCATTCTTGGTGTGTGCTTTTAAAATTGTAGATATTTTATAATTGTTTGTAACATACACTATTCCTATTAATTTTTTATTAAAAAATACTTGTTTTATTACTTCACAAACAATAACTTACTAAATATTGATTGTCTTCTTTATAAAAATTACATAAAAATTATTATACAAATGTATTTTAATAAATATCTTTCCAATTAATTACAGCAAAACTAATGTGATAATAAAAAATATAATGAATTAATATATATATATATATAAAATATAGTACAATTCTTTGCCAAATATACAAATGTATTGAAAAAATGAATGAAAATCTTCTTGATGTGACTATATAAGTAATACCGATAGTCCTATGCTTATTTGAATACATTTTCATTTATACATTTTGATTTACATTTTATATTTGTCATTGTTTTCTAATTGACAACCAGTTGTCATATTGTTATTATTTTCATTTCATTGTATGCCACTACTACCAAGAAGATTTTCATTCATTTTTTCAATACATTTGTATATTTGGCAAAGAATTGTAATATATTTTATTATCTGCCTGGTTGAAATAAGGCATTACACAGTATTAAGTAAGTGCACAGTTGTTTTACACTTGGACATTTTGGATTGACATTTTAAGGTAATACTATATTTTTTTATTCAACACATATTAATGCTTTAACATACACCTTCTTTGTTATGCTGCACTGACGAAACCAAACTAGGTAGAAACATATATGTCTGTAGCTACAAATTACATCTTAACACATACATAGTTGCATTGTTGATTATTTATGTATTTCAATCAAAATTGTACATGTTTAGATGAATCTAAGCCATTTTGATAGGATTACATAGGTAATACCGATTGTCCTATGCTTATTTGCTTTCATTTACATTTATACATGACTGATTTTACATTCTATATTGTTATATTCAACAGTTCTACTCTTAATTTTTCATTACATAGTTGCGTCGTTGTTATTATTTTTTATAATTGCATTGACTGAACAGCTTGTGGTAAACCCAGGCCCTTTGATGTGACTATATAAGTAATACCGATAGTCCTATGCTTATTTGAATACATTTTCATTTATACATTTTGATTTACATTTTATATTTGTCATTGTTTTCTAATTGACAACCAGTTGTCATATTGTTATTATTTTCATTTCATTGTATGCCACTACTACCAAGAAGATTTTCATTCATTTTTTCAATACATATATATATATATATATATACAGACTGTCCCAGATAGTGTGCTCACCATTGGGATCTCGCGAACGGTAAGAGATAGAGAGTTGGTTAAATGAGACAAAATGTACGTGACACCTGGGTTTATTTTTTTAAGCAAAAAAACTTTTAAAAAAATGAACGATACGTGCGCTATAGGGGAAAAACTAAAAATCGGCAATTTTAATTTCGTCATTTAACTTATTTCATGTAAAAGATACCGAAATACTATTTTGACATTATGAAGGTACTTTTTTACGCAGAATTCAAATTTGGTATTGCAACCTCTGAAGCTTTTATACGTTTCGAGATTTTTATACAAACTTTCTTATTTTAAATACAAATCGTAGGCGGATTTGACTGTATCAAAAAGAACATAATTTGCTGATTTCAATGATGTATAACACTTTGGGTTTATTTGTAGAAATAACAAAGTTATAATGATATTTGTGCAATTTTTGGTATCCTTATGAATGCATAGGCTATACATCAGAGGCAGCATTGAATTATTAAGACAATAAGTAGTATCTGTCAAATTTATTTACAAGCAAGTTACGTATCGGTTTATTTTTTTGTTATTTAGTCTGCTATTTTGTTCGTTTATTTAAAAATCACCGCATTTGTTGTTTTGGTTCGTTTTATTACTTGTTTATTGTTGTTCACGTTATGGAGAAATTTAATAATGAAGAGAAATAGAATATGCTTCAAAGTTACATATTGGCTCACAAAAATTCAAGGAATGCAGCTAATCATTATTTGGAGTTGTACCCAGATCGACGGCAACCACACGAAACTTTATTTCGAAGATTAGAAGTAAATCTAAAAACATACGGTGCCTTTAGTAAACCGAAAAGAAATAGA
The DNA here is from genome assembly GCA_963170755.1 of Amphimallon solstitiale. NCBI lineage: Eukaryota > Metazoa > Arthropoda > Insecta > Coleoptera > Scarabaeidae > Amphimallon > Amphimallon solstitiale. The sequence continues at coordinate 79,649,333 of OY720682.1, read as the reverse complement.
AAAAGATTAGATGAGGAAACCCAAGTTATTGTATTAAGTCAGCTGCGTGAAAATCCAAAAGTTTCCACAAGAGAAATAGAAAACAACACCGGAATCCCTAGAACATCAGCCCATAGAATATTAAAAAAGCATCGATATCATCCTTACAAAGTCCACATTAGCCAAGGACTCCAACCAGGAGACGCAGAGAGGCGGACTCGTTTCTGTCATTGGTACATTAATCAGAATAACAACAATGTTACATTTCTGTTTAATGTGTTGTGGTCAGATGAATCTCGATTTACGAGCAATGGGTTATTTAACAGAAATAATATTCACTATTGGGGGACATAAAAAATAAGGTGTATAAAACACAATTTAATAATGTGGAGGAACTGCAAGCTTGTGTTTTAAGAGAGTTTTATCGGATAAATGGACGTATTTTAGAAAAAGTGATTAATTCCACACTAAGAAGAGCTCAGTTATGTATCAATAACAATGGAGGACTTTTTGAGCATTTAATGTAATTTATCTATTTACTAGTAGTAAATAAATAGCTAGGTATGTGAAGTTAGTGTTTTATTTACTTTTCAGTCATTTTTGTATTTTGTTTCCAGGAATAGGTAAGTATAAAACAAAAAAATATGCTAATTATTCTTGTAACTTTGTTATTTCTACAAATAAACCCAAAGTGTTATACATCATTGAAATCAGCAAATTATGCTCTTTTTGATACAGTCAAAGCCGCCTACGATTTGTATTTAAAATAATAAAGTTTGTATAAAAATCTCGAAATGTATAAAAGCTTCAGAGGTTGCAATACCAAATTTGAATTCTGCGTAAAAAAGTACCTTCATAATGTCAAAATAGTATTTCGGTATCTTTTACATGAAATAAGTTAAACGACGAAATTAAAATTGCCGATTTTTAGTTCTTCCCCTATAGCGCACGTATCGTTCATTTTTTTAAAAGTTTTTTTATTTAAAAAAGTAAACCCAGGTGTCACGTACATTTTGTTTCATTTAACCAACTCTCTATCTCTTACCGTTTACGAGATCCCAATGGTGAGCACACTATCTGGGACACCCTGTATATATAAACATATTCCTTAAAAGACAAACTTGGGAAGTTATAAATATTGAATTCCGTGTTGGCAAACCAAAACACTCTTCCACAGAAACAGTGATTAACCTAAGGAGATAGAACCATAAAACCAATACCAGGCCCATCATAATTAGCACATATCTATGCAAAGCGGGAGCTATGATAGAAAATACAATGTTTCTGGGACCACTGCTGGAAGAAGGAGTGATTTCAATTGCTGGGAGATTAAAAAATAAAAGTACAGCCGATATTTATGTAATGTTTGTGGAGATGTTGAGGAAGGTACTTTCGACACTAGTAACCCCAATAGCAAACCTAATAAAAATCAGCTTTGTTAGCGGCACTTTTCCGTAGGAGCTGAGAGTTGCCAGGATAGCACGATGTTCAAAACAAGCCAAAGAAATGGTCCAAGCAATTACAGGTCGATTGCCATCTTCCAACAACATAAAAATATATGCGGAATTGCAATAAAAAGACGCCCAGTACACTACTTCGATAAAAGAACTTCTTTGTGCTTGGTAGATCGACGGTGACGACTGTGGGCTGGGGACATGGTGAACCAAATTGCAGAGAACTCAAATTGTGGTGAAGAAGTGATTCTTATTATTTACGACAGAGTAAGGCGTTTGATATGGTATCTGTTAACATTCTTCTGGAATAAATATTCTAAGATGCAGTGAGAAGACCATCGCTGTAATTTATAGAATCTTACTTTTCCAACAGAAAATATGCGGTCGTTTGCAATGAAATTTCATCTGAAATACGACCAATGGAAGTATAGAAGTCCGGCAGAGGTCAGTATTAGGACCAGTATTGTTTATAATCTATGTGGAACACCATGGACGAACTGTGGGGGAAAATAGAGAACTCCATGGGAAAAGCATAAGAATGGTTTGGCAGTAATAATTTAAAAATAAATAAAATAGAATTAATCATTTGAAAATATCGACCAAATTAAGCACTTGTACTATCGTGAGCAAATGAAAGTGAAGGCTTTATTATGTTTTTAATTGGGTCATATATTCACATTAATATAATATAATAAATATTGTAAGTTTTATATAATTTTAAATTACATATTTCGAGCTTTTTAATATTTTGTCCAAGAACAATTGTTTTCGATAACGGATTGTAAACTATTTGGCATGGTAAGAATTACATTTCTAATATATTAATTTCCTAGATTTTCCCAAATTTCTTCCATTCGTTCCCAAAGCGCTTCTCTATCCTTAGATCTGTATCTGTTTTCATAATTTCACATTCTTAATTGGGTTCAATTCAGCACTTCTGGCTAGCTAAGGTAATACATTTATGTTGTTATTGGCAAACCATTGCCGAACAACACCAGCAGTATGGATAGGGAAGTTATCTTGCTGGAATATATAATTGTTGCCATGTATTTGTGTAACAGATGGTTGCATAACATTATTTAATATAGCACAATGGTAGGCACTAGTGAATATCTCATCCAATTTCCAATATACAACAGCTCCTTCAAAACTAATCCAGCCCCATACAGTTATGGAATAACGACCAATGTTGTAAGTAGATTTAACATAACGCTTAATATATCTACTGTTTAGAGGTCTGTATACGCGAACACTCCCATTATGAGTTGACTGGAAAACTTTCTCGTCTGAGAAAATTACGCGTCAGCAAATATCTTCTTGATTAATGTAGTTATTCGCAAAATTTAGTCTATTTTTCTTATGGGTTTTAGCCAAAGCACACTTTTTAGCAGCATTATAATTTCGAATATTTGTTGATTTTATTCTTCTATAGGCAGTTCAGCATGATCGAGGAAAGTCACTCTTATTAATAACATTTTTAGCACTTTTGAAATGGTTTTTACATCCACAGATCTCAAAACAAATACGAGACGCACTCTGATATCCAATTCTACCCCACATTGATCAGTTTTTGCACTGAGATAAGTTGCTAATAACTTAAACATATTAAACAATACTGCTTCAATAACGTTTTGTACAATTGCTTTTTAAATTTAAAGTATCTTAATATCATAAGAAGGTTTGTTAACTTGAATGAACACTTTTGAAGTGCAATTAAGTTTTAATTTTTTGTTTTTGTTTATTTTAATTTCTCTTTTCAAATAAAGCAATTTATCAAAATAACAATATGTGTGAAGTATTTATAGAAGAGAATAAACATAGTGCTCGGCTTGAAGGAAGCTGAGATTTGCGAAAAGTGGAAAAACACTTGTCGCAAATCTGGGAGGATATAAAAGCGGTTCAGAAACCGCGTCAATTGAGGAAAGTATGGAATATCTTGACTACACCCTTAGGGGAGACAAAGCATTAATAATTTAATAAGGAATTAAATAGACTTGACATTTTTCAATGATCATTGTTCTGGAATTTCACTTTCGATTAAGTAATTTTTAAATTCATTTATTTTTTCATAAATAATATTTACATACTGTACATATTTCAAGCGCATTAATGAATATAACACGTATGCACATATGACGTATGAGTCATAAGAAGTAACACAGTGATTCTCAAGCAAGGCCAACTGTATCTAATATCGCTGCGCGATGTAAGACCGTCACATAACGAGATTTTTCTTATTCCTATAACTTCAAAATATTGATCCCTATGTGGCGTCATCTATCCAAAGCACAATAAAATGCTTGGTAATCGCTGAGCATTTTTAAAATCACGTGATAAAAATATGCAATATTATTGGATTATATCAAATCTACTGTTATTGACATTTGACTGATATGACATTTATTTTGTCTATTCCATATTCTTCTCTACTTACATTATTACTACACATATTCAGTCGTTTTATTTAATGTGTGCTACATATACCATGTGCTTGCAGGCGACCTGCGTATAGGGCTTACTGTAAGATAAAACGACGACACCGAGAGTTTGTATGAGTTAGTACGAGAAAGCAATATACAAACTACAGTACAACTGCTATCTATCCTTGTTGCCCTGCTTAAACGGAGAGTCAGTCCAGCCCGTTCTAGCCTCAGCGTAAATGTACTCGAATCCCCACTTTTCCAACACTACACTCGACCAAAAAGCGGTTTGTATATTGTTTTCTCGTACTAAGTCATACAAACTCTCGGTGTCGTCGTTTTATCTCACAGTAAGCCCTATACGCAGGTCGCCGGCAAGGACACTGTATACTATAATATATTTTGGAAGTTACGTCGAGTACCAATAGAAAACTATATATCCAGTTTTCTTACGGAGAAAGACGTGGCTGTTCTGGGTCATTTAGTTCTTACCAAAATAGTCTGCGATAAAAGGTAAGTAATTCGCAAGGTACTTCGGAAAATGAGCATTGAATATTCGAAATGTAGTATAAGGAAAATTCCTGGTAAATAGCTATAATTTTTTGTATTTTTAGGTTAAATTTATATCTTAATATTTGTAGATGTATAAAATTCTAATGGAAAAATTGCCGGGCTGAAGTGAAGCAGACGTTATTTGGTCATTAATATTAACATTAAGTGTGAATATGTGAATTATAAGGTATTTGAGGACTGATTTAGAACAATTTCAAAAAGGATACAAGTGGATTTATTATGAATATTTGAAGATTGTAAATTTTTGTTCTGTAATTAGACTTGCACCTGTTGAATAAATAAAGATATTATAGTAATTTTAAAATGCTCTAGTTATTTAATTGTTACCAATAATGCTCCTTGTTATCATCGTAAGGTTGAGAAATGCCAACAAGCAACTGATTAGTGTTATAGGCAAATTTTGCTCTGTCTTGAAATGTGTGAGTAGAAATACCAACGGATTTGGTATGAGCTGCACAAAGGAGTGCATCACTGTAAGTAACCAAATTCGTAAATTGTAATAGTGCCAAAATGGAAAAATTCAAAAAGTAATTTATTACTACAATGCCTTTTCATTTCGACAATTGCCTTGAAGTCTATAAAGATTTTTTCTTCGGCAGTTGAGCGACCTTCGAGAGTATTTTGAAATGGGTCGCTACCCACTAGTAACTTGGTATCAAGATGAAGTCAGCAAGAAAATATTTTTAAAATTATTTGCGCGCATGGTTAAATGATTTTCAACGTTTACAAAAACAACTTCCACGTGTTGTTCTTCAGCCTTATAAGTTTTAACACATTCATGTACGTTTGCAAACATTTCTAGGTTTTTTGCTTTATGAATGTTGTGCGCTGTGATTATTAGTGCTAACTTCATGGGTTAGTACTAATCTAACCACTGAATAATCACAGATGATCCGATATCAATAGGATTATATAGAAAATGTTTTTATTTATAGTCCGATCGACACCAAACTGGACAGGAACACGCTCCAGACAATGCCAGAGTTTTCCTGAAAATGTAATCAAAATCGGTTCAACAGTTTCGGAATCTGTAGGGAACATACACACCCACAAAAATACATCCAATTTTATATGTAAGAAGAAGATAAACATTTCGTTATCAGTTTTCTTTATACTGTGTAATAAGTAGAAACAGTACACAAATATATCATTTTTTAGACAAACAGAGAATTTCTACCGTTTTCAGAAATTTTTAAATACAATATAGATAGGATATCGGGAAAATTTTAGAAATATACACAACTTCCTTCTCAATACATTACGTGGCATTTTATGACGTCGACGAAGTTCTTAGGAAATGCACATTTGTATAGAAATTCAATTACATGAAAGACCCTGTCCATTATGAATCATTCAATATAGGCGGAAGTCATATTGGATCATATATCCAATAGGAATAATATGTTAGATATTTGTAGCATGAAATATATAGTTTTAATTTCCTCTCCGCGTGCGCAACGAATTTATATCAAATTCGTATTTTATTCGATGAGGGTAAAATAATATCAATATACTCTAAAAGCTCACAATGCATTAAATCGAAAATGCGTTTTTGTATATTACTTTCGAAATGCACAATTAGTTTATGTTTTACGAATGGCACAAACGAATTGTACTTTATTTCGTGCGGTATGAAGCACAAAATATAATATAAGTAATACGAGGGATCTTTCCAAAGTTCTGGAAATTGTGCTCTAATTAAATTACGCAGAACTTACAGTCAATGCTATCGGTGATAGACAAGTCTTGACATGTTTATGCAGCCATCCAATGCAGTATCGTTCAGTCTAATTCAGGTGTTCGATCGATATAGACGAATTTCCGTAGCACAGTTTGTGTACCCATGGAAGACGCAGTTAAATCTCAAAAAGCAATATATTTCTTTTTGTGGAAACAGGGTGTTAAGGCTTTAGAAACTATCAAACGTCTGCAAGGGGTCTCTGGTGAGTCTACATAATCTGAAAGTACTGTATATCGGTGAATCGATCGTTTTAAGAGTGGTCATTAGAAGACGATCTACGCAGTGGTCGTCCGATCATGTCAGTAAATGAAAGAAACATTACTGCCATGTAGAACATACTGAAAGAGGACCGATGTATGAATATTTCTCAAATAAGTGTACGCCTAGGAATAAGTACACGGCAAGTTCATCAGGTCTTACACGATTGTTTAGGCGTAAGCTAGGCTTCAACCAGCTGGGTGCGAAGACTGTTGGGATCGGAACAGAAACTCAATCGGTCTGACACTTGTAGTCAATTTCAAGAGCTGTTAGGATGATGAATTTTGGCAACGGATAATAACCACTGACAAAACTTGGATTCCTTATTTCAATCCTGAGACCAAGAATCAATGTAAAGAATGGCGTAAGCCCGATGAAAGGCCTCTTCTTAAGGCGCGTGCAGTTCTGTCTATTGGAAAGGAAATGTTTACTGTATTCTAGGATTGCAAAGAGATTATTTATGGTTTATTTGTCAAGAGGTACTACAATTAACGCTTAATATTATTCAAAGTTATTATCCGGACCACTACGGCAGGTACTTATCAGAAAACGGCCTGGGAAGTTGCATAAGCTTCCGTTATTACACCGGGATAATGCAAAACCGCACACCGTAAGAAAACAAAGCACGATTTACGATGGGAATTGTTTCCGCGTCTACTTTATTCACCGGATCTCGCACCGAGTGATTGTTATCTGTTCCCAGATTTGAAAAAACCTGTACAGGCGTTCTATTTGAAGGTTCACCTGGCGTAAAACGTGCCATAAATAGGTAGATTGAGGAGACACCGAAAAAGTTCTTTGGGGACGGCTTAACAAAATTAATTTATCGTAGTGATAAATGCATTCAATTAAATGGCGATTATGTTGAAAAACTACATTGTGATATTGATGAAAATTGACACAATAAACAAATTACAGTTAAATTCCCAGAACTTTCGAAACATCCCTCATATAATAAAGCCGATATGTTTAATAATAATAATAATAAAGATAATTTATTTAGTCCAACAATATCAAACCAATTATAGGACAAGGAAGTAGCGTACATTAATACAAAACAAATCAACCATATTCTTATTTGTAAAACAAACAATTTATAACTACATATACATGTACCTACATATATTTATATATAAAGTTGAAAAATTATGCATCAAATGCATAAGTAGAAACAAAAAATATATCCTCATAGTGTAAGTGTGCAGCCCGACACATGGTGACCAGCGACGATCTCCGAAGAAGATTAGTCCTCGAAAAGGGCAACCAAAACGTGGGGGAGGAGCGAGAGGAAATCGTGGGAATGTAAATGTTTAAGCATTATAGGATATTTGGGAAATCAATTATTTCATTACATAGCTTTCATATAAATCGTGCACTATAGACGTCGTCTATCCTGCAATGACTGGAGGTCATGTGCTTGCAGTAAGAGCTTGTAATCTATGACACGTTCTGGATAAACTCCCGTATCCTTTAAAGTACTTCAGGAATCGCCGCCGCACTCTCTTAATGGCTAGTTGTAGATATATGTATCAGAAATACAAAGTTTTCAGAAGCAGTATATTTTTAAAATACTTAGAACTGCACAAAACAAAACCTAAAGCTTTTGAAGCTGAATTGCAAATGAAATATATATGACTAGAGAAGCTCAAATGTGCAACAAGGAACAAGCTAAGGTCCTTTATGCCGTCCACCCGTTGCCTGAGCTGGTTGTCCTCAATAGAATAGATAGATGGTATATTGTTATTTTTGCGAGAGTAAGACATATAACAACATTTACTTATATTTAGTTTCAAATTGAAGTTGGAACACCTAGTTGACATACGATTCAAGTTTTCTTGAAGATGGAGTACATCGTTCCAATTTCGTATAGAACAATAGATCTTTAAATTATCCGCATAAGCGAGTACATTGCATGTTATTGATTGAAACAAATCGTTGATATACAGAGTAAATAACAGAGGCCCTAAGTTAGAGCCCTAAGGCACCACGGATGAGGGAGCAAACTCAAATGACCTGAATCCATTGTAAAAGACATAGTTGCGCCAATTAGTCAAATATAAATGAAGAAGTTTGAGCAGGGATGGGCTGAATCCAATTGCTGCGAGCTTTTCCAGAAGGACACCATGATCTATCGTGTCAAAAGCGCGAGTAAAGTCAGTGTAGATCACGTCTAATTGGCCATTAGCATCCAGTTCACGAGAGACAGACTGAGTTATAGTGAGTAGGTTCGTAATTGTAGACTGTCCACGAATGAAGTCATCCATGTTGACTTTCAGAAAACAAAGATTTTGAAAGCTATGCAGGAATAAACTACGTTTTCAAAAACCTTTGCAAAGTTGGGTAGAATGGATATTGGCCAGTAGTTCTCAACTCTGGTTATATACAGCAATCATTCTTTCATGCTTTTGGACTATTGCCTTCCTTTGTTAGGAAGTTTATTACGCTGCGATGGTCAACATTAGTTTCACTCATTTTATCGAGAAATGGACCGTCTCAAATCTCTATACACAGCATAAACAAACTAAACATAACTGAGTACATGTACTTCTAACAATGACAGCAATTTGTCAATAATTTGTTTGACATGGTCACTCTTTTGTTTCATACGCCCTCGTATTTAAATAAATACAAAATATAAATTATTTTTATTATTATTACCATTTGTATTTATTTCTTTTGCATTTACAGTTATTTTCTGATTTCACTTCGCAGACACCAAGAAGTCATGCTCAACGGCAACCGTGGAAGCCTAGACTTAAATAGATATTTTTTATAAATCATTGAAATTAAAATTTTGACTTAAAAATCTCGACAGTTATGTATAATTTAAAAGCAACCATAACAAAGAGGAAATGACAGCACAATAGAAACAAAAGAGATGTCAGTTTGTATATTTGTATGCATGTTAGAGAGATGGGTAATAAAAAGCTCTTGTCATAAAAACATGAAAGGCATCGTTAACAACAGTAACGATATTAAAACGAAAGGAAAATTATTGTTCTCCATAACACGATCATAACAGTAACTCCGCACTAAATAAATGTCCTTGATAAAATACGTAAAATAAAAGCTCGAGCCGTGAATCGATGAAAAGGAAAATTTACACCAACCTCATCTGTGCTCACTCCGGCTTCTTACTTTTGTGATCGTTTTCCTCGTCCGAGCGATTTCTCGAATTCTCCTTCCTTTGTAGCGATCCTAGTTTGATACACCAACAGATCCGCTCATCCTGTTCTCTTCGAACCACCGCTTCGGATGTATATGCGAATCATCCGCACTAATACAGAAACTGAGCTGACGTTTCTCGTCTCTTGATCACAGTCTGTGCAGGGGCGAGGTCTATGAGGTGACTGTGTGATATTCGAATGCCCGAGCAATGATTTAATTCCGCGTTGTAACTTGAAATTTAACGGTGAAGAAAATCGTAATGCAGTCTTATTTGTGATCTCCGAGTGTGTTGTTTTCTTTAATCTGAACATTTATCACAATCATTTATAAAATATGTATTGCAACTATATTGAAGAAATGAAGCGAGGTTTATTCTTACAGCAACGTTTACTTACAATCGTACGCTGCTGTTTTACTTACAATTCTAAAATAAAAGAGTATACAAGAAATGTAATAATAACAATTAATAGAATGTAATATAGAATAGAATTTTTTTACTATAACATATTGTTATACTAAAACATGCTCTAATAATATAATAACTGATATTGATACGATAGATATTATTTGTTAAATTTTCATACAATTTAATATACACTCTATATATGGAAAAGTAGTACAGTTTCATTTTTCACTGTAGTCAACCATAATCTGGAAAGAAGAAATTTAAAAATTAATTGTTAGGTTAAGGTGTACATTATGATTTTGTAAAAACTTGTGTAATTGACGTAGATGATGTGATAAGGAAATAAGAATTTAATTTAGAAAGATAAATTAATTATATTGATGTTAAGTTCGCGGGAAAAATTCAAATTTCGGAACTGACATTTGTTTGACATTTGAAAAGTAATTAATTAGAAATAATTTGTGTTACATTAATATGCATGAAAGTATTAAAAAAATATAGAAAGAATTAAAATAATAAGTTTATATAACTTTAGAGAGTATTAAAGGAACATAAAATGATTTAGAAGGTATGTTGTTTATAGAAATACTGGTGTAAAATGTTCATTGGTTAAACTTAAATATAAGAGGATCATCAAGGTAATAATAAAATAATGAAGCAGAATTTTGATAATTTTTAAATGAATTGGTAAGGTTTTTATTCTAAGAGTGAAATTCTTTACGATATTAGCGCGTTATTAATCTTAAAATAGTCAAAGAGTGATAGAAATAGAATATTATTACATAACACTACATGTATATGGAATATCCAAGTGATTAAAGAAAATTTAAGAAAGAATTGCTACTATATATTAACATAAGTTATAAAACTTACCAAATTTGAATAGGAATTCTGAATATTTTGGATTTATACTAGAAGAACTGTATAGGGTAACCAGTTCTAGAAGATAAGGCACATATATTCCAATTAGAGGTGAAGTATTCCAAGTAGAGGTGTAGAATTCTAATTAGAGGTGAAGAACTCCTAGTAGAGGTGCAGAATTCCAATTAGAGATGAAAAACTCCTAGTAGAGGTGCAGAATTTCAATTCGAGGTGGAGAATTCCAAGTAGAGGTGCAGAATTCCAATTAGAGGTGAAGAATTCCAAATAGAGGTGCAAACTTTCAGTTATAGAGAGCTGATTTATTTCCGAAGTGTATCCAGTATTTCAAGAGGATAGATATTTCCCAGTAGAGGATTGTTGTACTTCAGTAAAGAAATAGGTTATCTTCCAGTAGAGGTGTTACATGTCAAAAAGGACACAGACGAGAGCTGATAAGGATTGCAGTACTATTCAAATAGGATTCATCAAGTATTCATATCCAGAGAACATCATAAGGATCTTCAGAATCTTAATAATCATCATGGACTAAGGATAACAATCTACAAGAAACATCACATTAAGTATTCAAATTTCTTTCAATAATATTTAGGCATATTTAATAGGATATCGTATTATAATTATCATTATACAGGGTGTTCACACTTAAACCCGCACCATTAGTAACTCCGTTATTATTGCAGCTACGAATTCGTCCAAATTAGCAAACTAGTAGGATTTTTCCTGGCGGTTACGACGATGAAAACAAAAAACAATTGAACGTCGCGTTTTTCAGATATTTGACAAAATGTAATTTTTTAAATGGAACACCCTATATATTTTTATGCGGTTGAATAAAAAATTAATTCTGAATAAAAATGTTTAAATACATTATCTTAAAAAAATTGAAAATAAAAAAGTTATCACGTGATTTCTTAAACATTGCATTTTGTTTAAAAAAATTTATGAAAGACGTAGCATGTTTCACATGTTTATCCAATTGAAGTCATCTTCAGATATTAAATAAAATAATATCATAAACATCCTTAAAATTTGCTTACTTTATCACTAAAACGTAAGTTTTCAAATGAGATACCGTGCATTTTTAGGGATTTAGGATTTGTTTTTAGGGATGCCTAACGAAATTTGTAATTAAATAATATGTACCGATTATTGTATACTATTCTCTTGTTGAGCGGATGAAAAAAATTTTTGTATAGGTCCTAGAATGTTTGTTCATAATATTCCTAAATGAATTCAAACGAAACGTTGTGTTTTTAACGAAATTTATTTTGATTTCGGCCACGAAACTTAAGAATAACAATTAAAAGAATAATAAACACTATCAATCAACATACATAACTAAAATAGTTGTTCGAAGGTACCACCTTCTTGGTACAGACACTTGCGGGCTCTTTTCTGAGTGCAGCGCGTGGCTTTGAGAAGGGTCCTTCCATCAATATTCCGAATAATGGCCGTAATGTTATTTTGAAGTTCTTCCACATTTTGGTAACGATGTTTGTAAACTTCATTTTTCACTCGGCCCCATAAAAAAAATCTAGCGGAGTTAGATCTGGTGAGCGTGGGGGCCACAGAACTGGTCCATGAGTTCCAATCCAACGGGGTCCAAACAGTCTCTTCAGTAATGCGTTAACGATATGGTGATTATGAGCCGGTGCACCGTCTTGTTGGAAGTATATCCGCGGCCTATCCATCAAGTTCACGTTGTCCACGAAATCTTCCAATACATGAGACATAAAGTCCTCATATCTCTCTCCCGTTAATGAGCCGCGATAAAAAAAAGGACCCACAATTTTAGATCCAATCATACCACACCAAACATTAAGGCTGAACCGATGTTGTGGATTAGTGGGATGAGTCAAAAAAGGATTTTCCCGACTCCAAAAATGATAGTTTTTTCGATTAAACATTCCCTTATTAGAGAAGTTACTCTCATCCGACCATAAAACATATCGAGGAAAATTTGAATCTTCTTCACATTTATGTAGGAACCATTCACAAAATTCCATTCTTCTTATATCATCATTAAGATGCAAAGTTTGTACTGGCCGATATTTGTATGGCTCAAAATTATATTTTTTCAAAATTTTATGAATCGTTCCCAATGAAAGGTCTATTTCTCTTGCCAATTCTCTAATTGAATTGTTAGGATACGCCTCAAAATATCCCAGTACATTTATCTCTACTTCCTCACTAATCACAAATTGCTTCTTCGTTCTATTCTTCTTGAAAACCTCTTCGTTTCGCCGAAATTGTCTGTATAATTTTCGCGAGCTCTAATAGTGTTTTTTCTCTGAAATATGTAAGCTTCCATAATATCACATTTTTCCTGATTTGTGAAAACCATTTTTATTAGAAGAAAACAAGAAAAAAACAGCAAAATAAAAATGCGAATTTTAAAACACTGACAGATTAATTTGACGGATTGTTATTGAATATTTTTTTTTTACTGGTGCCTATTTGATCAAAATTGTAACAACTATTGTAATGTAGGCTAATTTCATTTTCTCTTTTCCTTTTTTTCTGAGTGGAATTTTAAATTATACTGTCCCATTTTAAAATGGGTACTTTTCTGATTATCTCGAGAATAAGCCCCTTTAAAGAAATCACGTGATAACTTTTTATTTTCAATTTTCTTGAGATAATGTATCGAAAAATGTATGTTCAGAACTAAATTCTTTATTCAACTGCATAAAAATATACAGGCTGTACCATTTAAAAAATTACATTTTGTCAAATATCTGAAAAACGCGACGTTCAATTGTTTTTTTTGTTTTTATCGTCGTAACCGCCAGGAAAAATCCTACCAGTTTGCTAATTTGGACGAATTCGTAGCTCCAATAATAACGGAGTTATCAATGGTGCGGGTTTAAGTGTGAACATCTTGTATAATTATAATGATAGAAATATCTATCAAATAATATCATTTCTTATATTAAAATATGTAAAAGCATTGTAATTTTAATTTTTGAATAGTAAAGATGAAAGATTATTATTTGGCTCATAGGTTTGAGAGGAGTAGAATAAGTCAATACATACTCCTATAGCATTTTTAACTTGGTGTAGCAAAGTGTGGCATATTAAGTGTTGTGTAGACTGGTGAGTAATATAGAGCACAGCTTAGTATACACACTAGCACAATATATACTCATAAATAATTACATGAAGTGATTGAAATCTCTTGGTGAAACGTATTGTAAAAATATAAGTACGTAACAACAAATAAAACACTTCGTATTGATTCACAAATATATACAGTGTGTGCAGATTTCGATGCTCACCATTGGTATATCGGTTATTAGAAGACAGAGGAACGGTTAAATGTGAAATGTTTTGCAGAATTCAATGCTCGCAACAAATCTCATTTCAAATTCATTCCGACTTTTTACAATTTTGAGATATTTTGAAAAAATTCAATATTTGCCGATTCGAATTTTCCTCAATAACTCGATAACGCCCTAATACGATCGCTTTTAAATTCTAACATTGTTCAGACACTCTTTTAAGACAAATTTTTTTGTGTTAACAGTAACCCCCGATTTTCATTTGTTTCCAAGTTCATAGCGCTCTTTTTTGTTTATCTTATGGTGGCCATAAGATACTGCAATTAGACAGATAGTCCTTAAAAATTTGCTTTTCAATAATTTACAACATGCCCAATAAATCTTTGTTTACACGAGAGATATGAACATTTAAATAAAATTTCACTCTAATACGGCATTAGTAGGCTATGAAATTAAACGGCAGTGTAAAACAGACCATAAATACGCTTTGTCATTATTGGCATGTAAAAGTGCAGTGAAATTGGTGCGAGATTTAGAAATTTGTGTAAGTAATTACCGTTTAGCATAGAAATTAATAAGAACTGATATTGGCACACACATTTTCTAATGAAGCAAAGGTTGATATTGTAAAGTTTTCGTGTTCGCAATAAGCAACTCGTGCAATTATTTATTTAAAACAGTCTGTATATTCATACACTTAAAATTAATTACAATATACAATGTAAAACTAATGTATCACACTTAAACTATTAGGATTTAAACTAGCACTTGTATACTTGTATTTATTTCTATTAATGTCCGTATATTTATATCACACTACCGTATTTATATCACTTCTATTTATATAACACTACTATATTTATTTCTTATATTTACCTTTACTGCGCGATTACCATTGAAAGAATTATTTATTTTTTTCTTGCACTATAATAAAGACTGCACCGTATTTATGTCTTTTCTTCGGCTACCACTATATTTATTTCTACCGTACGACTTATATTTACTTCTTATATTTATTTTTACGGTTCGGCACCAGACTACTTAAGGAACTTCTTAATCCCGAATTATTCATCCATCGGTGCAACTGCCTTTTTATATACGCGTTCGAAACATCTGGAACACACCAGATAAACGCCAGTGTTTTTCTCGATTTTTGTAGAACATACAAGAGACATTCTGTCTCTTTACAGTACAACGCAAATGGATGATTTATTGCTTTATGATGTTTACCAGTCGCGTCGAGATGATTTACAACCTCTTTTTATTTACGCTCGGAAGTGTGCCTTTCTTTTGTTGTCGCCCGGATGTCTACTGGTTTCGTTACATTGCCCCTTCTTAAAAACCGCGTTTCGTCCCGAAACACGCTATTCCATGTTCTTGTCGCTGGCGGATGACGAAATCCACACCGGGACCCACGGGTGCACCCAGCCGTCTTATGGAAATGGCAATCCACCGTCCCAGGCTGCACAACGGGCTGATTAGGCCGACAGCTGCGCACGACCATTTCCATGCCAGTATACCGAAACACTGCCTCCAGCATGTTTCTTACGGTTCTTCATTCCAAACGGTCTAATCCGCAGTCCAGTTTCGGAATTACCAGCCTCCTTACATTTTGCTCGAGTGCTCGTCCTCGTGAATCGTCAAGGGATTCCCATAAATTGGCTCTCTAGGTTTTCCGATAATTTGTCCCACATCCGCCATTTCACCGCTGTCACGTCCATGGTATCGGGGCCAATTGGATGAAACGCACCACCCTTGGCTCACTATGGGGTGTTATGCGATAAACCACGTCATCTATTCGCTCTAGTATTTCGCATGGTCCCTCCCAGTATTGTTGGAGCTTTGGGGACATGCCTCGGCGACGTTGAGGATTATATAACCAAACAAGGTCTCCTTCTCGATAACCACCTCTCTCGGCTTGCGCACGTCGTAACGATTCTTCGTCCTGTCGCTGGCATCCTGAGTGTGATGGCGTACTCGCTCGTGGACATCCTTCAACCTTCGCCAGGATCCGCTGACGTAGTCTTCTCCATTTGCGTTCTTCACAACACGCTTGCGTAGGCCATCCTCCACCTTCAGAGAGTCCCATTGAGCTCCGCAGGATTCCAGTCCCTGGGAACGAGGAGCTACTTCTTGACAAGCCGGTCCGCAAATTGTCAGGTTGCCACTGATCGTCAACCACGGTGGATCTAAATGTGTTGTCCGATTTTTCTTCTAGTCGGTTGCTATGCCTGCAGTCTTCCGGAGGTGGTCTCCTTGCAACAGCATCAGCGTTTTGGTGTTGCAGAGATGCAATTCGTGCTATTGATTTTGAGGCTCTACGATACTGGGTCGACGATTGCCTCCTCTCATCGACCCGTCTCAGTTTTCACTGCTCCGCTATTGTTTTCTGGCCTCCTTCCCGCATTTACTATGCACATGGCCAATTTCCATTTCCACTTCCATTTCCAATTCCAGCATCGGAGCGTTCTTCTCTTAGGTTGCACCTGATTCACTAATCGTCGGATTACCTGTTCCAGGAGTGCATGCCCATACTTCATCTCAGGACGCTTGATTGATTTAAGGTAGTCTTGACACTCTTCCGGACGTAAGGTCTGCAGAATGTCACTGGTATCTCCTCTTAACGACACAATCAGGGCAGTAGCTTTCTTCGGGGACGTCCACCCATTTGCTCCTGCAGCGGCTTCGAATTGATTCCGGTACGTCATCCATGACGTCTTTCCATCGAAGGTGGGAGGTTTTAACTTTGCCTTTGCTGTTCGGTAAATCTCCAGGCTTCCGCTTGAGATGTCATGGGGACCGCAGTCGTTCATCGCTGGCAACTGAAGCTGAACCCCAAACTCATCCCCCATTCCGAACACGCCTCCATTATTAAGCTTAGATCAGCCTGTACTTGAAACAAATATTTCTCGGGATCCTCACCTTCATTTATTAAAAGGTCACGAAGCCGATCCTGGAGAATTGTTTTTTTTCCAGACGTATCTGCGTCCCTTTCCTCCAATTCTGCCCTTAACTCGGAAACCTTTAGTTCTTCCAAACGTTTGGTAGCCATTTATTTATTTCTTTATTTATTTGCACTTATATTGTTTACCCCACACCTGACACAAATTGTAACGTTTTCGGGTTCGCAATAAACAACTCGTGCAATTATTTATTTAAAACAGTCTGTATATTCATACACGTAAAATTAATCACAAAATAAAATGTAAAACTAATGTATCACACTTAAACTATTAGGATTTAAATTAGCACTTGTATACTTGTATTTATTTCTATTACTAATATTTATGTCCGTATATTTATATCACACTACCGTATTTATATCACTTCTATTTATATAACACTACTATATTTATTGCTTATATTTATCTTTACTGCGCGACTACCATTGAAGGAATTATTTCTTTCTTTCTTGCACTATAATAAAGACTGCACCGTATTTATGTCTTTTCTTCGGCTACCACTATATTTATTTCTACCGTACGACTTATATTTATTTTTTATATTTATTTTTACTGTTCGGCACGAGACTACTTAAGGAACTTCTTAATCCCGAATTATTCATCCATCGGTGGAACTTCCTTTTTATATACGCGTTTGAAACATCTGGAACACACCAGATAAACGCCAGTGTTCTTCTCGATTTTTGTAGAACATACAAGAGACATTCTGTCTCTTTACAGTACAACGCAAATGAATGATTTATTGCTTTATGATGTTTACCAGTCGCGTCGAGATGATTTACAACCTCTTTTTATTTACGCTCGGAAGTGTGCCTTTCTTTTGTTGTCGCCCGGACTTCTACTGGTTTCGTTACAATATGTTGGAAGTTTATTTCAAAGTAAATAGAATCTCTGAAAATCCTTGCACAAGTTACGCTTAGCGTTTTCTGGAAAGAACACAACGACACCGGACAATTTTTAGCAGAATAATCAGAAATTTAGTGAACTATGGAAACTTCGAACAAAAAAAGATCTATCAAGTTAACAATGCTGATATACTTCAAAATAATATTTTACAATATGTTATGAACAGTCCAAGTACATCAGTACGTCGAGTGGCTCGAGAAACTGAAATTCCAAAATCTAGTGAAGTTGAGAAAAAAGAAATACCACCCACACAAACCAACAATTGTGCAGGGTTTAAGCGGTAATGACTCTCGGCAAAGATTACAATTTAGCAGGCGGTACCTACAGAAACGTGAAGATAATACTGATAATATATTAAAAATCAAAAAAGAAGTTCGTACCAATCAAACCACACCAGAGATTAAAACCAAATAGAACTTGAAATCTTCTTTGATTTACCAAATGTGGATTTTCAGTAGACCAGTGATGATAGTTATGCCTATTGAACCGTGTTTTATCTGTCCAAAGTATTTTCCTACGAAAATCAGTATCATCTTCACATTTTTGTAGATACCACCTGCTAAATTGAAATTGTATGGGTGGTATTTGTTTTTTCTCAATGTTCCGTAAATACTAGATATCGGAATTTCAGTTTCTCGAGCCACTCGACGTACTGATGTACTTGGATTGTTCATAACATATTGTAAAATATTATTTTGAAGTATATCAGCATTGTTAACTTGATAGATATTTTTTGTTCGAAGCTTCCATAGTTTACTAAATTTCTGATTATTCTGCTAAAAATTGTCCGGTGTATTTGTGGTCTTTCCAGAAAATGCTGAGCGTAACTTGTGCAAGCATTTTCAGAGATTCTATTTACTTTGAAATAAACATATCAACCTTTACTTCATTTGAAAATGTGTGCGCCAATATCAGTTGTTATAAATTTCCATGCTTAACGGTAATGACATACACAAAGTTCTAAATCTCCCACCAATTTCACTGCACTTTTTCATGTCAATAATGACAGAGCTTAATTATCGTGTGTTTTACACAACCATTTAATTTCTTAGCCAGCTAATTTCGTATTAAAGTGAAATTTGATTTAAATGTTCATATCTCCTGTATAAATAATTATTTATTAGGCATGTTGTACATTATTGAAAAGCAATTCTTAAGGACTATCTAACTAATTAAAAATCCAATATGGCCACCATAAGAAAAACAAAAGATAGCGCTAAGAACTAGGAAACAAATGAAAACTGGGGGTTACTGTTAATTTGTCTTAAAAAAAGTGTGTCGACAATGTTAGAGTTTTAAAGCGATCGCATTAGATGTTATCGAGTTATTGAGCAAAATTCAAATCCGCAAATATTGGTTTTTTCAAAATATTTCAAAATTGTAAAAAGTCCGAATGAATTTGAAATGAGATATTTTGCGAGCATTCAATTCTGCAAAACATTCCCCAATTAACCGTTCTTCTATGTCTTCTAATAACCGATATACCAATGGTGAGCATCAAAACCTGGACACACTGTATAATTACACACTCAATGTACATTTCGCCTTGCGGCATTGTCAGAAGTTCTACAGAAACTAAACCAAAGATCAATATACTGTAACTACCCCATACAAAAATATAAATACAATAAAATAGAAATTGTGAAAAAGTAACCGGTTACGACTAATGTAGAGACCGATTTTACGATACTAGGCTTTAGTAACGATGAATTTGTTAGTTCAGTTTGGTCATTAAGAACATTCGCTAGCTGTAAAAGTAAACCTTCTTTGATAAAATAACCTTCTAAACATTTATATTTTTTTATTTAAACTAAACAGCACCTTGAAATTATCTATTGAAAAAGGATGCCCCGCGCCTAAAATATGATTAGCTACTCTTGAATTTTCATAATTTAATTTAACCGCTTACATATGTTTCGAGAAACTTACTTTGAAATTCCGCCCTGTTTCACCTACATACATATATAACATTTTTTGCAATCACTCCAATTAATTCTTTTAATTCCGGATTTGTTTAGCTTAGGATTCGTTAATTGACATTGTAAAGTGTTATTATTATAGAAGTCTATTTTAAAATCCAGCTTCTTTAAAAGATTACTAATTTTTAAATTGATAATACCTAAATATGGAATTTTAACCCATTGTTTCAATTTCAGGTCCTGATACGGGGGAGATGCTAATTTTAATGTAATTGATTTATTCATTTTATTGACTAATTTATCTAGTAGAGACGATTTATAGCCATTATTGTGTGCAATGTGTTTAATAGTTTTTAATTCTTTAGTATAATCATTGCGTTTGACGCCTTTGTCTTATTTTATATATCTATTATATTGGAATCTGTATCTGAGTTACTGTCAATGGAGAGTAATTACAACTGTAGTTCACTTTCCTCTTGTTTATGAATAAAGATGCAAATTAAACAATATATATCTAAAAATTAATTATTCATTATTTAACATTTATAATTTGTGGTAAATGAATTTATTTATTAAGAATTTGCCCATAAAATGTATAATATTTCTATATAATTTACTAAACGTTGAGTTGACATTTAGAACATTTCGTTGAGTCAGGTTTTGTATAAATCGTGTGCATTTAGCCTAAGACTGTCATAGTGATAACATTTCGATGATACATATTCGATAATGAAGAAAAGTCAGACTGGTGTTAAGATGCTTAGGTAAATTATTGTCATTCTACTTGTCATCGTGACAGCAGTTCGTTGAAGTGGATTCGTTCATAATAACTTGCGAGAACGAAATGTCACAGTGACACTGCTTAACCAAATTATCGTCCCAATTGTCGTATGAAATTAACAACATAACCTGATGAACAAAACGTGTTTTTAAATTTGCTAACATTTAAAAATAGGTACTGTTGTTCTTCTATTTTTCAAACGCTATGTCGTACCATTTAATCGAAAATGTGCCTCTGATCGGTTGATAACAACCAGCAGTTGCATCCCTTAAATGTTTGCTTTTATAACAGAATTCTTATTGAACAAAATAACTTCCAAGTTACCTCTTTTCTTACAATTTCTTGTAAAACGCGAGCACTGCCATGATGGTTTTTCTAGTGTCCGTTATCATAAACTTTTGACGAACCCTATATATACATTGTGTGCGTTATAATTGTCCTCATGAAAGCAGTTCAGATGTCATCACGAACTGAAATTGAACGATCGGTTTGACGTTGATGTCCAGCAATTGATTTTTCGTGCGACTACCAACGTTAATTAAACGTTAGACGGATTTTTGTTTGTCTATTGTGACGTTTCATATAATATTTAAGTCAACCAAGATGTCATTGTCAGCTATGCCGACCTACTTTAATATTCAATACAGACATTTTGCGTAGACCCTAGTTAAATTTATCGGTTTTAGAAACGGTAAAATAATAATTATAAGTTCCTATAAACTTCAAATCAGCGAGACCTAATTATCAAATTGAATGTCATTGTTGACATATGTAAATGTAGCAATTGTATTTCATATTTTTTGCATTAAAAGGAGCGTTTACCTATCGAAAATTAAGGCATCGCCGTTTTGCGTTTTTTAAACTTATTTTGTAATTTTAGAATCTCAAATTTGGGTTAGTGATGTAAAAGGCATAAATTTATAATGTCAAGGTCAGTTTTTGTACTAATTTATTTTCTTATGAAAGTTATGTATTTTAGAAATAACCACAAAAATGCATGAATTTGATTAATGTCTACTAACTAAGGCTGGTACACAAAAGAAAAAAACGACCTCTACGCGCCAGCTGCACATTTGATGTACGATATAAAGAAAAAATCAAATTTATGTAATTATTTTTAAAGATAAAAAACATTAAACAGTAAACATTGTTACACACATTTTACACGAGGATTTTCCAAAGCTAAG
This sequence comes from Amphimallon solstitiale, assembly GCA_963170755.1. Classification (NCBI taxonomy): domain Eukaryota; kingdom Metazoa; phylum Arthropoda; class Insecta; order Coleoptera; family Scarabaeidae; genus Amphimallon; species Amphimallon solstitiale. The sequence goes on along the minus strand of OY720682.1, from coordinate 79,627,415 downwards.
TTACACTTGTTCAATAGTTTATAAATCATTGAATTAAACGCAGCATGTTTTACCTTAGTGGGATGATTGGAAGTATTTGGTATCAACGTATCACAAATGATAGTTTTCTTAAAACGCTGTAATCTAACTTGCTGTTGATAATCTGGATTTTTAAGTCAGGAAAATTTAAAGAACGATTAGGTGCTCCTTTCTCTATAGTGAACTGTAATTTTATTGAGTTGAACTAAAGAATTATCCAGCTGTCTATACGAACCAACAAACAGAAAATATCTACATACCTAAACTATGCTGATACCGGTGTCGTGTTAGCGCAATATTTATCAAATAAGTTTACTTCGAAATGGTTTATTTTATTGTATTTAAATTTTTGTATGGGGTAGTTACAGTATATTCATCTTTAGTTTAGTTTCTAACGAACTCCTGATGATGCCCTAAGGCGAAAAGTACATTGAGTGTGAAATTATATATATATAGGCATTTTTATGCTTTTTGATTTGCAAACTCTCATGGATGTTTCTTGATTTATTATTAATTTCGGTGGTAAGGATTGATGTTTGATCGTAGTTGAACGAGTGGTTTGTTTTAGTGATGTGTTTTTTTAAAGCGGTACTATTTGCCGCATATTTGTGACCGTTTAGACGTTCTTGTAAATGTTGAGAAGTTTGCCCGATGTACACACCTTCACAGTTGTTACATGGTATTTTATATACAACATGGGTTTTTTTTGTGATTGGTATTTTATCTTTGAGGTTCGTGTACAGATTTTTGAGGTTATTGAAATTTTTGTTTGCTATTTTTATGTTGTAGGGCATCAGTATTTTGTTGATTCGTTCACTTAGGTTTTGAATGTAAGGTATAGCTACATATCGTGTTTGAGCATTTGTATTTGATTGTGTTGGTGGTTTGTTATGATTATAGAAAATGTGAAGTTGTGTTTTAATTATTTTTTGTATATGGTGTAATGGGTAGTTGTTTCTTTGTAAAGATGTTTTAATATTTTGTAATATTTCAGGTCTATAAACGGCACTTGTCAAGGTTATAGCTCTATTAATTAAATTTTTTGCGACATTTATTTTAAGGAATACAGGCTACACAATCATCCACGTATCTCTTGAAAAAGATAGGCTTAAAATTAATTTTTGAATGACAGTTTCATAATCGTTTTTATCCATGATAACAGTTTTATTACTTTTGTCAGGTTTTGTGATGATAAGTTGTGGATTGTTTTTTAAAAAAGTTTTTGTTATTATAACTTTTTTGTTGAGATTTTTATGGAAATTTTCTATTTTTATGTTTGGCTTGTTTTTAAAGTTGGTTATGACATTTGTGATTTTAGCTCTGATGGAGTTTTTTTCATTTTCGTTAAGGTTATCCATTGTAGATTCTATGTCGGCTATGATGTTGTGTGTTGGAATTGTTTTGGGGTTATCGGTCTGAATTGAGAAATTTCTTCCTAGACTCAAAATTTCTGCTACGTTTTCTGGAATTACGGTATTTGACAGGTTGTGTAACCAGTTAGTATTTGTGTTTTTTGTGTTGATTGCTGTATTCTGGTGTGATGATTTGTGTAGTAATGTATTGATTTTTTGTTGTTGTTTTTTCTTTAATGTAGCAAAAAAAATATCTATGGTGTGCGTAATTTTTTTGTTAAGGGTCGACACAGTAGCTGCACCGGCAATCTCTTCCATTTTTTTATATAATAGGGTTATGGAACGATGAATTTGTCTCAAAGTTAGTGTGCAGTCAGTGATGATGTAATTTAAGAGAGTGTGTTTCAAATTTACTACTTTGTTCTGAAATTTGTTTTTAATTTTGGGATTTTCTAATTGTATATGGGCTGTTTTAAAATTACAAAATTTGGGTACTAAGTCTAGTTTCTTACATTTTATTATAAATATTCTTCTATTTTTAAGGGTAGCCATTTTCTTTCTTCTTTTTAGTATTTCCTTGAAGATGTTGTAGGTTGAGTTTCCATAATTTTCTTTGATCTGTTTAAAGGATGGTAATTGCGATATATCCATTTTTCAACCTGGATTATTAATAATTTTTGTGAAGGTCCTTTGTTTTTCCTTCTTCTTTCTTAGCCGTTTCTTATATATATGATTGTATATTTTTCATGGTTATTCTCGGCTTGGTTGTGGAATCAGGTTTGGTTAAATTAAAAACACTTTTACGTTTCGACTTTATTTATAAAGTCATCTTCAGAATTTATGTTGCTCAAAACTGTAAAAATTGATAAAACTTTTAATAATGAGTTGATAGTAGAATTTTTTAGTAAAACTTACATTAAGTGAAAATTTGCATGTTTGTGTTTTAGTTGTTTTACAAAAGAATTATTTTTAATCTTTGTTTTCCTAATTGGAAAATCATATTAGCTGTAAAATGACAAACAATTTTTATTTTAATATTATTACAAACAAACACATTAAAAAAACAACAAGGGAATACTTACTCAAAAAATAAAAAAAAAAATTTGTTGTTGTTCCTTAAATGTTGTTTTAACAACTTTCTGTGTGTTATCATGGATAAAAACGATTATGAAACTAAAATAAACAACCTGTTAGAGGATAATACAATTTACAAAAAACTGAAAAATGATCCAACAAAAAAATACCAAAAACAAAATAATGATCTCATAAAACATTGGGAAAAGAACAATTTAATATCCAAAGAAACAACTAAAACACTTCAGATCAATAATGCACAGGCCCCAAGAATATATGGACTCCCAAAACTTCACAAAAGAAATATACCTCTTAGACCAATTGTTTCGTCAACACAGAGTCCTTTTTATAAACTCGCAAAATTTCTTGCGAACTCAATCTCTAACATCACTGGAAAAAATCAATATTTTCTAAAAAATTCATACAATCTTAAGGAATTCCTTGACACCACAGAAATACCGGACAACCACATCTTGGTATCTTTAGACGTCATTTCCATGTACACTAACATACCAACAAAATTGGCCCTGCAAGCAATAGAAGCACGATGGAATTTTTTAAAAGACTTTACAACACTGGCACTACCAGAGTTCAAAAAGGGAGTAGAACTTACCCTTAACGCCACATACTTTCAATATAAAAACCAACATTATCAACAAATTCATGGCTGTGCGATGGGATCTCCCATCTCCAGTGTCATAGCTCAGTTAGTACTTGAACAACTAGAAGAAACTGTCATTCAAAAACTAAATTTCAAGCCTATTTTTTTCAAGAGATACGTGGATGATTGTGTAGCCTGTATTCCTTCAGACAAAATAGATTACATGCTTAAACAATTTAACTCATTCCATCCCAAACTACAATTTGAAGTTGAAATAGAACAAAACAAAACAATAAATTTCCTTGATCTCACTATTATACACGCAAAAAATATCATTTAACAAAATTATACCAGAAACCCATTGCAACATACCGATATCTATATAAAATTCTATCAATGTCTTCAACGTTGAATGAATTGTCTGATGCAAGTTTGTAAATATAATTAAGTTCGTTAATCTTAAATCATGTTTTTAAGATTAACGAACTTAATTATATTTACAAACTTGCATCAGACAATTCATTCAACGTTGAAGACATTGATAGAATTTTATATAGAGCCTTGCTAAAGTTCGATCCCTTATATAATAAATTAAATAAACAACCTATCATTTACAAACCCCTACCCTATAATGCTATCACATCTAAATCCATTAAGATACTACAGAAATATGATATCCAACCAGTTTTCACAACACAGACACAAATGTTTAAATTACTTAATAACTCAAAACTGATTAAAAACGACATAATGAAAGAGAATGGGATATACTCTATAAGTTGTTCTACATGTGACGGCTTATATATCGGTCAGACAGGCAGAAATTTGCAAAAGCGAGTTAATGAACATAAGGTTCAATTAAACTCAAATGTTTACAGACATAAGTTGGAGACTGGTCATACTATAGACTATGATAATCCTAAATTACTACATAGATGTCAAAAAGGTCAAAAACTAAATATACTAGAAATTTGGGAGATTGAAAAACATAAATTGACTCACAGCTTATTAAATGATCATTTGGAATTAGCCGACAAACCGATGTTTATGTTTCTTAATATACAACAAAACGCACATGTATAAAGAGTAGCCTATCCATACATACATATTTATCCTGAATTACAATAACTCGTGCATTCTTATTTTAGTGTTTTTGGTTGTTTAACGTTATCAAGTTTGTGTGTGACCTACCTGACTGACTTTTCATTTAGAATTCCACCTGTTTGTCACGACCGTCATCCCAACAGCATGTATTTCTTTATACCGTCGATTTAATTTTTCAAAACATAAAAGAATTTTATAACTATCTACAATGATGTTGTTTGTGTTTGATGTTTAATTTATACAATAATTTTAATCTATAACTGTTGTAATGTTTGAGTTTTGTTGTTGTTTTATTACTTTGTACGTTGCTACATTTGGACGTGTATTTTCCTGTTGATTTGACTGTAAGTTTTTTTGCATCCATTCATTATATAATACAAGGTCCTAATGCTATGAAATTGTTTAGATTCTAGCTGAAGATGGCCATGGGCCGAGACATGTACTACTAGAGCATATAATAAAATTAATGTAAGGCTTAAAAGAGGATTTATTTTTACCCTATTACTATTAGAATTACCTTACGATATGGATTTCTTTCATATAATATAAAAATAGTATCTGGTTGTAATTTTTATGTAGAATTTAATAATCTCTTTCAAAAATTTAAGGCACGCTGAAACAATTTTATTATAAACTTATATAGGAATCCATAGTTGGCTATGAGTTCATAAAAATGGTTATTTTTTTCTGATTCCATATATATGCAGTTTGATATGGTAATCTTTTTAAAATTTTTATTACAGCGACAGTAATTCAATTACTGTTAATTTTTGAACTAATAATGATTAAGAAAGCTTTGAAAAACTATTTTAATGCCATATCCACATTACAATAATTTTTCAAAGCATATTTGCTAATTACTTCCTCAAAAATTAACAGTCAATGAATTACTCTTGCTATAATGAAAATTCTAAAAAAAATTTTCATTTAAAAAACATGAACTTATGTTATATCATTATAATTAAATCTGCCAAGAATTTTTAACTAAGATTACTAAATTCTTCCTAAAAATTACTACCAGATACCATTTTTATATTACTTCTATCTTCATTAGTTACAAACATATGTATAATTGAAAATTTCAGTAATTTTCATTTTTTTTAAAAATACTGCAAATCCTACCAAATACTCATCAAATTTCTTAACAGGTTTGTTAATTTAACCGATCCTGCATCTTAATTATCAAGAAAGTTACCCATATAAGGAGATAGAAAGTGGGCATCCTGTATATAAACAATAAATGATTCGTTACCAATATAATATATTTAAGAAGTGAATAAAATTTAACTAAGCTTTCATCATAACGTAGAGGCTACATTGATAAGTAAATTAATGACAAAATGACAAATAAACTGGAAAGTAGACTATCATTTGTAGCCTCAATCAGTAAATATTCAATTTATTATTGAAAACATATGTCAGATGTGTGTCAAATGATACAAATTTGTAAATTAGAAGCAAAAATATAAAATCTAGATTTTGAGCCGCAGGCACATGTATTTCGATCTATTTAGTTACCTTATTACATGAATTAGAAAAGAAGAAAAAACCTTCTGTATCATTACTATTTTCGACCTTCAAATAATCAACAAATATCAGTATAACTATGTGGCCGAGAAGTGCTTGGAAAGCGACTAGAATTGTGTAGGTGGCGCCTCTAGTATTACAAGAGTTTAGTTTAAATTCCTTTTGCAACTGCCCCGAGGTTGTTTTACGGCAAGAAGCGGATTATTCGATACAAATTTTCGCTAACTATTTCCGAAATGTCCTGCAATCATTATACCTGGTTCCATTAATATTATCACATTCGAAACTAATCTTTACTAATAGATACTAAGTGGGTAAATCATTAATATTATAGTAGACGTTTTGATTATTATATCTCAATATGTTTTTTTTTTTAAATTAAGCCGATATGACGTTTTGTTTGACCTTTTCTTCTTTCCATTTAAATTATATTATAGACATTTGAAGGAACACAACATATCATGGAAAATACGGTCACAAAAAGTTCTATAAATACACATTGTGCTTCACCATAAACAATTTTTTTCTAGTGTTGCAGATATTATTCTGGTATGTTTTCAACTTCAAATTATTTTAAACAATAAAGATAGTTCCAAAAACACAGCGCATATCAAAGTACCTATGTGAAACTGCTCACTGATCTATTGCGACAGATTCTGTTAGGAATCACTAGAGCAATGAACAGCAAAGGAAGTGATTGTAGTAGAAGCAATAGTGAAGTCTGCCACAGCTAGAAAAATATACTAATGTGGAAGATAAGATTGCAATCCTAATGCTGAATCTAAATTGCATATGGACATATAATTACTGCGAGAACTGTTCCCAACGAACTTTTATTACAAATACTGATGAACAGTATGCCAGGTGAAAGTATCTCTACATGAAAACAATGAATATTTACCTGAGAGCATAGGAATTCATTGTGTAATTGGAGTGATATCACTTGGATTACGCATAGAAAGCATGTATTCTGCATTTGTAAAGAATTAAAAGAATTTATACACAGCACTTTGACAAGTATGTGTTGCAGTCTGTAAAGATGCTCTAACTTAAATTGGGCAAGTTAGTAATCTTAACAGAGGTTTTCTAGAACGGAAACGAGAGCTTTTTTGAGAGTGATTCAATAAACATTATGCTGAGGTGCCTTGTCTTTCTCTAGTGCTCAACACAAACATAAATAAAATATACATTTATCAGAGTGACGCACAAATCTGTGATAAGTTAACTTTTAACAATACGTTATGACAAGTACTTTTAAAGTATATGTAAATTAACTAACATTTTAGTGCAAGATTATACATAATAAATGGTGGAGGCGCCGGAAATACTCTAAATGTTTCTTGCATGTTCAGCAAAGCTAAAAAAATATCAAGCAACTTAATGAATGCATTTTTAATTACTGTATACAATACAGGTTAAGTATTTTGTAAGAAAGTTAGTGTGATGTTTTCCAAAAGTAAATGTACTTTTCAAATTTTTTAAATCAAAGTTTTTTACCCGATTCAAGTATGATCAAATTCTACACTCTGCTGACTTGAGATCGATATCCGTTTTCATTTTTCAATGTAAGTTAGATATTGTTTTCAAAAGTTGATCTGTTTTTGAAATGAAATATTAAAATTTCGTAGATATAGATTGCATAAGCTGTTAGAAATTGTTTGCTCTAAATAGCCTACTACAGGACTGATTGTAATGCAGTCGATACATTGTACGAAGAATTCTTTTTTGGTTGACAAACAGACGGGACAAATCCGCAATACCACTCCAAACAACAATTCCATATCTCAATTGAGAGTAGCAACAACCATAATAAGCAGCATGCAACGAACCCTCGTCCACGAGGTCCCGCAACCGATGAATCGCATGGTAGTAGCACTTAATTTCGTACGTAGTGCATCAATATGTTCCCTTCATTTCATACATCTATCAACTGCAAGGACCCAGCAGACGAACAGTATCCGAATCACAGTAGAAGACATTGTTAAATTTCAATTGCGATGGACAAGATTCGCGACTTAGTTCTAAAAATAATAGTTAGTAATCAGGTTGTTATCCTCCAACCAATTTTCAGTATGATATAGAACAGAGAAATCTCTTTCGATAGGATTTTCTAAATCTTTACCATCCACAAGTATAGTCGTATTGTCACGGTGCCTTTAGCGTTACGCTCCCAAAGGCCGCTAATCCCGTGACGAGGGGTTGCTCAGGGGCGAGTACTCGCTTTATAAAATAAAAATAACAAAATAGCAAAAGGCACCTACCTTTTATTCTCCACAGGCCTGGCTTCTCTTAAGGAGGCGAGGAGATTTAACTGTCTCAATAAAACACAACTTGTAACACACATATTTATTAACCACTAATAACTAGATGACAAAAAATAAGACATTCGGCGAAAGACCACAAGTGATCCTCCAATCGGAAGATCACTTATGAATATATCCCATTCTGTTCGGATATGTTTCTTTTATTACCTCGGTAACGCCAAGCCCGTCATTACTCCGCTGAATCCGCACATTCCTTCCGTTCGATCAACTTCCGTTGAACTCATCGAACGGACAGACAGGATGTATCGACTCAGCGCTAGGTAAATCAGGAATTAGGTTACCGCTGTAATAATTCTACTACTATACAGAGTGTTGATTCGCGATATCTCCCCCTCCTCCAGTGTATATGCCACCGGCATATACATAACCTAACCAATAAAACTTTGGGGATCGCAAATCAATACTTTGCTGTACCACTAAACTTATTCTAGATTCTACCTTAATTCCTACACTCCTAATTGTCCCTAACTATTCACTGTCACTGGTTTCACTTCTTGATCTACCTTGGTTTCTTCATCAGAGCATCTTGGCTGTTCCTAGCACGACTAGTTTAATTTAGCTGTTGGCTGTTAAGAATGTCTTCAACTTCGACCTTCTTCTTGAACTGTACTGAATTGTTGCGTTTCTGTTTTCTTTCTTCTTGTGAGATTTCTTATCCTTCGGTGCAGCATGAGAATATGGCTTCAGGAGTTGAGACTTTGCGAAAGAAATGGCCTATCCTCCACCGGTTTTGGACACCCCTCAGGACTATCGGATAATAAATTTTGGCTTCCACTTTTACTTAAGTTGCAACATGGAGTGCTTCATTGTCCCATATCTTCAGTCATAGGATCATATCATACATTTTTATTTCTTATACTAGTGCACTTCTAGGATTTTTTCACGCTTTGATTGCGTGTGCCATTGCATTTTTAGGACCTCTTCATACACTTCTTACTTACACTATTGCACTTCTCGGGTCTTTTCACGCTTTCAGTACGTGTGCCATTGAATTTTTAGGACCTCTTCATAATTTTATTATTTAGACAAGTACACTTTAGAACCCTTTCACGCTTTTATTGCGTGTGCCATTGCATTTTTGGGCCTCTTCATACTTTTATTACCTATACTAGTACACTTTCAACACCCTTTCATGCTTTTATTGCGTGTGCCATTGCATTTTTGGGCTTCCTCATACTTTCATTACTTATATTAGTGTACTTTTAACACCCTCACGCTTTTATTGCGTGTGCCATTGCATTTTTTGGCCTCTTCATACTTATATTACTTATACTAGTACACTTTTAACACCCTTTCACGCTTTTATTGCCCGGCGCCTCCACCACAATGTTACCGTGCCTTTAGCGTTACGCTCCCAAAGGCCGCTAATCCCGTGACGAGGGGTTGCTCAGGGGCGAGCCCTCGCTTTATAAAATAAAACTAACAAAATAGCAAAAGGCCATTAATTTTCCACAGGCTTGGTTTCTCTTAAGGAGGCGAGGAGATTTAACTGTCTCAATAAAACACAACTTGTAACACACTTATTTATTAACCACTAATAACTAGATGACAAAAAATAGGACATGCTGCGAAAGATCACAAGTGATCCTCCTATCGGAAGATCACTTATGAATATATCCCATTCTGTTCGGATATGTTTCTTTTATTACCTCGGTAACGCCAAGTCCGTCATTACCCCGCTGAATCCGCACATTCCTTCCGTTCGATCAACTTCCGTTGGACTCATCGAACGGACAGACAGGATGAATCGACTCAGCGCTAGGTAAATCAGGAATTAGGTTACCGCTGTAATAATTCTACTACTATACAGAGTGTTGATTCGCGACAGTATCGTCAGCATAATTTACTGTAAGGAAGCCACCTTAAAGGGAAGGGCATTTAACATTATATATCATTAAAGTAAAGCAGAAATAAGAGTAGACCCAATATACTTCCTTGAGGTACGCCCCTACTGATAACTGATTCTTCTGAAATCCACATTGTTGTTTTGGAGTCAATACGCACCGTTTGCCTCCTGTTTGTTAAATAAGACCGGAACCATGGGAAAGCTGTTCTTCTGATTCCATACCGTTCAATCTTATCGAGTAGTCTGCTATTGCTATCAAAGGCCTTTGACAGATTCAGTAGAATTCCACATGGAATCTTTTTGGTTTTAAGGGATAACAAAGCAGCTTGTATTAAGTCAAAAAAGCAGTTTCGATGCTTTTTCCGTTGAGGAAACCATGTTGATATTGACTGACGATATTATGTTCAATAAGAAAGTTATAAAGACGATTATATAACTCATTTGAAATTTAGCCAATAGCAATTACAAATTTTACATAGTTACCATGTATTGATAAGTGAATATACTCTTGACGACGTGATATAACCGTTTTGGTGTTTCGCTTCCTCCAACAATATGAATTTTGTCATGGTAACAAGTGATTTGAAGTTTGTTGATAAACGTCAAAAATATATTCAGTAATTTTCATGTTTTTTTTTTAATTTTTTCGACATGGAACGCTTTGGTATAAGCTCGGGGCCGAAATAGATAAAGAAATTGAAAATTTGACACCGCAAAATACCGTTAAAACACATAAATATGTTTGAAAACAGTTCACCGAATTTTGTGAACAGCGAAATTATAAACTTTGTGCTCAAACTTCTGACGAACGATTAGCAAGTATTTTGAAAGATTGGGCATTCAACATGAAACGTGCAGACGGCCCGAATACAAAGAAGGTCGCGTGAAAACAATTTGGAATATTTCCGCTAAATTTGTCCAGAAAAAGTTTTATGAAGAGTTTAATCGAGAAACAAATCCATTCAGAGGCGTGATTTTTGAAGATGCAAGAAAGGCGCGGGCAGCTAAAAGGAAGAAGTTACAAGCAATTCCTGAAAAAAGAAAAAGAAGTTCTGTCGCCCTTAAAACGGAAGAAATTAGCAAAATTGTGTCATTTTTTGACGAAAATACGCCGGACGGTTAACAAAAAAAATTCTATCAAATTTGTTCTATGGAACTGGCGTGGCGTGGAAATGAAGCAGGCTTTTGCTTAATTGACTATTTCAAAGCAAAATGCGACAATTATGGTCACCCCACAGGACGTACTGAGTACAATACCATATTTTTAAAGACAGCATAAGGTGGCGAAATACATACAGCTGAATCTAAATGGTTGACACCAAATAAAATTTGTGAAGATCATTGTCCAGTACGTCTGTTGAAGAAAATGTTAAGCAAAAGAACACCAAACATTAAAACCAATCGTCTATTTTTAACACCTAATCCTGATTGGCAGAAAACTAAAATGTGGTATAAAAACTGCTCTGTAGGCCTTAATCAATTAAGTACATGGACACGTTCAGCGGCAGAAAGTATAGGACTTGATACAAAGAAGCAAAAAATATCTAATCATTCCAATTGCTCTTCCGCTGTTCGCATCTTGACACAATCTGGAGCAAACTTACAAGAAATTATTAAGATAACAGGCCACTCATCATCTGAATCTCTGAAGCCGTATCTAAAGCTTACTAATGAACACCATAGCAAGATACTTGAAAAAATGAGAAATAAACAAGATTCTGCCAACTCTACCATCACCAGCACCAGCATCTCAAATTCAACTTCTAAAGATAATACAACAAATATTTATTATAATAATTGCACTTTTAATTTCAACCAATAAAAAAAGTTCGTTAGTTAATTCTTTATATAATCGTAACGAATACCACTCGAGCTACGCTCTCGTGGTGTTACGCAGAATACGTCTCGTGACTCGGAAATATAATCGATTATTTCTCTGCTCTTGTGATATTATTACTGAGTATATGCTACTTTTTCAAAGATTTTTGAAAAAGCAGTTAAGAGATGTGGCATAGGGGCTTGATGAAGGCATGAGTACTTTCTTTGAGAATATGAATTGGTATATTATCGGTACCGGATAACCTGGTATTTTGAATCGAAAGGAGAACAGATTTGAACCCTTCTGTAGATAGAGGAAAAAATTAGAAGGAATGGGGATTGGGTGCTATAGTTACATTATCATTATTTGTGGTAGTCGTAGTTTTAATATTGGTAAATAATTCGTTATATACATTATTTCGTTATAAATGTTATATACGGTTCCACCTGGTTCTAAACCGAAAAAAAAAAAATAAAGAAACACATTTTTTGGGGATTTTGCTTCACTATAATTATACTTAACTGTAACTTATTCGTAACACATTAAAATCAAACCAAAAGTTAAATTTGAAAGTCCCAATGACAGGAACTGTTATTGCTGTTATTCAGTCGAATCAACAGCGCCATTGTAGAAATTTTCAAATTATAATTTATTCTCAGCGGTAATATTGTTCGAACATGTGTTAACACCTATCGCATTGCATTACATGCTTATCTGACGCCCTTTTTCCTTTGCACACCCACGCCGACGCGTTACAGATACGGAATAATATGAATATTAATGTTCAGTCAGAGTGAATGTGTACTCGGTAAGCCCGTGTAATTATTTAACGCGAGAACATATGTATTATTACTGATAATAGTTGTGATACATTATCCCCGGCTAGTGTGCATAATTGACAAGATAACAGATAGTGGCTGCCAAACTTGGAATATATATATAGATTGCAATGGCATTACTCGAGTCCTTCTGTGTAATTGTTTGGGTATCGATTGTTTCATTTGTCACTGGGCTCTTTAGATTTTAATTGGTCTGATACATCGAACCATCTGAACTACGTCCCGTTAGATTAATTGTTAGAACAGATAGATATCGCTTTGAGATTGTTCCAGTTAAGTTTATGACCTCTTAGATGTACTTTGATGAACGACGGGTCATTTATGTGATTGCTCTTGGGCATCAATGGAGATTAAGATTTAATTGAGCGATTAGATTCTAATATAACAAATTCTGGTTAGACTATCTTTCATATTTCAAAAATTGCTCGTTCGAAACATGTGACTGTTTTCACCGTTAAGAACACATTATAAAAAGAAACTCTCTGGATTGGCAAAACAATTTTCTAGCTGTAAAATGATGGTGCGTAACTTAATATATAAATGTATTCACTACGTAGTTTCGCTAATATCATACAAACGACTTAGTTCACGGGTACTGATTTGAGGATTTTCTGTTGTTGCCATAGAATTCGTATAGTTATTTACGAACCAAGTGCTGGAAAAAGATATTCGTGTCCATAAAGCGCTCACCTTTCGGCTCGCGCTTTAAAAATGGCCACTCATTCGCGAAATGTTTCACGCATGGAGTTTGTACAATATTTTTTGTACGAATACTTAAATATTACCTACTGTTAAATACTTTATCATTTATGACACACTACAAATTTGTTCAAATTAATTCAAAAATTTTGAGTTGGCAATACTTATTATTTGAACTGATATTTAATTTAAAATTAGTCAAATTCCAAAAATTTAATACAAAATTAAAATCTCCTCTAAAACATGGATTCTGATGAAGAAATACAATGTACACATCCTGAAATTCGTGAAGCTGCCATTATTGCAATGGATACTTTATTACCTACAAAATCAAAGGACACATACAACACCATTTATGGTAAATTCATAACTTGGGCTAGATCTAAAAATATAAAAACTTACTCAGAAAATTGTTTATTAGTTTATTTTCAAAGTTTACAACCAAATAAATCATTATGGTCTACTTATTCTATGCTAAAATCATGCTTAATAATATATGATAATACTGATATATCTAAATATGCAAAACTCATAGCATACTTAAAACAGGCAACGAAACATCTTCAGCCTAAAAAATCGGCAGTATTAAGCAAAGTACAAATGACTAAATTTATTGTTGAAGCACCAGATTCCGTGTTCCTACTAATGAAGGTTTTTGTATATTTTAAATTCATATAATATATATTGATGTGGTTTGCTGTTACAAACCAACAATACTGTATTATATATTTTAGTAATGTTAAAGAAGTTACTTTTTGAATAATTTATAAATTGATAGATGTATTTCTTAAAGCATTGTTTATTGAGGTTTATTCGAGCAAGGTACGTTTATCGTATATACATTCATGTGTGGATGGTTGTCGATTACATTCGTGTATGGGTGGTTGTCGATCAGGTTGTTTGTTGCATTGATTTTCACAGAAATCTGGAAGAAGAGATTTAAGTATTAATTATTTTATTTTGATGTGTATTTTTATTTTGTAAAAACTTGTTTAAGTAACACTAATGATGAAAAAAGGGATTTAGTATTCAATTTTAAAATATGAATGAAATAAATTGATTAATAGTTAGCGCGGAAAATTTAAAGAAAAGGAACTGTCAGTTCAATGACATGTCAAAATTAAGTTGATAGGAATTTTTATTGAGATGAAAAAGTATATGAAATTTATACTAAAAATCAGTAGAGAATTAAAATAGTTAGAGATCTGAATATGAGAAAGTATTTAAAGTATTCAAACACATTTTAAAATCTTTGTTGAATAAGTATAATGGGGTGTAAGAAAGGCATTGGACAAAATTTAAAACTTAAGTATTGTCAAGGCGATAATGGAAATAAATAAATGATGTTTTGAGAAATTTGAAAGTAACGGGTGTATCTATCGCAAAATCGAAGATTTTCTCCGATATATATACACATTAAAAGGTCAAAAATATCTTAAAAGTGTATTATATGTGATGAATTAAAAGTGGAAAAAGAATCCGATATATTTTCTGAAGAAATAGGTAATATTCAAAAATAATCAAGCTATTATAGAACTAGTACAGTAAGAGGTGATAGAAAAATACAGGAAGAAAGATAACATAATATAAATCATACAATACTTACCATATTGATTTAAAAATCCAAGGAACCGAATTAGAGTTTAATAACTGAGTCCAGAAATACTTCATAAACAGGAAACATTTATCTACCAATACCGAAGTTCCTATTGAGATCCAGAATTTAATTGATTGCCAGCCAGAGAACCGTAACCAGAAGTTTCTATCAGGATACAGAATCCAAGGTACATCAAGAACAAGGATACTCTTAATTTCCATTCCAGAGGATATTACCTTAAGCCAGCAGTCCAGGTGCAAGATTTCTTCAAGAAGATCCAGGATATAAAATATTCCAGATCCAGAATTTAAAGTTGCATCATATAAGGAAAATATTGCCTTCCGGAATCCAGAGATACATCAAGATAGATTGATAATAACATCATTATTATCCAGAATGTGAGATCCAGTACTACAAGAAAAATCTGTTTAGCACAAGAAAGAATACAAGTGATATTTGGTCTAACATTTTGAAAGGTCGTATAAAATATTAAAGTTAATGATGAATTTAGTTTGAATCTAATTTAAATCATATTAATATTTCCTAGACAACTTAATGATAGTCATATTAGTTAATGTATGTGTTTGTAAACGTAAGAAAATTTTAAATCTCTACTTTTAAAATAGTTTGAATATATTGTCTATGATACACCACCAAACACACCCAGTTTTCTGTTACTACTTAAGTTTGATATTTGTTTAATAAAGTATGTATTCGTTACTTACCTAGTTATGACGCCTGCTACGTACCCTCGTACCTATAATTGTTTTGGCAGAAGGAGGCACCAATGGCGCTGACGGTAACTAATATAAAGTCATCCGGTCGGCAAATAAGGATGAGCCTATTTGTCGGAGTTACAACCTTGTAGCTTCTCTCAATAAAATTTTAGAAGTTTCGGAGGGTTTTAAGTGTGTCGTCTTCAACCTGCCTTACCTTACTTCCCTAGTGTGCGATGGTAAAATATGGAGAGGGGCGCTGTACCTCTATCTCGCCGGTTTTTGGGGATGGGTTATTCAGAATCCTGAAGATGGATGACTTGTAGGCGCCAGCTGCCGTTCAGTTGAAGCTCACTCCAGAATGCTACTGATTCCGGCAGCAAGAATAATTAGAGTACACAAGGTCATAAGTTCAGTCATACACGAGATAAACAACAATAACAAGTTTATTATTTGCAAAGTGATCAAGAAAATGAAAGATATGAAACCCCACAGAAAGATCAAAGGTTTTACATTTACCAAAAGAAAAAAAAAGGTTGAAAAGGAGTTATAAATTGCCAATCGGTGTTACAAAAAAAAAAAATAAAAAATATATTTAAACGTTTCAATTACTGTGAAACAAAACCAATCAAACCATTAGGTTAATAAATATTAGCCTTTTGAAAAATGAATTGCAAGAAATTAGTGTTTGAAATTGAAAATGCTAAATTACTAATATAGTTTTTTTAGTAAGAATAGTAAATAATGTATCTGTTTGAAGTAATAATAACACCGTCAAAACCTACCTTTGAAAGATAAATTGCAAGAAATTAGTGTTTAATTGAAAATCTTAAATTACTAAAAAACCATATGAAACAGGTATAGGAAACTTTAATGCAGTTTTAAAAACAATTAAAATTAGAATCTAAATATAGTAATAAACATAGGGTGTTCAATTTAAAAAAAGAAGGTTGTTTGTCTTTAATGTTAGACAAAACAAAAATTTTGTTTTCAAACGGCCTGTATAATTTTTAGATATCAACTTTAACTTATCTTAGAGTCTCATGCTTTTTGTAAATAATAAATACAATTTAAAATAATTCGCTTAAATACGCACGACAGAAATGCCTCATAAATTTTGATCTACATTTTCAAAAATACACACATCAACATAATCTAAGGATATTTCTTATTTGCTAAAAAAAAGAATTTAGTGCATCTTTTCACCCATTTTTGTATCGAAAGTTAAATGTAAAATAAGCTATGAATGAAATTAACTTAAATTAATATTTAACATAATTTTAATAATAATTTATTAATTAGAAATTAGAAATTCTACAAAATGGAACTAAACAACAATTCAAAATTAATCTTATATTGAATTAAAAAATTTGAAGATTGAGGAATTAATAAAGAGTGGGACCTCCCCTGGAGTTTAAAACCGACCTACATCTTCTTGGCATAGACAGAATAAGATTGTCCAAGTCTTCTTGTGGAAGAAGATTCCACTGTTCTGAAAGAAGTTCTTGCAGTTGCCGTCAATTTTGTATAGCGTCCATATGTGGCAGGCATGTTCTCTGAAGCATATCCCATGCATGCTCA
Organism: Amphimallon solstitiale; assembly: GCA_963170755.1. Lineage (NCBI taxonomy): Eukaryota > Metazoa > Arthropoda > Insecta > Coleoptera > Scarabaeidae > Amphimallon > Amphimallon solstitiale. Next base: position 79,610,318 of record OY720682.1, on the reverse strand, counting down.
ATGGGATTGAGGTCTGGGGATTGAGCTGGCCATGGCAAAACTTCAATTCTTGCTTCATTGAGCCAATCGGTAACAACTCTTGCCACATGTGGTCGTGCATTGTCATGCATAAGGGTTAAATTTCGGCCCAACGCTTCTGCAAATGGCTGAACAACAGGTTCAAGAATATTCTGAATATATTGCTCAGCATTTAAGAATTGATCTAGAAAAACGAGATCAGTTTCCCTACCCAGCATATTTCCCGCCCATATCATTACAGTACCACCTTTGTAGCTGTGCACTTCTTGGGCATGCTGTAGCCTTGCTGCATTACCAGGCTGACGCCAGACTCTTAATCTGCGAGTATCTGGTCTTAATCCGAATCGCGACTCGTCAGAAAAAAGTATAGTCGACCATTGTTCTCTAGTCCAGTTTACGTGTTCTCGAGTCCAGTATACTCGATGTCCTCGATTTCCCCTGGTTAATGGTTGAACCCTAAGGGGGCGTCGGGAGTGAAGATTGACTTCTCTTAAACGACGCCTGATGGTTTGGCTGTGGACTGTCACGTTATGCACTGCCTGGAGACGTGGTTTTAACTCAGTAGCAGTTAGTGAACTCTGTCGGCGAACCTGAAGAGTAATCTACCGGTCCTGAATAGCAGTGGTGGCACGTCTTCTTCCAAGATGTTGTTCCCTGGGATTACCTGTCTCTCTGTAACTTTGCCATAGTCGGTTAATTACGCTCTGTGTTGTACCTAGCCGCTCCGCTACGTCAACTTGTCTTACTCCAACTTCCAGCATTCCAACTGCCCTATTCATTTCGTCAGGATGCAAATGACGACGTCTATTTTGTTCATTCATGTTTGCTTTTAATGCAATTTATGCTTACACTTATCAATGGGTACTAATTTTTGTGTAACAACGCAGAAATGGTGGCAGAAGCAACACACTAAAGTTAAAATTCAAAACATTTTAAGATTTAGCATTAACTGTACTTGTTTAATGGATTCTTTTGACAGATAGTTGTTTATAGGTTACCTAGCGACCAAACTAAACAACAAAAGACAATATTAACGGAAGTAAAATCAAGCAAATAAAATAAAAATTGATATCCTTAGATTATGTTGATGTGTGTAGTTAAATATCTCGCAAATATGTTGAGTTAAGTGTAGAGAATGTAGTAGTAAGTAGCCTTCATTTAGCCTATAGTATTAAAATATGACATAATATACAAGGAGTTCCATTTAAATTTTCATAACTTTTGTGGGAAACATTTTATTGAATCATTCTGTATATTTCAAAATAATTTTAAAACGTGCCCCTAATAAACATACAAAGCTCTTGATAAAAAAATTGTTTAAATACTTTTCTACCCTGTATATGTAGGACAGGCTCATTTTTATTCCTTCCTTCCATTTGACACCCTCTTATGGTAAAATTAATAACTAATAATGATATACTCTAGAATGAAAAGTTCACTATAAAAGTCTACAAGAAATTTATGACAATAATTTCTGTGTATGCTAATTACAAATTGTCAAATGTACGATATAATACACGCGAACAAACTTTCTAACGAATAGTGTGCTTGAATATCACTTTTCGTTTTTATAATATTATTAAGAGATCTTTCATTTTAAGTTGACTCCTGAACATATTGCGGAAAACTTTCGATTAAATTACTTTGAAAAGGGATAAAAAAAAGGAAGAGTAGTAAATTTTCGAACGGTAATTTTTGCTTTTCAAACTGTTTTACTTTCTTTTTGTTTGTCCGCTTCAAAAGCGATATCATAAATCAAAGAGTCAAAGTTGAACCATTATTATATTTAAGCAGATCGTATATCAAAGTTTGTTGCCAGTTACGCCAGCTCGGTCCTCGGACTGTTGTATGATAATAAATCCGTATTACCGGAAGAAGTCACACATTCGACCACAGGGGACCATTATCTCATGCCACAATCCTGCTTCCGATATACGAATAGAGCTCGTTAGGCGAATGTAACTTTATAAATACAAGCTCGAACGATATTCCCAAAATGTATAATAAAAATAAAAAAAATTATATAATCCTCAATTATCCAAGACTAAGTGAGTTTAATAGATATTAAAGACACATTTGCGAAGTGAAGTTATAACAGGGTAATACATGTTTATGTAAGGCTCTACTTATTAGGTCAATATACGAGGGAGAGTTTATAAGTTCGTGGAAAAACGGGATGGATAGTAGTACGAGACGTCTTTCGTATCGTAACGTGCTTAGTGGCTCTTTATTAGTACAAATATAAAGTTTTAACACAATCGCTTTAGTAGCTTTCAAACTACCGTCGACGAAGCAATTTAATCTGAAATAGGGTAACAAGGGTTATTGTTGGCAGGCCCCCGATAATTGGCACTTCCTTCTGTTTTTGGCTGTAATAAGTAAAATGCGCTTGTTTTTAACATGAATTAATTTTTTGCACAATGCAGCAACCTTGTATTACGTATTACACATACGACGCAGGCGTTATTTAATAGTTCTGTTTGTGACAAGTCTTCGTCTTGAGCGTTGTTCTTCAGGCAAGTTTCTTAAGATTGTCTTAAGGATTCAATTTCTACAATGAGACTATAACTTTGGTAGTTTTACTTGGAGGTCGTTGATGTTATTTGTTGTATTGGACTACTAACTTTGTTTGCCATAATTCTGTTAAAACAACTGCTATAATTTCAAAGTTTTTTCATTTTCTTAAGATGTCAACTATTGGTTTGCAAAATTGTGTTTCACGCATGATTGGCATGAGTACCAATGATTGGTGTAGTACGATTTACAGTACGATCCAATCATTGCAACCAATAGTACGCGCAGATCCAAATACTTAAAACAATCGGCATTAGGTATTGAACAAAATATGCCGGGAAAATTTTAATTAAAAGTACCTATGCTACCTACCTAATAGGTAGGTATCTAAGTATCTACTTAATCTCTAATGTGGTTATTCAATAACATATAGGGTTGCAAATTCTTACTCTCTCGTTTACTATATATCATTGTTTAATGTTTATGCACTTTATCTCCCATGACTAATCATTTTTTGGTTTGTTAATATGTTTAGACAATTTTATTCGATTTATACAAAGTTTCCGCCCAATGCATTCATATGTTGGTTTAAATTTATATTTATATTTATTTGTCTGTATGACAATTTCTTTGTAATGGTGTTATTACAAAAGATAAATATATTATTATTATTATTGCCGATGCAGCCGAAATTTTAATTTAACCTCTTCTAGTTTAGGGTTTTCCCTGTGTTTTAGAACATTTTTATTGGTTGGTACCTATTAAGTAATTTCCTCATTCCGTTTTTTCAATAGGTGCCGAAGGTAAAAACTAAGGACAGTGCGTGCATCTGAGTTAAGATATACTATGTTTATTTCTCTATTTCTTATATTTAAAGTCTTGACTACTTTGATAAAATTTTGTATGTTTTTACTTTGTTATACGTAGTATAAGGAAGTATTGTGATGTTGAAAATTTCCGACCTCGAGATTTTTGCAGATGTCCACGTTTTGAAGTTCCCTGATACCAAAAGTGTGGTTTTAAAAAATGTCTCTCTCTCTCTCTGTGTGTGTGTGTGTGACGCCATAGCGATTAAACCACTGTAGATATCAATTCCAAATTAGGTATTTAGGTGTATAATCTCCCTCTTGAGATCTGCTGAGTTCTTCAATAAAATCTGCAGACCGGAAGTAGCAGTTTACCTCATAGAAAAAATTGAATTTTGCCAATATTTCGTCAACAACTAAATTTAAACAAATTTATAAAGAATTCATATTGCCGTGGTCTATTGCATATTAAAAATAATAGTAATAGTATTAAGATTTTAAGATTTAATTTAAGTATATAAAATATAAAAGAGACAATAAGAATAGGTTTTATTGTATTCAAAGATTTTAACATAAGAGTATACTCAGTTGCATACATTAAAGTGAGAAAACACAAATATAAAAATGAACTTATATTTACAATTTAGATATTAAACAGGTACAAAATAAAAGACGAGATAAAATTTAAGATATATATTTCTTTTATAGAAAAGAGAAACAAGATGTATGGTTTGTGTATAATGAAAAACAACCTGACTTTATAAAATGCGTGAAAATTGCACTGAACATTTTGAATAATGGACCGCTGTTTAAAAATAAAAGAGAAATGAAAGCAAATAACCGAAAAAGGATGGAAGTGTGATAAGAATTAGTCATCTAAATGCAATAAAATTGTATGAAGAAAACAAAATCCGATATGCACGGGAGAAGAATGTAATTGAATAAATTATGTAAACTTGAGAACGTGCATAAGGTAATAAAACTTTATTAAATAAATCATGCAAAAAAGAAAAATTTACCTTAAACTTACGACTATATAAATAAATAAATAAAAAAGGATATAAATAAAAATATTCTGAGACCATACAATCTGCAGTAGTGTTTTTATAAACGACAGCTGGCAATAATAAAGTACATTCATGAATTCGTATATGTAGCGTTATATTTCATAAACTGTAGAGAGGTTTTGTACGGTTTGGTGACCTTCAAAAAGAAAATATAATGTAAACTTGGTTTGTAGTTTATTACAGATAAATATATCACCGTTGGAAAACTCCTGGATCGAGGGAAGCAACGAAAAGGCAAACCAAATGGATCGTGGTAGTACGAGTAATCTTATTAAAAGAATACCTGTTATTTACAATATGTTTCCAATTTTACCGAGAGCTGGAAATAAAACAAAAATAAGAATTGTGTTGGAAAATAGTAAAGAAGGTAATAAATTCATAAACAAATATAAGGAAGAGTTATATTAATACAAGTATACCTACATTGGAGAAATGCTGGACAATTTGAGTGAGAAACTTTTAAAATATAAACAAACAATTCTCAAGGTGTTGACATTTTAAAATGAAGGAACTGTCAAAAGACAATAACTGCATGTGTGTGTGTGTGTTCATATCACAACGACAACTTGGAAAGCAAAGATCTCACTGAAGACGCAGGGTGACAACTTAAATGGTAGTTTCCGAGGATGGCGTTGAGAGCGGTCACGTGTCTTCCCGGGGATATAAATTGGAGGACAAGAATGAACAAGTTGGATTAGCTGGTTATCTGGAAAGAGATTAAAAGCGACTTAAAATCGTAGGGTCAGATACACCACGATTATTCATATTTATTTCTTGTACTAGCTTATTAATTTCATTTGTATTTAAGTTTCATTCATTTTTCTTTGGTTAATAATTTTTGTATTTTTAAATAATGGAGATGCAAATGGCTGAATTTGAAAAGTTTTTCAATGATTCAAAGTAAGTTCTTGATACAAAGATTTTACCAACGTTGCTATGCGTGTATTGAAATATAACGTGCAAATGTATATTCAATATAACGTGGTGCAACATGGATAATAAATATTTTCCTGTAATAGTAATAAGCATTCATTAGTTTCAAGAACACAAAAATGGAATTATTAATGGTGTTGGGTGTTAAGAGGATATAGCGTGCAAATGTATATTTTCTGACACTTTATTAGGCATCATTAATGTTTACAATAAATTTTTGATTATAAATTAATGATTTAAATTAGATTTTTAAGAAGGAAAGTGTTTCTGGGTAGCGGACTCTGAGATGCTGGATATAATACGTGTGAATGGTTATAGACAGTAATCAGATTCAAGCTTTTTCTCCGAACATTGACCATTGCGAAGTTCTAAGTTTGTCAGAGCATTACCTGCGAATATAATGTCTCTGATGGAATAGAATTAGCATAAAAATATCAATAGTATACTAAGGTTAATTGAAGTTTATTTTTTTTTGAAACAGGACAATATTTTAGATTTTTATTTGATTAAGCATAAGAAAAATATATTCGTACTATAAAACAAATGTTTTCTCTTAATTATGTTTGTTTTTAATAAAATGGTGAATATAGTATAGCGATGCTATCTATTGTGAAATAATGTTAAATAAATTATACAATTATGTTTTATATGGTTTCTGGTTTTTATACTTATAAAGTACGTGCTGTTAAGATAAATAAAATATATATAGGATAATAAAAATTATCATCATCTGTATTAGTTATGTTGCTGGAACAGCACACAACATAATTTATTTGGCAAAACCTAATGTATGGCAATACTACAATTATTGTATTCCAAATAGTTATGTTGCCACAGCAATAAGTACATAAAACTAAAATTGAGAACAATTTTATTAAAAAGTGTTTGGAAATTCCTACAGGAAGTAAGAGACCTACTTCCTGTAGGAAATCAGTTTTTTGCGAATATTTCGCAAGTCATGCTTTTTAGAGAGGTACGTTACGAATATAAAAGTACTTAAAACATAATTTTCAATATCCTTTGTATACAAAAAATTTCAAAATTCAAACCGGAATTACTCTTATCGAAAGCGTTTTTGTAAATATGTCGTAAATTATGCATTCTATATATATTTATCAAGAGTACAAAAGTATTTATTGCTAGATTTGCAATATTTTTTGTATAAATGAAATTTCAAAATTCAGACCGGAAGTAACACTTCTACTCTTAGGGAGTAGCAGTTTTTTCGAATATCTTGCATAGTATGCATTCTATAACGATTTATTAAGAGAATAGAAGTACTTAGAATAGGATTTTGAATAATTTTTGTGAAAAAAATTCTTAAAATTGTATAGTTTGAAACGCTTATTCGTATAAGAAAGTCGTGTGGTGGCCACACCTCATATTTTACTTAGGTATACCATATAAGTTAGTGTATTATGAAAATAAATAAATAAAATGAAAAAATATTTTATTTTGGAAAATTTTCTGTTTACATAATTTATTAAATTTTATGTTTTCAAATGGACTTCTGCCATTTGGAATTTTGAGAGGTTTGTTCCGCAAATATTTGTATGAAGATCAAAAATTCAATAAATAATTATAACACACTGAAAAATATTATGAAAGGAACCTTTTCTGTTCCTTTATTATTTTCAAACCTATAGAAATGTGCATTTAATAATATAACAGTGTTATATCGGAACCATAGCGCACATTTCATAAACATACGCGCTTTGCTAATGCAGTGTATCTTTATTCTAGAGAGTTGATGGATATGGTTCTCTCAGATGAATAGTACGGACCGTTTCTCCTAGAGCAATGTAAACTAATACGTTTGCTTACAAGAAAAGGGCCACTGCTTAACAATATCTTATGACTTTAGTGTTTATTTTCTTGCATAATCTATGTCAAACTACGCCATTCAAATCGCTTAGTTTCTGCGGCAGTATTTCAGAACACAGACGGCTGAATTCTGCTGAAATGTTGACTATGCAAATTGCAAACACAAAACACATTTACAATACCTCCTAGGAATGGAGGAACCCTTTATACGACGAGGATGGCAAACTTTAAACACAAAACAAGTACTTTGTTTGTCCGTAGTCGTGATGAAGTTAAATATTCTATTATTTTCGTTAGCTTTGAGCTTTTAAGGACATTTTATTTGAGTGTAATGAAAATATCTGCAGGTTAAAGACGACTTTCAGCCGTCCCCATCGCGAACTAAGTTATTCAATAAACCCTCGTTTACTTTGATGTCTATCACATACGAAGGATTTTCAAAGATCATATGTTAATATTTATATGTGAAATGTATTTATCCCTTATTTTTGTAAATATTCTACTAAGTTAGTTGCAAGATTCCTTTTTGAAAATATTGTATGGTCATATAATATTCATTCCGCGGGTAAGGCCGATTATGCCTTTAGTAGTAAAGATATTTTGAAGAGGTTTTTTCTTGTGATAGCTTTAGATTTTAGGCCTATACTATCTTACTACTTTTTGACTAAAAATTATACGGGGAATACAAAAATGCAATAATATATGGGGTGTTCCCTTTAAAAAACCATAACTATGGTTAGACACCAAGTTATGAAATACTCTGCAGAATACAAAATATTTTTAAAATGTGCTCCTAATGAGCAGCTATCACAAGAAAGAAACCACTTCGAAATATCTTTACTCATAAAGGCATAATCGGCCTTACCCGCGGAGATGACTCACCCTGTATATTGTAATCGCCCTAATTCCTTCTAATTAGTATCTGAGTTATTTACAAAACATATGAGTAGAAAAGAATAGCTGTTGATAGCAACTAACATATTTTTACTAACATTTTAAAATGTATTAGACGACAAGTTCGAAAACATAAACAAGCAATAGCAGGAAGGTACCGCGGTCACTGTGTGTAAAACAATGTTTGCACATCAAATATACATTTGTAACTTTAGTTAAAATGTACGACAAAAAAAGTACTTAAAATTGAAAGAGGAAACTGATTTAAATTATTTACCAACACAAAGAATACACAGGGGATTATACTGATATTATTACATTATAGACTGCTTTTCGATAGGAGTAAAAGACCTACTTCTACTAATTTCGAAATCTTTTTTAATAATATACTTCTTCAATTTAATTATGAGTACATTTGAATTCTTTATAAATTTGTTTAAACTTAGTAGTTGACGAAATATTGGCAAAATTCGATTTTTTCACTGAAGTAAATTATTACTTCCGGTCTACCGATTTGACTGAAAATATAATCAAATCTTAAGAGGGAGATTATATTCGTAAATACAAAATTTGGAATTGATATCTATAGACGTTTGACCGGCATCGTGATCACACACACATACACACAGGGGACTTCAAATCGTGGACATCTGCAAAAATCTTGATGTCGAAAATTTTTGTCATCCCATACTTCCTTATAACTAACTAAACTAAACTATATGATAAGGATGTTCATTTATGTATGTCGTCTTCTGATAACTGTTTTCCACATTGGTTTACTAATGAAATCAAACAGAATTATAAGCTTAAAAACTATTATCATCGCAGATGAAGAGCAACTCAGCAAATTTCCTTTTATCGTGAGTTCAGTAGGATAAGGACTATCACTAAAAATCAGTTTTACAAGATTTTTCTATGAAACTGAATCAAACCTAATGAGTGATCCAAAACAACTTTGGCACTATATTCATCTTAAGGAAAGCACTTCTCGTATTCCGTTAGAAATGGATGAAGGTGATCTGAGCTATGATTACACTGCCCATATAGTTGAGGGCTTTTCTTATTTGTTTTCTCAGCTTTACCGGAAAAACTCAAATTCCGCTGGTTCTGACATCCAAAACCAGCTAAGAGTTGCTGATTATTTAACTTTAACGTTTCTCAACGAGAAGGATATTTTGTGGTGTGCCAATCGTCTGAAATCAATCCCGACTGCTAGTGACGATCAGATACCTTCTTATCTAATTAAGGATTGCCGTATGGTGTTTGTACATCCAATAAAAATTATTTTGAACCTGGCGCAGTGCAAAAATGCTTGTCCAACTAGATGGAAGATAGTTAGAATTAACTCTGTTTTGAAGAAAGTGATCGGAGTGACCTGAAGAATTATCGTCCGATTGCAAATCTCTCCAACTTCTCCAAAATTTTTGTGCAAATACTATACAAATTCAAATATGCTATCACAGAAGATTGTCTCCTATACAGCATTGGGATTTCATGGTAATATGGTTAGTTTTCTGACGTCATATCCTTGAGAACGGATCAATTATCTGTACAAAAATGGATTCAAATCTGCCAAATTTGCTGCCACGTCAGGCGTTTCACAGGGGTCTAATTTTGGTCCCTTGTTTTATATACTATGTATTAATGACTCCTTGGAATCCCTTTCTTTTGATGGGCTGCCGTAGCTGACAACTTGAAAATCTGAATCTGAATCTGAAAATTGATACTATCTCAAATGCTCTGCGTCTGCAGTTTGATTTAGATTCTCTTTATGAATGGTATCAGCAAAATGATCTGGCACATAGTATCAACAATAAACGTCATGTTATGAAGTATTCTAGAAAGATGGAACTCGTTGACTTCGATTATAGGATTGGGACAGGTATTGGGCCTGCGTGCAGGAAGTAGAGGATTTGGGTGTGCTATTTGATCGACATTTATCCTTCGCCATACATATGACTAATGTATGTGCCTCTGGTACACTTGGTTTTATTCCTAGAAGTAGTAGGCATTTTGCTAATGCAGCCATTATTGAACTCCTTTATTTTTCGCTCGTGCGTAGTAAGCTAGAATACGGTGGTGTTGTTTGGCATCTAATTTATATCTGCTATGGGTTGACAATGGAGAGCATCCAGAGACGATTTTTAAAGTTCTTGAGTTTTAAGGCCAGTAGAGTTTATCACTGTAGAAATACAGACCATGCAAGTTTGTTGGAGGAGCATAATTTCGTTCTAGTGGACACATGTCGTGAGATTGCTAGTGCCAACATTTTACATGGTTTAGTGCATAACAGAATTGACTGTCACTATCTGTTGGGTTTAATTCATTCCAACGTGCCACGCTTTCTGCCAGAAGTCAGGCAAATGAAAACAAGTATTTTAATGACATTTTTTTTGGAACTCAAACTTAAATGAATGATTTATGTGTAATTCACTAGTGAATTAAAACGCTTTTAATTCACTATTGTTTTAAAAATTGTTTTACCAGTACAATAAGAAAACATTTAATGAAGAACAACAAAAAGTATTTTTATTTATTAAATGTTACAATTATTGAGACCATTAAATTGCACACCATATGTACCATTAATAGGCAAATTCATATTTTGATTTGACACTGATTTTGATGCGGAAATACATGCTTCAGAACTTGAAATCAATGCTTCCTGAATGTTTGTTGAAGAATGGTTTATGATTTTCCTTGAAATATCAATTTTATTATTAAGATAATCTTCTATGGATCCCTCTACAACACTATTTCAATGCCAACCACAGTGTCTCTTTACAACTGCTAAATCTACCCCAGAGTCTGCGAGTAAAGTTGCACTCGAACGTCTAAAGCTGTGACCCGTATATTCTTCAGGATTTCGGAGACGAATAAATGGTGCAATTTTTTCCGAAAATTTTGAAATAGTATTTATTCCTACATGTTGTACTGTACATTTATTGTTTCGGTAATTAATGAACAACCGTTTGTATAAAATACTGTCAGGTCGTAATTTTCTATACTTCCGAAAAACATCAATAACATAAACATAGTTACTTCCGTTAATGATAGTAAATGTTCTGGGCTTATAAGTCTTCGTGTCGGGAATATTGACCACAATTACGTTGCCTCTGTCATCAACATCACCAACTGACATGGCAACCAATTCACTAACTCTACATCCTCCAAACACTCCCAAAATTAGAACCACTTTATGAAGCAAATATTCATCATCTAAAGCAGTATTCACTTTTCCATGTCTATCAATGTGAACACCATAGGTTTCTTTGGTCTGTGCCCTACAGATTGTTGTTTTAGGAAAGCAGATACCTGATGAAATCTACAACAATTATCTAATAGTTCAAAACTCATAAATAACGTCAACCTTAAATACCTGCTTATGTCAATATTTTCTTTCACAGATATCATTCTTCAGTTGGGAGTAATACGCCCACAATGACGAAGATTTCGCAATTTTGGATAGTTCAGAAATACAAGCCAAACTTATTGTTTCGTCTACTCTCCTTGCATCCTTTCGCTTCCTCCAATCACAAAAATTCTCATACTCTTTTTCATACAATTTTTTTGATTTAGCAGGAACCACTTTATTCACAGCTTCTAAAGCTTCCATACGAACCAACTCAGGCTCGAAAATCTGGTTTTTCTCTTCATTATTGCAAATTCTATCACTTTTTATATATTTTTACTTTAACTGCTTAAACGTGACAATTAACGCAAAAAATAAACAACTCGTTGTCACGGAAATTTGCTTCTCACCTACATGATTTGTCTAAACCGATCAATGTAATTTGAATTTTTTTTTTATTTTTTTTTGATAAATTTTGTCAAAATTGAATAAATTTTTTTATAAAACACGTGAATTAAACCTATTATTTGCTCGAAGAATTAATCTAATAAACATTCTTCTCCCAAATATACAGCGGTTTAATTCACATGTATAATATTTATTATAACAATTCAACATATACATTATTTATCTGCTAATTACTATGAGACTTTCATGCTTCGTGAGTATTGTTTTTTTATAAATTTCCTGTTCAAGTTCTATATCTTCGATGGAAAACAATTTATTAACTGAAATAAGTGTTTTGTTAATAATTTTGAACTTTCCAGAAAAGAATGTTTCAATTGCATATTTATATAGTACGCAGTTCTGAAAAGGCAATATTAATTAAGTTAATGAAGTTGATGACATAGTATCTTAATTTCGTTCACTATGAACCTTCGCATCGCAGTTTAAACCATGTTGAAGTATGAAATAAATTATTAACATGCCATTAATTTCGAATGACCGCGCCAGTGCAATAATTGTGCTCATTTTCTCAGTAAGAAATTTTATTTAATACGTCATAACAAGGAAACAAATGTACTAAACGAGGAACCGGCTGTACAAGAAAGTGGAGCGCGAATGATAAATCATATTGCTCCGGTTTTCCCTTCTGTTTTGCTTCCCGGATCATACTTCTTTTTCTTTTTCGTTCGTTCCCTACTTCCGCCGTTTACGAATCTACCAATTCTCGCATGAAATTTTCATTGGAAAGTTTCGATTTTTTTTTACTTTTTTTTTTCTTCAGCGCTGTACAAGTGAATGGCAAGGGATGGGAATGGTACAGCAAAAAGAGAATCAATAAAGAAATCAAGTATTTGCCTGCGTGTTTGACGTCCGAAGTTTATGCTTGGTTGGTCGATGTTGTTCTTTCTTATAGGATATGTGTGTATGTTCACGGACTTTTATGTGTTTGTGCGTGTGTTCAGGTTTGATGGTTCTGTGATTTTAGCTTGGATTTATAGACCGCATTCTTCTTGTTTCCATTCGACCGGAACCGAATTCCTTTATATATTTATTCGTAGTAAAATTTCTCGACGACAAAAGGACACTCAATTTTGTGAATCTTTCTCTCTTTCATTTTCATCCGTTTTGGGCGATGTATAAAAGACCAATGCCTATAGCGAGAGAACACTTACCCCATTATAACTTTATATATTTAACAATGTGGAATTTGATAAATATACAGGTCTGGGTATAGAGGAAATTGTTTCTTTATCCGGCATATTATGTTTCATAATATTCTTTTGTAATAAAAAGCACACAATCTGATCAGAAAAAGACTGGGGCGTTATTAGTGACCCAATGACACGTGTAATATCTTTATTATTATATTATTAAACATATTCCTTTCATTTTTCAAGGGTCATACTGATTCGTAATTTCCATATACAGATTTCAAGGATGTAATTATGTTTCTGTAATGACATTGATTTGATTTTATTTTTAGCAACATTAATTTATTCATTCAAATATCATTAAAGTAAGATTTTATGACGCATGTTTTTACATAAAAATTGCTCTTTTGTTTATCTATTGATTTTTTATTATCTTCATATAAGTTTTTAATATTTTATATTTTTTATTATTATTATTATTAATATTTCTTTTAGTTCAGGTTAGTTTTATCTCCTTGTCTTAGGTAACTTTAACTTTCTTATATGTAGTATATGAAAGTACATTTTCGACCTCGACTTTTTACTTTCTTATACGTAGTATAAGGAAGTATTGTGATGAAAATTTTCGGCTTCGAGATTTTTGCAGATATCCACGTTTTGATGTCTCGTGATACGTGAAAAAGTGGTTTCTAAAAAAAGTCTCTCTCTTGTGTGTCAGTCAGTGTGGGTGTGACCACGATAGCGGTCAACCTCCTATATATATCAATTCCAAATTTTGTATTTACGAGTATAATCTTCCTCTTGGAATCTGGTTAGATTTTCAGTAAAATCGGTAGATGGGAAGTAGTAGTTTACTCCAGTGAAAAAATCGAATTTTGCCAATATAGCGTTTAAGTAAGTTTAAACAAATTTATAAAGAATTCAAATGTAGTCAAAATTAAATTTGAGAAATTTTTTATTAAAACAGATTTTCGAAATTCCTACCGGAAATAGGTATTTTACACTTATCAAAAATCACTTTTCCGCAAATATCTCGCAAGCCATGTTTTCTGGGCTGGCATATTAGGAGTATCAAATACTTAAAACATAAGTTTCAATACCCTTTGTATAAAAAAAATTTCAAAATTCGGATCGGAAGTAACACTTTTAATCTGATCGAATAACGACTCTTTTAAAATATGTCGTAAATTATGCATTCTAAATATATTTATCAAGATTACAAAAGTCTTTAGAAGTGGATTTGCAATACTTTTTTTATACATGAAATGTCAAAATTCGAACCGAAAGCAACGCTTTTACTCTTCGCGGGAAGCACTTTTTTTTCGAATTATTGCAAAGTATGCATTCTATAGGGACTTAGTAAGAGAATACAAGTACTTAGAATAGGATTTTGAATAAGTTTTGTATAACGTGATCATTTTGAACTGTCCTGAGTTGGCCACACTGATTTTAATATGGGAACACAGTGTAATTGGCAAACATGTTTATTTATTTTGATGGTTAGTTTTACTATTTACATTTTTCTTTTGAGAAATGGCAATGAAATAGTGTTAGTTTTAAGTTGAATTAAATGAAAGAATGTTTGTAGAAATATAGTAATTGCACTTTATTTTTTATCATAAACAATAATAAGTACGTTACAACATTATTATTGTAGAACATAATCCCATAATTATGTCATAAAATGAATACATTTTATAAAGATTGTTCGAAATGTCCACCATTATTCCCAATGCATAGATTGACACGTCTTCTCATATTATTGAACATATTGTGGAGTGTTTGCGGTGTGATATTTTGCAATTCTATTGTAATTGCCTCTTCAAGTACATCGAAATTAGGCAGTCCGTTGTAAAACGCTTTTTAGATGGCCAAAGCGAAAAAAGTCCAGTGGGGTTAAATTAAGAGAATTGGCTGGTCATCGGTGTCGACTAATCAATCGGTCACCATAGTATCTTTGCAAATAATAAACAGTTTGTTGCGTAGTATGTGCAGTTGCCCCATCTTGTTGGAAGTACCCTAGGCTCAATTCATCTTCGTGAAAGCTGTTAATGAAGGGTTCCAATATTTGTTCTCGGTATCGTGTTGCATCAATTGTATCGTAGAAAAAAACTGGTCCAATAATCCGTTTTTTCGACATTGCCACCCAAACACCAACTTTGATAGGATGGAGAATATTTTCAACAAAAGTGGATTCTCTGTTGACCGGGTACGGTAGTTTTGAATTTTTGATATATTTCGACAAATGGATCCAAGCTTCATCAGAAAAGGAAGTGCGATTCAAGTCTCGTAATCAACGTCATAATAAGACATGGGTGACTCCTGAAATTGCAATGGAAAATACATAAATCGTTGCAGGAATTATTTTATTTGGCCAGAACTGTGAATGAAGATCATCTGTATGCTGTTTATAAAGAAAGAAAGAAGAACTACAGGTATAAGTTGTACACTGCCAAAAAGAATTATAATGCTAATTTATTGGTTGAGTCCAAAAATAATTCATGTCAGATATGGAAAGTTATTAATAGGGAATTAGGCAAAAGTGAACACAGGGAGGTTGCCCTCACTGACTCCAGCTGTAGGATTTTGTCTGCGAAGTGCTAATGCTTTTGGCAGTTTTTCAAGCAGCAATGCCGAAGCTAGTATGACACAGTGTTTTGCGGGTGTCTCCTCGCAGACTTGTACTCTTTATGGATCGGTGCGTAATTCTATGTTTTTCCATGACATCACTCTTGAAAAAATTCTTAAGGCGACTAAAATGCTAAAGAATAGGAATGGTTCTGGTGATGCTGGTTTTCCTTCCATACTGATAATGTGTTCTTCGGATTTCTTATTGCGACCCTAGCATTATTTGTTTAATCTATCCATCAGCACATCCACATTTCATCTGATGTAGCCATCAGATATGAGTTTTTTTACTCTTATAAAGCGAAAATGGGTTGAAGTCATGGAGGAAGAAGTGTCGTCGAAAAGATAGCATCTGAAAAGAGCAATTCCCAAACTGGTTAGGTCAATTGTGACCCCATATAGCAGACAACTCAGCCACAAACCTCCAATCTGGATTTAGAGCAACAGGGCTAAGCTTCTTTGATAGAGTCTAGAAAATATTCTAATAAACATGCAACGTCTCGCAAAAGAGGAAAGAAAATAGCAACAAGACTATTCCAACAGTTGCAAATGCCAGTTTCAACCAAGCACTCCATCCCACTCGGAAGCAGCAATAGAACAAGTTGATTTGTCGAAATTCCTCATGTTGAGATTACCCCAACCACGCCAAAACCAAAGAAAAATTTGAAGGCAAGTCGCCCTAAACCCCTGAAAACGAAAATTGTTGATCCTGATGAAACTGGACCATCGACAGCTCGGCAAGAAAAGATGAATATGCCCGACACTGATTCTGATTCTTTTTACTTTGTACGCACATTATCCTGACGACAATGTCTGGATTTGTTGCGTTTTGTGTTTAAAGTGGGTGTGCGGCCTTTGCAATCTTGGCTCCAAGACATTCAATACGAATGTCCCACATGCAATTATTTATCCATTTGTCACAGTTCTCCGAATACACGAACTAAAAGGCTAGGATCCAGTGTGTGGCTTGTAAAAGTGTATTTGTGGATATTGCAACGGGAGTTCCAATTAGGAAAGTGTATCATGCTTCTATGAAGATTAATAATATGTTCCTAACTTATTCCTATGTTTGTAGCATATTTTGGATATTTTATACTTTTGTTTCTTTCTTTAATAAATTTTTGTTTTGTTAAAAAAAGAATTCCTGTACCCCTAATTCGGGGTAACTACGACATCAAAAAGAAACAAAAACAAAAGGGCGAAGGAGTGGGGAAAATACTCTTTTAGGTAAAAAAAAACTAAGGCTTCGATAGTTACGATGGCGCATGAGCCAAGGTTCTCAAAGCAGAGTAATAAATATGCCAAAAACCTGTCGAATTAACCCCGTTTTACGTTACATACGTATTTTGGACGAGTTATTAGTATCTGCTTATTCGATTACTCTTTTGTGTTTTAACCCTTGAAGTACGACGCGGGGTCCTTCGGGGATCCAAGTTCGCATTTTGCAAATTACTTTCCACAATATTATTTTCTGCAATCTCTGCGTTTTGCTACCTGATTTTCTATCTTTGACAAATCGCATAAAATATATTAGAACATTTTTTGGCATATATATTTTACAAAAACAATAATTTGTTGTGTGGAGGTCTTTAGACCCTGCGACCCCTAGTAGCACACAATATCGGGCCAACATTGGCTGTCGGTCGTTTATTTATTGGCTTGACATCGGCGTCTGATATCAATCCGATGTACAACCGTTAACATTTTCCAACGTTGGATAAATATCACTGCATGATATTGGCCCAATAGTTTGCAGAGACATTTTTCGGATTTGAGCATTTACCTTATATTTCATAAGACAAATAAAGTACAGAGAATTTACTTGATTTGAACGACAAAATGAACAAACAAAAATGTGTTGTATTTGATAGATCACAACCCACTTGTTAGCCAATTATGTTAATAAAATAAAAGACTCTTTAAAAATACAAAATTTCAATAATGCGCCCGTGGGCGATGAGTCATGGGCCTCTCGTGTCCGGTCTCTAAAATTATTTATAAAAGTGTGCGCAGTAATGTTAATTTGGTGAGAATCATTATTGCAAATGCTTAATTAACTTTGAGGATCTATACAGGGTGAGTCATTAGTATCCGCTTCTTTGATTGCTCTTTGGTGTTTTAAATAAAATAAAAAACAATCAGTGAAATATTCATGGTTGCTTGTGGCGCATATTGTAAAAATACCTTAAGCTCTGACGCACTTCCGGTTTCACCGAAAATTCGCTGAACTTAATATTTTTAAATGACTCACCATATATATTTTTGGATTTTCTGGTACCGCTTTAAATTGTCTATTCAACTGTTTTTCCTTTCTCAAAATTGATCCAATAGTTTTTGAGATATTAATTTTTTTTGAAAATATTTGACCAAAACACCTGTTCAGAAAAAAATCATTTTCACATTGTTTTTAAGAAAAAACATTAACTTTGATGGTGCTTGTAGTCAAGAAAATTCTGCATCATTTGGTATAAGTTGCACTCGACAATATCGCAAAAACCTTTGTTTTTTCAAAGCCTACTTCCCGGAATTTTCACATACCAAAAACTTATTTTTTTTAGATGGAACACCCAGTATTTTATTGAGGCATTTAGTTTCTTTTTTAATTCTCTATCATTTTTGTTAACAATTTCCTATACCTATCTTTTGTAAAATTGAAGGTAGCAGCATTGTGTCATGCACCTTTTAGTGCGGCGGCATCTTAAAATATTCTCAGTAAACATAACCTTTATTTTATTTTGTTGTTAACCAACTGTTTAAGAAATGAAATACTGCAACTGGACATTGACGGAATTCAAAAATAGAAGTGCGATACTCTTCATTCTGTAAAATTATTATTATGGGATAGTTAGATTTAACCTTTACTTTGTTTGACAGTTGACTAAGTAAGTCGGGCCCCATTCCTGCTTTCCATTGGTTGAACGAATATTTTGGTGCATAGAACAATAACGCTCGTAGTTCTTTAATTGACCGCTAATTGCTCCTCCAGTGATTATCTCAGAAAGTACAAAAGATAGGTATAGGACATTGTTAACAAAAATGATAGAGAATAAAAAAAGAAACAAAACGCCTCAATAAAATACTGGGCTTTTGCGATATTGTCGAGTGTAACCTATAGATACCAAATGATGCTGAATTTTTTTAACTACAAGCACCACCACAGTTAATGTGTTTACTTTTAAAAATAATGTGAAAATAATTTTTTTCTAAAGACGTGTTTTGGCCAAATATTTTCAAAAAAAAATTAATAACTCAAAAACTATTGGCTCAATTTTGAAAAAGGAAAAACAGTTGAATAGAATTTGAAGCAGTACTAGAAACCCAAAAATGTATAGGGTGAGTTATTTAAAAATATTAAGTTCAGTGCATTTCCGGTGAAACCGGACGTACGTCAGAGCTTAAAGTATTTTTACAATATGCGCCGCAAGCAACCATGAATCCTCCACTAATTGTTTTTTCTTCTATTTAAAACACAAAAGAGCAATCGAAGAAGCGGCTGCTAATGACTGTATATTTCAATTCACACAACAACAATTATTCCATGGTACAGTGTGTAATATATTCTGTGATAAATTAATATAGACTATATCAATATTGTCTTGCAAAGTTAATACGATGTTGGCATTTAATCGCAGAATAACAAATTGTGACGTTATCCCCTTTAAACTAAATTTATATCGAACATTGACCTACAACCAACATCACAGTGACTTTGTGAACTTGATATTATGTAGACATTTTCCTTTAATGTTAATAGTATGTAGATTTTTGTTATCAATAAAATATCACTATCAGATATTTAACCAATATATTACCAATGTAGACAACGTTGGTCTGATATCAACCCAACGACATAAATTGACATTTACTTGATATAGGAATTTTATATTTTACGACATTGGGTGGGGGTCACTGATGTTCTACCGATCTTAGAATATTGGAGTGACATTGGCCCGCTTTGAAGCCAACGAACTTGGCTACTAGGGACGTCTTTTATGTTTCAAATTTATTAACTGTAAAATCTTGTTTTAGGTATAAATCACGACTGCAGAAGGGAGATGTTTGGAAATTGAAATGCTAAAATGCGCTAAAACAGTGTTAAGTCAAATAGAACTCGAGGACTTCCTGTTTCCCATTTCACTTATAGTAATGACCTAAATGTTAGTGACAACAAAGATCGTAATATCAATTGTCTGAATATAATAGAGTATCAGAAACAAAAGATAATTGTGAACAGGAGAGTGAGGAAGATGAATATGAGCTTTTTGAGAATGAAGAGAAGACAGATAAGAATCAACAAGAGAAAGAAATGAAACAGAAGGTCGTAATTGAAGACAGTATCTAGCAAAATCGGGGCGTATGTGGAATTTATTATATTTATTGTATTATATGGTATTGCATGCTTTGTTGTATATTGATGATGATATGCAATGTTAGAACAATGATGGCCTGAGTTGCATTTTTTCCTATAATAATTTACTTACTTTAGTGTAGATTTTCTTTTCCTTGTTTTACCCTTGATGGAAGTAAACATGATTATTAATTTATTGTTCAAAATACAGTATTTTTATAACGAACAACATCTATTTTCACGGTATCTAACATTTAACAGGAAACAGAATTACAAAACATCTGAGGCATTAAATTTTTAGCGCAGGTTGTACTGTTTACGAAAGTATCTGCACATTTATTTCTGGCACTTTATGCTCTCCCATATATATATGTACATCTCAGGGGTGCAGCTCTTCGACTAGACCTGTACCACTCTCTAATGAAATGGACTCTGTAGCACTACGTATAGTTCAGGACAAAATATAGTAAAATTACTCCAATAAATAGTGGACGGATTACAAGGGTTTTTAGAAGCTCTGCCATTCGCCCACTTTGAAACAAGTACACGTACTTTCGTTATGTATTAAAGTGCATCTACTTTACATTTAGAAGGGAAGTAATTTAATTTCGAAGTTTGTAAAACATATTTGTACTAATTTGTAACAAATATGATAATGTAAATGTTTGCTTTACTTTCTTAATAAATCCACGAATTATAAAGCAGAGTGTGAATTATACTAAAACGTGAAACTAAATTATAAGATTTATTTGAAATAATACAAAAGCTGCTTCATGAGTAGCTAAACATTACAAAAGCATGTCAAACAAACACTATAACATACCAGGAGAATATAATACTGACTCTTATTAAGGAACTATCAAGTATAACAAAATTTAAAACATCAAATGAAAATAAACCTCAAAATTAAGAAATAAAGTGTAATGTTAAATTTGATCACCTGTGAAGTCTAAAATTAATGCAGTGCATTTTCCTACCTTTGCCTCTATAGCGCATTGATGGCAATTTCACCGTAAATGGCGACAACTAAAAGATTGTTCAATTTTGTATCAACCGATGAGTATGGGACGTAGCATTAAAAACACAAAGAAGAAAATAAAAATAATTAGCAACGGGAATTTTTAAGAAAAATTGCAAGTATGTAGTTTTAAACAAAATCTAACTAAGAATTATATCCTCCTAGAATTAATAATTAATCATCCAGGTTCATTAGAACCGGCAATATTCATAAACCAATAATTTACCTGTTACCACAAATATATATTAAGTAAGTATTGGGAATGCATCTTTAATTTTAAGCCAAATATTAAGTCAATGAAACTACTGCACTCACCTAATGATACCTACAAGACAATTCCGTGTTTCACTTCAGACAGCTGTCAGATAAATAGACCGAGACTAAACCCACACGTGCTAACAAAAAAGCCGACCCAAAACATGCATGTCACTTAAGTAAAGTTGCAGTTTAATTATTAGAAATGAATGCATAATTAGATAATAGAAGGTAAAAATAATGAATAGTATATGTACTACATTTGACAAGAACTGAAATAATCAATCACAGCGTTAAATAAGAAAGTAACAAGATTAAAAGTTACAACGTAAGCAACAAGATATCTTCCGGATCGAAATACATCGATAATTAGGTTAACAGGTGGCACCTAAAGTTTCAAAGATCCCAAAATGAATATAAATATTAATAAGAAATAGAATTCTTAATTAAGAACCCAAATACCGCACGGCTAAGGAAAAAAAAAAACCAGGACAAAATAGCTAAAAATAGTCTAATATGAATATTGAGTTGCAAAAAGTGATTCAATTAAATTAAAATATATACTAGAAAGATTAAAGGATTTTAAAACGAAGCATTTTCTAATCGAATTAATGATATGTAATAGTAGCAATTTTTTTATTTCTTGTCTAAACTACAAACGTATTGTTCTATATTTTATTCAATGCTCGGTATATTTTCGAGTAAAATTTCCAGTTAGATTTTCTATTATTCAACCGAACGTTTTAGTGAATTTGTGGTTAACCAATTGTACTAACAAGGTAGACCATCTGAACGGTATCGGTTAGCACTTGAACCTCTCTAATTTGGAACTGTGACCTACATTTTCTACATATTATATTCTATGGTTAATTTTAGGCGACGAGATGGATGTAAATATATAATGAGAGGATTTTATACAAAAAATTCTTGTTGCTAGTATAATATCGAAGAATTTGATATATGAAAATTACTATTATATCTACCTACGCTTTAAAATCCATGATTGTTTTATCTATCTGTAATAATTACGCAGATGGTTGCAGATACAAGGTCAAATACTTCCACATATTAATAGAATCAGCATAAAGAAACTCGCTAGTAAATCGATTTAGTTTGTATACTTTTAACCACAACAATATATTGCTAATTACCTACTTTTAGACCATCAAAAATATAAAAAGAACTAAAGTAAAACAATAAAATAAGTTTAACTTAGGTATAGGATTTCGAAACCTGTAACTGACCTAGTGACAAAAACTTTCTTAAACTATATTATAAATTTTATAATTATTACCATAATCTAAATTTACATTTAATTAATATTTATTTTTCTTACTCAATTATTCAGTATTTTGGAGAACATTGCCTACACCCCCCCCCCCCATGTATGTATCAATAGAAACCTACGGAAATGCATATATATAGTATAAAATAACTATAGTGACTGTTATAAATTGTAGTACATTCAGCATTAGTTGGGATAGCAGTCAGGGGCAATAAAATAAAAGTTCGCTCTTTTGAATTGATTCCTAGCTTTCGGCAATCTTTATTGCCTTCCTCAGGGCTGTTAACAACAAAATAATCTACAATGAGCCACAGAAGATTTCAAATTGACAAAATGACAAATTTTTTTCTAAAAACAAAACAATACTTACAAAATTCAGTGAGTACGAAAGCTTGGATCTTATGGCAACAGAAATAGCACACTATTTACACTGATATCGTTAATCTTTAAAAACAATAAACGGTAATATAATAATTTCAAAAATTTTGAAAACAAAAGGCAAGTGCACCGGCAGTTGAATGTCAACGGGGTCAACTCTCTCAGACTATTTCAAATATATATAGTCAGCCAGTCATGCATGCGTTTCTTATTTGTTATAACATAAATCTGAATTAATTAAGTAGGTTTGACAGATCTGTTTTTTTGTTCATATTGTGAGGTTCGCTCTGAATGTGAAACATTTCCAAGAACGTGCGTTTGTGGTAATTTCTTTCAATGTCTAAAATTTTTATTTTTTCATAGTCCATTTCATGTCCGGTCGTTCTAACGTGTTGCGTCAGTGCCGATGAACATTGTATATATGAAATAGAGAAGAAACCGTAGACCCGTGTTTCTAACTCATTGGTCGTCATCAGTACGGTGTAGCCAAGGAATAAGGTGGGATATCCTTGGAGATGTAAGTTAAACGGAAGACCATCAGGTGACAGACCACCATTTGTCGCTTCAGTTGGAAGATCCTCGGTTTTGAGGACAACAACCAACATCGCCACGAGGAAGACATTGTCAAGGATATACATATACACACAGAGAGAGACATTCATATACAAGGTCTCTATTAAACGCTTCTGTATCCCCCTTACAATCCTTTCTACTGCGTGTGCGTGCAAAGAAATTTTGCACGCATTAGTTCTTTTTTCATCGATCAACTCTAGCTCTTGTTTGCTTAAGTTAGTCAGAAAAGTTGGTTCAATTACTGTTGTAAACTGGCAATCAATGTCTATGTAGTCCTGTGCCTCAAAATTTACTTGTGGCGGATTGCAAACCGTCTTTGCTTTGGACTCTGTGTGTCGATCTTTTTGTATTCTTTTGCTTGCCACCTAATATGTTTTCGTGAATCAAGCAACATTCAAAAAAGGAGATGTTTTGGGTGTACTTTCTCTGTAAAGTTCTAAACAATGGCCTTAAGATTATCTTCTAAGTACTTGACGCACTGTACTATCGTAAGTAAGTTTTGTGATACATAAAAAATTCTTGAGTGATATATAATTGTAAACCATGAGGGAGCATAAGCTTTCATGATAAACTTAGCAAATTTTTTCAACTGCGGTGTTAGATCGATCAAGTAACGCAATATATAACCGTAAAATTTGAATGGATAAGATAGCTAATATTTGCCAATGTTAGCCATCTTAAATGGGAGATATTCCCTGCGTTTCTGCTTATCAACTCTTTGGGGTATTAGTCAGTTAACACAACCTGATATATGTCAGAGATGTTTCTCGTCTGTGCTCAATACCTTAATATCAACCTCTAGAGAAACACTATCTATTTTATTGTACTCAACAACTGGTAAATCTTGTCAACTTATTAAATTGAACCACTTAAAGAAATAGGCCCAAAAGTTGGACCATTAAGGACAACCCTAACTTTCCTAAAAGGCAATTCGATGAAGTAAACCAAATAAACCGTCGCTTATATTGGGTGTTTTAAAGGTTTTTCGAACAATAAAATTAATCCATCAGAAAGTCCACTATTTAATGCAGTACCAGCACAACCAAGAGCTTTTATAAAATGTGTTGTAAATTGAAAAATATACGTATTTAGTAACAAAATTAAGATTTTCATATAGGTTCCGGGAGAAGTAAATGTTACATAATAGGTATAATTTTTTTCGACTGTTAATTAACATCCTAAACTTCACATTTTAATTTAAAAGAATGCTTTGTAGTTATGTTTTCGAAAAAAATTGAAAATCATTTTTTTTTGACCAAAAAGTAAAAGTCAAGTAATCTGTTGAAATGGAAATGGGCCTAACAGAGAGACCTAAACACTTTTCAATTTAAAAATTGAAATTTTTTTTGATAAATATGTGACTATAGAACAACTTTTCATCGACTTGAAATTTTTAATTGCAACAAAAAGTTTTTTGTGACGTACCTTATTGTGCATAACAATTATTTAATAATATAGATGATTATAATAAACAAGGGCAAACATGCAAGAGAATTTTCACGTGCGATAGCTTGGCTTGAAAATATGGCGGATATGTCGTACTTATTTTGCAATATTGAAGTATTTCTGCACAACATTGAAATTACTCTTTTTACTTTCTTATACGTAATATAAGGAAGTATTGTGATGATGAAAATTTTTGACCTCGAGATTTTTGCAGATGTTCACGTTTTGAAGTCCCCTGATACCGAAAAACTGGTTTTTAGAAAATGTCTCTCTCTGTGTGTGTGTCTGTGTGTGTGCGACCACGATAGCGGCCAAACCGCTATAGGTATCAACTCCAAATTTTGTATTTACGAATATAATCTCCCTAGTATGATCTGATTAGATTTTCAATAAAATCGGAGGACGGATGTAGTAGTTTACTTCAGTGAAAAAATCGAATTTTGCCAATTATTCGTCAACTTCTATGATTAAACAAATTTGTTAAGAATTCATATATACTCAAAATTAAACGTGAGAAGAATTTTTTTTAAAAAGTTTTTTGATATTCCTACCGGAAGTAGGTCTTTTACTCTTATCGAGAATCAGTCTTTTACGAGTATAAACGTATTTATAATTTTCAATACCTTTTGTATAAAAAAAATTTCAAAATTCGGGCCGGAAGTAACACTTTTACTCTTATGGAATACCGATTTTTGCTAATATTTCGCAAATTATGCATTCTATATATATTTGTCAAGAGTATAAAAGCATTTACAGTTGGATTTTAAATATTTTTTGTATAAATGAAATTTCAAAATTCGCGCCGGAAGTAACATTTTTACTCTTATGGAATAGCGATTTTTGCAAATATTTCGTAAATTATCCATTCTATTTATATTTGTCAAGAGTACAAAGGTATTTAGAGTTGGATTTGAAATATTTTTTGTATAAGTGAAATTTCAAAATTCGCACGGGAAGTAACACTTTTACTCTTATCGAATAGCGATTTTTGCAGATATTTCGTAAATTATGCATTTTATATGTATTTGTCAAGAGTATAAAAGTATTTAGAGTTGGATTTGGAATACTTTTTGTATAAATGAAAATTCAAAATTCGGACCGGAAGTAATACTTAAAAAATGCTACTCTTAGCGAGTAGCATTTTTGTGCAAATATCTCATAAAGTATGTATCCTGTAGAGATTTATTAAGAGACGGGAAGTACTTAGAATAGGATTTTGAATAATTTTTGCATAAAATAATTTTTAAAATTGCATGATTTGACACGTACATACATATAAGAAAGTCGTGTGGTGGCCACACCTCATTTTTTATTTAGAGGAGTATACAAAAACTGAATTTTTGGAGTTGTAAGAAAATTATAGAATACAATTATCTAGCCTAAAGGAAGTTCTGAATCACCTAGAGTAATTTTTTTCTTTTTTAATATTGATTCGATCTCTTCTCTTTCTATCTCTATCTTCATTTCTTTTTGGTTCAAATGTAATCATCGCAATACCAATATCATAATAATAATTGTTATTAGGTCCGTTTTAACTGCACCAGGACAGAGAAATAATCCTGTTCGAATAATAACATTTTCACTACATAAACCGAAGCCACAATTCGAAACTAAATTACTAGTTTCGGCAGACTAAATGTAGCGAACAATGTGCAAAATTTTAATTAAAACGTTTAGGACTGAGCGCATTTTCACCGTTGTAGAAACGTTTCCTCGAGCTAACTTGGAATCCCACTCCCTCTACGCTAGCTCCTATATCTATGTTTAATCGACTGGGTATTTTACGTACTCGAATTTAGCATAAATTTAAAGGATCTAATCAACAATCTAAGTGCTCTAGCGCACTAGCTAAAGTAAAATCTCCATTGTCAACAGAGTTTATTAAAAGTTTAATTCTGGAGACTTCAACGGAATACCGTAATGTAACGATACTTATATAAATTTCTTTTAAAATCTGTTGAAGTAATAACAGCGGAGTGTGGGGAATGCCGGGGGCGTATAAGTTCGGGACGTTGTAACCGAGTTGCAATTTGAAATAGAATATAGTAAGCACTCTTATTGTAATCTTTGAGTATTTATCTGTTAGTGGGTGTATTTATCATTTTCAGGGTGCACTTTTGAAGTTTTGAAAAAATTTAAAGAGAATTAAATAAATACACCGTCTTGAAAAATACTGATAATATTTAGCCCCACCATCTTCCACCAATGGTGATAAATTATACGACCCCTATGTTTCAATAGGATAATAGTTAGTTAATTACTTCTTTATTTATTTTTAAAAATATGATTTTAATTTTATAAAAAGTTTAAAATTTATTTTCAAATATAAATTTAAAATTGCACAATATTTATTTTTACTCACTGTATCCAAATTATCATGAATAAGATTATAACTACATTCATAGTATTTGAATAAGAATTACGAGGAAATATGCATGCATGCAACAAAATTTGGTTATGTTTATTATTTTTTACCGGCTTAAAATTTCTTCGTATATAATTACTAGCTCAGTTTAAATTTATTTATGAGACTCCATGTAGTAATTTCTGGGTGTTAGAGTTCTTATAGTATAGAAGATTACCTTCGTATAAAAGAAAAACAGTGTTAAATCACAAATAAAAAATATATTGAAGTAGATACATGAACTTATAAAAATTAAGGTTAGAATCAAACATTTTATATAATAAACAAAACTGCTAGTGTAATGTTACTATGGAATTGTTTCTATCCAGCAATAATGTGATCAACTAAACATGAACGGTATGTATATAATTTGTTTTTATAGTAAATAAAATCTACGTTTAGAAATAAAATCAACATTAATCTAAAAATTCTTTTATATCTTATGTATGGAAAACTGTAATACTCAACTCTAAAGATATCAACTTGTGATGACGATTAGCATAGAATAACTCTCACAATTAAAGTACATTCTTAGGATTAAATTATTTAGATAATTGTATTGCAATTATAATTGTTCTCTAATTTCTGTTTCTTTTAAACTCAACGTTAATAAAATTTTAAGTACTTAACTCGAGTTTATAATATTTTGTGGAATTGCTTTAGCGGACTATATCTTCGAAATTGTATCTAGGATATTCTATACCTTGATGATCCTCTTCGTCCTGGATACTGTGTTGGAACGCAATTCCTCCAATTGAATTGCTTATTCCTTGAGCCTTACGTTGTACTTCTTCTTAATTTCTGGTATAATTTAATTTAGCACATATATTCACAATTATTTAGTTTGGATTGTTTACTTGTAGATCAATAGATACAGTTTAATCGACGGGAAGTTTATAATGCTACATTTCTTCACTATTTTAGTATAATGTTATTGTTGAAATCGTGATAAAAAGATCTGCACTCACAGATATTTAATATATTTCTTTTAATAATAAAGTTTAACTTAATTTCTGAGAGCGTTCTTTTAAGCGTCTCTTACTTGTAAAAAATTCTTTTATAATTCCATTTGTTTTTCTTTTTTTGCCCACTAATGGTTAAGTTGATTTTTATTTTTGACTTGAATATTAAGTTGTCTAAGTTTGAGTAAATAATAAAAATGTTTTCTAATATTGTTTAAAATGTTGTTATTATTCAATTTTCCCTTAATTCTTGGGGATTTTTTTAACTTCTGATTTTTTTTAATAATTTCTTAGATATTTAAATATCTTCCTTAAGACTGAGTAATTCTATAGTAATTTGTGTATCTTAAGTTGCCTAGTTTCGAGTTACTATAAAATCAAATATATGAATGTGTACTATCATTTCTTATAAACATGATTTTAGTATATAAATATCGTTATATACTATATACTAGCCGACACGATTTTTATAACAGACTTAACAGTCTAAAATTTTAGTATTTTGCATTGTTTTAAACATAAAAACAGTATTCTAACATCTGTATCAAGTCACATTTTCAAAATGAAATTGTTATCTGCTTTCACTAAGATTAACGTAGAATTTAAAATTAAAAAGGTATTGTAACAATCTCGAGCTTGTTAGAATAGCATATTCGTGGCTGTACCGTTAAGGGTAGCGGCCATAAAAGATACAACGTCACACATTCCACAGAGAAGTAGAGAATTCTCATATATTACTCATCGTTATACGTTATTTCCTTATTACATGGACTGCAAGGTGGGATAGTCGAGCAGTTTAGCCTCATTACCAAATAAAAGAATGGTAGCCACGGACCAGCACTGTCCCTGGCGAATTTAATATAAAATTTGAGCCATTAATGTATTATAATTTGGTAATTCTACCTCGTCTACACGTTAAATCAGAAGTAATTAAACAGATTGCCAAAGCACTAGAGAAGGAAGGTAACTGTTTAAAATACTTAACTGACAACTTTCCAAAACTATCTGATACGAAAGTTCGCAAAGGAATGTTTGTTAGTTCACAAGTTAGGAATTTACTCAAAGATGAAAATTTTGAATGCACCATGGATGATTTAGAGCTGGCAGAATGGACTTTCTTTAAAATGTTTACAAATATTTTCTGGACAAGCAAAAGAAAATTAACAAAACTTGCTAGAAAACTATAAAAATTTAGACGTGGTGGAAAGATTTGGTTTTTGATTATGTCTTCAGTTAAAGACTATAGGGAGCTGTACATCCTATTTTACAACAGTTATTACAAAAAATATTGAAATTGTTGGCCAGTGATATTATCAGAACGTATTTGTCAAGATAGACATAAATGACTTAAGAAATGTTGACTATAATTATTCTGAAATAAATGTATTCTGAAACAACTTTGTTGGAAACCTACGAGCACACTTCAAGTTATATAACAGAAGGAAAGTTTTATTAAACAGAAGTATTTGGTTTTACTTGCAATTGCTTTATGTTATTTAACATGATCAGATAACTGATAAAAAGAATGTAACACATAATGCATTGGAGATGGATTAAATTCAGTATCTATATCAAAAATCAAAGAGAGATCTGGAAACTTTTTACTTATTGACTAATAATCCTGACTGGTCTTGCTGTTATGCTTGGGCAAAAGATTAAAATAGTTTAAAATAATGTGTGATTACTTACGTTAACCATTTGAAAAATATCAAAAATCTTAACTATAGTCACAAGTATCCCAAAAGGTAACATGTTTGATGAATATATTTACTTGATGCTTACAGGACAATGATGCCGTAGTAAGACAGAAAGTTATCTAATCCAAAGAGAAGGTAATTCCCACTAAAGTAATAAATAAAAATTTGCAGATATAATTTTCAAAATTTATGTTTTAGTGGGTGAATATTATTGTTCAGGAAATTTAAATAATGAAGGATTGAACATACCGACCCTGCACCGTAAATGCCCCAGTAGCTGAGATATTTAGGTCAACTATCAGATACTTTACGCTATAATTTTCAAATTCAGAAATTATTAACGTCGTTTTCTTTTCAAATTAAAGCTAGACATATTATTAATTATGTTAAGTCTGCTACTAGCTGTTAGTTCGG
Source organism: Amphimallon solstitiale (assembly GCA_963170755.1). Lineage (NCBI taxonomy): Eukaryota > Metazoa > Arthropoda > Insecta > Coleoptera > Scarabaeidae > Amphimallon > Amphimallon solstitiale. Next base: position 79,579,904 of record OY720682.1, on the reverse strand, counting down.
TAAGTAGGAATATTAAAACACATTTTACTTATAGATGTTTATTCGTGTAAATCAACTTACAGAAATGTCAGACAATCCATATTTGTACAGATAAAATAAAATAAAAAAAAAAATAGAATAAAATAATTCACTTGCACATATACATTATTAAAAGGAAATTTGAAGAAATACAACATATTAAAAACATGGTGACGATTCAAAAACTATTCTGAAATTCGTCATAATTATAAAAGCTATGATCAATTAAGTATTTTTTCATTTCTAACCTAAATTTATTTATTGGTAGAAGCCTAATACCGGCAGGCAACACATTAAACAGTCTCGGTCCCCAGAAATCAACATATTTTTGGGTCCTGGCTATCCGATGATACGGGATCTGAAAGTCTAGTCTCGATCTGGTGGAGTAGTTATGATTCTCACCATGGATTGCAAAACTGTCCTTATTTTGATGTACATAGGTAAGCGCGCAAAATATATAAACGCTTGGCAAGGTAAGTATTCTTTGTTTTTTAAAATGTTCTCTGCAGATGTCCATATTTTTCAGATCACACATCGCTCTGATCGCCTTTTTTTGTAGTCTAAACACTCGCGAGAACTCACAAGACTGTCCCCAAAAAAGTATGCCATATGAAGCAATAGAATGGAAGCATGAATAATATGCCAACCTAGCCGCCTCCTGCGTCGATACGCGCCTGACACGCCTGATCGCGTAAACTGCCGCGGACAGCCTTTTGCACAATTGCTCCACATGACTCCCCCAGGTAAGTGTATTGTCCATATACATGCCTAGGAATTTTTCTTGCACGGGTTCTGACATGGGTTTGGTACGAAATACAATTCTATTGGTTTTTGACTCATTTTGTAATAATTTATTTTCATGAAACCAATTTCGAGTCTCTTGCATTATCCGCATGGATTCGTCGAGTAGAATATTTTCGTCTCTGCCTCTGACCAGAATCGAGGTGTCATCAGCGTACAAACATATTTCCCCAGCGACCGCTGATAGCAAGTCGTTTACGTAAATGATAAACAGTAGAGGGCCCAAAACTGATCCTTGTGGGACACCATGTTGCATCTCCACAATGGCGGATCTTGTGCCCTGCCATTCCACATATTGCCTACGGTCAGACAAATAAGATTCAAACAGCCTGAGCTGCATACCTCTAACTCCATAGAACTCCAGCTTTCGAATTAGAATCTGATGATCAACAGTGTCAAAAGCCTTACTTAAGTCTAACACCATTTGCTGGTCGTCTAGTGCATCTGTAATATAGTTTATTACTTCTGTTATAGCTGTAGTTACTGACTTAGTTTTTCTAAGTCCATGCTGTTTATTGGAGAGCAGATTAAACTTCTCTAAATAGTTTATAAGCCTTTTAGCAATTATCTTTTCAAAAATTTTACCTAGCGCAGGCAATACTGAAATCGGCCTATAGTTGTCACAGACGTCAATGTCACCATTTTTATGGATCGGCACCACTCTAGCAACCTTCAGTTCACATGGAAATACGCCCTCACTAACGCATTTGTTTAGTACACAGCACAGCGGGAAAACGCACTCGTTCACTACACTTTTCAGCAAGTTCATATTCATTCCATAAGCATCTGCACAAATCTTAGACTTGAGATCTTTTGTAATGTTAATTATTTCAGCTTCAGTGATAGGCGCGAAATAGAAGGACTGCACATGTCCAACGTCTAATCTGTTCTGGTAGTTGCCAGGAGAAACCACATTCGGAATATTCTTAACAATATTTTCAGCAATGTTGCCAAAAAAAATGTTTAATTCATTCGAACTTAAAGCTGATGTTTCCAACGGGTTTTTCCTTTCATTTCTAACTTCTTGATTAATTATTCTCCAAATAGTGTTTTGCTTATTTTCTGCATTATATATTAGTTTTTCCGTTTGTTCTTTCTTATGCTGAATGACTTTGTCACTATATTCCTTTTTGTACTTTTTATATAGATTGCAACAGTCCTCATTATTTATTGCTTTCATTATCACATACAGAATATCCAAAATATCCTTAATTTTTGTTGCTTCCGCAGATCCCGCAGGACTAATAGCTATGCCTTTCTTAGAAATTTTCTTATTTCTTTCAGGAAAACTCTGGTTAAAGATTTCCAGGAAAATGTTGTGGAATATCGTGAACACGTCTTGAGCAGAACCAGTCTCCCCATCAATTTCCCACACCACCTGACGCAACTTTTGCTTAAAAAGGTATATGTTTCTCTCATTTATATCTCTCACTTTTATTACTCTTTTCCTTTCAGCTGTCCTAGTACAGAAGGTACTAAAACTTAATCTCTGTGCCAAATGATCGGAGATATGAAGGTTTATTGTTTCAGTGTAGCAATCTGCCAGCGCAACATTAGTGAAGATATTGTCAATGCACGTCGCTGCATTATGCCCGTAGCGGGAAGGTTCATCGAATAATTTATATATGTTATACGTTGCCAGCAAATCAGTCAAAATTTCCGCTTGTTTACTTTCTTTTAAAAAGTTTATATTGAAGTCACCCATTACAAATATATTAGAATACATATGATCTGCGTGCAGCAACCCAAGAGCTTCATCCAGACGTCCGATAAATATATCAAAATCGTCCAGAGGGGGCCTGTATAATGCAATAGCAATGGATTTATTTTTTGGGAATTCGGCTGCGGCGATCTCAACATTCATCTCGCTAGACAATGCTCCGATATCTGTACGCTCAACAGATTTAATGTCCACAAAATACTTTAGAAAATACAAAAATACAGCTAAGTATATAAATTTGTTAAATTGTATTATTTCTAACAACAAGGTATTTATGTGTTTCAGGTACCATATATAGCCTCTGAGTACCCAGAGTCTTTAGATTATTTATAATTGCATAAAATTGTCCTCAATTTTATACCATAACTTATTGGGAGGATTCGGCAATTTCCAGAGCTTTGTAGCTGTGTAGTGTTTTTTCTTCTCTCTTTATCTTTATATCAAGTTCCGTTTCTTCAATTTTCCTTTGGTCATTTTCTTTCTTTGTATGATGTTCTGTCCATTGTAGGGAAGTAGCAACAGAATGACTTTTTATTTTCTTCGCTTCTTTACGTTTTTCATTTCATTGGAGGCCAAAATAAGATTCTTGGTAGAAAGGAATCAACCTGGAATTCTGTTTCTTTTGTTACTAAAATCGGTAGTTAGGGGAGAGTGGGGTACATTCGGCACTGGGGTAGATTCGTCATATTATAAAAGAAGAACTATTTTTTAAACTTTCCGCCAAAATCGTCAAGAAATCTCTTCCGTCAATCCTCCGTTTTGTATGTATAACGTATTGATGATGCCAGTTGTGTATTAGGTATTCTTAGTGAATATTAAGTGTTATGCGACTAAACAAGGTAAGTTTTTTACAATTCTGCACTGCAAAACTATTATATTTATAATAGAAATAAATGCACTGCGATTTAGCCGTATATTACAATAATGCGCCTAAAAACAAAATCAGGTCCCACCTAACCTCAACTTAGGCATGTGTTATGTGGGTATTATGGATAGTAATAATTGTACATGTGGGGTACATTCGGCAGGCAGTAGTGGGGCAGATTCGTCATACTGCCGAATCTACCCCGTGCTTTATCTAGCTAGCCACTTCCTATTGTAATATAGCTGTAGTTTTATTACAATAAGTTTAAGACTAATTTATGTTTGCAGATGCCACGCACATACATAAAAAAAACAGATCGCGTCAGCATTAATGAAAATATAATGAATTCGGCCATACGAGAATGTTTCGCGGGACGATTAAAAGTCAAGGAAGCAGCTAGGCAATATGGCCTTAAAAGAACTACCCTACAATCTAGAATTATTAAGAGAAAGAGGTTGTTAGACGAAGTTCCTAGGAATTATGATGATTCGGGAAATGAAAGTGAAGATGATGGCCCCAAATACAATAGCAAATACACTGAAAAACAAGTATTTACTAAAGAGCAAGAACTGGAACTTAGCGCATACATAAAAAATTCATCAAACTTACACTACGGATTATCATACAAGCAAATTAGAATTTTGGCATTTGAATTTGCAAAATCACTTCCCAATTGTAAGATGCCTGAGAATTGGGAAAAAAATAAGATGGCAGGTATGTATTTTCTTTTACATTTGTTTTAACAAACATGTTTTATTCCTTACTTCCTTTGTAGGACCAGACTGGCTATATAGTTACATGAAGAGGCATCAAGATCTTTCGTTGCGAAAACCAGAGAGCACTAGTTTGAGTCGTTCAATCGCATTCAATAAACCTGTAGTGGATGACTTCTTTAGAAAATATGCTTCTGTCCTGGAAAAGTACAAATTTCGTGCCCAACAAGTGTGGAATTTGGATGAAACAGGGATCACAACTGTTGCAAGGCCTGTGAAAGTGGTCACCACAAAAGGGAAGAAGCAAGTAGGTCAAATTTCTTCAGCAGAAAGGGGCTCGCTGGTCACGTTTGTAGGGATCGTTAACGGTGTTGGCGCGATGGTTCCTCCTGTTTTCGTATTTCCTAGGATTCGTAATCCCTCTGAATATTTATCAGAAGGGTCGCCTGTAGGATCTATTGCACTAGGAAATAAGTCCGGTTGGATGACCGTAGAATTATTTCCAAAAGTTTTGGAACACATCGTGAATATTACTCGCTGTTCTGTAGAAAAAAAATTTTTGCTGCTGATAGATAATCACGAATCTCATGTGTCAGTTGAAGCAATAAGGTATTGTAAAGCCAACGGGATAGTTTTACTTTCTTTCCCACCTCATACGACGCATCGGCTCCAGCCTTTAGACGTGGGAGTTTATGGCCCCTTCAAAACACACCTGGCTACTGCATTTAACGATTGGATGTTAGCACATCCAGGTCAGGCCATAACCATAAGAAATATAGGATATTTGGCAAACAAGGCGTACGAAACTGCATTTTCTTTCAAAAATATTACTCACGCGTTTAAAAACACTGGATTATGGCCAATCAACAGGCTAATATTTTCAGATGAAGATTTTGTGGCGAGTAGTGTTACAGATAGGCCTTTAATTCCAGATGAAGCTTTACGAAAACCTCCACTTGATGATAACAATCCTGTCGCCCTTGAAAATAATGACACACATGGGGATGTTTTACCAATTGATGTTAATAATGAGAATCTAAATTCACAAGATGGTACTGCTCAGGACGTTTTACAGTTAGAGCAACCTTCAACTTCCGGTCTCAGTCTGGAGAAACTCGTTCCTTATCCCAAAGCTGCCATCAGTAAACCAAGAAATAGTAAAAGAAAATCAAAATCGACAATTTACACGGACACTCCTGAATTACTGATAAGAGAAAATATAGAATTAGAGAAAAAAAGAAAGCTAGAAGTTAAGAAGCAACCGACGGTGAAAAGAAATATATTTGACAACGTGAAAAAAAGGCAGAAAATTGAGGAAGACGAAAGTCAGTCAAGCGATTCTGATATCTCATTGGACGATGTTAAATCCAGCAGCAGTGACGATTTTGAAGAACTGGAAACTGCTTCCGAAAGTGAGCTTGAAATTGGCAATTATGTTCTCGTTAAATTTTGTACAAACTCTGGAGCAGTAATTCATTATGCAGGTCGCATTGAACAAATAAATTCCCCTACGTACACAATTAGGTTTATGAGAAGAAGAGGATTTACTCAAAAATTTTTTTTCCCACCGGTAGAAGACAGAAGTGACATTAATATTGCGGACATTGTAGCCAAACTTCAAACTGTATCTCAAACTGGTACTGCAAGAACTTCTTCCATGTTTACTTTTAGTTATAACTTTGGTTCATTCATTGTTAAATGATTATTATTAATTTCCAACTTAAATATATCAGTTAAATACATTGAGTTTATAGTGGTTTCACGGGACGAATCTACCCCACACCTTGGCCGAAAGTACCCCACCAACGGGGTACTTTCGTCACTTTTCCACATTTTGAAAAAATGCAAATAATCATGTAAAATAAGCAATATAGACGGACAAGGTTTTGTGCAATTTTTTCTTAGTCTATGTAGATGTGAACTATAAGTAAAAATTCATTTTATAAAAATGCATGTCCATTTTACGATTTTTTTAATAAAAAAGGACCGAATGTACCCCACTCTCCCCTACTTCACCAGGAACATTGGTGTTGCTTCAGGAGTACTCTGCTTAAGTGCATGTGGTTTTTCAGGTATACTTTCACTCTTACTGCTAGAAGCACTGTGTTTATTTTGCAAATCATATTCATGATTTGTGTCGTGATTTGTAGAACATTGTTCTTGACATGTTAATAATATTAGGTCATTGGCTGGAACATTCTCCTTTGATATTTAGATATTAAATCAAAGTTTCACACTACCTTTAAAATACACTAGATGCTGTGATCCGTCATCCTCGGAGTCAATAGTGAAATGGATTCTTTCAGTAGTTAAGTCGTTGGATCTCGGTATTAATTCTAAACATTTTTCTTGCTGTTGCCAATAAAAGATATATGCCGCTAAATTCTATTTTTAAATTCTTTTAACTGCTTGGATTGTTATTGACAAAACTGACTGCTTATTTTATCACTGGATATACTAGTCGGATTCACCTCAAAAAAACTTCTAATAGCGCGTTTCTTAACCCTACTTTTATTATTAACTTGTGGTAATTTTCCACTTTAATATTTATTATCTTGAACACGCTACTAAAACTGCAACTCACGATTTAATGGCGAAAATTGGTCTTTTTAAAAGACTGCAATAATATGTGCTTGTTTGTATGCATTGCAGCGATTCCGTGATAAATAATAAATATCTTATAATAATTACAGAAGCATTCGTAATTTAAATTACAATTAATCAAACTCTCTTCTACTATCAATTTATTTATATTGTTTTTGAATATATTTTCTAGTAGGTAGAAATTGAATTTTGATCATTTATTTTTGACTATAGATCTTAAAATAGATATTGTATAACACTCGGTCATAGTCTCGTATTATAACAATATAGGTATATCTATATTAGGGTGGTCCCTATTTAAAAAAAATTTTTTATTTTATTTTACGGGGCACCCCAAAATTTGATTATATACCTTAAAAAAAAATTCAGTATTTTTTTCATAATTTTTAAATAACTTTTAAAGGTCGCTACCAAGCTTTGAATATTAAATAAATACTCAAAATTTCTTAATTTTTTATTCATAAGTCAGGACGTCAAAAGTCTAAAATTATTGTTATTGTTACAAATTAAGACATATTATCAAAACATTAAAATCCTTTATTATAAAGATACAAGGGTTGATTTGTTAGTGTTACGGCATCTTTTCCTATACTCCTTCACCAACAAAAGCAAATATTGCTTTTGTTCTTCATCGGTTGTGATCAATTTATTATACTCTTGAATTAATGCAACACTACGCTCAGCTATATCGTTCACTACTCGTATAGAGTGAACGATTTTTTTTGCAGCCACAAAATCAGCATCATCGTTCCAAGTTTCCACATCTTTATTCAAAAACTTTGATGAGATACCCAGAATTTGGAAAAATCGCAAAGAGTTGCTAGTTACGAAGTCCTCAATGTTTTTTTCGTCGATGTGCTCGATGTCAATGTTTATTCTTTTTGGGCAATCTTCTATGGCTTCAATTTTTAGAGCATCTACCATTTTCTTTTTATCTTATACTGGAAGTTCGTCGTCGAAAAATGCAAAAGACACCAGTTCCTCCGACAAATACCACAAATGGCCCAGTATTTTTTTAGGGCAACAGTAGCCATTTTTTAATTTATTTTTTCAAAGGCTGTAAGATCTTTCAATAATTGTAAGTCGTTTCTTGGTGCTGACCATCCGGTAGAGGCTTGCAACCAATATTTTACATATATTATCACTGTGAAAATGCTTATTTCTCTTACAGCTTTCTCTTCGTTTTTTGACAGTTTAAACTGATGTTTAAATAGGAAAATTTTCAAACAGTACAAAGCCCTTGCCATCCATCTAGCTCGATGTATACCAGCAGGTTTCCTAAATGAAACACCTTTTTCGGGAACTCCTCCTAAGAAAATGATTGTGAGATTCAATAACTCCCTGTAGTCATCTCGAGGTTGATGTGCTTGTAATTGTTTTTGTGCAAAAGAAATTCTGTCTGCGGCGGATTCGACAAGGATACTTGATTCGGTGTCATAAGTAATTGATTTGTAGTCGCTTTGGTCAATGCTGACCCAATTTTTCTTAAACCTTTTGAATAATTGAATATCAGGGCCACTAGACGAACCGAGCGATTGATGCACTACAGCTGATAACATAATTTCCATTATATGATGGCGACATGCAAGCCAAAGCATGTCTTTCTCCATTTTTCGCTCTAAAAGAACACAAACTCCATTTCTTAAACCAGTGTTTACAGCAGTTGTATCAAAACACAAACTACTTACTTTATCGCTCAAATTCCATAAATTTATTGTTTCGTAGATAACTGACGCACTTGCTTCACTTGCTCCATGTTCCAGTTTTGGAACTGCTAGAAGTTGATCAATCCCATCTCCCGATACCAAAATTGGCAGCCGATCTACAGTTTCCTGCCCAGTAATATCTTCAATTAACTTGCCATCCCAGTGAATTGTTAATGGCAAATTAGGTTTGAACTCGGTTTTGAGAGACTCTGCAACTGCTTTTCGATTTTTCAAACGGTGCCGACGAATGGAAGATCTGTTGACATTAAAGTCTGATGGATCACATCCAGCACTTTTCAAAGTAGATGTTACGACCATGGTTGCTTTTCTGTCACTCAATTTAGAGACATCAAGACTAGAAGCTAATGGGCCGCTAATAATGTCTTTTCGAGCTCGTTTTTGGGGTGGTTGCACTTTCGGAGATTCTGATGGAACTTCTGAATCAGTTGTACTTGTTTCTTCGCTGGTGCTGGTAGATGACGACGAAAGAAATGACAAAGAAGAAAAAGAGCACTTTTCTGTCAAAGTCAAGATATTTATGTTTTCACGTTCACGCAGTTTCTGAAGCCGTTCTTCTTTCTCTTTTATTTTCTTAATTTTTTTTAAACTTTTTCTATCTACTGAACCAATAAAACCCTGGCGATTTTTTTGTCTTTGTGCTAATAAAAACTGCTTGTCCTCTTCGACAGTTATAATATTTAAAGCATCACTATGAGCTATATCAAATAAATCGTCTAATTTTTGTTGCCAGTCTTGTTCTTTTTTCTTTAATGCTTCCGTACGTTTTTTCTTGTTCTCTTTATTTTTTTTCAGATTCTGCCACTCTTTGACGTGTTTTTCGATTTTACAGATTACATGTTTTTTTAATCTCGTTGGTATATTAGCTTTTTCCCACAAGTTTATCACTTCACATGCAGCCAAAGTCGCAGATTCATGAATGGTTTTCTTTTCTTCACTTTTGTAATAACAAAACAAACGTAACACTTCACCAATAGATGGTAACCTTGACTGGTTTAGTTTAGGCAGTAATTGGCCGATCAGCCAAATGTTGGTTTTATTTCTAGTAACTACGCTGACTCCGCTACTAGTAGATGCCATTGCAAGTTGAAACAAGTTTGTATGTTTCTTGAAACAAAACGCGTGTGCTCTCTCGTCAATGAATTAATACCGACTGAATTGCGGGCGGGCTTTATCTCGATGCGTAGGTGCAGGAGAGGGGGACCTATACGTGTCTCTGCATGTTTCACTTTAACAACGCAAAATAAACACTTATCTTAATGAATTAGTGAGACTCATAGTCGAAGTAGCCATAAAATAACTTTTCGTTAGTTTGACAACTGGTAGCGACCTCTAAATTTTGTCCAAAAATTAAAAAAAAAATTACTACTTCATATTTTATAGTAGACAATCGAATGAAAAGGTGCCGCGATAATATTTAAAAACTCGAAAAATAAGGACCACCCTAATCTATATCTATATGCATATAATAACTAAGCGTGGTCTATTTATACAGCAATTCGCGTTGAATTTAATTACACTCTATAGGTACCTACCACTTGAAGTGTACAATTCAGTTTACGGGTGAGTTACTCAGAAAAACAACAGATGCAATCATTTAGACTGTGAAATTTTTCAAGTTCTACAAACAGAGTAATCGTGCTGAAAATTTACATCAGTGAGTCCCTGAAATGCGGGGTGGAATAAAAACGATGCACCATATGGTCTGGCGAAATTTCATCAAGTAGGTCATATCATACAATTGCCGTAATAACTCTTACTTTAAAAGCTTTTAATTAGTTTTACATATCTATGCATTTTTTGTTAAATGAGGAGATGGAAAGAGTATATACTAAGTTTAATTTTTAATGTTTAAGCATAAGTGTTCAATACATATAATTAAAGAACGCCTACTTGAAGTATACATTATGTTTATCTAATGTCAATTTTAAGTTTCTATGTTCCTAGTTATTTTTATGTTTAATCTGGGTTTCTTTAATTTTATTTGATTTTGGTCGATGGTAACCATCTTTACGATGGTCCAAAATGGAGAATATAATGTTGTCCATAATAATCATCACTTGGAAGACCGTACATGATCCCCAAGATACTCACGGTCATATGACAGGTATAATTTTTCAACGTTGAATTCATATTACGATTATTACGAATATTGGTCCAGTTGTAAAGATTTGTCAACTTAATATTGAAGGTATATTCAAAGACAAATGAAATTCATGTAGCATCAGTGGATCAACTGGTTTCAAGAGGAGAATAGTATGTTTTTCAAGTGGAATGTGATTGCGAGTCCAGATTGTGATTGCGGAGCTGAGATTGAAACAGTTAAACATATTCTTGAAGAATGTCCTCTAGCTAAGTTTGAATTTGGATACACAAATGTCTTCTTCTTCTTCTTCTGCTACTTAGAGATCTGTCAATCTGTTAATTCTGAAGTTGCCCCTGCGTCTTTTCCTGAGAGGTAGATAGCCAGCCATTTCTCCATTTCTTAGGTAGTCTTCCGATAGGTCTGTAGCCGGGCGGGTTGTTCGCTAGGACTATTTTCGGGAGCCTGTTCTCGTCCATCCGTCTTACATGGCTGTACCACTGCCTCTTACCTTGTCTTCCCCATCTCACAACATCTTGTATCTCGCAATGTTCTCTGATATCCGAGTTTCTCACCCTGTCTCTTCTTGTCTTCCCCACTATTGTTCTCAGTATTTTCATTTCGGCGACCCTTAGCATGTGTTTCGCCTTGTTGGTGTCTTCGCGGACTTCAATACCGTACGTCATAATCGATCTGATGCAAGTCTTGCAGATTCCAATTTTGCTATCTTTTCGCATGTACGGGTTTGACCAGACTATATCTCGTAGGCATCCTGATAGTGCGGATGCTTTGTTAATTTTGCTCCTCAGGTCTTTAACTGGGTCTTGGGTACTTGATATGTCTATGCCCAGATATCTGAATTTCATCACCTGTTCTATGGGATTATCCTCCACCACTAGCTTGCATCTGAGCGGATCTTTCGTGATTGTCATATATTTGGTTTTGTTGATAGAAATTTTCATATTAAGTTGGCAGCTCACTTGGAAGAACCTGTAGAGTTGTCTCTGTAGGTCGTTTTCTGATTCGGCAATAATTGCCGCATCATCGGCGTAACACACCATACCAATTCTTTTGTTGCCCAGCCTGTACCCGAGGTTAAGATCTGTTACTTTGATTATAATTTTATCCATGAGAAGATTAAACAAAAAGGATTTAGGCTGTCATCATGTCTAATTCCTCCTGGTGTTGGGATGTCAGTGAATTGATCTCTTACTTTAACCTTTGTTACGTTATTGTTGTTCAGGTTATGGATTATCTTTGTTATGTTCGCCGGTGCCTTATTTTCCATCAATATATGCAGAATATCTTCCAAACGAACCCTGTCAAACGCCATTGTTAGGTCAATGAAGTAAATGTACGCTGACATACTATACTCTATAGCCTCTTCTTTGATTTGTTTTATTATGAATACTGCGTCTGTTATTGACCGCCCTGTATTTAAGAGGGTTATTCCACTATAGTTTTGTGGTCAGGTTTTTAGCCCTTTCTTAAATAGGGGTATGGTGATGCTATTATGCCATTGCTCTGGTGTTTTCGTCTCGTCTAAGATTTTGTTAAATAGTTGCGACAGTTTCTGTAAGAAATGTAATAATGCCAAATTAATAAATTGACTATTGTGGATCTGCAATATTTGCCCTGAATTTATTTTTAATTTTTTTTCTTCATGTGTGTGTGTGAGTGTGTTTTCTATCTGCATTTTGAAAGTAATGCAGAAAAAAATTAAACTGTAAAATCTAATACCCTGGAGGCTTAAATGACGAAATTACCTCGTATCGTCAATGCTATTTTGTCGTTCTATTTACTGAATACATTATATAGCTGCAAGGTAAAATTTAATGCTCCGCGTTGAATTTCCAATACCTGAGGAGCTCCGTGACTGAAAAGTTTCAGAACTTTTGCTCTAAATGAATAATTGAAGCCAAAGCAACTGGCCCTGGACATCGAAAATTCATATTAATTATTTTATTCATTTTGATTGTTGTTGTTTATAATTATGTAACTTTTATGTATTTGTATTGATATTATACGTGCCAATTATGAATAACATAAAAAATATTTGTTTTATTTACCCCCTCATTAGAAATATCCACTACAAAATTTAGATAAATTTATTTTTCATAATCAATAATTGTTTCAACACGTTTTAAATAATAATAATAATAATAAATCGTCTTTATTCGGCGGAGTCCAGCTAAAGCTGTTCAACTCAACCGTAAATTATTACACAACTTTTAAATAAATGTACATACATTATTCCTTACAAATAAGTCATAGCCAGCTAAAATTATTGTTAATTTTGAAATCTATAGTTATCCATTGTTTAATTTCAAGAAATGTTCAAATTATCATTGCTAAATGTTTCATAATTCCATAGCAATTTAAAAAAAAAATAATAGCATTAATAAAGTCATTGTTTTAAATTGTGTTTAGTTCTTCTTAAAAAAATTATGTAAAATGTACTTGTTTTAATACACAGAAGTATATTTTTTGTAAGAAACTTGATTTGACATGATAACTCGGCTTGTCACTGAGGAACAATTCCGTCGAAAATCGTGACGTCAATGTTACTGTACTCTGGCTGATATTGTAGTATGGCTTCGATTAGCATTAGATGTTCATGATCTATTCATTACGATTGATATTTGTTATATCACATGGGTTGTGTTCGGTGTTTTATAATATTTCTATTACCACTGTTATTGGTGGCGCAACTTTTCTAAAATTTTACATTTAACGTTGTTTATGTGATTTAGTTTGACCAGTATGCATATCGGACCGGTGTTTACACAGAAACGGCGCTTCCCCGGCTTGTCAGCGAGGTGAAAGCCACTAAAGGACTAGGAAAGGACTAAACATTAGTTCTAATAAATCTGTCCTTGTGGCATTTACCCGAAAATGTAAGCTGTGGAATCTTGGACCGCTTACCCTGAGGGGAGAAAACGGACAGATCTCGAAGGAGGTAAAGTATCTAGGAGTAACACTAGACTCGAGACTTACCTGTAATCGACACCTGGAAAGTATAACATCTCTAATGATAACTAGACGCTTACACGGTAAGCAATGGGGTTTAAGACTGGACATACAACATGGTGGTTAAACCTATTTTAGCGTATGCTTCTCTAATGTGGTGGCCTAAAACACAACAAAGAAATGCCATTTGACAACTAGGCGAGGGGCAAAGACTTGCCTGTTTGAGAAATACCGGATCAATGCGGACCACTCATGGATGCCCTCTTGGGTTTCCCGCCTCTTCACCTTGTGATAAGGGCGAGACCAGGATGGATGCTTTTAGGCTACAGTTGAAAAACACCAAAATTAATAGAACGTCGGGGCACCTAAAAATTGCAGATCCTGTGGGTGGAGCCTTAAACATAAAAACAGACCATTCGAAGTAAACTTTCCAGAAAGACTCGAATGGGAGAATGGTATGTTAGGTATTAGCAGGCGGGACCAGACCTGATACACATACGGGTCGAAGACCGCAGCTGGCTCAGGAGCAGGAATCTACTCTGCTAGTTAGAGGAAATACTATGCACTGGGGAGGTATGCATCTGTGTTTCAGACAAAGGTGTATGCTATAACCCAATGTGCTATAGAAAACTATAGGAATTCCGTCAGTCACCGGCGAATTCTTATATTATCTGACAGTCAAGCGGCACTAAAGGCAATATCAAACTAAGAGTTGTCACTGGCATGGGAATGCCTAGAAGAACTTAAATTGCTGGCAGTCCGGAATAAGGTAAAACTGATCTGGGTGCCAGGGCATAGAGGGATCGAGGAATATGGAAAAGCTGATGAACTCTCTAATAGAGAATCACAAACCAGAACCGGCTCCGGGGGTACTCAAAAGTATGACCCAAAGTCAAGTCAAAGATTGGGTTTATGAAAAACATAAGCACTACTGGGCAGCGATTTTAGGAGAAATCATGGTAAAAAATTTATTGGTCAACCATGAAATAAAAGAGCAGTAGAAATACTACATATGAGTAGGGAACGACTGCGTACAACAAAGGGTCATTTGACTGGTCATGAACTTCTTAAAGTGCATCTCAACAGGATAGGCCTGTATGATGGAGACCTTAATTGTAGAATCTGCAATACGGAACCAGAAACAGTCAGGCATATAATAGTAAACTGTAAGGCACTGAATCACAGGAGGTAACGTATTTTTGGGCAACCGAATGTAGACGCAGAGATTCTCAAGAGACAACCAGTAAAGGATCTGTACAGCCTTGTGCAGGACACAGCATTACCGGAGTGGATAACATAGATAACACAGGTTCAACCCAATAAGCATTATTGTCTGCGGTGCAAACTGGAAACGTCAGTCGGACAGGCCTGGAAAAAAAAAACATTGTATAAAAACATACAGATTTCACTATTTCATAATCATAGTTTGGGCGGACATGCGCAATAAATTATAATTACTATTTCTAAAAATATTTGCGAACTACTCAGAAATGTCTGTTGAGTCTGAATTCCATCTTATATTAAATACAGACATCAAGAAAGGACGAAAAAAGATAAAAATCTTTCCCAAATCCGAACATCATCGTTTATTATGGGTATTTGCGAATTTTATTGACTTTTTATGTCAAAGTTAGCTGTAATAAATGTTCAGAGTATCGTTATTTGAGGGGCGTGCGCTTTAAAATAGGTCGAACTTCTGTGCCGCAGGACGAAGGGAAAACATGAGCGCACAACTTGAGAATTTGTCATGCTTACGGCCCCTTTTACAAGTAAAACAAGCGCGTACCCCGAACACCACAAGAATACCGTTTACTTCCGAAAACAAGATTTACAACACAATTAAGAGGTTTAGCAATAACACATGCCTATAGAGAAGATTAGTGGGATTTGGAACGAAATCTCATCATTTGCAATTACAATTCACGGCGGCGGTAGCGAGTTAAAAGCGCACAAGAATGCCTAATTTTCTAATCCGGATAATACGAGTAAATCAGTTCCGTGTGTTAATATTTTTAATTAGAAACACGTCCGTGACGTTATATAGGATAATGCATATGACAGGATGTAAGTTAAACGAGATATAATAATCTAAATTATAATAAATATGGTTCAGTATTATTCAATTGTAATACACCTACAATTTTTCAATAATTCATTTTTAATTTATATATTTCAGCCTTATCATCTTTCTACATTTTGTCACAGGTTATTAAACTCATTGTTTGTCATGACCTTGGCTGTTGTACCCAATAAATTGAGGATCCTCTGGCTGAAGCTACAAATGGCAGATTGTATTCCTATTTCTTGTCATTACTTTACTATAAGCACTTATCAGTAACAACTAGGGCGTTCCTTTGTTAGCCGATTGATAAAACAGTTCCTTATCGTGAGCAATGCAGAAATATAAAGATTTCGATAATATAGATATTATCTTCATCAGTTAATTAATTTTTTATTGTTTTGTTTGAACCCATATATTAAGTAGATAAATAATGTGCGATTTGGATATGAGTAGCATATTGCTAATGTCATATTGGTGGTATTTATTATACTTTCAATTTCATATATTCCAACTACTGCGTTGGAGTTCTTTTTCATTAGGTTATATACGTGTGCTTCCCATTTCATTCAAAATTGTTGATATTATTTTGCCCTTAAAGTAATGGATTACTTATGGGAATTGAAAGATATATTTTATAGTATTGTATTAAGTACTTAGATACATTTGTTCAAGGTAAGTTTACGGTAATATTTGTGCGTTACATTCATCATTACACATATGATTTCTTTCAGGTTATTTACAGGTTTGACGCTATTCAATGGGTTTGTTTTCGTAGACATATAAGAAACTTCTTCGTTTACATGAATATATGGCTAGTTTAGACGGCAAATTGCATTGCAATTTTTAGTCATGTACATCTTTGGATACCTGGATCGATTTGTATATACCTATGCATTTAAACTATTTATAGTAATGTGTTGTTTCTTCTTTTATTTGTTTTAGTTTTATCCATCTACTTCTAAATGTGGAACTACATAGTCTTTACAATATCAGAGGTAGCGTGGCAGCGCTACCTCCAATATACTTGATATCCTCGTTTAACATTAGAGCGGGATAGTTATTAGAGCGGGTGTCTACCCACATGTTTCCCAGGAACTATTGGGCCGATTTACTTAAACGTTATATTAAAATGACCATTGGGGTGAGTCTAGGATAAGCGTCAAATTGGGATTCACAAAACCAAGGCTTGGCAAAGTACCAAAAACTGCAAAATTTGCATAAAATGAAGATGACCCTCTAGAGTAATCGTCAATTTTTACGGTAGAAATCTGGAATTTTGCATAGTTACATTACAACATGTCCTACTAATTACATTTCTTCCGTTTTGAAAAATTAGAAGTGGTTTAATTCAAATTTCGTCATTATGCAAAATCGCGTTTGATGCTATAAGGCATCGTCAATTTTTGAAATAGAAGGTTAACGCCACGACACTAATTATTCAACAACTCAAGCTCTATGAGAAAAAATAATCCGTTTTTGAACATCTTGTCTAGAGCAGATATTATTTAAACATTAGATTTCAAACAGTCTTCAAAACTTCGAGTTTTTTTAAAACTTTATACACTTTATGGCAGATGGTTGAAATCCGACTCACTTAATTCCTTTTGTTTTTAATTTAACAATCAGTTTCTGTGCTGTAAATAAGAATTGTCAAATTAACAACCTATGGGCATTTCGGTATTTGTTATATTAATGGCTGCATTTAAATTATTCATTTCATGGTACGATATTATTTGCATTATATTGATGTCATTTGAATTAAGGCTTTAATTGTCACTCAGAAGGTAAGTATTAGCTACTGAAAAAAATGCCCCGAAGCAAAAAGACCCCGAGTATGAAAAAGAAGTGTACAAGCACGAAAAAGTGTGTACAAGTGGTTATTTTTAACAGCAGATTAGTAAGAGGATTCAACTGCTGAATTGTGCTATAGTCTCATAACTTGGAAAAAATCTTTTCACCAAACCATGTATATTACGCAGCCGAGCAAGTTAAGGGAAAAATGTTGAAGCTGGATTTACTTTAGTCATGCTTTAGTTGTTTATCAGTCAGCTATGAGAGACAAAGAATGCAAAATAAATATTTTCCAACATGTAACTACGATAAAAAGAAGTTCTGTAAATTTTGCATGTACATCATGCCGTGACTGGTTTGTTGATTCCTTAAAGGTTACAAAGTCATATAAAGCAGGAAATGATTAGAAGCAAAAGCAAGGCTGCGCAATGTACACTATGAAAATATTTTTTCCAAGTTATGAGACTATCACAATCAGTAGTTAAGTTATCTTCTTAATGTGCTGATAAAAATAACACTTGTACACACTTTTCCGTGTTTATACACTTCTTTTTCATACTCGGGGCCTTTATGCTTAAGTATATTTACCTTTCTTCTGCCTCCTTTGGGGCATTTTCTCCATTAGCTAGTATATATATATACGAGGTGTGGCAGAAAAGTAATGAGACTGGCAACACAGCAAGCTATCTGGCAACGCTGTACTGTTATTCTTGATAGAGCACGTATATCAGTACCCTCCCATAGCTCAGTGCGAGTTTCAACTCTGTCCGTGAAGCACGTGATTTTTGTGACTGCTATTAGCGAAGTTGTGTTGTGGTTGTTCGTCACGGAAAATGGAACAGCGGAATTTGGAGCAACGTTGTGCCATTAAATTTTGTGTTAAGCTTGGAGAATCGGCAAGTGTGACGTTTGAAAAGCTAAAACAGGCCTACGGGGAACATTCTTTATCCCGAGCTCAAGTTTTTCGCTGGCACAAATAATTTTTGGAAGGCAGAAAACACGTTGAAGATGAACACCGTTCAGGGAGGCCTCAACTTCGAAAACCAATGAAAACATCGAACGTGTGAACACTCTTGTGATATCAGACCGTCGTTTAACAATAAGAATGTTGATTGAACAATTAAAAAGGGTCATTCGCGTGAGACCAGACATTGCAAACAAATGGATGCTCCATCATGACAACGCCCCATACTGCCCTCTCCATAACAGAATTTTTCACCTCAAAAGGCATTCCTGTATTTCCCCAGCCCCCTTATTCACCTGACCTCAGTCCGTGTGACTTTTTCCTTTTTCCTAAACTGAAAAATGTCCTCAAAGGACGTCATTTCGGAACTTTGGAAAACATCCAAAAGAGTGTAACGGACATACTGAAGACCATACCGATTGAAGACTTCCAGCGCTGCTTCCAACAGTGGGAACAACGTCTCCATCGGTGTGTAGCTGCCCAAGGGAACTACTTTGAAGGGGATAACATTGATGTTTGAAAAAAATAAAAACTTTGGCAAATAAAAAATCAGTCTCATTACTTTTCTGCCACACCTCGAAAAGAAAGGAATTTTCGCGAATTCATGGAATACAAAAAAGAGAAAAATATCGGGTAAATTCAGCTGTAGTGCAACCGTAGACACGTGTTTCTGACTTATTGGTCGTCATCAGTACGGTGTAGTCAAGGAATAAGGTGGAATAACCTTAGAGATGTAAGCTATACGGAAGGCCATCAGGTGACAGCCAACCATTTGTAGCTTCAGCTAGAAGATTCTCAGATCCCACCTTATTCCTTGGCTACACCGTACTGATAACGAACAATGAGTCAGAAGCACGTGTCAACGGTTGCACCATAGCGGAATTTATTCGTTATTTTTCACTTTCTTGTGTTTACATAATACGTTCTTGTCTTAGTCGTTTGATAAAAACATTTCCTTTTTGTAGTTTAGCGGCTAACTAATTAAAACAGTGAAACGTTAATAACTATTAATAAAGCTGTAACATATATTTGTCAGATATGTCAGCTTCACCTATGCTAATAATCTATTCATTAGTGGAGTAAGCGTTTTTATTTGAATAGTAATGAAAATGTCTTTTGTTAACTATTCCATTACTATGGAAACCAGTTTCATTGGCAAATAACACACTATCAAAAACAATTGCCCGGGTATTCATTTTTAGGTCCTGCAGTGATGGTTTGACTAATATTCAGCAAATATCTTATTTTATGGGTACTGACGTGTGGATTTTTTGTTGTTGCCATAAGAATTCTTTATTGATTTTCATTATTCACCTCATACTTAGGTTTCCTCGTTTTCGAATTGGCAGTACTTCCATTAATATAACGTATATATTACTCTTTTAAAGGCATCTGTTTTGTCAGGGCAACGCTACTGGTAAACTATTTGGGCTAATAAATAATTTAACGTGTTAAAATAAAAAACAAAGTTGGCAAAATTATATTAAAAAACAACAGTAGCTAAGTAATGGGCACTTATAAAATAATAACGTCTTACATATTTTTGGTGCAAAACTTAGTAAACAATTTAAAAATGAACCGACATACAGGTTGTTCCATTTGAAAAAAAATACTTTTAGACAAAAGTATTTCATTTTACTTTAATTCAGTTTTCTGCAAATTCAGTTAGTACTTGCAAAAAAATAAATATATTTGTATTATGACCTTTTATTGTGAGCAACGTTACCAAAAATTGTGTCCATCTAATACATACGTCGTTTTCAAGAAATATAATTTTATAGAAACATTAATTTCTTCAGAAAAATGGTAATAAGTCGAAAACCTTAAATTCTGTCACTTTTGACTAAGAATTATACGAAAAATACAAAAGTGTAATAATATACATGGTGTTCCATTAAAAAAAAAAGCTATAAATATGGTCAGCCACTCACTTATGAAACACTTTGTATAATGCAAAACAATTTTGAAAGGTGCTCGTAATAAGTGTATATCATTGAAAGAAAACCGCTTCAAAATATCTTTTCTCATAAAGTGACAATCAGCCTTCCTCGCGGAGGTAACTCACCCTGTATATATTTGTTATTGTAAATTTGGTATTATAATATTCATACCTAAGAGATAAACGATTTTGGTGTTTAGTGATATTTTCGAACTCTGTGTACGTCATTTTATTATATTTTCAAATATTATAGAGTTGAAGCGTGTATGTGGCTTTTCAATTGATTACTTTACTATTACAAACTATGTTACGTTTAAAAAGCAGCGGCCAACAATTATTCATTTATCCCTGTATATTATGTTACATATTTTTAGTTCCGTATTAATTCAAATTGTATTTCACATTTAACATCTCAAAATTCTCAACATTGAAATCTGCGTCGCATACATTATTCCGTTTTATAATATTCGATAAGAAACATTTAGTTTATGAAGGACTCTTTGTTGAAATTTAAGATTGGCGACGTATGCACTTTTTGTCCAAGTTATCTAAATGTTCTCATAACTTGTTGTATGGAACTACGTATTTCGCAATATTACGTATTTGGCATTTTCTGGTGGCGTGATCCAACAGCGCCTTACTGTCGCGAATTTCTTTCCAAAATACCCCTCTCTGGGTCCGAGATTTTATAAGGACGAAGCGTATCTAAAATTATTCACTATTACAACATTCACCATTCCATCAGTGTTAAATTCTTAAAGTTCTTAGTTCAGTACAAATTAAGCAGTGAGTGGTAGTTAGATATATCGTAACTCAAGTCCCGGCGTCGGTCGCTAAGCCCTGCGATGACGATGTCCAACGGGAACGAGATGTTATTGTCCAGTATGGATACACCGATCAGGGTGATTTAATTCTCGAATTCCCAATAAAATTGTTGGATTATGTATCGTCCTTCAATTTACGGCGCTGGCCGGATCTAAGGGACATCTCACCGATACCATCAATATAGGGCCCCGCTAAACACCATCGGTAGCGACAGCAGAGATAGGCGTCCGGGAACACCAGGTATTTGAGTTTTTATTCTTGTACTACTGTGACAAGATATTTGTACAACTACCAGGCTGTTAGAAATTTTTACAGTTACATGTTTGTTTAATAAAGTTAAGAATTATTGTGCATAAGGCACAGTTTAAATTTGTTATGTTCATGAAGTCTTTGTGTTTTTGTCTAAATTTGTATATGTTTTTGAAATCTGTGTGTGTTGTAATAGTCACTATTATTTTCTTTTTATTTTATTGTATTGATGGTCAAGTCATTTTGAAGTATTAATTATTTGTAGAGTTTTTAATATTTGTGAACTCAAGTTTATATAAATTCTTATATAAATTCTTAAGGTGAATGGTGCACCATGTTTGATAATTAGTTTAATCGAATTTGACCAATTAATTTTATTAAAATTATTTATCTGTCCAACCTGTTCTTATTGTTTTGTTTGTACCGTCTTTCTAAAATTTAGTTTTCTTTGTTTTCGTATTACATTTGTAATTATTAAATTTATTTGAAACGTTGTGTGTAAATTGAGTCACTTTTTTTTAACAGCTAAGGTTATATTTGTTTTATTCAAGTCATTTATATTTCAACTCAATATCTTCTTTGTGTAATTAATACTTGAATTAATATTATTATATTAATGTATCAAATTTTCTCTCTCCATTTTTCTCATGTTTTTATTAAATAAATTGTTATTGTTTTTATTAATTTGTTTTCTTGAGGTAGGCCTAGTATTAGTTAGTACAATTTCCCATTTTAATTGTGCAATACTTTAACAACAGTGACCCCGCCTTATTAATTTAAAATGGGTGGCGCAACGGGCATTAGTTAACATCTTTGAGTAATTTCATGTTCTTAATAATAATCTGAGCTAGACATACAGGGTGGGTCACAGATTTAATAACATCAATAGTTCTACTTCGAGGGCAACATCTGGGAATATTATTAATCATAAGCGATTAATAATTATTTATTAAGGTAAGTGAATGTACTGATTCGCACAATTATCTTGCACCCTGGAATTTGGAATTTTAAATTTATTTATATTAGGGGTTCTCGCCTATAAAGTAACAACTATCAAACCTAAAATTGGATAAAATACCCATATTTATTAGGAAATCAATAATGCATCCACGTTTCTAAGGAACATAGAAAGAAGGTCAAGAAACATATGATCAAATTAAACATAAGTACCAAATAAATTGAAATATGAAGTCAAATAGAAAATTAGATATAAAAGGGTCAATTAAACAGATAAAATAAAACAATATCAATATTTTTGACTAATAATACGAATTTACTGCATGCCGTTTGCTTTAAAATTAATAACATTTTCATTACATCGCGAACTACAAATACTGAACAATATAATAATGTATATTCACATGATTTAATATTTATTAATAAGCCGTATCCTTATCAAAACATTTGTAAAATTCATTTCATAAGAAAATAGAAAGTGATAGGTACATCCTTTGCACTTGCTTCCTGTTCTTTCCCTTTTCCACTTTCCGTCCGCTTCTCAGAGCGCACTGGTTCCTTAATGTCTCTCATCACTTAAATTTATGACAGTCATTAGTTTTGCCGCCTTGATGATATATTTTTAATGATTGCTCATAAAGAAACAGCAGCTAGTTTATGTATTTTCACTGCTCCTGAGGTTAATTTGAAGTGATGAACAAATAATAAAAGCGGAATTATAAAACTTATTTTCCAAGTATTGTTCTGTACGTACATTTTAGATCGTTGATGATAGGATCATGTATGTACAAAGAAATGCTACTAAATAAATCTTTACACAATATTTGTATGTTCAAATACAAAAACGAATTCGTTTTTTTTGTGATGTTAATGTTGATTTTGTTCTTTGAAAAATATATATTGATTTAGTAAAATGGGTATAATATTATTAGTTTCCCCCTACTAAATTTAAAACTGGTAATTGAATACCCCTTTCTAACAACAACAATTGTATCATCTATTATCTGTATTTATAAGTTCTATTGTAGCAGAAATTGAATTTGTATTATTTCATCACCTGTTGAAGCCACAGTGCGGTGAAACATATTGCTGTGATCTTGAGTTAAAATTAAGTTGTATATAAGTATTCACAAGATCACGATCAGATTTAATTAATTTAATTTTTTTATTTTAATCTTTTATATTAGTCTTAGTTTAAAATTGAACAATACGTATTGTACATAAATATTTATTATAAAATAGTAGATTAGGATAAAGTAAATTATATTAGTTTAAGTAAAACAATGTAACAATGTCATTATAATTTTTATTTATAAAGCTGTTAAAATATTTATTTACAAAAATTAATATATGAATAATCCGTGTATGGCAGGTGAATTTTAATAATTAATCGTTCATTTGTACCTTTAGTATGGTATGTCAGTCACCCAATACAGTCCAGTGAGTGGACTCACATGATGAGCCGCTCTAAAATACAAATAAGCATTCGGTGTCTGTATTAATAATTATAATTTGAACTAAAATTTTTAAGAAATAATTTAAAAGACTGAATTATTTTAAGTAATATTTATTTGAACTTAATTTAATTTAGAGTAATTCTCAAATCAAATGAATGTATTTGATTTATAATTAGGAGTTATTCTAATATTAGTGAGGAACAAAAATATTTTATTTAGAAACATGATGGCTGTACGCAGCGTGTTGTGATCAAACATTCTGGGAGTTGTAATAATTTTTTTTATTATTATAGAATAAGTACTATCCGTTCATCGGATCTTTTGAGTCACGTGATTAATTTTGATCCGTATGAATTAAATCAACACTTCTGGCTCAAATTCATTACTTACAAAATAGAATTAAACATTTAAAAATAAAGAGCTTATAATGCTTATATCTAATATTTTTTATGTTTTATACCAGGTTTTATTCATTGCTTAAAATTAGGTATATCTTGTTACGTTGTAAATTTACCTTGTCTATAGTTCGCGAAAGATTGTGTACCTTTTGTCTAAATACGTGGAATTTTGTATAAAGTTCATGACTTTTTGAGCGTACCCTGTATATTGTCTATTTCACCGGTCACTAAGACTGCCTGCAGTATGCTTCCGTGGGTACTAAACCTACTATTGAGCCCTCACCGCTCTAAATCACATACCGCGAACATGACAGATATATTTTGTGTAAGATCGGGCATTTACACCCTGTTTTTGTGAAAGCCTCTTTATCTGAATAACTAACTTTAATTATCTTAGCTCTAGCTTAATCTAACCTACCTGTAGTTTCGTATTTTCCGCATTTGCAATTATTTCTACGCCTTGCTTAAGTATATAAAATATCTTCTTATACATATTACGTCCGATCTCTACATAAGGCATTTATTAGTGATCTGTAAACGTTTTGAGACGTCAGTCAAGTTAATGTGGGAACTGTGTCATATATTTTGCGTTTTGCCAAACACGGAATCTTGAGCAGGCCCCGAGTTTTTTTGTCTTTCCTTTTTCCTTCGCAGTCGTCTCTCTAAAAATGTAAGAAGTTTTAATTAGGGAAATGCTCGGGACAATAGGGCATACTATTAATTGTTGCCGATCATTTGTGGCTTTCCATCGTTCTTCTGAGTATTAGGAATCTTCTGTGATGCATCCTGGGGTTAGGATCGTAATTTTTCTGAAACATAAGTTTATGATCGGTTCTCGTGACCGTCTTCGGCAGCGTTTTGATATTTAAGCTTTGGTATTTCGTTAATTACCTGTAGAAATTCTGTACTCTCTCATAATGGGATAGAAACTGCGTGGAAGATTGTTTGTTTATGTCTTTCAAACTTATCGGTTATGTTCTACAGATCGGTCTGCTCACGGAATGCCAACGTCTCGCATAAATTTTCCCTCGTGCTGTCGGCGCTATAACTTTCTTCGTACAATTGTCGGTTATTCCGTTTATTCTCGTTTCGCCTAAGTCATGTTCTTGTTTGCGTATAATTATAAGTCACAGTGTTAACCCCTTTTCGGTCAAACTCAAACTTGTGGTTGTAATTTTATTTGTATGTTCCCGATTGTCTGTTTGGAGGTATTTCGCGTCGTTATGTTTTGACAGGGCTGTGCGTGGAATTGAACGCGCATGGGATATGAAAGAGGTTCCCGCTCTCGACGGACACTTGTCGGTCACATCTTGCATAAAGAACAGTGAGTGCAAATTGCTTTTCTTCTTTTAGTACTTATGTACATTATCCATGTGGATAGTTTTTCGCGTATGCGGCTTAATCTGGAGAAAGCAGAAATTACCGTACCTTTCTTTGGGATATTAGCGTGAATTTATATCGTCGTACCGTTATCAAAAAAAATTCACGTATAGCCACGTGTGTTGGCTTCTTTGTTGAAAATTTTGCACCCTGTGGTGACTTGAAGTCGTTTACCGTGGAATCTCCATTAATTGGGGTAAGTGTGTATATCTCTGCGTTAATTTTCGGGATTTTATCTTTGGGTTTTTTTTAAATTTTAATAGGATTCTTTTGACGGGCACAAAAGCCCTCAGAACCCGCTAGGATTCTTTTGTCGGGCGCAAAAGCCCTCAAAAGCCGTTAGGATTCTTAGACGGTCATTTAGGCCCTCCGAAGTCTTTTCTGTGGTGAAATCGCCCATAACAGTGGATTTTATCCATCATCCAGCCCACCTGTTGAGTGGAATTTTCCAACAAGAGAGTCGCCGCCATCTTGGGCATCTGCAGCGTCCTTCCGACAACCATTTTGCCAGCTAAGGTTGTAATTTTACATTTATATTTTACGTCCGAATTTCGACGACTTTTCGACTGTGAACAAGACTTCAGTCCGCCTAGTTTTGTCCGAGAATTTTTGAGAGGTTTTATTTTAACTATCGCACCTCTTAGACAACTGCGAGGTCACAATTTAATCCTTATTAAATTACCGTTATTATTTTATTAACTTTGTAATAATCAGATTGACCTGAATTTTGGTTTTGTCACTACCTTAATTTCTGTAGCCCTATATTGAGGCAAATATTTAATTAAAATTTAATTCTAGTAGATTCATTATAAGTTCAATTATCCTTTGGATAGATTTTATTTAAATAGTAATTAAACTCAGCGTTTCTCCTCCGATTCAATAGAGGCTTGTTTTATGATGTGTTGCATTTGAAATTTAAGTTTTGAAAATTATTTTGCACGTTTAATTATTGCCGTAAGTTTGTAAATTTTGCCTTTCGAAGATCAATTAATTTACCTGAGCCAGATAAATTCATTCTTGTAGTAGCCAACTTTGGTTCTCGAAGCTCAGGGTTTTCTTGAATTTTTATGTAATCGTTTTCCTAAATTTTACCTTTAGTTTAATTTTTGTCTTTGCTAATCAACAGCCTTCAATTAATTTCATTCAGTTCATGTAAGCAAACCGACGTTTTTTTTTATATTTAGCGAATTTTCCTCATTTTAGACTAAGACCTTTTACTGATTTATCAATTGTTCTTTTGCGCTTATAAATTTATATGTATACTCACACCTATGTATTGACATTGCCGTTGTGGCATGTATATGAAAACTTTTGTACACCTAATGTAAGGTGAAAGAAACGTTTCGGCAACCGACCAACTCCTGCTGATGCGCAGAGTATATGTTTAATCATTAAGTTTTTTATTTTTTTTTATACTTACTAAATTTTGCAACTATCACCTAACGCTTGTTCTTTTATTTATCAACTGTCTAATTGCAGTACACTTCATACCAATTTAACTTTACATTCAACGCCAGTTTTTTTTAATACCTAATTTTCACAATTTCATATTCATTATAGACAAATATCCATACAACACATCAGTTTAATTAAATTTTGTTACGTTACGAATACCTTATCTTTTATTTCATTTACCTCTGCATTTCTTAATTTTTATTGTGACAAGCACGCACATAAGATTGGGTGCTTCAAATATATACAGGGTGTTCAGTAGGTAACCCGCTGGAGGGACACAGCCAGTGGTAGTTCGAAGGAGGCGCAGGTAGGTTATCTGTAGATAGCATAGTGTCCTGGTGCCCGGACAATCGTCGCAAGCGTCGTTGCCGACCGACGCTCTACTTATAGGTGTTCTCTTTTACCTGAACCGTCACGCCGTCTGCGACAGAGTTAGCTCGGCCCTGCGTTATCCTGTTTAACAACCCCCTATTGCGACTCCCCGTTTCATATCTTAATCAGCCGTTATCTTATTGCGACGTAGATCCGGTAGCAATCTATCATAATGAAATTTAATAAAACAGTGTAAAACAATAATAACCGTTGGGGTTATGAACAAAATTTACCGGTCTGTCATTCATTCATCTTACAACATATGGGTTATGTACAATTCGTTAGTATGTATTTATTAAAAGAAAACATAATAGTGGAATAATATCCCGAAATATTAAAAAAGTCAGTCTGAATATAGAACACATAAAATGTTTAAATACACCTCTACCTATTTTCTAGTGACAATTTTTTAATGGAATTATTTTGTGGAAAATCAGTTCAGTTCAAAATAATTTTTGTTTTATGGTTATTTTTACAATTTGTGAGTAATTATCATTGGAAAACCAGATAATAATTTAGCTCAGCAGTAGTACTGTTCTATTTATAAGCACGATAGAAATTTTAATAGCAGTAACTCCTCAGTGAAGTATATGTTACATTAGTGAAGCTCGGGGTGACATACATCTCAAAAATTAATGGAAGAAGTAATTTTTGCAACAATCTTAACCCAGGATATGTTGTTCTTGGAGAAAGAGCATTTTTAATAAAGGAAGCACTTGGAATTCTGCAAGTGAATTTTAGTTATTCTAAAAGAAGAACTCGTTAGCACTTTAAAATATCTCATTTCATATTTATAATTATTTATGGCGCTATACAATATTAATTTATTCCTGTACAACGTGGCCATTATTTTAGAATTTAAATAGGCATTTCATTACAGACAACATACAAAACTTTAATAATAAGTTAAGTTTATTTATTAATATATTTGAAATCTATTTACATTTTTTTAAACTGTTATATATTGTATGCTAAATATCTATAATAAACTTTTATAATCTCACACATAATATTTCTATATGACTAAACTTATTTTCTTATTGCTATTTATTAACTATTGCTTTTATTATAATTAAGTGAAACTATTTTAATAAATAAATCTTATTAAACAATCCTTTGATTATTTTGTAGGGTATTGTAAATTTAAAGACAAGTTTGAATAATTAATCCTTAATCAGTGCATAAGTGGCATTCTTTTTCTTCCTATACTAGAAATAATAATGCACCAACATAACTACCATGTTCGGCTGTTACCAGCCATGCATGTAGAGTGAGCCAAAAGTATTGATTCACATTTCATAATAATGCACTACACATCCATTGGTTTTAAATTAACTTATTATAAATGTTTCACCGAAACAAAAACACGTACATTTCCATATAAAATAAAGAAGTTGTTAATAAATGGATTTTCAGATAAGAACTTCTTCAGGTAATCACTCTGCATTATCATGTTTATAAACTCAACACACACATTGTTTTATATTACAAAAACGTCACTCAGATTCTAAATCTGAATCTGAACTGGATGTTTCATTAGGATTAAATACAGTTTCTCAGGTTTGTTTCTCCTAACTAAATCCAACAATTCATATTTTGTGAATTCACCGGAAAAACTTATTATTGCTGGACAACCAGTCTATTATTTCCTGTTTTCTCGATGCAGAATTTGGGATTTTATTTAATACTACACTATGATATGGTGTATTGTCCATTATCACAAGTGAATTGTTTGGTAAATGTGGCATGAATTGTATTTTAATCATTCCTCAAACTTTTTACTGTTCATTTCAGCATGATAGTCTTTTGCTATGGTTTTCGATTCAAATATCAAACTTGCACCTTCAATAAACTCTATCACCGGTCTTGGAGAATTTGACTTTAAATTATCTGTATACTTGCTCAAAAAAGTGCTTCGGTAAAGGGCTATATCATGCTTTTCCACCAATGCTCGTCTGTTGTCTTCCTTTTTGAATTTAAATCCAATATCTTTTAATAAATGGGACAAAGAAGATTTTCCAATATCGATTACTGCTTTGGTGTGTAATTCGTTTTTCAATGTAAGCAGAGTAACATGTTTCTCTGAAATAATTTCAAATATATTTAAATTGTGAAACATAAATGAAACACCTAATAACATACTCTCTTTATACATGTTATAAATAGTGTTTCGTACTTCCATCTGTGTAGATCAGTGGTTCCCAAACTTATTTTGCCTACTGCCCACTTTGAGAATAAATTATTTTTTAGCGCCCCCATTTTTTCACCTACTCAAAAACCACTATAACTTCAAATTAAATTAATTATTGTGAGCTATATTAGCGGAGATTAAACATTCATTCTAAACGAGACTTTTACTATGGGTTATAGTAAAAGTCTCGTTTAGAATGAATGAGTTAACTTGAGACCTGAGCGTAGTAGGTAGTACACAACGGCGCTCAGGTCTCAAGTTAACTTTTACGGGCTACACCTGCCAATGAGAATGATTATTGAAACGCAACTTTATAGTATTCAGACAAAGTATCTTTTATTCAAAATTCAAAATAAAACAAACATAATCGATTCTAATATAAAAACTAATGTGAAGGATGAATCTGATGCTGTTTAATAAGTTTGTTGATATCAGGTTCCAATTTACTCAAGAACAGCCGCAAGTCACCACGTTCGGTAACATGCAAACGATTTCTCTTTTACTTTCTTATACGTAGTATAAGGAAGTATTGTGATGATGAAAAATTTCGACCTCGAGATTTTTGCAGATGTCCACGTTTTGAGGTCCCCTGATACCAAAAAAGTGGTTTTTAAAAAATGTCTGTGTGTGTGTCTGTCTGTCTGTCTGTCTGTCTGTCTGTCTGTCTGTCTGTCTGTCTGTCTGTGTGTGACCACGATAGCGGTCAAACCGCTGGAGATATCAATTCCAAATGTTGTATTTACGTGTATAATCGCCTTCTTGAGATCTGATTAGTTTTTCAGTAAAATCGGTAGACCGGAAGTAGCAGTTTACTTCAGTGAAAAAATCGAATTTTGCCAATATTTCGTCAAATACTAAGTTTATACAAATTTATAAAGAATTCATATGTACTTAAAATTAAAATTGAGAACAATTTTATTTAAAAAGTTTTTCGAAATTCCTACCGGAAATAGGTCTTTTACTCTTATCGAAAATCGGTTTTTTGCGAATATTTCGCAAGTCAAGCTTTTTAGACAGGTACGTTACGTGTATAAAAGTATTTAAAAAATAGTTT
Organism: Amphimallon solstitiale; assembly: GCA_963170755.1. Classification (NCBI taxonomy): domain Eukaryota; kingdom Metazoa; phylum Arthropoda; class Insecta; order Coleoptera; family Scarabaeidae; genus Amphimallon; species Amphimallon solstitiale. The sequence goes on along the minus strand of OY720682.1, from coordinate 79,549,312 downwards.
TCAATATCTTTTGTATAAAAAAGATTTCAAAATTCGGACCGGAAGTAACAGTTTTACTCTTACCGAATAGCGATTTTTTGCAAATATGTCGTAAATTATGCATTCTATATATATTTATTAAGAGTACAAAAGTATTTAGAGTTATATTTGCAATATTTTTTGTATACATGAAATTTCAAAATTCGGACCGGAAGTAGCACTTTTACTCTTAGCGAGTAGCACTTTTTTTCGAATATCTTGCAAAGTATGCATTCTATAGCGATTTATTAAGAGAATAAAAGTACTTAGAATAGGATTTTGAATAAGTTTTGTATAAAAAAATTCTTAAGATTGTATAGTTTGAAACGCTCATACGTATAAGAAAGTCGTGTGGTGGCCACACCTCATTTTTTAGTAAGCAGCGTTGCTACAGCACTAAATCCACGTTCACACAAATATGACGATGGGAATGCTATCAAGAATCGTTGAATGATTGACCACAATCCAGGGTACAATTGCGGGATCGGTTTTTGTAGCCAAAATTCTTGGTAGCCATTTTTGAACTTGATTTTTATTTCCTCGTTCGTTGTCAATTCTATAAGTTCTTCTTCCAGATGTGGTGATATTGCTGTGTTGACATTTGAAAACGGATCCAACACCCAGTCTGGTATTTCCAAGTTCAAAATATCCTGGTATCGTTCGGTGAAGTCAATGTGGAGCTTTTCCAAATGTTGGCAGTAGGCAAACAAGTCGTCGTTACTGCAGGATACTGATAAATTCGGAAAATTATGAAACTCACGTCTGCCCATATTCTTTTTGTGTAGAAGCAGTTTGGCTGCGAAAGCAGCAACGACATTTTTTGTTTTAATTAAATTTAGTTCATCGCCTTGCAGTTGGAGATTTATGTTGTTGAACAATTTATACAGGTCTGTCATGTAAGCTATATCATTTTTTGATGTAATGAGCTTGTTGCGCAATTCTGTATCTTTAGTTTCCAAAAACTCTATCACAGAGTCAAACAGGTTGTAAAATCGAGTCAGACAATTGCCTCTTGGTAGCCAACGAACTTCGGTATGAAACAACAAACGGTTGAAATCTTCGTCATTAGTAACACAAAGCTGATGAAATAATCTATCATTCAAAGAGGAGTTACGGATTTTATTGACTGCTTTGATGACATATTGCAGTGATTGAAATAGTCGTTCACTTAAATTTCTAGCAACCAAATGTTGTCTATAAATAACGCAATGTACAGCAAGGACATCTGGAATTTTATTTTTTACGTACGCTATGAAGCCTTTATGGCACCCTGTCATAGCCGGAGCGCCATCCGTAGCAACTGATATAATATTTTTCAAGGGAATCTCTTTCTCATCACAAAACTTTTCCAATGTATTGAATATGGTTTCGCCTTTTGTATCGGTCTCTAAATTTCTAGCAAACAATAGTTCTTCACATATTTTCTCATCTTTAATAAACCTCACGTAAGACAGCAACAATGCTTCATTAGTTGGTAAAGTGGACTCATCGAGCTGAATTGAGAATTGACTAGTCCTCAGATGATTGCACAATGATTCTTCTATGTTCCCGGCCATTACATCAATTCGTCTTTGCACAGAATTATTACTCAAAGGAATTTTTCCGATAATATCTGCGGCCGGTTTATGAAGCACAGTAGTTATTACTTCCTTTATTGCTGGCAAAATTAACACTTCTCCGATGTTGTGTGGTTTGCCTTTTTGAGCAATTAACAAAGAGATGTTGTACGAAGCTCGAAGTCCGTCGTCATCTTGCTTAGCAGCCGCCGAAAAGAGTTTTGCTACACTTGGCCGAGTATTATGCTTCTTCTCTAGGTCTTGAAAATATGCTACATTCTTGTCTTTCTTATCTGGATGCATTTTATTCAAATGATCTTGAAGTCTTGAAGGCTTCATTGCTTCATTCGAAAATGTTTTTAGGCATAGAAGGCACAAAGGCGACGATGGGTTTGTAGGATTTTCAATGAATCCGAATTTAATATATTCCGCACAGTATTGCCGTCTCTTCTTTTTTACTTCCGACATTGTTTTGTTTTGAGAAATACGTAAGTATAAGTGTTGAACTTAAGTACTGCTTATCTATTACGCGCGAAACCGCAAATGAAAATAAAATAAATATTACGTTGTTTATATAGGATTGCATAAGCAGCACGCACCGACAGGAATAAGACAAACATGCATAAACTCGTTTATCTCATTCGACGCTCAATCGTACTCAACAAGTAAGAACAAGTATTCTATGAACCAGCCGATTGATACAGTTGCCTTTTTATTTGTTTGTTTGTGTCTCTTTTCGTTTCGAAACGGAGCGACCGATTGATATGTTTTTTATTTTATTTATTCAATAAAACAGGACAGATATATGAACTACTCGGAGAGAAATATCGAACCGAGTTGGTTTGAGCAATCTCTTAATTAATATTAGTTGATGTTCACAAGCTGTAGTCGAGAGTAGGGATGGGACATCGGTGGGTAAACATCGATATCAAACATCGATGTTAACATCGTTGATCAACATCGATGGTTGCAAAATATCGACTACCAAACATCGATGTTTTTAAACATCGATAATTATATTTATAGATTTATTTTTTGGCAGTTTAACAAAAACTTTATTATAACTTAATTAATTTACGTCCTTAACAAAATGATATAAAAGATATCACTATTCAAAAAAAATAATAAAAGAAATATATACATTTATAATATGTAGTTAACTTTAGAAACTACTCAAAAAAAACTATATAAAAAAACGATATTATGCAATTACGCATGAAACAACCACATGACTTAAATCGTCTGATACTTAAAAAATATATACATTTACGTGTATCAAAGCTTTTTAAGAGAACGATTTTTATTTGGGATTTTATAGTCTTGCATTTTTTTTTGACTACGCTGGCAAATACCGAGATACATATGGATATGGTTTTATATTTCTGATGTGCCATCTTGCATTTAATACGTGTATCGTCGTGTATGATTGTACGCACTAGGGAATTTCCCGAAGAAGTATACATCGGTAATGTCTATCTCCCTTCTTTTTCTATGAAAATACGTTTACCTCCTTCACTTATTCTGCATGCATACATAATTTAACTTTTATTCTGCACATTAAAAGTACTATAAATTTATGTATTTAATTATATATTATTTAAATATTTATACTGAGTAATATTTAAAAGAGCCTAAAATGAAATATTCGAATTTATATGATATAGCACTGTGTAATTTAAATACTTCTTTTATTCGTAGACAATTTTACATCCTCGTAGCCTGTATGTGAGCTGTTAATTTGGAAACATTTTTGTATTTGTCAACAGAGGACGCTGTTTTATTTTGTGATTAGTGCAAATACATTTTGTCAAGCTTAAAAGTTCGATGTTCACTATATTTCTTCTAACATCGATAGTTTATCGATAAATCTAAATTGCAAACATCGATGCAAAAACATCGAACATCGATCCTAAAATATCGATGTTCAATGAACATCGATGTTTATCGCCCATCCCTAGTCGAGAGTCGAGAGCTCAGTCGGTGTCTAAGAGTCCTCCTAGATTCTAGATGAAATTACAAATCGCCCCCTAAGCCTTTACACAACGCCCCCATTTTTTTTCTGGGTCTCTTACCGCCCCCCTTTAGACCTGCAGCGCCCACAAGGGGGCGTTATCGCCCACTTTGGGAACCTATGGTGTAGATTCTCGCAAATCTTCTGTTATATGTCAAAATTTAATAAATTGACTAACGTAGTAACATGTCATGGGAGTATATTTTCTCTGTCTGTCTTATTACTCTTATGGGCAAGACAACCCCACATTAAAGTTTAAAATTTCTATCCTTATTTAGTCATTGAGATTGGAAAGAAATAAGTATATATACATTCTAGGTGCGGATGTCCTTGATAACGCACGCAATTAATCATGTGACTCAAAAGATCCGATGGACGGATAATAGTTTATTTTACTTTGTATGAGAATACAGACACGTTATGCTTTTTGTTATGTAATATAATTCTTATTATATCTCATTTATTTATTTATTGTAGAATTTATGTGTAATAAGTTATAACGAGAATTGATATGGAAGAATTTAACACGTTGTATGAAGAGCTCAGGTAGTCTATATATAGTCCTTTTTTTATATAAAGTGTATTATTGTTTTTGTGCGGTGACTTATATTGAAAGTTAATAAGGTTGGTAAATTTACATTTTATTGTTTAGAGTATATGATTATTATTTTTTTTGAATTTCTGTGTTGTTTGTGACATGAATTTGTGATGAGAATATCATCACAAATGCCAGAAAAGGCATATGAGTGAAATTAATATCAGCACAAAGTCAGCGTTTTAATGCATATCTAAACACTTTTAATTAAGTCTTTTTCTTATTAAATTTTGAATGATTTTTCACTTTTCATGTAAACATTAGAGATTGGACACGTTATGACGTGAGTCGAGGGTGCATTTAATAAGTTTAAAGGATAAACTCATAGGATGGGACCTTTTCTGACACAATAACGTGAATTTGCTTTGGGAATGTTGTCCAGAAGCGAGAAAATGAATTGGATTAGAATCAAAGTAAAGTGATGATAATAATAATAATAATAATAATAATAATAATAATAATAATAATAATATTTTGTTTTATAACACAGGCCAACAAAATAAAAAAAAAAATTGGTGCCTGAGATCTAAGAACCGAGTTTATATATACGTAATGTGATGATTCCAAAACTGGCAGCAGATTTTTTCTATCAGATCTAGTTTTTGAGGTAGAGACTAATTGAATTTAGTTCTAATAAAAGGCAAAAATAAATAAATCAACATCTCTTTAAAATTCAAAATAGAAATTTGGTACTTAAAACTAGGATATAATCAGCCAAATATACCTGAAATTGTCCGTCAACAAATATTCCTAGAACTGGTTAACCCGCATTACTTAATTCTATGAATTTTATTAGCTATTGTATATTTGGAATTCCCTATGATCCGATCTCCCCATACCTGCCCAACCCCAACTAATTGGTGTTGGAAACATAGTACCTGTAGTCTACCTTTATCCTTCTCGACTTAGTCTATTGTGTAGTTTTGGCAAATAAAGTTGTGTCATAATTTTGTGTACAATTTCGTCGTGTTATAGTGTTAAAACTAAAACAATGGCATTCACAAGCAGGCGTAGCTGTGTAAACCATCCAGATATTTTTTGTTATGTATGTGGCGAATACACGGTGAAAGTAAATAGAAAAACTATTTCTGAATTTGCGAAAAGGTCTTATCTTGCCTATTTTGGCGTTCATTTGGGAGATCAAGATAAATCTTGGGCTCCACATGTGGTGTGTAAAACATGTGGTGAACATTTGCGACAGTGGACAATTGGAAACAGAAAGTGCCTGAAATTTGGTGTACCAATGGTTTGGAGGGAACCACGTAACCATTATGATGACTGCTATTTTTGTCTCGTTAATATTAAAGGCATAAATAGGAACAATCGACATAAATGGACATACCCTGATCTAGATTCTGCAAGAAGACCTGTACCGCACTCTAATGAAATACCCGTTCCAACCTTCAGCAATCTCCCTGATATTCCGGACGATGATACAGAAACATCAACGTCTGATGAAGTTCAAAGAATGCTATCAGAAAACGACAGTGACTTTGAAGCAGATTTAACAACTCCTCAGTGTTTTAATCAACAAGAACTGAACGACCTCATGAGAGACCTATACCTCTCAAAGGAGTGTGCTGAATTACTGGCATCCAGATTAAAAGAAAAGAACGTTCTTTATCCAGGCACTAATGTTACATTTTATCGTAAGAGAGAAATGGATCTGCTGCCTTTTTTCACTCAGGAAAATAAGCTGGTATTCTGTAACGATATAAAAGGAGTCTTAGAAAAAATGGGTTTGCCATATTATACTTCAGACGAGTGGCGCCTTTTCATTGACAGTTCAAAACGTAGTTTAAAATGTGTCCTTTTACATAACGGTAACAAAATGCCTCAATTCCTATTGGACATTCTACTACCATGAAAGAGGAGTATAAAACAATAGCACAAGTTTTGAAACAAATTAAATACGAAGAACATCAGTGGGCAATTTGTGTTGATTTGAAAATGGTGAACTTTCTCCTTGGACAGCAAAGTAGATATACAAAATACCCCTGTTTTGTATGTCTTTGGGACAGCAGAGCTAAAGATCAGCACTGGGTTAAGGGAAATTGGCCTTTAAGAGGTACTATGGTTCAAGGAAAACAAAACGTAGTGAATGAACCTTTGGTTACGAGAGAAAAAATCTTACTACCACCCTTGCATATCAAGTTGGGGCCTATGAAGCAGTTTGTGAAAGCGTTAGATCGAGGTGGAAATTGTTTTGGGTACTTGTCACGTAAGTTTCCTGGAATTAGCACGGATAAACTAAAAGCTGATATATTTGATGGTCCTCAAATAAGGCAACTTATTAAAGATCCACAGTTCACCACATCAATGAATGAGACTGAATCTAACGCTTGGGATTCATTTGTTCAAATAGTTCAAAAGTTTCTTGGAAATCACAAAGCAGACAATTACATAGAATTAGTGGAAACTATGCTTTCAAATTTTCATATTCTCGGTTGTAACATGAGTATAAAAGTTCACTACCTCCACAGCCACCTAGATCGCTTTCCAGAAAATTTAGGTGACTATAGTGAAGAACAGGGAGAAAGATTCCATCCGGATATTAAAACTATCGAAGATCGATATCAAGGATGATGGGATAACCACATGATGGCCGACTACTGTCAGAGCCTTCAGCGAGACTGCCCCAGTAAACTCCATGCTAGACAGTCGTATAAACGAAAATTTGTAGGTGATAGTGACTAATATCAATATGAATGTATGTTAATCTACTTTTTATAATAAATATTTAATATATGTGTTTTTTTTACTGGCAATACTCATAGTTATAACGTAAAATATATATAGAGGTTAAAAATCAGTAAATAATTCCTATTTTGAAAACTAGATCTGATAGACAAAATCTGATGGCTATTTCGGATTCTCCACCCAAAAATTACCCAGGAACAGTTAAAAAATCACCGGCACCAAAATGTGTGTTGGTTTGTGTAATCATAACTAATATAAGTCGTTACACATTGTATATTAATTATAAGAAATTTTTCTTAGTTTTGTTGATTGCACTAAAAATTTAAACTGAGCACGTAGGAGGGTGTTATACATTATTTTAATTTATGCTTTGGTTTATGATTATTATTAGATGCTAATGTCCTCTATTGTGGCATGTAAATAAATTATCTAGAATAGTTCGATTCTTTTGGGAATAATTTTTGTATTAGTATTAATTCTCTTCAATGTGTTTAATAAATTATGTTGTAAAATATTTCTGTATTTTTACTTTCTTATACGTAGTATAAGGAAGTATTGTGATGATGAAAATTTTCGATCTCGAGATTTTTGCAGATGTCCACGTTTTGAAGTCCCCTGATACCGAAAAAGTGGTTTTTAAAAAATGTCTCTGTGTGTGTCTGTCTGTCTGTCTGTCTGTGTGTCTGTGTGTGACCACGATAGCGGTCAAACCGCTGTAGATATCAATTCCAAATTTCGTATTTACGTGTATAATCTGCCTCTTGAGAACTGATTAGATTTTGAGCAAAATCGGCAGACCGGAAGTAGTAGTTTACTTCGGTGAAAAAATCGAAATTTGCAAATATTTCGTCAATTACTAAGTTTAAACAAATTTATAAAGAATTCATATGTACTTAGAATTAAGTTTGAAACAAATTGTCTTAAAAAAGTTTTTCGAAATTCCAACCGGAAGTAGGTCTTTTACTCTTATCGAAAATCAGTTTTTTGCGAATAACTCGCAAGTCATGCTTTTAAGACAAATACGTTACGAATATAAAAGTATTTAAAACATCATTTTCAATATCTTTTATATAAAAAAAATTTCAAAATTCAGACCGGAAGTACCACTTTTACTCTTATCGAATAGCGATTTTTTGCAAATATGTCGTAAGTTATGCATTCTATATATATTTATCAAGAGTACAAAAGTATTTAGAGTTAGATATGGAATATTTTTTGTATAAATGAAATTTCAAAATTCGGACCGGAAGTAGCACTTTTACTCTTAGCGAGGAGCACTTTTTTGATAATATCTTGCAAAGTATGCATTCTATAGCGATTTATTGAGCGAATGAAAGTACCTAGAATAGGATTTTGAATAAGTTTTGTATAAAAAAATTCTTAAAATTGTATAGTTTGAAACGCTCATACGTATAAGAAAGTCGTGTGGTGGCCACACCTCATTTTTATTTAATGTATCTGACATGTTGAAAACATAAGAGTACAATCCTCTGGAGAGACAATAATTCTGCCCCTGAGATAAATGATTATTAGAGATACCATTAACTGAACTAGTGAAGTGCGACATTGTCTAACCCACATTTTTGCAGAAGTAGTAAAATCTCAGGTTAACATAAGGCTAATTTCTTCGTATTTTTAGGAATACCGAGTTTTAATAATTTCATTGAATTATTAATTTGCAAGGATCACAGCAATATGTAGTGTTTACATTAAATATTTTTGAAACTAAAGTTTGTGTTATTTACTTACTAATTATTTTTGCAATTACATGTTTTGTATATGAGTACTTATATCAAATATAAATAGTAATAATAATAACCTTTCTTTTTCGTTTTTCAAGAATTTCTTTCTTGTACTTATTAGTTAAGCCACATTTACATAAATTACGAGAGCTCCATAAAAAAAAAGTTCCCACTGTTTTAAACCGGGAAGGAAGGAAGAAAATATCCGGTAACAATGTGTTAAAGGGGAAAATATGTGGTACATCAACAGTATATTTTTATTTACAAGAGCTTAATGCATTTGCAGAATTTATGACGCTGTAGAGATCAATGTATCATTTCATTATTTGTTCTGCGCCTCTCTTGCCTGTTTCCGACGTGCGGCACAACAAAAAAACAATTTTATTTCGTCCAACTTTTTCTACCTATACGTCGGCTTGATTTAGCACCGTGAATTGTACCAATGTGATTTATTGATAAATATTTTATGAATCAATTAGTACGGGAACACTGTTAGGGTGGGGGAAATTGAAAAAAATATCGCCGCCACAACAAAATAACGTTTATCATAAGCTGTGTTTTTCTTCGTAATTCTCATATAAATTTTACTGAAAGCAGATCTCGATTAGTTTAAATTATTTAAAAATGATGAATGAGAGAAAAATCGTTCAAAGAATTCGCACAAATACAATATTGGAAAATTAGAAAAAGTATTGAAACCCTTATTATAATTTTATCCTTTAGCACTGATAATAATCATTTATTTAAATTAGGTAAATTTTTAATTTTAGAAATTTGCCTACGGGTGAGTGGCGATTCCACGACCTCCCGATCGCTAGTCAGGTGCGCCTACTTTTGCGCCACCGCGGGTGTATGAGTTCGAGTCTTTTAAATCGTACTGAATCATATTAAGTAAATAATGGATATTGCATTGTCGGCAGTCCGACGTGTTAACTAAATTTTAAATAATTTTAAAATTAGATTTCCTGTGTTAAAAATTGTTTGTGCGTGTGAACTATGAACGTTTTAGTTGACACACTCACACACCATTATTGCATGTGTGGCGTAAGTGACGGGCATCTTCTCTCCCCCTACCCTAGTCGGCTTAAGCGTTAATAAATAGGAGTGTCGTAACAGAAATTGTTAAGATATACAATAATCTGTTTTCTGCTATAAAAGATCTAAACACCCGGATGTTTAAAGAACTCTATTTTTGCAAATAAATAATTAACCTAAAAACGTATTCTATATTTTCTTATATTTTACCTGTATTTACACGTTTTGATTACAGAATTTGCTTTATGATTCACTAACTATAATTTATTTTAACAAAAAGTCTACTTTAATTAGACTTCGATTACATAAACTTTGATCTCATTCAACATTCCAAAAGTTTTCCAAAAAAAAAATAAGATATGATCGTTTTTACAACACCCAACAAACACTTTACAACATAATTGATCTCCAATTAATATTATATTTTTAACTACTAGAAAAAATTAGAAACAAAGTAAATTTTTATTCTTGAAACTAACCTAATTTCCGGCGAAGTTTTTTTAATTTTACTTCGTTCTGTTTCATTATTTCATAATTATTAATACTAATTTTTGTACAGTAAATGTTTCTACTTTAGACTTCATTTCAATAAAACTTTAGAAATCAATCTTTTTGTGTTTATTATTCTCCTACTAGATGGTGTTACATAAAGTACGATATTTTGAGGTTTGCATAATCAATTTCAACAATATAAATCGAAGTTATGGTACGGACTTGATATCGTACAGCGATAGCGAGACCCAGTTGATGTGTAAATAGTTGGCGATAGCCTAACATATAACCTTAGAAGTTTCATTCAAAAGTCGATATTTGTGCCTAAAAATATAAAGCAAATTTCACATTTAAAAGCATTTTATTATCTTCCCAACTATTTCTACTTACATGAGAGATTGTATATTTTTTGTTACTTGCTGAATTTTTATGTTTCATAAAGTAAATAAATAATTTGAACTTATGTGGCATCCAGTTTGATTTGGTTAATTAATTATTTTGAACGAAAAGTCAAAATTAATAATAATAATAATATAAATTTTAAAACAGTAGAAAGAATAACATAAATATCAAAATAAAATGTGAATAAATCAGGATTATGTTACTCAGAACTTAACTACAATACTTGAAGGCGCAAACTTCATTGGCGGGCGTTTAGTATCAATTTTGGCACTTCAGGAGGATTTATGTTTTAAATTTGGTTGCAAATATTTGAACTGACAATTAGTAATATTGTAATGTTTGTCACCTTTACACGTATTGGCTTATTTTTTAAAGCTATAAGTATAATAAAAATAACTACTTATTGTAGTAAATTGGTCTTATCTTACTACACTAAGAAGGTTTGTCACTGTAAACGTTCGAGCATGTATATATATAATGTAAAAACACGAATAAATTTGTATACTACTGATGATGTTTGCCTGGCAAACTAAATGTACATTTAGTTTATGAAATAAATCATATATATTTTTGTGAAACGAGTTTTTCGTTCTAATTAATAGATTTTATTAATTTCAAATGCACCAAAGTAAATTTTAAGTTCATGTAGGATTTCAAAGAAATATATTATTCTCGTCGAGTTTCTCTTCAATAATACAAACATAAGCACCAGATGATGCATTAACGTTTTTGCTAGACTTGGGTAAAAATATCACCTTTCTCGAAGTAAATATCATGTATATAATATCTTAATTCACAAAATATTTATGATCGTATATTTTAATATTCAATGTTTGAATATTCCTTTAAAAGTTTGTTGACATACTGCGACTATTTTTTTTTCAGTAAATGTAAAGTTATTTTCAATATATGAATTATTGTTGCTTTTGTATATAACAAATACTTTATGATCTTCTTGTAAATATATGTACTAAATTTGTGTAATTGAATTTTTGTTTTCTATGTAAATAAGAAGATTGAAATAGTAAGATTTCTTTTACTCTTAATGCAAACAGTAATAAACATGCTAAAACATACCAAACCAGAATTTTCTTCTCCGTAAACCGAACTACCCGTATTTGAGCATTACTGCTGATAAAGTTCACATTCACTAGACACTTAAACCACTTGATTTTATTATTACACATATTGTTTTAAGTTTAATATCAAATTGTCTGTCAAATATAGACAATGAAGGTGGACGAACACCAACTGTAGATTTAATAGACGACAATATCACTCTGATGTTAAATATCCCTAAGACTGTACAAAACGTTTGGTTATCCGTTGATAGATGGGAGCACTTCAATTTCGCAATTAGCATTATTAATTAAATATTTAACAATTTAAAGAGGGTTCATGTCGCAAGTTGTTTTGTCTTGATATACTGATTGACATCTTCAAAAATAAACAGAAAATCATACGTGTGAACCACTGGCACTAAATACACTAACACAAAAACCAAAAGTAGAATAAAGCGATAGGCCAATGATGTAACTTACACTAATGTGGGTTTGAAGCTGCATGATATAGTGCCTATTAAAATTAAACGGCTTTGCTCAGTGCCTTCAAAAGACTGTATAAATTATGGACCCTGAGAACCCTGAGATGCAGGCTGCAACCGATAGTGCATTCAAAGGATGCTTTCCATATTTATAAAGTTCCCAAACGAATATATACGTTTAAAATACACACAGACACACGTGTATTCTGGGTGGGGTTGGGCACGCTAGGTCTTGGGGAATGCTGTATAGCTGTTGGATGGCCTGACACACAAGCAAAGAATACCTTGTAAATGAAATTATTATTATTAACATTATAATTATTCTATTGTAGCCAAATAGGTACGTCAAAGTGAACAATAAAACACTAGAAATGAAATACGTTGACTTTTTAATACCAATTACCTCCTGTAGTTTACAGACGGTGCTAAACATTGTCTAAAAGTCTAAATTAATGAATTAAGTTATACTATGTTCTATATAGTTAAAGTGACTATATGCTAATAAGAAAAGGATTGTCTCTCTAAGTTTTTGCTAGTGCTAAGTTTGACGTACGTAAGAATACTTTTTGCTTTCTCCAAAAATTCAATTTAAAGTTATTAAAACGACAAAAACTTTCTTTATTTTAAATGGACGCAAATAACAGTAGAAAGAAAGACGTATAACCTCATACATATAAATTTGTCAGATATTGTAATATTCCTGATTTAATAAAAAAAAAAAAAAACTTTTATATGCATGCTTTTCAGGGAAAAAAGTTCGAATAAAAGTTCCACCGGGCGGCGAGAAGAAAAATTCCATAATCTATCATATTCAATATATCGGCTTGTGTCATCGGAACATACTGACAAGTGATAACATAATTCAATTTAGTAAAGTAACTTTCACAATACACCTCCTAATAAACAAACGTAAAGGGGAGAGAATTTGTGGACCCGAATTCGAAGCCCCTCTTTCCTATATAGAATATTCAGGCGCTTCTTTCAGTATTGTTATCATTTATTAAACATCGCTCGTTCACCGATGCAATTTTTATACTTTTGACATTTCATTAAATTACAGTCAATAACGATTGAATGAACTTCCTGCAGGATGAAAATCTGACGTTCGAAGGTAAATAAATAATGACGGGATGATATTGAACGTACATGTTTAGCTACCTATACTGGTGCTGTTATTATTATGTATAAAATAATTTTGTATACACTGTGACATTACGGTTAGGTTCTTAAATATTTATTAGAAATAGAGTTACGTAATAATAAATTTACTTGAGTACATGAAAGATCGGGTCAAACTGAGTTAATAATATGCTATACCAGCTGTTCGGAGCAGGGGGTGGGGGGACACATTTACGGGGCAATTGGGTTTCAATTTTGAGCACCATCTGACGAGGAAGCAGGGAAATATTCGTGATTAATTGTAAGCTAACATTGTAGATGACTCTCTCTAGGGATTATTTGATTTATTTGTTCAGAAGTGGTTGTTTGAAGTTTTTTTTAGTTTGTTTTTTGTTTGTTTTCTAATTTGTTTTAAATAGTGCATTATTTAAAGACTTATTATCTTGTGTTAGTTTAAAAGTTTTCTTTGTTGATTTATTAATTCAGAAGTAGTTTTTATTGTTAGTTTGTTTTAAATAGTGTATTGGTATAAAAAGACTTTTTATCTTGTGTTAAGTTAGAAGTTTTCTTAAATTATTTTCGCCATAAACGTAAGTAAGCCTATATCAATGAATTTATTTTCTAAATTTTGGAACGTTAGCATGGACAGCAGTCGATATATACGGAAGTATATTACAAGCAGATTACAAGGATTACAAGTAATTGTTTTCTTTTGTCATGCGTTTCATGCTGAAAAAGAGTATACCTCCATACATTACGGATTACCTTCTTAAGTAATCTTTTTTTGCAACGATTCCTTTAAATGTATGTAATCACACCTGTTTTTTGTTAAACAATGTAATCAATAATTACACTATATGTATAGTGTGCGATAAGAACACCTATGCTGAATCTAGAAATATTTATGTATTTTTTTATAATGAAATATATGTATATAATTATTTACGTGTTTCCTTTGAACTCAATAGATATGTAATCAAAAAAGTAAAACAATGTTTAATTAATACTACAAAAGGAATAATGTAAATAAGTCGGTTTAGATATCAACCTTCGAATGCAGATTTTATTGAAGTTGAAAACCTAGTTTGTCCAATAGTATTATGCTCCCTCGATAGATGTCACACAAAATGCATGTCTAATTATTTAACATTAAGTGTCCTTTCTCTTTGGGGTATTTTCTGGTTCGGAGGACGACTAATAATAATAAGATAATAATAGTTATTAATTTTAAACGGCGTCACAATTATAAGTGATATAGATACAGCGTTGCCAGAACGGTTGCTACCAACTTCAGCGTATTGGTTCGTACTTTCTCGGTAGATTCCCTAGAATATCGGTAGATTAAAACTTTTGTTAGGATAGGCATTGCATTTTCTTGCATTGTCAACAGGGCCTGCTTCATTCATATTTTTAAAAAAGTCTAATTATCACCAGCCGACAATTTAATTTTTTTTTAATAACTGTTGTAAAAATGGGTATACAGTTCTTACAGTTTTTAACAGAAGATAAAACCAACGGCTAGCTAAACAAATTGAAGACATAACGGGTACAGCGGAAGAAATGTATGAAGAACTTAAAGATAGGCTGCATAAGTCAGGAAAGGAAGCGATAGGAGTGGGGATAAGAAGACCGACAAAAGATTTCTGGTGGACGAACGAACTATCCAAAGTCGTAGAAGAAAAGAAAAAGTTATAGTTCAAGTATCTAACCACGAAAGACGAGGAAGACAGGAAATAATATAACAAATATAGATACCTTGTCAAGAAAGAAGTAATAAAAGTAAAAAATTCGGCATGGGATAATAAATGCGCAACAATAAACTCGGTGATAGGAGGATCTAGGTACAGAGAAGCTTGGAAAACAATAAACAGTCTTAGACAAAACTCAAATGTAGCAAAAAAGATTAATTCAATAGATACTGAAACGTGGAAGAGCTACTACAGTGATCTACTGATAGAAAAACGAATTGAGTACCTGGACACAAAATTACATGCACAGGAAATAGGTGCAGACGAACTGGAGCAAATTACGGTGGAAGAAGTGAGGAAAGCTCTACAAAAAATGAAAAACAATAAAGCGCCGGGGCCAAGTGATCTGCCTATTGAGTTAATAAAACATGCCACAACAAAAACAGTAGAAATAATCTGCAATATATTTAATAAGTGCCTAAATGAAGAAAACATACCAAATGACTGGAAAATATCCCATATACACTCGACTACAAAAAAGGATGTAGAAAAGATTGCAAGAATTATAGAGGAATAAGCGTTACGTCATCAGTGGGAAGACTATACGGAAGAATTCTCAAAGCTAAAATAGAGAAAGAAATGAGAGAGATAGAAGAACAAAGCGGCTTTAGATCGGGAAGGTCATGTATAGATAATCTATTTACGATAAGAGACCTCACAGAGAAAAAACTAAATAAAGGAAGAGAACTGCATGTTACGTTTATAGATCTGAAGAAAGCGTTTGATTCCTTTCCGCTTGAAAAACTATGGGTTACTTTGGAAAAAGCGGGCATAAATAAAAAATACATAAACGCAGTGAAAGCCCTGTACAAAGACAGTTAAGCCGTCGTAAAAGTGGGAGCCCAAGTCTCATCGCCATTCACACCATCAAAGGGAGTAAAGCAAGGATGCCGTTTGTCCTCTACCCTTTTTAAAATTTACCTGGACGCGGCCTTAAAACATTGGACCAAGAAATGTAGCCCCATGGGAACATAGCTAAATGACAGCCCGATACATACGGTACTATTTGCAGATGACCAAATAGTATGACGGGATATATAGTTAGACAGCGGAACAATAAAATATGTAAGCCAGTATGAACACCTGGGGGTCACAATAGACGAGGACGAGAGGGACGACAAGGACATAATGAAGAAAATACGCAAAGCAAAAAATATGACTAAAGCATTACATCCTACTCTGTGGAACAAGAACCTGACAAAAAAGACAAAAACGAACATATTTAAAGCAATGATTGAACCAGTTATGACATATGAGTCAGAGATATGGGTGATAGACAAAAGAATGAATCAAAGGTTGCTTTCGGCGGAAATAACATATTGGAGAAGATGCTGCGGAATAACTTTATACGACCATGTCAGAAATGAGAACATCAGAGATAAAATGGGGGTGAAGGAGGCTATTATAGATGCTATAAATGTGAGGCAGCTGAGGTGGTATGGACATCTGCGTTGAATGGAGGAAGAAAGATTACCAAGAAGAGTATGGAATTGGAATCCACCTCAAAGGAATAAACGAGGCAGACCAAGAAGGAGTTGGATGGAAATATAAGAGAATAAATGAGGAAGAGAGGTCTACGGGAGGAAGAGTGGAACGATATAGATAAATGGCGCTTAGGATGAGAGAAGCGGAAATAACTGCAAATACTCGCTATATATATACATAACCAAAAACCAAATCTTTTTATACAGAAGTTATAAAAATCTTGACATGACAAATACTTGAATGCTTAATTAGTCTGAGGAATGAAAAACACGTAACTGTACACGAAGGAAAATTGTTGCTGTATCAAAGTTTTGCATAAATAGAGTTATTTCCTCCTTTTATGGTGCTTGTTGCCTTCTATAATGAGAAACCAGCAAAAATCTTCCATCATGACAAAATCCCACCTACCTTGATATCGTTTCTCCATTTCCGCAATCTCTTGATCTCTTTCCTAAATTCGCAGGAAAGGAATCAAATGTAAATGCAAAAAATGAACTACGAGCGATATTCGGCACTCTACATTTTTATAGTTTTCTAGCAAATTAGCCAATATATCTTAGTAGTTTTCACTCTTTTCGTTTCCCAGAAAATATTTGCAAACATTTTTAAAAGTCCATGCTGCCAGCTCTAAATCACTCATGGTACGTTCAGAATATTCATCTTTGAACAGCTTCTTAGATTGGACCAACAAATATTTCTTCGAGAATTTTTGCATTAGACAGCTTTGAAAATTTATTCCTTAAGTATTGTTATGCTTATTTTTACGTTTTGCTATGTTTCGTATTTCTTATGCTTTTCGCACTGTTTGATATTCTAAGTAGCAACTTTACGAGCGTGCCTGGTATATATCTCTGGTGAACTAGTATGACATGCTTATATCTATTGTGTAAATTCACTTCTGTTTCTTACGTTAAATTTATTGAAATCTAATTTTTGGGACATTCACACGATAAGGTTAATTACTTGTGTAAATGTACTTAAACCTACGTTTAAGATAACTATTTTCCGAGGCCATTTATATTGCCGTTCTAACCTACCTGCAGTATCAGTTACTTGCATTAGCAGTTACTTCTATATGCTTTGTTTAAGTTTTGTCTACACTTGCTTAATTATATCTTCCGTTCTCTTCGAAATGTATCCAATGTGTGGCATTTATGGGATTGTTTGCAGTTGATGTTGCTTTAAATTCCCCGTGACAACAGTCAGGCTTTGTTGCATTTACTGTCGCTTGTGTTCATACGTTCTCCTAAGGACACACGCATGTCTCGTCCGATTGTTGCTTTTCCTGACGTAAGAATCTCCCTAAAAACGTTATAGATATTAAATAAGGAAATCCTGTAGAATAACGGGCATACTATTAATTGTTCTCGTAATGTGATTTGTTTACTCCAGTCTTCGACATTCCTGGCTGCATTGTTAAACACCTGTTGATATCTTCCAGTTGCGTATCCGAGGTTAAGTCTTCGTTGTTTACCTTGAAATACATAATTCCGGTCGGTTCTAACCGCCTTATCGAAGCGTTTTAATAGCTTGTAATTCTTGTATAATTACCTGCAGGATCCGGTCTTATTTCCGTAATAAATTTTGGCTATAACATAGGTTTGTTTTGATTGCCACCATTCGTTGTCGTTGGCATGATCTTGGTGTGATGTCAAACAGGTGACCAACCTTTAAGCGCGAACTTTTCCTGCGTGTTGTCTAGCGTTTTCAATCTTCCGTACATTGTAGGTGTGTTTTAATAAATTTTACCATCACCTTAAGTTCCGAGGATGTTTGTGTTTAATTATATAGGTCACGTTATTGACTCTCTCTTTTGTAATTAAGTTTTGTGTTCGTTACTTTTATTTGAACTTTTCCCGCTTTCTTTTCTGATCCATTTCCGTGTTACGTCATATTTTGGGCGCGCGTGATTGGCTGTAGCGCATTATCCAGGGAAACACGTTCTCGTTTCACTTTCCAAGTCCATCTTGTTTAAGAACAACAGTACAGAACGCTTATTTTTGTTTGGTAATTTTATTACTATGTGTTAATTTTCGGGGTTTTATCTCTGGTTTTTTTCTCTTTTCTAATTTCATAGGATTTTTTTTGTACGGGGCTAAGCCTTCAGTAGAAGGACGCTGACATGGCCGCCGCACATTTCCGTTAAATGAATAAAGTGACTACCATCGTCGCTCTAATAGTTGTACCTTCGTATCCATCTCAGGGGCATCTTGCGTAGAATTTCCCCGTCCAGCTAAGGAGTCTTCCCCTGCATCGTGCCAGATAAGTACAACTATATTCATAGTTTTCGACGTACAATTCGACCAATTTATCGATATTTTGTGCCAGTGAGCTGAACATTTACCTTACTTTTTTTGTGATCCAAGACTATTTGGGTGGTTATAAGATACCTAATGCACCACTTAATCAATTGCGAGGTCACGTGTAATCCTATTTAAATTACTGTTTAAAATTGCAGATTGTTAATGCTGTATACAGAGTGACCCTAAGTAAGAGTTGATTAGGGCTCTCGTCGATGTGTTTTTCTAGAAAATTCATTGCCGCTAAAACATTAACTTTTCATGTATGTTTTTTTTTGCTGATTATCTTTGGGCTAATTAAACCTTTTTATGCAAATGTAAATCCTATACCGTAAACTCAGTAGATTCTCTTGTTATTAATATTTATCTTTCTTTTTATAACGTTTTTTTTACTACTTAACTTTCGTAAACAAGATACTTTAATTAATTCTTAATTTTGATTATGTATTCATATCCATGTTCTGTAATTTAATGATTTTCTCTTTATTTTTTTTAAGCCTTAAGTGCTAATCTTAAATCAACTTACTTTAGAATTGTGTAACATAAAACTCATACCATAGAACATCGCCGTTGGTGGCACTTGTATAATATCATTTGTAGAATAGCCTGTGAGGCGACGAAACGTTTCTGCTGCCGACCATCCCCTGCCGATACGCAGAGGTTATGTCAATAGTATTTAAGATTTCATAATAATTAAATCCGACTGTTTATTATTTGCACCATTTCTCTTAAACTTGTTTAGTATATTTTTCAATTTTTATTCTGTCTTGGTTACTATATTTTCAAAATATCATTCTGACTTGTTCAATTTATTTTCAAAAAAAAAAACTAACTAAATAATAAATGTCCATTTGTAAAGTTGTATAATGAAGCAAAACAAAAAACAATACAATTTAATATAGAACTTTCTACACATCGTAATCTCTCTTTTATTTTACCTCAACATATCTTGTTTTTTTCTTTATTATTGTTGTGACAAGCATTTGAATAAGGTTTGGCGCAGCCGATCTATACAGGGTGATCCGTAGGAAACCCGCTGGAGGGACACAGCCAGTGGCAGATCAGTAGTGAACGCAGGTAGGTTACCGTAAGGTAGCATAATGTCCTGGTGCCCGGACAACGTCGCTTGCGTCGTCGCCGACCGACGCTCATCTCTTAAGTTTAGTTATCTGAACCGACACGCCATCTGCGATTAGAGCTAGCTCGGCCCTGCGTTTCTCATTTGCTATCACCACCCTATCGTGATCTCCTTATACTGTGACTCACCTGGTCAGTAAAATTTAGTTTCGACGTTGTTGCGGGTGTAACACTTGGTGGAAAATTACGTAATAAAACTCTTTCTATTGTAAAGTGTATAACACAAATGATAATTAAAAGATGCATACATATTTACTTCTTTGAATAGATCTCTTGGTAACTTATTTTGAAGATACGCCTAGATTATGGGAAACTATAACTTCTTCATTTCTAATCATTGAAATTCCAAAATACCTATTTTTTAATGAATTATCTTTTAGTCTTTGTTGTATTGGTATTATTATGAACAGTGGTTGAACTAAATAAGGAAAGCTGTATTTATATCGTTGAATCAAGTGACTGAAACAGGATATTTCTCATCTGATTACTAAACGTGTAATAGACTATATTTGTATAATATACATAAATTTATTTTACAGGCTTCACTATCTATGTCTTCCCTCGACCATAACTATACATCTAGATAGCTTTTAAGGAATTTATATTCGAATATTTAGATTCTGATAGGATTACAAATCTCACTCTTTCAGTTCTCATTTAGTTTAGATCAACGATCATTAAAAAAGATATAATTCAGCAGGAATGGATTTCTTTCTATAAATGTCATCCATACTGGATCTGAATTTCGTTTTATGAAATGTCGATTTCGAATTCGTGATCAACGACCCTCAAAACCCCCGAGTACTAAATTTCATCCAAATTCGATCAATTTTCGAAGAACTTTTTGCCGTATTGGATCCGATATTTGGGTTTTTGAAATTTCCACTTCGGATTGGTGATCAGCGACACGATACACTTCCGAGTACTGAATTTATCTCAATTAAGGAATTTTTTTAAGTTTTTGCCAGCTTTTCGGATTTAGACCCCACTGTGGGTCGTTAAATCTATCGCCCATAGAACATGTTTGGCTATGATAGCTCGAAGAATTGGTATGATTCTTACCTTACAACAGCTACATGATACCCTAAAAGTAGCTTATAATGAGTTCCCTTAGGAGTTTATAGATCATATTATTAGAAGCGAGCCCAGAATGAATTTTTTTAGGATAGGAATTTAGTCAATTACTATTTTGAACACGGTAAATATTGTACAAAATTAGATAGAAAATTACGCACAACATCGTAAGTCGTGGACCCCCTTTATATAAAAGATATGAATGGTGTATTGTTATTTCAGGGTATTAATAAGAGTAGACACATGATATGGGAAATAAAGAACAGCATGGACGTTTGATGATGGCAGATGGGTTCTTTATAGTCAATTGTTATATATATAGTTGACATACTGTCATGTTTCTTTTGTGTTTGTAGAATGAGCCACTGGAATTGAAAGTTTCCAGTCACCATTACAAAGTAAAACGGCTTAGAGACTTCTTCTCGACGAGTCGATAAACAATCGCCAATCTGCAGGGTTATATTCAATACTCATTTCATACAAAAGTTGATCAGGGCAGTAAAAGAAATTTCTTCTAACTTTGTACAATGCAATGAATTTTTCGTGACGATTCTTCAATACAGATATTCTTGTTTGTGATTTTTCTTTGGTTAAATCCAAGTTTCGTATCAAATCATTGAGATCTGATTGAGCAATGAGACGTGATTCGTCAGATGGACCATACATCCGATCACTTGAAAATGACATATTCAAAACATCGTTTACATCTTCCTCGTTCGTGCAATTTGCAGAAAAATTTGAATGCATTGGAGTTGGTAGCTCACAATCAGTTCTTTTCGAGGGTTTCCTTACAGATGGAATGTCTTGATACATTACATTCTATCTACTTAAAAAAAAAACCTTCAATTTTTACAAGACAGAAGTTGCAGTCCGTGACGTGATCTGGTGGTTCAAGCCAAATCATTGGTCTTTCTGACAAGACTTCAGAAGAGTTAATTTTACATAACACGAATACAGAATATGTGTGGTATCCATGTTTCGTCTTGATTTTTAATTTTGAAGGCAAAATATTGTTCATAATATATTTGTAATAATTCACTTAAAGGATTCTTTTGCGATTTTGTAACATCCACAGACATAACAAAAACTGTCCGGACAATTTTTACAACTTATTACACGGTTTTCCATTCTTAAAAATCACACGCAACATAACTTGTGGCACACTGCTTCAAACATTCTTAACTAAGTGACCATTCAGTGACATTTCGTTTTTCTCTTGCCAGACCGCGCTTTTACTGCACCCTCTGTCCTTCTATTAGTATTGTCGCGAATCAACACTCTATATAGTACTAGAAGTATTGGCGCGGTAACCTTAATCCTGATTTACCTAGCATCCTGTCGATCCGTTCCTTGCGGAAGAACACTTATAATTCGTATTCTCTTCGGAATATCGTTCTTTTATTACCTTGGTAACGCCGAGTCCGTCCTTACCTCGCTGAATCGCACATTCCTTCCGTTCTATCAACTTCCGTTGAACTCATCGAACGGATCGACAGGATGCTGGGTAAGTCAGGATTCAGGTTACCGCGGCAATACTTCTAGTACTATACAGAGTGTTGATTCGCGACAGTATCTCTTGGTACGCTTGTTCGCAGATTGGTTGTTCTCCTGCCAAATCTGTCTTCTAATAGCGGTCGATCTTGCATTTATATAAGCTACTTCTTTATGTTTTTAAAAACTGATGTTACTTTCGAAATATATTACTTAACATTTAATTATGCGTTACACTAATTTATTTGTTTTTATATAGTTTAAAACATTATTGTATTGTAATTTGTCATGTATATATCGTGTAAATTAATTCTTGTTCATCTATACTTTTCAGCTGTAGGAAACAATTGATATCCATTCAATAATATTGAAAGAATTTTGCTTTGGATTTCTCAACTGTGAAAATTATTAAATTCATGGCAATATGTGATATATCTGTTTCAACTACCCTGTGTATTAAACTACCTAATTTTCTCATTAAATATTGCTGAAAATAAACAGAGATAATAATATACAGCTTTATAGACTGAAATTAAACACAATACATTAAAAACACTATTGCCATACTACTGCACATAAAGCTATATGCGTATTTTGACAACTATGTTGTCATCATCAATGTCGTTTTATATGCGCTACGGTGTACAAGCAAAGCGGTTTTTAATAATAATGCTATACAGGGTGTAACAAAATAAGTGTAAAACATTTCAGGGGGTGATTCCTTAGCGAAAAAGAGATAGGGTCTTTCATATAAAAAAACTTCAATGGAGCATCCCTTGTTAAGATACAGCCCCATAAAGGGAGTACATAAAATTTGTTTTACAATTTTTCTCACAAACACTAAAAATGTAATTTATTTCCAATGTAACTTTTTGTCTGATTATTTGTTTACCATTTAAAAATCTATTTCCAATACCTTGTTTCATTCGAAACAAAAAATGTCTCTTGAATTTTTTGCCCAAAAGTAATCAGTTCGCAGCAAAAAATTATTTTACGTACAACTACAGAGATACATCGTCATAAATGCGAACTGGATTAGTATTGTTATTTTGTAGTTACTATCTGCATCAAAATACATATGATTAAAGATGAATAAACAAAACTAATTTATTAATAACAAAACATAAAACATGTAGAAATCATAGTAAATGTTCAATATGTCCAACTTCAGTCACTACACATGCGTCTAGACGTCGGCGCATTGAGCCACGTATTCGCTCAAATATTCCTGGATTCTCTCTAATTACCCTGCACGCATCGATGATGCGGTTTCTTAAGTCCTCTACATCGCGAACAGGAGTAGGATAAACCAAAGTCTGTAAATGGCCCCAAGTAGAGAAATCGAGAGGATTGAGATCCGGGGATCGAGCGGGCCAATTCTGTGGTCCTCCTCGCCCTATCCAATGATTTGGATATGTTTGGGTTAAATGCTGACGTGCTGCTTGACTAAAATGGGCGGGAGCCCCATCATGCATAAAAAACATATCCCTTCTGACGCCCAAAGGAACTTCCTCCAGCAGTACTGGATGCACTTCTCTTAAAAATTGAGTGTATGCCTCACCATTTAATCGAGGAGGTAGAAAATGAGGGCCAATTAAATAATCCCCAATAACTCCGAACCACACGTTAAGAGAAAAGTGTTCTTGATGGTTAGCTTGTACAATAGCGTGAGGGTTTTCATCAGCCCATATGTGGTTATTATGAAAATTAATTATCTTGTCCCGAGAAAAAGTACATTCGTCTGTGAATTCGATCGTCTTCAGAAAGTCAGGATTTCTTCTAATCATTTCCAGCATCCAATTGGAAAATTCAAGACGGTTCGGAAAATCTCGCTGTAACAGTGCCTGTGCTCGTTGCAGATGGTAAGGGTATAAGAGTTGTTCCTTTAATATTCGAAATACCGTCATATGATCAACATTTAACTCGAAAGCAATCTTTCTAGTACTGCTAGTAGGTTGTTCTTCAACCAAATTAAGTACTGCTTCTTCAAGATGTGTTGTTCTAACTTCTCGATGGCGACCACAATCCTGCGTTCTTTTGTCGAATGAACCATATTCTCGTAATCGTTGATGAAGTCGGGCAAATATTCTATGCGAAGGAAGCTGCCGTTGAGGATACATTTCAGCATATCTTCTAGAAGCTTCTAACCCATTCCCCTGCGACAGACCGTAAACGTAATGCATATCAGCCATTTCCTCATTTGTGTATGCCATTTTAATAACAAGTGAATTATTAAACTAACAAATTACGAACAAAACAACGACACACAATTAAGTACTAATTCAATTTCAAAAATTTACAAACTGACAGCGTGATACCACTACTAGCGGCCTACTAAATAAATTAGTTTTACATTTTCGTTTTATGACGATGTATCTCTGTAGTTGTTCGTAAAATAATTTTTTGCTGCGAACTGATTACTTTTGTGCAAAAAATTCAAGAGACATTTTTTGTTTCGAATGAAACAAGCTATTGGGAATAAATTTTTAAATGGTAAACAAATAATCAGACAAAAAGTTACATTGGAAATAAATTACATTTTTAGTGTTTGTGAGAAAAATTGTGAAACAAATTTTATGTACCCCCTTTATGGGTTTTTTTTATATGAAAGACCGTATCTCTTTTTCGCTAAGGAATCACCCCCTGAAATGTTTTACACTTATTTTGTTACATCCTGTATATTATAACAAAATAAATGTTAAAATACTTTTTTTGTGCATTATTGTGGCAATAGTGTGTTTAGTGTATTTTGATTAGTGTCAACGAACACTTCAGAATAAAGCTTTTTGAGATAAATTAAACGAATTGGAATCACAATTTTAAAATAAAAAAGCACCACATCTTCAATTAATATAAAATATATAAATATATCGTTGTTTGATATTTAACATTTATGTATGGGCGTGCTGTTTAATCCTCTTTTACTTTTAAATATTTTGCTTCGTTAATTATTCATTTATATTGTTATTTATTACTGGCACATTCAACACTTTTTATTGTATGTTGTACGCATTTAATAAATACACATTAACGCAATCATATTTATTTCAATGCAGCCCATATTTTCTGGCGAAATATAATTTAATATTCACGTAGGTGTTAATATTTTACGATCGAACAATTATTTGGTAGTGGTTATTAAATTATTACTACAGCTCATCTGGGCATATCTCACAGGTAAAAGCATTAAAAATGTAACCAAATGTAAAGAAATTTTAAGAAAAATGGGTAGATATATGTTTAATTAATTAAAGTTTTTGACAAATTCCTTGGCGGCAAATATAATACATTAATAATAGTAATTCATATCGCTGTCGCTTAGATATTTGTCAAATCTATTTTGCGGTTTTATTAATAGATATTTTAATGTTTTAATTTATTGATAAAGACAATATCTCTGTACATATATATGTTTTAATTTCTATATTGTTATAGTTCATGAACAACCGCTAAAAATCGTGAAAGGAAATTCAGAATTGCTACCATCAAGATAACATACGCTGCAAACTGCTATCCGTCATTCAGATGGTCTTGCCTTTAGCACTTCGCGTGGTAGGGGTGTGGTTACCACATGGGAAGTGGCAATTTTTAATTACTTATGTGAAATTAGATGCGACAGTGTACATAGATATAGAGTGGCAAAGGTGAGATGTTTTGGATGGGACGTGACATCACTCGGTCACAAATGCGGTTTGGCAAGTTTAATCTCGCGTGGCTAGTGGCGAATGGCAGTATGTTCAACTAGAGAGACTACATTTACTATGGTGATTACTCTTTCGGTATTAACATTATAGACATCGAGACTGAGAACTACAAAAAAAATTGAAACTATCAGACCTGCATGGTCAATTAGGACAGCATTTGTATGGATGGATTTCAATTAAAAGGTTAATTGGGGATAGCTGATTATGTGCGGAGAACGAGCTGTAAAGCAGGCACAATGCTGGATTTAAAGCTCTCATTAAGCCATGGAACAGCATCCAAAGTCCCTAGTGAACCATGGAGCACGTCATATATTCAAAATTCGAAGTTTCTATATCCACACCATGTCTGCGTAGACGAACAACTTGAATTATCGGTCCCACGTTCATCACGTGAAGAGGGACTGGGTCACGTGATCAACACGACTCTACTCTCTTTAAATGATTAACTTACTGAAAAAAAATATATAAAAAAATGTGTCCATGTTTGAAAAATCACATAATTACAGAATCGTAATGGTATAGAAATGTTGAATTTTTTAAAACAAATTAATATTTGTATCTGTAAAAATTTAATAATCCGAACTTCGGCATTTCTATACATGGACACACGTTAGTTTGTTACAACATAACAAAATAAATATTGAGATTGTGTTCGTGATTCAGCCCCATAGTACGACGAAGCGATAGTCTACCAGCAAAAACTGCTTTCGATAAGGCATTTACTACAGACCGACGAGGTCAAATCAGACCATGCCAAATTAATACCGTGAAAAATAAAAACAAGCGAGGCATTCATCGTTATACCGAATTGGTTTACACCAACAACTTGTCATCAGTTGCCAATTAGTCAATTAAAAGAAAACATCATGTAAATCATTTAAATCTAAATTACTGTCCAAGCCATTTACGTTTAAAATATGGTGATAATGGTTTTTGACAATCCATGCATTTTAAAGAATATATTTACAGTCAGTTTTTCTGACGTAATATCATTTTATTATAACGCGAATATTTTTTCTGAAAACTTCCACTTAACTGGCTTGCGATAGAAAAAAATATCAATAACTATTAGCATAATTTCCAGTAGATTTGGCACTTGTATTTCCTCCTTTTTTTACGTACTTAAAAGAAAGCGAACACTTCCTTCTTGCAGATATTTTAATATAAAGTTTACTTCTGCAAGAATAGTTTTTAATGTTCGCTGAAGAATAAGAAAGCGTTACGTTCAATATTGATTAGAGAATAGTCGGAATTATACAAGCATTAACTACTGCTTTAATTACTGTTGAGTCTTGAGATTTCGTTTGATGTTGTGTAGTAATTTACAAATATCATTCTTTAATTTCGAAGTATTGACTTTTGATTAAATTTTGTAGATTAATAAATTCAGTTATTGTTTTTCTAACAAAAGTTCACTGCTTTTGTCGACATGTGCTATAAACTGAATAGGTAGTTTGTAACAAGACCATTTAGTTTATTTATGAAATATTATTGTCGAAAGTACTACAACAAATTATGTGAAATATAGCGATATAGCAAAGATTATTTCTTACTTTAATCTAGCGTTTTATCTTTAATAATAAATAAAACATATCAAGCTTTCAAATCTCATAGCCGATAATGATTTGTGCAAAATTCCATGATACAAGCAGAAACGCAAATAATCAAATCTTAACAAAACATGTTACAATTTAATTTTTGTTTTCTAATGGACACTTACCTTGTGCATATTATTTTTAAGGTACCCTGTATATATTCCCTATGACGCAACATTTGATAACTCTATTTATATTTTGTACCGCTTAATGGGTTAGAATTTTTAATTTTCAAATTCAGTGGCATCAATTCCTATTTTTGTTTAATTCTTTATTTAGGAAAACATTAATTTTGCTTTCTATATTTTAAGTTAAATTTGGTAGAATGAAAGTATTGATTTTTTAAAATATCGATATATTGATTTTGATTTGATAATACCGTCCTCTATAGTGCAAATGTGTAAGTGCAAGATTGCTGTCAGAGCCCTGTTGATGGCCCCGTTTATCTCATTTAATAATTTTATATGTCGTTGGGAATTCCTTTGTTGTAATTTAAGGATTGTTTGGGTTTAATTGTGGATTTATAATTAATTTTATAGTTGTTCCGCCTTGAGTTTACCGTTGTTTGAGCTGAATATTTGTTTTAGTCTGTTTTCCTGCTGTGTGTTGTTGTTTTTCAATTTCATGTCAGATGACGTCTTGGAATCTATGTCAATTTTGTTCTAGAACATTTTGTTCTTCCAATTTTGAATTAGGCCTAAATTGAAACAACACCTACCGTCACAAAAGTAGTGCTTAATTATTCTCAAGCTAGTCTTGTGCAAAAGAATTTAAAAATGAATTTGTCGTGTTATAAGTCCACGTAAAAGTTGAGATTATTTTATTTTACCAAGAATTGTTATTTGTCGATCTTGTACCTCGTGCAGTGGGATGGACATTTTTTGTTTTGGAAGCTTATTGCGCTACTTTTGCAATTAAGTACGGGTTCATACTTTAGACCATTTAAACATATAGACACGCCTTAACTATCAAGCAGGGAAGCAAACATAATTCTACGCGGATGACGTCACGGGTGTGCACGATGCAACTACATACCTAGACTTTGTACTACAACAGTAAAGTAAATCCCTTATTTTAACTTATTAAAAACCCCAATCTTCGTATTTGAAAAATATTTGTTTAAAAACATTATAATCTTGATATTTTAAGAGTATTTGTAAAACAAAATCTGAATATATAACCCAGAAATTTCGTTTATCGTACCCTGCCGTACTTACCTCAAATAACTATAAATTTTTGTATGTACCAGTCAATTCCATTTAATTTTGGTTTTTCAAAAATAAAACTCAAAGCAATTTGTTGTTATACATTTATTATTAAGAAAAAATGAGGTGTGGGCACCACACGACTTTTTATACATATATGAATTTCAAATTATGCAAAGTTGTTCTAAATTAAGCTTTAAATACATTTATCATCTTAAAAAATACGCCTGTGAGTAAATGTGTCTGAATTTATTTATACAAAATTATTTAAAATCCTATTCTAAGTACTTCTAGTCTCTTAATTTGATAGAATGTATACTTTGTGAGATATTTGCAAGAAAATGCTACTCGCTAAGAGTAAAGGTATTACTTCCGGTCCGAATTTTGAAATTTTGTTTATACAAAATATATTCCAAATCCAGCTCTAAATACTTTTAAAATCTTGATAAATATATATAGAATGCATAATTTACAAGATATTTGCAAGAAATCGCTATGGGATAAAAGTGTTACTTCCGGTCCGTTACTATAAGTCGTCTCTTATAATAAAAACTCACTTCTCCAGAAAGACAAAGAACAACGCTTTGCATATTAAAGCAATATACTCCAATAATTCCGCTTTTGAGGTCTTTAGTTTTCTCTAACCGGCTTAGTTCTTTCTCCTTAACGTGCTTTTCATACTTTGCCTTGATATTTCGATTGTTATTTTTATTGCCATTTTTTAGCTAACTTGTTCTCGCATGTGAGCTTACTCTTGGGAATGTTTGTTTCTACTGTATCCTTGCTGATTTTTTCTATATGCTGTGGTAAATATTGCTCGATATGAATTATAGATTTGTTTTCCTTCCATAAGGTAACAATGCGGTAAGAGGTTTTTCTTAAAAGTTTCAATAATAATGATAGAAGAATGATTACATTTAGTGATTTTCAATAACAGTCAAAGTTTTTCAATCCTCATTATTTCAGGTTAAGTATTTTGGAGCTAGTACTGTATTGAACTGGGGTATCGATATTTAAGTAACTTTTTCTTGATGTTATAAAATTCTATTTAATTTGAAATTCTATTTTTTTTTATCAATTATGAATTTAGTCACTTAGAAAAAGAAAACGCAATACACAATATTTTAATTTTTAAATATTTTTGTAATTTTCTTCTAAATAAGTAGGAATAAAATCATAAGCAAGCAAATAATCCCTAATAATAAGTAAGCTTCTTTCAAATATTCATTATTAAAAATGCACAATTTACAATAAAGTTGAATTAGTTTCCCATTTTGTATAAAATGCTCTTCTGCTTCTTTAGAAACCACATTATTCATCCTCATTCGGTTGGTAGAGATAAAAAGAGCACTCTTTTATTCCCTCCAAGATTACTTTTAAATTATTCAGACAAATAAAGGCTGGCAAAGTCTCTTCCGAAGAGAGAGACCATCTTATGTCTCGGTATTTATAGATATTTTCAATTTTCCGGATGGTAAGTGGTATTTCCGAACTAATACAGCCTTCCGGCTTCAATATCCGCCCGGGCTCTTCGCGTGTATATCCCTGTTTCATTTACACTTTATCATTGGTATATCGGTTGATGGAAATATTGAATTCTCTTTTGCAGGCCTCTTTGTTCGTCTAAAATAATAAATGGAAGACAGTAATTAAAATAGGATAATTGAACAGTTATTGCAAGCAGTTTGAAGAATGGTGTGTTAGAGTGTGAAAAACTTTGAACATATTATATGGTATAAATATTCTCAAAAATCTTTGTCACCACTCGGATTATAAAGGCACTCTATAAAAAAAAATAAAAATAAACGGACACCTCTATTTCACTAGGTATATAATCTAATAGCAAAATATAATAGTTCTATGAAATAATCAAATAATGACTGCAATTTTATTTATAACAAAAATAATATTAAACTCAATCCTCAAGAAAAAGGTGAAAGTGATGTCACCGAAACATCAGGAAGAAAGATGTCTGTGTATCAGGACAGAATCATCCGTACGCGTCGAAATACCCCGAAGAATAAAAACACTTCAGCAAACAACCGTGAGAATTTCCGAAGAAATGTATATACGGATAAAACAAGTAAAGAATTTCATGTGTTAAATCCGCTGAAAATGCAACTGCAGACTCGTGTTTCGATCTCATTGGTTCTCCTCAGTGCAATGTAGCCAAGGAATAATGTGAGATAACCTTGAAGATGAAAAGTATCAAACAGATACATATACAGGAGACAGACTATCAAATGAGGCTTCAGCCAGAATGTTCTCGATATTGAGGACTCATCTAAACATTGCCGCGAGATTGACATTGTGCACTTGCGTGTCATCTGAACCTATAGGGTTTAATTTTAAATTAAGGAAAAGTTAATGCGGATATTAGATAAAACAAGTAAAGAATTTATTGAGGTAACTCCGCTGAAAATGCAACTACAGACACGTGTTTTGAACTCATTCGTTCTCGTCAGTGCAGTGAAGAAAAGGAATATGATGGGATAACCTTGGAGATGAAAAGCTTATATCAGATATATATACAGCAGGCAAACTATCAATTGGGGCTTCAGCCAGAATGATCAGCTAATATAATGATGTTCTCCATCAAACTGAGGCTTTGTGTCGTCTGTGATATAATTATTTTGGTCATCACTACCTGATTCTTCTGTATCTGTATTTTGAACATTGTGTTTACTGATAGTGTCCCTCACCACCTCATAACTGTCTCTATTATCTACCAAATTTTCCAATTGATAGTCAAGGGATGGTTGAGGAGCCCTCCATTTTGGTTGTGGATTTAATTCTGCATATTATGGTCTGGCTAATTCGACAATCTTCTGACTTCTACTTGCTATTATACTAAAAATATAAAAATATCATATTGTTATATCATTTTCACTGATATAAAACATTTAATACACAAAAAATAAACTTTTAAGTGAGTCACTACAAGTCAAAATTTAAAGTTTTTTTTTATACAAAAAATATTCAAGATCCTATTCTAAGTACTTCTATTCTCTTAATAAATCTTTGTAGAATGGATACTTTGCGAGATATATAAAAAAAAGTACTACTCGCTAGGAGTAAAAGCGTTACTTCCGGTCCGAATTTTGAAATTTCATTTATACAAAAAATATTCCAAATC
Organism: Amphimallon solstitiale; assembly: GCA_963170755.1. Lineage (NCBI taxonomy): Eukaryota > Metazoa > Arthropoda > Insecta > Coleoptera > Scarabaeidae > Amphimallon > Amphimallon solstitiale. The sequence goes on along the minus strand of OY720682.1, from coordinate 79,517,224 downwards.
CAGTTCCATATACTTTTGTACTCTTGATAAATATATATAGAATGCATAATTTACGACATATTTGCAAAAATCGCTATTTGATAAGAGAAAATGTGTCAGGTCCAAATTTTAAAACATTTTTTTATACAAAAGGTATTGAAAATTAAGTTGTAAATACTTTTATACTCGTAACGTACCTGTATATAAAGCACGACTCGCTTCCTTCGGTCGCTCGTGCTTTCAAAATACACTCATGCGGGAACATATTCTTCCCGCACTTGGTTCGTAATAGTTATTTACGAACCAAGTGCGCGAAGACTATTTTCCCGCATGAGCGCACATTGTAAGCACGAGCGACCGCAGGAAGCGAGTGCTTTTAATTGCGCGAATGCGTGGAAGATGTCTTCACGCAAGTGGTTTGTACAATATTTTTTGTACGAACATTAAATTAAAAAAATATTATTGATTAATGTCATTGGTATCATACCTAACCTAAGATAGATTACCTAATTAATTTAAGCATTTCATGTAGGTATGTAACACCTTTCCCTAGAATTAAGTTATTTTATTCTTACACATGGCAAACATGAGGTATTTATTCTTATATTTATAAATTTATAGTACATTTATTGCGTTTTTTGGTTTAAATACAAACAATTCCGAACTGCCAATATGAATGTCGATGTGGTTCCAATAGATGGCGCTTGAATCTTGCTTAAGATACAGCTTAAGATGTCGCTTAAAATATCGTCAAATAGATGGCGCACAATTTTTTTGGAAGAATTTTTAATTATTACTCCTATTACCCCAACTTTTAGTGAAGAATAGTGGAGGGAAGTAGTATTTTATAGAATAAATTTTATTACTATCAAGCTAGATTTTTTTCTAAATGTCCCAAAGTGCCAGTGTTTTTTTCAATTTTTACAGTCGCCTCAACCGGGAAAACGTATTTCCCAGTCGAGCTACACATGCGCCAAATGTCACTTTACAGGCGGTGAGTACAAAAATAACTATATTTCACTTCACCCTACTACATACACAACCGTCTATTCAAGTCAACAGCATATTGCAGAGTAATTATTTCGTATTCAACATGATCTTCTACTATTAAAAAAAAAATTATGTGATAAAGAAATATATAAAATTCTGCAATCCGACATACCTCAAGCCTGACAATCTCTAATTCGTGAATGTTTAATTTACGCCAATCCGTAACTTTTGATTGACAGTTTAGAACCAGCAGAGCAGTGACAAATACTGTTTCTTTCATCATTTCAATTTCTGCGATCACACGAACTTCTAATAGATTCTGATGTACGGATATCGTGTCAGTAGAAACTGTTTCGTGTGCGTTCAGTTCCGGAATATTTAATTAATTACATCATGAATTGACTCTAATAACAGCTCGACTAAATTATAATCGAATTACGGTCGATACGACTCGAATGTTAAACCGCTTGTATACGACAAGCATTGTATTCTGTGGCAAATATAAGTTTTATATAGTGTTATATATTTGCAAATTCACAGAAAACGCATCGGCGTCATTAAAGAAACTTTTAACGTCAGTACCGGTGTCGTTTTTATAAATTTAAGACAATTGAAACTAAGACAAATTAAAAATCACGTGTATTCAGTCATAAGTAAAATTGTAATTTTTGAAACTACCCAACAGCTTTATTATTAGCAACACTTTCTTAATTATTTTAAATTTATTAATATTAATTACCTATTGTAAAGTTAATGTTTAAAGTGATATTTTGAAGTTTACTTCAATAAAAATTCAGAAATTATTTTTTTTGGGTGACTACAAGATGGTGTTACATAAGGATCAATATTTTGAGGTTACCAGAAAGAAATTCATCAATGTAAATCGAAGTTATGGTGACGGCCTTATATTGCGCAGCCGGTTAAAGTACAGGGTACCTACAGCTGGTTCAGAATACTTGTTGTAGGTTTGTGGCTGGTCTCAGGAGATACGATCATGTAAGCCACAAATTATCTGAGATGGGTGGCTCAGGGTGGAGAACACAATAAATCTGCGGTTTCTAATCTTTGTTAGGGGACTACTAATCGCGGGCAAACCTGGTTACTTGTATGGTAAATTACTATTTCGCGGAAGTATGCACAGTATAAATGTTAGGCACAGGCATACTCTCACCTTGCCTCGCCACAGGACAGCCATTGTTTTGTTTCTTGAGGTAGATTTAAATAAAAAAGCATATTGTTTTGAATAGTTAATATATATTTAAACTTAACAACAACTAACTCTACAAGTGTTTAGAAATTGAATGCCGGAATCTCCATGCTATGAGAAATATTTGTCCTGATTCGGAGCTACCCTTAAGTGGAGCCTGCGCAGTGCTCATTCATGTGGCGAGTGCTTCGACATAGCTGCCCCCTTGGACCATTTAAGGGTTCAAAACAAGTTTCTCATAATTATATTAGGTTACATAAACGCATATAATACATTAAAGGTTAAAGAAAAAATAATAACTGACATTTAGAAAAATTGTTAAAAATTAAAATACACTTTCATTTGCTTAAGTGTCTATTGGTAATGGGCACAAATTTCGCGTAGATCGTTTGTACTATATACTTCCATCACAAAATCCCACGGATACTACGCGCACAACACCATCACTTCCTGGGTGCAACTCGGTAATGCGACCCCGTTGCCAGCGTAAGGGCGGTAACCTTTCCTTCACCAGAACCAACGTACCCGGTGTCAAATTTGGACTGTTCTGCTGCCACTTAGATCGCCGTTGTAATTCCGCCAGGTACTCTAAGGAAAAACGTTTCCAAAAATGCTGCTTCATCATTTCAAGATGCTGAAACCTTCTTAAGCGATTGACTGGAACCTCTTGGAGTTCTGGCACTGGTGGTGCAGTCAGTGGCTCCACAATCAGTAGAGCGGGAGGAAGGATTTCTAAGTCATTTGGATCTTGCGTAAGGGGTAAGAGTGGTCGGGAATTTAGGACCGCTTCTATCATAGTTAGGAGGGTATACATTTCCTCATAATTTAAAATTGTTTCACCAATGACTCGCTTTAGATGAAATTTTGTGGATATAACTGCAGCCTGCCACAAACCGCCAAAATTCGTACTTTTGGGTGGTATAAAATGCCAATTCATTTTATTTTGCCGAAGATTGTCGATAACTTTAGTTTCGAATTCATGTGAATTACAATATTCATATAAGTGTTTTAACTCTTTATTGGCGCCTTTAAAGTTAGTAGCGTTATCCGAAAATATATCAGTGACATTTCCGCGCCGTGAAATGAAGCGTTTGAATACGTTTAAAAAAGATTCGGTTGACAAACTGGTCGCTAGATCTAAATGAACGGCTCTAGTTACCAAGCAGACAAAAACACATATTGCTGTAGCATATAAATATTTATTTAAAATAATGTTATTGCCATACGTTGGGCATCGCCATATAATTTATATGCTGTGACAACATATATTTGTGTGTATTACCACACGTAGGGTATAGTCTTTTGTATATGCTGTATTCTTAAATTATTCTTTATACACCAAAAACTTATAATTGGTTTTGTATTTTATTTTTTTATATTGTTGAAGCATGTACTTTGTGACTATTGTGGATTCTGGCAATGTGTGTGGTTCCTTCTCCTTCACTGATGATTTTTCTCTTGCTCATAATAGGGAAGAGGTAATAGTTTTGTTCAAAGAAAAACTGTATGTCTATACAACATAATCATATACCTTTTATTTTGTAATTTATAGACTCAAAATAATTTTTATACACACCCTTATGCTCTAAACAAAATACATAATTGAAAATGCTCATATCATTTATACCTAATGCCGGTTGTAATGTATGTAAATCTTTTATTTATTTATTTATTCTGCTAAACAAAATAAATATTTATCCTGTAAATAAACAAATGTAAACTTTTATTGTACATTGATGGTGATACTTATCGATGTAATTATATTTATGTATTGGCTTCAATTAATTGCTTTAGACAACCATTTGCACGTGTTGTATCTAGCTCTTAATCTTTGCCTTGTGAAACTTTTAATTAATTATTTGCCTAACTTAAAAGAGATTAATGATGCCTAGACAATACGATGAAGAAAATGCTCATTCGCACGTAGCATCTCTCCAACTGCCCAACACCATTAATCCTATTTTGTTGTAATTCCAACTTTATGAATTAAAAACAAACCTTACAGGATAAAATATTTACTTATCTATATTGTCCAACAATACATTGATTAATCATTTGCACGTAAAAAACCAATGTCTGTCCAACAATTTGTATAACTTCCTTTTCAAAAAAAAATAAACTTACTTGCTATCAAAATATTCATTTTGAATGTCCATATTGAACGTTTCAAGTGAATTCAAATATATTAAATAAAATAAGAACTACTATGAATATACGTGATGAAGAAATAATGAAAACTACAATGTAACAATCTAAAGCGTCTTATTCTTTAGGAGTTGTAATAAGAAGTCTCCCTTTCGGAATTCTAATGAGAAATCTCTCTTCGTGTCGAATCTTGTTTCGTATTTATAGCGGCAAAAAAAACTCTATGTTGACCATTGCGCCCTCTAGTCCATATTTTAGGTTGGCATTGGAATACACGTTCCAGTGAAGTCGCTGCCCGCATGTTGCCGTCTTGATACGCACACACATACACATATTGTTCTGACAGTTCACTATTTACCAAACGTCAATATAAATTTCCAATTCAAAAGTCCCCTCTGCCTCGCACAGCATTTCCAACGGTAGGTTTATTCTTGTCGCTAATACCATCCTTCTTTGTATTCGTCAATGAACCTATTGCCTTGTTCATTGTTCGATACATATTTTTTCTTTCCATTTATTAATGTCAATTTCACTTTTCTTTTAGCTGAATTGCGGCTTGGCAAAATGGGAAACATGCCGGAGATAACTATTATTTTTCTTCCCGCACTGCCTGTACCTGGAGGACACGCCTGTTTCTTCACCGTTTCTCTATCTTCTATCCATGATCTTTCTATTGGTAAAATGTCAATCTGCAATAGACTTTACACAAGTTTTATATATTTTGTTGTCTTTTTGTAGGTCATGAAACTGTACACGTCCGTTTCCAGTCTCTGAAGCATTGTGTTACAAACAAATCATAAACACATATACTTTTTATTTATGATATCAGCTACCTTTAATACAATATTGCTGATCATTTCTACGTTTTACATATTTTTATATCCTTTCTTAGTCTATTTATAAGCTAAGGTAAATTTTATCTTTTAATACAATTTAGTTCTTAAACTCTTTCATAAAATTTTTACTGCTTTATGCATATAAATCATAATAATGTACTTATTCACATTTGCCTTTCTTGCATATCGTATTTCATCTTTTTCATGATATATAAACCATACATTTTGTGTATTCTTTTACAAAAGAAATATATTACAAATTTTTACTGCTTTATGCATATAAATCATAATAATTTACCTATTTATGTTTCTTGCATATCGTATTTCATCCTTTTTCATACTATATATACCATACATTTTGTGTATCTCTTCTACAAAAGAAATATATTACAAATATTTATTTTGTCTTTTATTTCATTTTTATTTAATACATTTTTATTTTGTCTTTTGTTTCATATTTATTTAATAAACTTTATTTTGTATTTTCTCATTATTTACTTGAATAATACTGACTTTTGAATTACTTGTATTGACCATGTGTATGCAACTTTGTATACATCTATGTAGTTTTTGTTGCATAGTTTTACTCAATGATATTTATTTTATTTCTAATCTTAAACTAATCTCTAAAGCTATTCTTATTCTATAAATTTTGCGAGTTCACGGCAATATGTAGGCCTTGATTTGAACCTTAGAAATTGTATACATTGAAGGCTTAATGTTAATTATAAAGTGAAATTGTGTAACACACTGACTCCAAGTACTTAGTAATTCATTTGGAATAATATCATCCCAATTAATTTTGGATATCCAAACTTTTTGCATTAGACTTTTTAGTTTGATTATTATTGGTTGCAAACCTAAAGGATCATAGATGCGACTGATTGTCGAAAGCACGGTTCGCTTTGTTATCCGATTTAAATTGTGATCAGCATTAACGCGATTCTCCAGGGTATCTCGTTGATCATACCAATATACACCTAAAGTTTTTGTCACACAAGCAGGGTCCAGTAGTACAAATGGGTCGCCACGATTATCGATATCGTCAAGAATTTCTGGAGCAATAGTGACCCATTTGCGCAACTCAAAACCTCCGCGCAACATGACTTTCGTTAATTAATTGTTCTCGAAGGACCTTTGCTTTAGATATGGTATCTGCTCCAGTCAAACAGTCATCCATGTAAAAATCTCTCATTATAACCGAAGAAGCTTCGGGAAAGTTTTGTTTTTCCTCCTCCGCTAGTTGCTGTAAAGTTTTTATCGCTAAAAAGGACGAACAGTTGATGCCATATGTTACAGTGGTTAGCCGGTATGTTTGAAGAGGTTCATTTTGATTCTTACGCCATAATATTAATTGATAATTTGTATCTGGGCTGTCTATTTTAATTTGGCGATACATTTTAGCAATGTCCGCGTTTATCACATATTTATACATACGGAACCTACATAAAATAGAAAATAAATCTTGTTGTAAGTTCGGTCCCGTCATTAAAATGTCATTAAGGCTTAATCCGCTCGTTGATTTCATACTTCCGTCAAATACCACGCGAATTTTGGTTGTTTCCGATTCTTTGAATACCGCATGAGTTGCTAATAAAATGATTGATTTGATGCAATAGACTCGGGATTGGTTACTAATTCCATGTGGCCTAGGCGACAGTACTCTGATAGAAAATTAGAATACTCTAGTTTTAGGTCGGGATTATTTTGTAATCTGTTCTCTAAGTTTCGAAAACGTTTAATAGCAAGAGATTTTGAATATCCTAATTCATTTTTATTATCCCTGAATGGGAGCTTCACTATAAAACGCCCATTAATTTCTCTGCGGGTGGTATTCTTATAAAATTCCTCACAAGCAATTTCTTCATTCGTTTTTAAATTATCGTTGGCAATATTTTCTATATTCCAAAATTTCTCCATTGTTTTTTCCAAATTAATTGATAAATTACATGACGTGAGTATATTTTCCACCGAATTATAATAATTTGAACTAAAACAGCCACCAAGAATCCAACCTAGATCTGTTTGTACTAAAGTAGGGTGATTTTGATTTCCCTTCACAAAGCCTCCGCGAATTATTCCCCAGTAAACGTCTGCTCCCAACAAAACATCTACAGGTGCGGATATATTAAAATCCTGATCAGCTAATATAATTTCTTGCGGTAATTTTAAATTTGATATAGAGAAACTAAATAAAGGTAAATTTTGCATAATTTTGTCGACAACTAAACACCTAACAAAGGATACCTTGATTTGATTAACGTTATAAATAAAGATATCCGCCTTTTTTGTGATGTTACTCAATGTTTGGTTGACTTCTTCAACAGGGACGTTTGTTTCCTTTAGTGGAATGCTTTATCGTTTGCATAGATCTGTTGAAATAAATGAACTTTGAGATGCGTTATCTAATAGTGCTCTGCATTTAATTAAATTGCCTAATTTGTCTGGAATATAAATCACCGCCGTAGATAACAAAATTTGATTATTCCGCTGTATTACATGATGCAGCATTGTTTGCCCAGTAACCTCCTCTGCGTCTTCGCAACTAATATTATATATAATAAAAGCCGAGTAGTCAATGGCAACCAAACCCGGTCAAAATCGACGAAAATTGGGCACGCGGGGGGAAGAACTCGTCTCTGGATACGCGAAATTGAAAGCTGCCCTTTGGCGTGAAGTTACCGACGACCTTAAATTGTTCCTCGACGGAGAGTTTTTCTTCCCAAGTGGAGCGTGTGCAGAGATATCGCCCGTTGAAGAGGAGCGTGCATTCGATGTTTTAACAGAAAAATTGCTTACGTCATGACGATTCACGTGACAACCGATCAAAATCGTAAAAATGTCAGGTATGACAGGCACGCGCGAAAGAATTGTAAAAATTTCACATTGACGAAGAAATTTCAGGCCGTCGAGGTTTAGAGTGCGGAAAGAGGATTGGAAACCAAAAGAGTGGACTTTTCCGCGACGATTGAGTGCACTGTCCACGTGCCAAATCTGTCGCTGTCGAAGGTGCGACTCATTTAAAGCTTTCCTGCAGGGTATAAAAATCTCGCAATGACGAGTTTGCGTGTCATTAATTTGACTATATATATATTCACGTTCATCCATCGGTTGTCAAGTTTAAATGTCAAAAGGCCGACAAATAAAGATATTACGAAGAAGTGCATTTTTAATTGAAACGTGGTACCTTTCAGATACGTATTAGTGTTATTATTATCAATCGTTACTATTTCTTTTCTATATGAATATATGAACAAAATGCCGACGGATATGATAAAATAAACTTAAAGTGTATTATCGCACGTAAGTACAGTAACAAATATGACGATTTTTCTATATTTTATTAAGATATATTAATAAATACAATGACACTCTATTCATTATATATGTCATCGAAATGTAAATTTCATACAACGAAGAACTTGAAGCAAGCTTAAATAAAGAAGAACCATCTGAGTTTTGCCATTTGGGCCTGTCAAATTACGTTAGATGCACACGAATTATACAAAACCTAAATGTCAACAGAATGTTGGAAATCTATCAGTGTTCAAGATGTAGTCTTTATTTGTCAGATCAGATGTGTCCGAAGCACTTCGAAATAAAATAAATACATCAAATAAAATTCGCATAAGCATTTACGTAATTTCGTTTACCAATTTTCAGTTATAAAACCAAGCATTTAAAGTATGCGCCTGCGGGTAGGCACCAACTAATCAGAAGTACATTTTCGGTTAAATGGTATTAGGAGCCAGCAAGATTTTCGATTGGGTTTTACAAAGTATACTATTAAAGCGTAATATGAAAATTAATTAATTCTCTCAATGACCTGTAAGTTTAAAACATGTTTATTAAAGTTTATCATGTTATGTTGTTAATTTCATTTGACAATTGGAAAGACAATTTGGTTAAGCACTGCCAGTCTGACATTTCGTTCTCACAAGTTTATGTGTGAATGAATACACTCAACGAACTATTGTCACGATGACAGGTGGAACGACAATTTGGTTAAACATCTTGACGTCAAGAGTCTGACTTTTCATTGCCGTATAAGTGTCACGATGACAGTCTGTCAAAAAATTTGAGGTATACACTATTTTTATCGTAAATTTGATACAAAGCGAAGCATAGTACTACCAATTTTATAGAACGAATAACATGAAACAACATTTAATTGCCGAACCGTCTTGGTTTTTTTTTTGGTCTGTCTACGTTCACCTTGGGCTAGATGCACACAATTGATACAAAACCTGAATGTCAACAAAATTTTTCTAAATATTAGCGTTCAGTAAATTATATAGAAATGTTGTTCGGTTTGTGGGCAAAGTCTTAATAAATAAATTCATTTGCCACTAATTATAAATGTCACAATAATATTTAATTTATTTCTAAGAGACATTTTGTTTAATATGCGTCTTCATTCATAAACAAGAACAAACTGAACTGCGGTTGTAATTACTCTACATTGTCGGTCATTCAGGTACAGTTTCCAATATCGTAGTTATAAAAATTAAAGCAAAGGCGTGATTCATAACATTTGACGTCCACTGAAAGAAATATTATAACCGTTAATATTTACATTTTATTGCATTATCAATTATTATTATTATTACTATTGTATCGGTCATTTATCGTATCTTTAATGGCTTGGACACATCTCTGTCATCTTTCTACATACAAATACATATACTGCGTCTTTCATTTACATTTAGAGTAGCTTATGATATCAATATTAATTTGGGAACACTGTGCTACAGTAATGTTTTTCATTTTCACTACTGTCATAGTTAAGTCAATTTATTGAAAAGTTCCACAGTGTTCTCAAATTAATATTGAAATTGTAGGTTATTCTAAAAAAAATTTATTGAAGGCACGCTATGTCTACAATGACATTCAATTTGACAATTCATTCTCAAACTGTTGACAGTTTGCAAGAAAATTTAACGTAGGGGCAACTTTTATCATGAAACTTGAGACAAATAGAGTTAGAGTACTACCAAATTTAAAAAACAAAGAAATTTATATATGATTCAATAAATCTTGATCATACAACCATCTTAGGTTTACCTTTTCGGCCTACTTACATTCAACTTAGACTAGGTGCTCACGCATTATATCAAACCTAAATGTCAACGAAATGTTCCAAGTAATCAGCTTTCAGTAACTTCTATAGAAATGTTAAACATTTTATGGGAAATTTTTTAATTAATAAATCCATTTGTCTATAATTATAGATGCCACAATAATGTATAATTAATTTCTAGAGAGATTTTATTTCATTTGCATCTTCATTCATAAACTAATTAAAAGAAAATTTATAACCGTTAAAATTCAAGTGCTTCTGCGACTGGCAGTGGTCACGTTCCAAACAGGCACATTTATAGAGAAACTTACAGCGAAAAAGTGGACGCGGAGAGGCAATTCAAACTCGAAGAGTTTCATGGACCGCTGTAATAACAAAAAGAGCAAGTATTCTATTAAATTAATGTGTCCTAAATTAAAAAAAAAGGGGGAAAGAGTAAATTGATTAGTCAGCATTTGATGACTGATATCGACATTTTATGACAAACATTATGGAGCACTGATGCTCTTGATTATTGGCAAACAACGTCATATAAATTTATTTCTATTGACTATTGTCCCGGAAGCCCTACGTTAATTGTAATTCAAAGAAACAAATACATCATGCATACATATCACCTTTAATTTAACGATTTAAAGGGTAATGTAACTGCTATTTCAAAAATGGATCCACTACTACATATAAAGACAATGCGATTTAAAAATTTATCATACATGGTAATTCACTAATTATCAGTTACTTTAAGATCGCGATCTACTTTATTACACAAAAGCATCCCCTCCTAAGAAAAAATAATTTAAGCATTACGCCCCAGATGCTGATCATAATTGGTGAACATAGTATATTATTAAAATAAAATTAAGTAATAGTTAAAGGGTGCAGCGAAAATAAAAAAAATAGTGCACATCTATGTCGCCATCTTTACCCATCTATTATCATTTTAACACCGATATATTTAACTAGAGCATACGCGCAATGTTGGTCAACTCAACATTCACGTTAGGTGGCTTAAATCTTACAGGAAACGTCAGAATTGTCAGAAAAAATCCATCTGACTTTTGATTAATGTTGGCAATTTCACAAAAATTTAATTGCAGGTTATAAAACGTCAAAACGATCAATCGATTTCAGTTCGTGATGAAATCTGAACTGCTTTCATGATGACAATTATTTAAGAAAAAAAGGTTAAACACCCTGACATCTGTCTGATATTTCATTGGTCATGGTTTTAAGCTCCATCGATATTTACTGTAGACCTTGACACAAAAAGATATGAAATTACAAATTTTATACAGCGAAATGACTATAGTCTATTTTTAAAATAGCGAGACGAATTTCTGAACATACCCCTGTCCCAAATTACATGCACGAAAATCTTGAAAACAAACTTACGAGTATATCTGATAACTATTACTGTCGAGCTCTGAATAGAACTGGTAAAGTATATAATGAAATAACGGGGAAATAATAGAAACAACAACAAGGCTTAACAATAAACAATGTCAGTTGACAGAATGTGAGCAAGATTGATACGGTGTCATTTGGCCTTGCTTTCAACCAATGAGATTTCACTGTCAAAGTGGTCTGTTCAGAAATTCGTCTCGCTATTTTAAAAATGAGGTGTGGCCACCACACGACTTTCTTATACGTATGAGCGTTTCAAACTACACAATTTTAAGAATTTTTTTATACAAAACTTATTCAAATCCTATTCTAAGTACTTTCATGCTCTTAATAAATCGCTCTAGAATGCATACTTTGGAAGATATTCGAAGAAAAGTGCTACTCGCTAAGAATAAAAGTGCTACTTCCGGTCCGAATTTTGAAATTTCATGTATACAAAAAATATTGCAAATCCAATTCTAAATACTTTTGTACTCTTAATAAATATATATAGAATGCATAATTTACGACATATTTGCAAAAAATCGTTATTCGGTAAGAGTAAAAGTGATACTTCCGGTCCGAATTTTGAATTTTTTTTATACAAAAGATATTGGAAATTAAGTTCTAAATACTTTTGTATTCGTCGCGTACCTGTCTAAAAAGCATGACTTGCAAAATATTGGCAAAAAACTGATTTTTGATAAGAGTAAAAGACCTACTTAAGGTAGTAATTTCGAAAAACTTTTTAAATAAAATGCTTCTCAATTTTAATTTTAACTACATATGAATTCTTTATAAATTTGTTTAAACTTAGTAGTTGACGAAATATTTGCAAAATTCGATTTTTTCACTGAAGTAAAGTACTACTTCCGGTCAACCGATTTTATTGAAAAACTAATCAGATCTCAAGAGGCAGATTATACACGTAAATATAAAATTTGGAATTGATATCTACAGCGGTTTGGCCGCTACCGTGGTGACACACACAGACACACACACAGAGAGAGAGAGAGAGTGAGAGAGAGAGAGAGAGATTTTTTAAAAACCACTTTTTTGGTATCAGGGGACTTCAAAACGTAGACATCTGCAAGAGAGAAGAAAGTAAAATAAACTTTAAAATATTAATGAGAAAAGTGTTATCAGATCCATTTCAGTTTTGCCTATATATTAGACAATTACCTTAAAATATGATTTATATTATTATTACTCGGTGACAGACGAATCAAATTTCAATGTAATGACAATTGTTTTCTAACTATTCAATTTATTAAAGTAAATATTCCAGCCTAATTCAACAACAACTACTACTAAATAATTTGATTGTCAGTAGAAAGTTTGAAGTATGGGCAGCGTTCAATCATTTAATGGGATATGTTTGAAAATACACCATTAAATCAAATTGTTAATCAAACATTCTGATGATGGTTCATGATGATCGTGTCCCAGGCTGGTGGCTCTTATTTCGATGGATTGGTTGTAATCATGAACTACCTTTTTGTGTTATTTTTCCTTAAATACTTAATAAGAATCACAAAATGATCCGACAATTACGAATTATATTCTTTCTACAGTGTGTGTAAGCAAAATGTTTACACAGATATTCCCACGTCGGTCTGTTTTATTTTTGGTTATTGTTTTTAGTTCAACTACCAGCGTCACTACTAAATATTTAAATTATAATAGGATCGTCTCAGCAACCGACATAGCCAGAGCACGATCTACAGGCGACGACTCAATGCCACTGCAAAATCACTTTGACAGGAACAATTTCAGAGCAGACAAGTGAAACTAATTTATTAATATGGAAGCCAGTTATAAATTCACTATTATAAATAAAATTAATAAGTCATACTATTCTATACCAACATTTTATTTAAAACTTGATTCTTCTGTGTAATGGACATGCATTGTTCACAAATTTGCATTATAACAAAGTTCAAAAGGTATGTCAAAAGATGTATGATTATTATTAAATATTACGGCCCAGAAATAACGTTTGTGGGCCATGATAATTGACAGATTAAATTATGCAAAACTAAAATAAATCTGATATTACTTTTTTAATAATGATTTAGTCCTTTCATTGTGTAAAACTAATAACACTATGAATCTTTTAGTGTCAAGTATTGGTATTACGCTAAATAGCATCTAAATTTCAAACTTCAACAACGAAAAGTCAGACTGACGTTAAGATTCTTTAAATTGCCGTTCCACCTGTCACCGTGACAGTAGTTCGTGGACAAAAATATACGTCTATACAAGGTGTGCCAATAGCTTAGAAAATCAAAAATGATTTTTTGGCGTATTACAGGGAACGGTAATACAACTGTAAGCGGACGCGAAATGTGATTCAAGCTCGAAGAGATTGATGGACAGCTAGTTATATATACTAAAAGCCGAGTAGTCAGTGGCAACCAAACCCGGTCAAAATCGACGAAAATTGGGTACGCGGGGGGAAGAACTCGTCTCTGGATACGCAAAATTGAAAGCTGCCCTTTGGCGTGAAGTTATCGACGACCTTGAATTGTTCCTCGACGGAGAGATTTTTCTTCTAAGTGGAGCGTGTGCAGAGATATCGCCTGTTGAAGAGGAGCGTGCATTCGGTGTTTTAACAGAAAAATGGCTTACGTCATGACGATTCACGTGACAACCGATCAAAATCGTAAAAATGTCAGGTATGACAGGCACGCGCGAAAGAATTGTAAAAGTTTCACATTGACGAAGAAATTTCAGGCCGTCGAGGTTTAGAGTGCGGAAAGAGGGTTGGAAACCAAAAGAGTGGACTTTTCCGCGACGATTGAGTGCACTGTCCACGTGCCAAGTCTGTCGCTGTCGAAGGTGCGATTCATTTAAAGCTTTTATGCAGAGGAATGCGGTAAAAAAAATTCACGATGACGAATTTGCGTGTCATTAATGACTATATATTCACGTTCATCGATCGGTTGTCAAGTTAAAGTGTCAGAAGGCCGACAAATAAAGATATTACGAAGAAGAGGTGTATTTTTAATTGAAACGTGGTACCTTTCAGATACGTATTAGTGTTATTATTATCAATCGTTACTATTTCTTTTCCATATGAATATATGAACAAAATGCCGACGGATATGATAAAATAAACTTAAAGTGTATTGTCGCACGTACATAAGTACAGTAATAAATATAACGATTTTGCTATTTTTTATTAAGATATATTAATAAATACAATGACACTCTATTCATTATATATGTCATCGAAATGTAAATTTCATACAACGAAGAACTTGAGCAAGCTTAAATAAAGAAGAACCATCTGAGTTTTGCCATTTGCCATAAGCATTTACGTAATTTCGTTTACCAATTTTCAGTTACCAAGCATTTAAAGTATGCGCCTGCGGGTAGGCACCAACTAATCAGAAGTACATTTTCGGTTAAATGGTATTAGGAGCCAGCAAGATTTTCGATTGGGTTTTACAAAGTATACTATTAAAGCGTAATATGAAAATTAATTAATTCTCTCAATGACCTGTAAGTTTAAAACATGTTTATTAAAGTTTATCATGTTATGTTGTTAATTTCATTTGACAATTGGAAAGACAATTTGGTTAAGCACTGCCAGTCTGACATTTCGTTCTCACAAGTTTATGTGTGAATGAATACACTCAACGAACTATTGTCACGATGACAGGTGGGACGACAATTTGGTTAAACATCTTGACGTCAAGAGTCTGACTTTTCATTGCCGTATAAGTGTCACGATGACAGTCTGTCAAAAAATTTGAGGTATACACTATTTTTATCGTAAATTTGATACAAAGCGAAGCATAGTACTACCAATTTTATAGAACGAATAACATGAAACAACATTTAATTGCCGAACCGTCTTGGTTTTTTTTTTTTTTGGTCTGTCTACGTTCACCTTGGGCTAGATGCACACAATTGATACAAAACCTGAATGTCAACAAAAATTTTCTAAATATTAGCGTTCAGTAAATTATATAGAAATGTTGTTCGGTTTGTGGGCAAAGTCTTAATAAATAAATTCATTTGCCACTAATTATAAATGTCACAATAATATTTAATTTATCTCTAAGAGACATTTTGTTTAATATGCGTCTTCATTCATAAACAAGAACAAACTGAACTGCGGTTGTAATTACTCTACATTGTCGGTCATTAAGGTACAGTTTCCAATATCGTAGTTATAAAAATTAAAGCAAAGGCGTGATTCATAACATTTGACGTCCACTGAAAGAAATATTATAACCGTTTATATTTACATTTTATTGCATTATCAATTATTATTATTATTACTATTGTATCGGTCATTTATCGTATCTTTAATGGCTTGGACACATCTCTGTCATCTTTCTACATACAAATACATATACTGCGTCTTTAATTTACATTTAGAGTAGCTTATGATATCAATATTAATTTGGGAACACTGTGCTACAGTAATGTTTTTCATTTTCACTATTGTCATAGTTAAGTCAATTTATTGAAAAGTTCCACAGTGTTCTCAATTTAATATTGAAATCGTAGGTTATTCTAAAAAAAATTAATTGAAGGCACGCTATATCTACAATGACATGCAATTTGACAATTCATTCTCGCAATAGATCAAACTGTTGACAGTTTGCAAGAAAATTTAACGTAGGGGCAACTTTTATCATAAAACTTGAGATAAATAGAGTTAGAGTACTACCAAATTTAAAAAACAAAGAAATTTATATATGATACAACAAATTTTGATCATACAACCATCTTAGGTTTACCTTTTCGGCCTACTTACATTCAACTTAGACTAGGTGCACACGCATTATATCAAACCTGAATGTCAATGAAATGTTCCAAGTAATCAGCTTTCAGTAACTTCTATAGAAATGTTAAACATTTTATGGGAAATTTTTTAATGAATAAATCCATTTGTCTATAATTATAGATGCCACAATAATGTATAATTAATTTCTAGAGATATTTTATTTAATTTGCATCTTCATTCATACTCTAATTAAAAGAAAATTTATAACCGTTAAAATTCAAGTGCTTCTGCGACTGGCAGTGGTCACGTTCGAAACAGGCACATTTATGGAGAAACTTACAGCGAAGAAGTGGACGCGAAGAGGCAATTCAAAGTCGAAGTTTCATGGACCACTGTAATAACAAAAAGAGCAAGTATTTTATTAAATTAATGTGTCCTAAATAAAAAAAAAAAAGGGGGGAAAGAGTAAATTGATTAGTCAGCATTTGATGACTTATATCGACATTTTATGACAAACATTATAGAGCACTGATGCTCTTGATTATTTGTAATTCAAAGAAACGAATACATCATGCATACATATCACCTTTAATTTAACGATTTAAAGGGTAATGTAATTGCTATTTTGAAAATGGAACCACTACTACATATAAAGACAATGCGATTTAATAATTTATCATACATGGTAATTCACTAATTATCAGTTACTTTAAGATCGCGATCTACTTTATTACACAAAAGCATCCCTTCCTTAGAAAAAATAATTTAAGCATTACGCCCCAGATGCTGATCATAATTGGTGAACATAGTATATTATTAAAATAAAATTAAGTAACAGTTAAAGGGTGTAGCGAAAATAGTGAACATATATGTCACCATCTTTACCCATCTATTATCATTTTAACACCGATATATTTAACTAGAGCATATGCGAAATGTTGGTCAACTCAACATTCACCTTAGGTGGCTTAAATCTTACAGGAAACGTCAGAATTGTCAGAAAAAATCCATCTGACTTTTGATTAATGTTGGCAATTTCACAAAAATTTAATTGCAGGTTATAAAACGTCAAAACGATCAATCGATTTCAGTTCGTGATTAAATTTGAACTGCTTTCATGATGACAATTATTTAAGAAAAAAGGTTAAACACCCTGACATCTGTCTGATATTTCATTGGTCATGTTTTTAAGCTCCATCGATATTTATTGTAGACCTTGACATAAAAAGATATGAAATTACAAATTTTATACAGCGAAATGACTATAGTCTATTTTTAAAGTAGCGAGACGAATTTCTGAACATACCCCTGTCCCAAATTACATGCACGAAAATCTTGAAAACAAACTTACGAGTATATCTGATAACTATTACTGTCGAGCTCTGAATAGAACTGGTAAAGTATATAATGAAATAACGGGGAAATAATAGAAACAACAACAAGGCTTAACAATAAACAATGTCAGTTGACAGAATGTGAGCAAGATTGATACGGTGCCATTTGGCCTTTCTTTCAACCAATGAGATTTCACTCTCAAAGTGGTCTGTTCAGAAATTCGTCTCGCTATTTTGAAAAATGAGGTGTGGCCACCACACGACTTTCTTATACGTATGATCGTTTCAAACTATACAATTTTAAGAATTCTTTTATACAAAACTTATTCAAATCCTATTCTAAGTACTTTCATTCTCTTAATAAATCGCTATAGAATGCATACTTTGCAAGATATTCGAAGAAAAGTGCTACTCGCTAAGAATAAAAGTGCTACTTCCGGTCCGAATTTTGAAATTTCATGTTTACAAAAAATATTGCAAATCCAATTATAAATACTTTTGTACTCTTAATAAATATATATAGAATGCATAATTTACGACATATTTGCAAAAAATCGTTATTCGGTAAGAGTAAAAGTGATACTTCCGGTCCCAATTTTGAAATTTTTTTTATAGAAAAGATATTGGAAATTAAGTTCTAAATACTTTTATATTCGTAGCGTACCTGTCTAAAAAGCATGACTCGCAAAATATTGGCAAAAAACTGATTTTTGATAAGAGTAAAAGACCTACTTCCGGTAGTAATTTCGAAAAACTTTTTAAATAAAATGGTTCTCAATTTTAATTTTAAGTACATATGAATTCTTTATAAATTTGTTTAAACTTAGTAGTTGACGAAATATTTGCAAAATTCGATTTTTTCACTGAAGTAAAGTACTACTTACGGTCAACCGATTTTATTGAAAAACTAATCAGATCTCAAGAGGCAGATTATACACGTAAATATAAAATTTGGAATTGATATCCAAAGCGCTACCGTGGTCACACAGACAGACAGACAGACAGACACAAACAGAGAGAGAGAGAGAGAGAGAGAGAGAGAGAGAGAGAGAGAGAGAGAGAGAGAGAGAGAGAGAGAGAGAGAGAGAGAGAGAGAGAGAGAGAGAGAGAGAGAGAGAGAGAGAGAGAGAGAGAGAGAGAGAGAGAGATTTTAAAAACCACTTTTTTGGTATCAGGGGACTTCAAAACGTGGGCATCTGCAAAAATCTCGAGGTCGAAAATTTTGATCATCACAATACTTCCTTATACTTCGTATAAGAAAGTAAAATAGACTTTAAAATATTAATGAGAACAGTGTTATCAGATCCATTTTAGTTTTGCCTATATATTAGACAATTACCTTAAAATATGATTTATATTATTATTACTAGGTGACAGACGAATCAAATTCAAATGTAATGACAATTGTTTTCTAACTATTCAATTTATTAAAATAAATATTCCAGCCTAATTCAACAATTACTACTACTAAATAATTTGATTGTCAGTAGAAAGTTTGAAGTATGGGCAGCATTCAATCATGTAATGGGATATGTTTGAAAATACACCATTAAATCAAATTGTTAATCAAACATTCTGATGATGGTTGATGATGATCGTGTCCCAGGCTGGTGGCTCTTATTTCGATGGATTGGTTGTAATCATGAACTACCTTTTTGTGTTATTTTTCCTTAAATACTTAATAAGAATCACAAAATGATCCAACAATTACGAATTATATTCTTTTTACATTGTGTGTAAGCAAAATGTTTACACAGATATTCCCACGTCGGTCTGTATTATTTTTGGTTATTGTTTTTAGTTCAACTACCAGCTTCACTACTAAATATTTAAATTGTAATAGGATCGTCTCAGCAACCGACATAGCCAGAGCACGATCTACAGGCGACGACTCAATGCTACTGCAACTGCAAACTCACTTTGACAGGAACAATTTCAGAGCAGACACATGAAACTAATTTATTAATACGGAAGCCAGTTATAAATTCACTATTATAAATAAGATTAATAAGTCATACTATTCTATACCAACATTTTATTTAAAACTTGATTCTTCTGTGTAATGGGCATGCATTATTCACAAATTTGCATTATAACGAAGCTCAGAAGGTATGTCAAAAGGTGTATGACTATTATTAAATATTACAGCCCAGAAATGACGTTTGTGGCCATGATAATTGACAGGTCAAATTATGCAAAACTAAAAGAAATCTGATATTACTTTTTTAATAATGATTTAGTCATTTCATAGTGTAAAACTAATAACACTATGAATCTTTTAGTGTCAAGTCTTAGTATTAAGCTAAATAGCATCTAAATTTCAAACTTCAACAACGAAAAGTCAGACTCAAGTTAAGATGCTTTAAATTGTCGTTCCACCTGTCACCGTGACAGTAGTTCGTGGACAAAAATATACGTCTATACAAGGTGTGCCAAAAGTTTAGAAAATCAAAATTGATTTTTTTTGGCGTTTTACAGGGAACTGTTATAAAACTGTAAGCGGACGCGAAAAGGCGATTCAAGCTCGAAGAGATTGATGGACAGCTAGTTTTTATTAATAATCGCTGGAGGGTTAAAATTATCATTATGCAAGAGAGTGTGATGTTGTTTCTGACATTGTCTACACCTCATAGTTGATTTACAATTTTGCACGTGGTGATTAGCTCGAAGACAATTTATACATAATTTAAGTTGTTTAACTGTATTAAATCTATCCGTTACTGATTGTCCTATAAGTTTATCACATTGATAAATTGCGTGCCCTACAAGTTTACAAATGACACATTGCTGATGTGGTTGATTATTATTATGTGTATTGACTAATGTAGTAAAACGTTTATTGCTATGTTGTATATTAAAACTTGAATTGTGAGATTTATTGCAATGTTTATTGCTAGTATTTAACGATATAGTGTTCATTGCATTTAGATATTCTAAAAGTTGACATTTCTTTTCAAGAAAGGTCAATAAATCACTTAATTTGGTAATATCGGAATTCAGATTTGATTCAAATTATTTTTTTGTAAAAAAATCTAACTTTGAGGTTATAATAGGTACGAGTATTGCGTCCCATTGATCAATCGGTATATCTAGGGTTTTTAGCGCTTGAACATTTACTTTCAGATCATCTAATAGTTTTTGCAAGCAGGCATGTGAGACCTTTGTAATTGGCATCAGATTGATTATAAAACAAACATGCTCTTGAACAATAAGTCGCTTATTATTGTATCTTTTTTCTAAAGCTTCAAATGCAATTGTATAATTATCTTTAGTTACTGAGAGTGATTCAATTGTTCTTGCCGCATCGTCTAAAAGACAAGATTTTAAATAGTGAAATTTTTCAATTTCCGATAATTTTATATTGTCGTGTATTAATGGTTTAAAACTGTTGCAAGGGCAAATTTGTTCGTTCGCTTTCATTAGAATTCTGCTTAGTTGGGCCCGTGCCCTGTGTGTTTGTACCTGCATGGCTTTCTAGAATGGTATTTATGGTACTAAGAGTGCTAAAATATTGTTTGTCTACGTTGTCTCTTTCTGTTTCATTTTTTCTTAATATTAGAATCAATAATTTCAATCTCCATTTGAATATTGGAAAAATCATCATATAATTTATTTAATCGATTAACACGTACTTTATTTTGATTGATATCATCGCCAGCCTTAAAGTTCGTAACAAATGTTGTCAGTTTTGTCAACTGGCTCTTAATAACACCCCGTTTTGCAATTAAATTCACTAAATTTGCATCTTGCTCGTCCGGCATAGGTAAAAATTATTACGATATTTTAAATAAATAAGATTATGTTTTTCGAGCGAAGCGGTTCTCGATAGGATATGTTAGGAATATAAGTTTTGATAGGTGAGAAGCCACTTACAGATGCTGCGGTTGTTGTTGCTAGTTTTGCGATTCTTGGAATTTCAGGTGGTCCAGAGGACGCTGTAGGAGGTCGCACTGACGCTGTCCTAAATGTGGTCGTTATGACGCTGTTGACGGTCGAAATGACGCTTTTTATGGTATTCTTCGATAGCTTTTATGTAACTTAACTCTACACTTCACAGGTTACCGAATTATGATCCGGCTCGATGTGACCAAAATATGTTTTGTTTCTTGAGGTAGATTTAAATAAAAAAGCATATTGTTTTGAATAGTTAATATATATTTAAACTTAACAACAACTAACTCTACAAGTGTTTAGAAATTGAATGCCGGAATCTCCATGCTATGAGAAATATTTGTCCTGATTCGGAGCTACCCTTAAGTGGAGCCTGCGCAGTGCTCATTCATGTGGCGAGTGCTTCGACAGCCATGTTTCGGAGATCAATTTCATACAATGCTGTGAAATTGTACAATGAATTTCAGAAATATTTTGTTATGCCTACGAAAATAAATTTATATCCTGCATTAGGCAAGCTCTGTTGAAGTATTTTTTTTTATTTTTCTTTAGTTTTCCAATTTTCTCTTGTTTATATTACAATTCATGCATCACTTTGTATTTTTCTTTCTTTGTATTCATACTTTCGTTTAAAATTATTATTTTCTTCATTATTTTTGTAAATTTATCTGCTTTATTGAAATTTATGGAAGTTGTTTTATTATTATATTTTGATTGTTGTAATTGCGTCTATCATGTGTATTTGTATTTGTATGATTACGTTCTACTTATTCTGAATATACTGTGCTGGTTAGGTTAAGTGTTAGAGTAGCTATACCTAAACTTCGCCTAGTTCAGTACAGTGTCTCTATGTATATATTAACTAATAAAGTCGATTTATTATTATTATTATATTGATACAGTTGGCTTTGATTTAAAGAATGATAAAATTAAAATATGTTTTTTTAATAAGAATTCACATTAAATTTGGGAGTGCACGTGGACATGTGCCCTTATTAAGGAACCGCTACTGGTTGTTCATTCGGATGAACTTTATCGCTTGGCAACTTTTGAGAAGCCAATCATCTTTGCCCCTATATTGGCAAAATGTATCACATTTACGTCGTTATTTACAAGTATATATGCAGGGTGTTCCTAAATATCATGTACATAAGGAAGGGGGTAACTATTTGGTTTATTTTGTGCCTAAAATTTCATATAAACATAGGTCTGCAAACGCTTCGTTACCAATATGCAGGGTGTTGAAATTTCAAGAATTTTTCACTTTTTACTGTATAGCTCCTGCAGTTTTTGAGATATTTTGTTCAAATTTGGAAGGTAGGTTACGCTATAAGGCCTGCATCATTAGCCATGCCAAATGATTATGTAAATCTACAGGGTAATAATTTTTTCGGGGTCATGCCCTCTTTTCTCACCCTGAACTTTTTTTGCGATGCGCCACTGCTAGATTCTAAAATACGCAGTAAATTTTCTGTCTTGTTTAGAAACTTTTTGATCTCTCGTATTTTTTTCTTCTCTCTGACAGTTATCGAGAAAAAAAATAGAAAACAATTTTCTGTAATTCGCCAGAGAAAATAAAATTTTTTAAAATGGTCTAGTAGGCTCTGGCTTTATTCAGATAATCACTTGAGTTTATTAATTTTAAGAGTTAAGGTGCTACTACCTGTTAAAAAATAGGATGACCCGGTTTTCGTAGCATTGTTTTATTACAATACAAAGTAACATAACTAATAACAATAAAAACCCTAAGTAATAACAATGACAATGAAACTATGCTTCAACAATTGTTGAAAGTGTCCTCCTTCAACCCTTATACAGGCGTCCGCTCTTCTTCTCATTGATGCTCGCACTCTCTCAAATACTCCTGGAGTATTTCTTATCGTTTCAAATCCATCGATTATTCGATTTCGTAAGTCATCAACAGTATTCACATGTGTTGTATACACTAGAGATTTGAGATGTCCCCACAAAAAAAAATCTAGACTATTTAAGTCAGGGGACCTAGGGGGCCATGGCTGAGGTCCACCTCGTCCTATCCACCTATTCTCATATACTTCATTTAAATACTCCCGAGCCAAAATAGAAAAATGTGATGGGGCGCCATCGTGCATATACCACATTTGATTTCTAAGTAAAAGGGGCAAGTCTTCAAGTAATAAAGGCAATTCATTCTGCAAAAACAGCCTGCATGACTGACCAGTAAGTCGACCAGGCAAAAAACAAGGACCAATCAAATTATCTCCATTTCATGTGGATTTTCATCTGCCCACGTGTGGTTGTTGTGGAAATTCATAATTGAAGTCCATGAAAAATTCGCTTCATCGGTAAAAAGGATTTTACAATCAAAAATGCGGTCTACTGCTAGCTTATTAAGGTACCATTGGCAGAAATCAAACCTTAAAGGGAAGTCTCGGGGAAGAAGAGCCTGCACTCTCTGAATGTGGTAAGGGTATAGCAGGGAAACACGTAGAATACGCCAAACCACTTGATGACTAATATTTAAATGTTCACTGATTTTTCTGGTGCTGGTGCGAGGATGTCTGTCTATTTCATTCAGAACAGCCTCTTCGATCTGTGGTGTTCTAACAGTACGTGGTTTACCTGCATCATTAGTATTCTTTTTAAAAGTTCCAGTTTCTCCAAGACGCCTATGAATATTTGAAAATATTCGATGATCGGGTATCATTCTATTGGGATAGCGCTCCATGTACAGACGCCTGGCTTCTCTTGCATTTCCATTCGCAAGGCCGTAGATAAAATGCATGTCAGCCATTTCAGAATTCGTGAAATTTGGCATATTTACAAAATTATAACGAGTATTTAAAACACTTTTACACCTTACAGTTTGCAATTTAAAACTTTACTTATACAGACACAAGTTACGATTTCTAATGTCAATTGTCAAATTAATAAACTCAAGTGATTATCTGAATAAAGCCAGAGCCTGCTAGACCATTTTAAAAAATTTAATTTTCTCTGGCGAATTACAGAAAATTGTTTTCTATTTTTTTCTCGATAACGGCCAGAGATAAGAAAAAAATATAAGAGATCAAAAAGTTTCTAAACAAGACAGAAAATTATTGCGTATTTTAGAATCTAGCAGTGGCGCATCGCAAAAAAGTTCAGGGTGAGAAAAGAGGGCATGACCCCGAAAAAATTATTACCCTGTAGATTTACATAATCATTTGGCATGGCTAATGATGCAGGCCTTATAGCGTAACCTACCTTCCAAATTTGAACAAAATATCTCAAAAACTGCAGGAGCTATACAGTAAAAAGTGAAAAATTCTTGAAATTTCAACACCCTGCATATTGGTAACGAAGCGTTTGCAGACCTATGTTTATATGAAATTTTAGGCACAAAATAAACCAAATAGTTACCCCCTTCCTTATGTACATGATATTTAGGAACACCCTGTATATTGTTATGGTGTGAGTAAGAAGAAATGATTCCTAAGAAAGTATTTAAAACACAATGATAATGGATGCCAATAAATTATGTTGTTCTAACGAATAAAATTGATATTGTCTTACCGGGCTTTAGCACAAGTCAATACTGCTCCGAGAAACGAAACGTAAAACAATAATGGACCTAAAATTGAACCTTTCGGCACACCTTTACGAATCGTAAAAGACTCAGACTCATACCCATCAATGGAGACAAAGTGAACTCTAAGTCTCCAGCAAAGCAATTCGTCACCATCAAAACCAAGGTGGAGCATCATAAATAATAGAATCCGATGATCAATTGTATCAAAGGCTTTAACTTAACGTACACATATCCCTAACCAGCACGAATTATGTCTTCTGATATCTTGAGCAAAGTGGTAGTAAAACTATCTTCACGTCGAAATCCAGATTGACACAATGGCAGAATGGAATACGCACCAAGATATTCACTAATTTTGGAACGCGCAATTTTTTCAAGTACCTTTCAAGAATTTCGAGTGTAGTATGCAGCAGGTCGTTCTTCTTTCGGCGGGAACAGAATCACAGCTTTTTTCGAGAGTTCTTGAAAAGCACTATCATCAAGACGGTTATTGATTAAATGGGTGATGTACGTTACTGTATGAGGTAACGTATAATTGAGCATGTAAATACTAACATTATCTGCATCAATAGTCTTACTTTTAATGTTGGAAATAATTTTTGCACTGTTGTCTGTTCGACTGGATGAAAAGAAAAAAAGACAATGTTTAGATTTACTGTTAGTCCCAATTTTAGCGGAAATATCTACAGTTACTTGAGGGATTCTGTTAACAATAAAGTTGTTTATCACTCAAGTATAAATATACGAAAAATTTCGTATATGAATAAATGTATGAATGCACATCTACACCAAGCTGACATTGCGAACAACAACGTAAAGACAGCTGTTTCGACCTTACATTGGTCTATTCAGTGCATAAGCTTGTTGTTCACAATGCCTTACAAACTGAGATTACCTGCATATAGTCGACTTACGTACCAAATACCATGTGAGATCCCCAGCGGCATCTGTTACACAAGCGCGACATCGCAAGGTAATGTTACCCTCCGTAGTACAACTACTAATCGGGCAACTGTAGATATACGTGCATTCGATGAACACGCCATAGGTGGCGTACCTATTACAAAACAATGTAACAAAGTAATTCTTGGGGAGTAAGGGCTCTCGCACTATTAAATCACTCAAGTATACATACACGAATAATTTTGTATATGAATGTACATCTACACCAAGCTGGCATTGCGAACAACAACGTACAGACAGCTGTTTCGACCTTACATTTGTTGTTTATTTCAGTAGGGTTTCTTAGATCGGCAGGAACTTGTTTTATTTTGTATTTAGTGATAAAAAGATGTCGTAACTCTGACCATAACTGCTTACTGGTCTTGTGCTGAAATAAGTAATTAAAATAAGCTCTTTTACTTTCTTTACTACGTATAAGAAAGTATTGTGATGATAAAAATTTTCGATCTTGAAATATTTGCAGATGTCGACGTTTTGAAGTACCCTAATATTTGAAAAAGTGTTTTTTAAAAAATGTCTTTCTCGTTCTCTATCTCTCTGTGTATGTGTGTCAGTGTGTGTGTGACCACGATAGCACTCAAACGACTAAAGCCATCAATACCAAATTTTATATTTATGTGTATAATATCCCTCTTGATATCTGAATAGATTTTCACTAAAATCGGTAGACCGGAAGTAGAGTTTACTTCAGTTAAAAAATAAAATTTTACCTATATTATATCAACTACTAAGTTTAAACAAATTTACTAAGAATTCAAATGCACTCCATGGTGAATTTGAAAAAAAATTTATCAAAAAAGTTTTAGAAATTCCTACCCGAAGTAGGTCTTTTACTCTCATTGAAATTCAGTTTTTAGCGAATATCTCGCAAGTCATGCTTTCTAGAGAGATACATTATGAATATAAAGATATTTACAGTTTCACTTGCAATATTGTTTATGCAAAAAAAAACAAAATTCGGACTGAAAGTAACATTTTTATCGAATAACAATTTTTTTGCGAATATCTCGTAAATAATCCATTTTATATAAATTTATCAAGAGTACAAAAGTATTTAGAGCTGGATTTGAAATAATTTTTGTATACAAGAAATTTCAAAATTCGGACCAGAAGTAACACTTTTACTCTTATCGAATAGCACTTTTTGCAAATATCTCGCAAATTATGCGTTCTACAGAGATTTATTAGAGTATTTAGAGTTGTATATTAAATAATTCTCCAGATTCGAACTTAAAGTAACACACTTACTAATTTTTTTTAAAGATAAATGTATTTAAAACTTAATTTAGAAGAACTTCTGAAAATGCACACACGTACAAGAAAGTCATTCGAATTATTACGGGCACAATAAAATCTACTCCACTTCCTTGACTCAACGTCCTGCCTAACATTTATCGTCATCAGTTAAGAAAAAAATTGGTTTTAAAACGTTGTTGGGATAAATATCAAAATTTTCCTAATTTATTTTTAATTACTCATGATCTTCAGACCTTACCACCTTATAGATTGAAATCACGTAGTCCAATTTGGAAGGAAGATTTCCTAAATCAACAATTTTCGATTAATGACCTCTGGAAATCTATTTGGTAAGAATGTGAAGTGTTTAATAAGCAATTAATTGACGATCCTTTGATTGAAGTACCTGGCTTTACACAACCAAGAAAAATTTGGTGTAAGTTGCATCGCTTTAGAACGGGTAATGGAAGGTGCAATAGTATGTTATTCAGGTGAAATGTGATTGCGAGTCCAGCTTGTGATTGCGGAGCTGAGATTGAAACAGTTAAACATATTGTTTAAGAATGTCCTCTTGCTAAGTTTGAATTTGGATACACAGATTTACATAATTTAACTCCAGAGGCAGTTGCTAGGATCTTAACAACTAAAGACCTTTAGTATTATTACGCTGTGATGGAGGTTTTATTATTCTGCAGGTTTTTTCCTACATCCTAGACCAAATGATGCAGTGTTTTAAAGGGCCCTTGCAGTTATGGCTCTTTTAATAATATTTCTATTTTTGTTATATAATTTATATATGTTTTTTTTTGTACTTGCCATGTAGTTTCATACGAATATGCAGGTGTCCAGACCATGCGAGGACTAACTGCAAGTGCAGAAAACCGGATTAAAATTACATGAGACGTTTTTGTATAAAAGTCAATTTTTTTAAATGGAAAAGCCTGTATTCATTTTTGAATTGCTTATTAAATTTCATGTCAGAACCATGTAAGACGTTAATGCCTTAAAAGTGACTATTACTGAGTTACTGTCGTTTTTTGATATAATTTTGTTAGTTTTTGTATAAAAGTAATTTTTTTCAAATGCAACACCCTATATATTAGTTCATTTTTAAATTTCCTTTTAAATTTCATATCAAAAACTTTAAAAGTGACTGTTACTGAGCTATTGTCCCTTATTGATATAATTTTGTCTGTACTATACTATATTAATTAAAACCATAAAACTGACAAAATTATATCAAAAAGCGACAATAGCTCAGTAACAGTCACTTTGACATGTTTTTGATGGGAAATTTAATAAGAAATTCAAAAATGAACTGATTTATAGGGTGTTCCATTTAAAAAAAATTGGCTTTAACACAAAAACGTGTCATGTAATTTTTTTCCAGCTTTTTGCAATGCAGTTAGTAACTCTAAAAAAATAAAACATGCTTCTATTAGGACCTCTGATTGTAAACAATACTGCAAAAATTGTGTCCATCTAATACGTTTTTTTCGAGAAATATAATTTTATACAAACATTGAATTTTTCAAAAAAATGTGAAGAAGTCAAAAACTTTAGATTTTAGGCCTATACTATCCTATTACTTTTTGACTAAACATTATACGGGGAATACAAAAATGCAATAATATATAGAGTGTTCTATTTAAAAAAACTATCACTATAGTTAGCCACCAAGTTATGGAATACTCTGTATAATACAAAATGTTTTTAAAATGTTCTGCTAAAGAGCAGCTATCACAAGAAAAAAGCCGCTTCGAAATATCTGTACTCATAGAGACATAATCGGCCTTATACGCGGAGATGACTCAGCCTGTATATATGTGGTGCCCACGCCTTATCTTTTTCATTCTATATAGTTAACGTTGTAAAATTTCTGTTTCTGTAGAATCATTTCATATTCATATTATTATTATTCTCGCCAATGCAATATTTTGTTCTTTGGCCACATGCATTATATTATATATATTAAATTATATAAAACAGGAAAAGAGAATATTGGGTAAATTATATATCTATAAGTATAAAAATTGTATTTTTACTATGAATAAGTAATATATAAAAACAAATACATATTGACAACACTACTTAGTTTTATCGAGGTAAAATAAAGTTGGACACTCTAGAAAATTGTCATCTATGAACATGAAAAAGTTTGGAAGAATCTTCTCGTATTATTCTAAAACCAAACACGAAACCAATTCAGAAAAGAATGTCACAACGCGAAAGTAGGACTGCCGATTCAACTTGGTATGTTAAGCGTTCCAAATTTTAAAAGCACACAGAATTTTTATGTGTCGAAATTTACTAATGGAATTAAGAATGTTGGAAAATTAGAAAGGAAAACACCACACTCCCACCCCGATGGAGTAATGAGCATTTTGTCAGCGGTAACAGTAGCGTTCCTAATTCGCAAGTTTTACCCGCTAATCGAATCATAGTCGCGCTGATTGCTCGGCTCGCCCCCTTTCGCCGAGCTCATGTAAATAGCGCACTACGTTGCCAGCACAAGCAAACTCGCGTTGAATTCGAATTCAATTAACAAATAGCCGATTGTTGGGACCTAAGAGACGGGAAAGAGTTCGCCGGGTTCGCGGTGGCTCTTTTGTTAGTTGCACGTGAAACCGAATAATAAAATTGTATTCACTCCGACCCGATGTTTCCCGGTATCCCTTCGCGCTCGCTCATTTCCACTATTCGTGCTTTGAGAGCCACTAAGAACCACAACGGTGTATCCACTTCATACTAAATTGATCTCGAAATGTATTTCTGCAGATCTCTTACACTTACATTTAACGGTACAGTACTATTGAGGTACACCGTCATGGTATTGCACTTTAATTTATATATTTTATTTATTCGAGGTATATCGTTTCGGGAATTATTCTATTTATAGCACTAATAATGGTATTACTAACAGTATAATCACGAAAATAGTAATAATAATATGCATATTGTTGAGCGGAAATCAAGTATCCTTTACCCTTTGATAATAATTCACTAGTTAAAAAAATTCCTTCTTTCTCGACATTAGCTTTTTGAAAAAAGTATTTAAAAGTAAATAAAATAATATTAATAATAACAATAATAATATAATTTACTTCAGAGACATGTGTACATACAAAGAAAAAATATATGTGTGAAAACGTCAAAAATGAAAACTACAAAATATAGGTAACAAATCATTGATTCAAGAAGTCCTCACAGGAGTAACAATTTAATGTTAATAGTAATTCCTTAACTTTGAGTTTAAATTTTTTTAAACCTTCCTGTTTAACTCAGATAGAAGTTTATTGTATAGTTTACAACCACTATAAAGAAGATTTCTTTGAAAAAGTGCTGTTCTATGCTGAAATGGCAGCAGGTAATTATTTTGCCGTGTACTGTATTTGTGGTCTATACTGGAGGTGAACGATGACATGTATTCATGTACAAATGACACTACTTCCAATATGTATATATCAAAGAAGGTTAGAATTCTTTCTTTTCTAAAAGCAGGTCTACAGGACTCTTGCAATCACAGGTTATTTATGTACCTTATAGCTTTTTTTTGCATCAAAAATACCCTCTGGGCATCTCTGCAATAACCCCAATGAATTATACCATATCGAATTCTGGAAAAAACACATTCGAGTAGTAGTATGTCTTCAAGCCTTCGAAACTGCAAGAATTCCGCAGATTATATATTGCATAGCAAGCCCTACTCAGCTCACTGCACAAAACATCAATATGGGCGGACCAAGTCAAAGACTTATCCAACACAACCCCCAATACCCTGCATGAACTAACCCAAGTCCACAGAAGTTTGATGTAGGTTAATTTTTGTTTCCCTAAACTTTAATTGATTTTTAAATAAAATATATATATATATATATAATGGCTATACACTCCACTAAGGAGTAATGCCTCTTCTTTCGAAGATCTCTAGATCCTGTTTTAACTAGGCGGATCAGTCCTTATGTGTTGCTTCATGCCATTAGGCTTATTGTCTTCCACAACGTTCTATTCATCGCCTTTTCTTGCTAATCTCTAACGCCTACGCTTTCTAGGTCCTTGACTACTTCTTTTATCCACTTTGTCCTAGGCCGCCCTTTTCTTCTTGTGCCACTAGGTCTCCATGTTAACATTGCTTTTATGCTCTGTTCTTCTCCTGCTCTCCAAACATGACCAAGCCATTTTATTCTCTGTTTCTTGATTTTCTTCACAATATCCTCTTCTATTTCTTGTTGCAGTTCGTGGTTCATTCTACTTCTATATTCATCTTGCGATACCTTTACTGGTCCCATTATCGTTCTTAATATCCTCCTTTCCAGAATTCTTATATCTTCTTCGTCTTTTTGTGTCATCGTCATTGTTTTGTTATAATTCCTAATATTTTCACGATTCAAACCACGAGCATTATCTCACTATACTACTCACTACTTCACCAGGACCGTACGCCTCTTTTTAAATAAAATACATTGGTTTTTGTATCATTAACTAATAGCTTATTGACTGGCATCCAATCTTTTATCTGCGTGTAGATCTTGTCTGCTTTAGATTTTAGATCTAATAAGTCATTAGCGTCAAAGATTATATTAATATCATCCGCATAGAGAGAGACTGCGGCCAATGGTTTTATAAGTTTTGGCAGATCATTAATGTAAATTAAGAACAATATGGGACCCCTCACTGAACCTTGTGGGACCCCTACTGTTACCTCTCTCTCAACTGATATTTCTCCATGACATGTAATCCGCTGCCTTCTGTCCCAAAGATAAGACTCAAATCATTTGTTCATCATACCTATGCAGTGCTATGCCTTATTTTTACTTTTGCCTATGTTCCGCATGACATGCATTTCGCAGGGTGTGGTACTTTAAATTCTACTTTTCGACCGTGCCTGGTATGTTTTGTGATCTAGTTTGACATGCCTTATATCTATTGTGTGAACACCTTTCTGTTCCTTAAGCTAACTTTACTGAAATTTAATTTTAAGTCCCTACTGGTATTCACACGATGAAGTTAATTACACGTTTAGGTTTATTTAAGTCTACGTTTTATAAGGAATAATTTCCGAGCCCGTTAACTTATGCCTGGGCTGCCCTACCTGCATGTATCCGTTTGCTCTAATTTACGGATGTACACATTGTTATTTCCATCGACATTTTATGCTCTCGAGCTACGATATCTGTGTGTTCTTGATTGTTTCCATCTTAGTTTTATAGCTTTCCTGTTGCCTTGGTTGTGAAGGGAAGTATTGTGTTAGGATACTCTTTCAGCACCTTATTTGCATATGCTCCAAATGAATCATGTATAGTGTCAATCGAAAACTTCCTTTGGTTTTATTGATTGTTTGTTTGCTTAAAAAGAAAAGGTTTATTGTAACTTAAGAACAGCTTAGGCACTGGACATACTTATTTTCTTCTTTCACGAACATGCTTTTGATGGTAATAAGGGGGCCTTTCACAGGGATGTTATCGTTCCGAGCCTTCCGTTGAACATAACCTTAGAACATATCGCCCGTATCTACGCCTGGTTCCATTGCCTGCAAGTTCGTTTTGATCGGGAAAATCCCGTCGCTATCTTGTGTGCATTATCTGGTAGTAATTAGTCTATTTACCTGGTTGTCAATCGTTTATAATGTGTGTATGACTTAGGATGCGTTTGTTTACGTGTTCCGAGCTAGGTTACTGGTTTGACAGTTCGCATATTACCAACTTTCTAGGCGTGAAATTTCTCCTCTCGTTATAACTAACTATATAATCTTACGTACGTTGTAAGTGTAATTCGAATGAATTTTGTTATCATTTTGAGCTCAGAAGATGGTTGTGTTTAATTATAAAGGTCACGTTACTAATGTGCTCTGCTGCAGGATAATTTTGTGTTCGTTAAATTTTTCGAATTTTTCCCGCTTACATGCAGAACTGTTTCCGCGACTCGCTTGTTTTAGAAGTCTGCGTAGTGCCTGGGGCGCATTGGTTTGGAGGATCCACGTTTTCTGACTTTACTTCTAAATCGATCTTTGTATGAAGAACACTAGTGCAGAACTGCTTATTTCTAGTAAATTATTTTGTATGTCTTAAGTAAACATTATCGCTTCGGCGGCTTCAACGAATAAGTAGAAAATTTTGCTACCTTAGTTAGGTAATTTCCGTGGGTGTTATCGTAGTTACCGTCACCCTAAATTTTGTAGTTCCACGAGGTGGGCTGCAAGTATTTTTTTATTTTGTGCTTTTGGTGACTTTTGAAGTCGGTTTCGTTGTTCTCCAGAAACCTGGGGTAAATCTGAGCAAATTTTTGTGTTAACTTTCAGAGTTTTTATCTCTGCTTTTTCTTTTTCTCTAAATCACCAGGAACTTGTAGTACGGTGCTGAGTCTTCAGTAACTAACGCCGACATTGCGGCCGTACATTTCCGTTAAGGATCACTGTGTCTACCATAGTCGATCTACCAGTTGTACCTTTACATCCATCTCAGCGACTTCTGCGTCGAATTTCTCCTGCCGGCCAGAATGACGCCGTAAAACCATCTCCAGCTAGGGAGTTTTCCTTCGCACCGTTTGCCAGATAAGTACAACACCAATCATAATTTACGACGTATGTCTCGACTAATTTGACAATATCTTGTGCCAGTAAGCTGGACAGTTTACCTGTTTTAAAAAAAACTAACAGGTGATTTACAAGTTTCTATTGCACCACCTTTTCATATGTGAGGTCACAATTACTACTATTTAAATTTTTGCTTACATTTTAACTTGATATCGTTGTATTCTGAGTGACCCCAAGTAGGATTATTGTTAGAGCTCTCGTTGATAGCCTACTTTTGTAACTTCCTGAGGTACGACTCAGATTAATTTTTCCGGAATAATTCTTTGCAGAAGAATTCAATAATTTCCTTTTACAATACTATTTTTACCTTTGCTAAAATTTGTGCTAAATAAATTTCATTTGTAACTATAAATTCTGTACAGTAAATTCAGTAAATTCTCTTTATATATACTATTTTTCCTATGTTTAAAATAAACTAAATTAAATGTCATTTGTAAACAAAATTCTTTAAATATCATTCGTAAACAAAACCTCTTTACAGTAAATTCAATAATTTCCCTTTTATATATTTTTTATGTCTTAATGTGCTAATTAAGTACCAATCGTATACCTAAGCATTTGTGTATCACGTTTGAACCTCTCTCAAAATTTAGATTTTCCTTTTATAATTTAGTAGATTAATTAACGTTTATTGTAATAACATCGCCGTTGGTTGGCGACTTATTTAAGATCACATGTAAATAAGCTTGTGAGGCTTACGAAACGTTTCAGCTGCCGACCTTGTCTCTGCCAATAAAAGCAGAGGTTATGTCAATTTTCTACTGATAATATCTTATTTTGATAAGGTTTTGAGATCAAATGTTTAGAATAAATTTGCCGCTCATATTAATTTTTCGTTATATTTCATTAACTTTAAATATTTCACTAAGTTTCACTATATTAGTTAAACTTTTTTTTTTGATAACTTTAAAAAAAAATGTCGTAAATACCTTAATAGATTTGAATCATTGTGTGTTGATAATCTTTTTTTATGTTAATTAATATATAGCATACCATCCATCTTTCTCTCTCTTTTATTTTACTTCAACATTTTATTACGTGACTAGCACTTGGATAAGGTTGGGGTATCTGACCCATACAGAGTGATCCGTAGGTGTATCTCACTGGAGGGACACAGCCAGTGACAATTCAAAGAGAACGTAGGTAGGTTACCGTTTAAGGTAGCGCAGTGTCGTGGTGCCCAGAGACAACGTCGCCAGCGTTGCCGCCGACCGACGCCCATTTCTCTAAGTTTAGTTTTCTGAACCGTCACGCCATCTGCGATTAGAGTTAGCTCGGCCCTGCGATTTTCAATTCCTTCCACCTCACCACAGTGATCTCCCTATACCGTA
The DNA here is from genome assembly GCA_963170755.1 of Amphimallon solstitiale. Lineage (NCBI taxonomy): Eukaryota > Metazoa > Arthropoda > Insecta > Coleoptera > Scarabaeidae > Amphimallon > Amphimallon solstitiale. Next base: position 79,481,963 of record OY720682.1, on the reverse strand, counting down.
ACTTACCTGAGATTAATAATTTAGTTGCGACGTTGTTTAGGGTGTAACAGCAGTTTATAAAGAAGAATTGTGTGATTTAAACAATCAAAATTTATTAATTAGATATGTACATTATATGAAGTTGTATGGTATCGTACTTTTTAAAATGTCGTTCTTTTTACTTTTCTTTTATATAATGTGTCAGTTAATGTTTGTACGCCAATTAAGTTGGTATGCCAGCAATTAAATCAAGGTTTAGTGGGAACTCTGCCGCTTGAGCTGTGCACATAGACGTAGATAAATAAATTGTCATTAATTATATTGTCACTTGTTATTGTCGGTTTTGTTAAAATTATTTGCTATGAATTCTTCATATTCATACCTTTAATTTGGAACAGTTCATTTTAGAGATCACTAATTATCGTTTCTAAGTTGCAGGTAAGCAATAATTTCATATGAAATGCAACTTGTGTTTGAATAACCACTATTTTAACTTTTTTCAATATTGACTGGAATGCCAAAAATGTTTACGTCTGAACAAGACGCACACATTCTTATGGCCCACTTTTGAAGTGTAACTCATAATCAGGACGGAACTTGATCGTATAGTTTGCAGTCTTGCTTCTATCAGTTTGTAAAAGAGTTTCCTAATGAAAATGTCAACTATGATGTTTTTGGCCATCACAAGCATGAGATTGTACAGCGTTTTGAGAGAAGAAAATTTATTTGTAAGGATAAATCAACCGGAAAGCTTATAATATTAACTGAAGCTGTTATTAATGATTTTGAAGAACGAATCAATCAAAGCCCCAACAAATCAATAGGAAGGCTATCAGCACAGTTAGGTATACGAGCTGGATTATTTAAATGAGCGCCAGTCCTTAATTATGGGTTCCTTTCAGGTATTAGTAGAGATAGTTGTGAAAAAGCTTTACATAAAAATTTACATATGTATCCCTATCGAGTTTCGGTTGTGCAGCAATTGTACCCTCGTGATTATCAACAACGTATACTGTACTGTCAATAGTTTAACGAACACCTTAATAATAATAATTTATTAGACCTATCCTTCTTCACTGACGAAGATTGGTTCTCTTTATCTGGTTATGTAAATAGCCAGAATTACCAAATATGGGTTACGGAAAACCTTCTCAATTTCGTTGAATAAGATTTGCATCCATTAAAAGTTAGAATTTGGATTGCAATTTCAAGGCAGAATAATTGGGCCAAAATTCTTTAACAAAACAATTAACGCAGAGAGATATCATACTGTTATTTCCAACAAAACGGCCCCACTGCACATACTGTACGGACCACCATAGATTATTTGCAACAATGTTATGGAAATCATATTATAAGCCAAGGCATGTAGCCACCGAGGAGACCAGATTTAACACCACCAGATTATTTTCTTTTTGGACAGGTCTCCGTAAACCATTTTTAGATAATTTAAATCATTTTCCATTGTTTTATGTACACTTTTTGTATTAGGTAACACCAAAGAAAAAATACATGGAAATTAAGTCCTGCGACCGAACTGCTCAATGTATTGGTCCATGTCATCCAATCCACCTATTAATAAAGTGTAAATTTAAGAATTCTTTTACAATTAAGGTTGCATGAACTGGACATCCATCTTGTTGTAAGTAGATGCGTCGCAATTCTTTTGCTCAAGTGATGGCAATAAAAAATTCTGAAGTATTTACAAGTAATTTTATTCATTTACATTTTCATTGAAAAAATATGATCCGATGATTCTGTATAATAACATTCCGCACCAAACATTGAGGTTAGATATTGCTGATTTCGGACAACAATTTTAAAATTTGGATTATCCTTTGACCAATATCTACAATTGTGTGAGGAAACTTTAATTTGTCAAAAACGTTGCTTTAACACTAAACATTAAATTCTGATAGAAAAATGGCGATATTCCATAGTGTCCTCACCAACCCATAAACAAAACTCGAGCCTGAAAGCGTTGTCTGCTTTTTCTAAGGTGTGCCTAAATCTAGGTTTATATGGATACATTTTATTCGCTTTATGAATTGTTTGCAATAATGTATAGGCTGTATTACACTTATCAATTTTTTGACCATGTTATTGACCAAGAACTTGATCAAGTTAAAATTGACGACAAGTCGTGTATTACACTTGTCAAGTCGAGTTGATCAATTTCTTGGCCAAGAACTTGGTAGCTTAGAACATGATCTATTTTCTTCTCAACTTGATCAAGTTTTTAGTGATTTCTAGTAATATTCATGTTATACAGTTTTTAGCCAACTGTGTAAAATATAAACACAAATTCCATTTTAGAATATCGTTAAATATGACATGTTAATGTGATACTTCTTGAAAGAATTGTATGCGTAAATTATTTATTTTCCTTTGTATCTCTTGTGCAGTTATTTTTACATTCAATATCAAACACAAATCTTCGGTAACATTATTCATTTCCTACTTTTGCACTATTGGTACTGCTAATTCACCTAAAAACTTGATCAAGAAATTGATAAGTGTAAAACAGCCAAGGTCAACAATAACTTGATCAAGAACTTGCCGAAAATTTCTTGGTCAATAACTTGGTCAAGATCTCGATTAGTGTAATACAGCCTTATGACTAACATTTCGCGTTTTTCGCGTTCTGGACCACTGTGATGAAGTTGGTAATGACTAATACATGGGTAATGCGATACTGATGTAACATTCGGACTTATTCATATTTAAAATGAACAGCTTGAGATGATTTCAAGTTTTCTCCCTTATCTTAAATGATTACTGTTTTTTTTATTTACCAAAAGGAATTTCGAAAGAATCAACATTTTTTAAAATAAGTTTTTCTGCTAAAACTTAAAATATTTTTCTCTATAGAAAACCACATCATTTTACACAATGTATATTCAGCAAACGTGTACTCTGTTATGGTACGTACTTATCAAAAAATATGAAAATTATATTGTGAGACTCCATAATTCTTTTTAAATCCTCTTACCGTAAGACTTTTTATACACACGCATAGATGTCAAACACCAGAGAAGAAATCAAAAAGTTAAAAATACCTAACTGCAAAACATGTCATTCAATATTAGAAAATGTAATAATAGTTCACATATTTTCTTTGATTTTGATTAAAAGCTTCATCTTTGTGACATTCAGTTGCATTTACTAGGATACCAACATACATGTACAACAAACTTTAATTTCATACGGATATGCAGAATTAAGATTATTTTCAATAGACTCATCACGCTGCCGCTGGTACTGCATACATCATCTCTATATGAACGATTCCTTTGCACATAATATATACAAAATTTATTGTGCTATTCACTCTGAAATTCTGAAATGAAAATGTTACCATTAGTCACATTCAGAATTTCGCCCTCGCGACCTATTTATAATAAGCAATTATAAAATATCTTCTTTCCTTACTATTTAAACTACTAACTGGTTACGCTTGTACATTTTCATTGTGTTATACATCACATACCTTAGTTATTAATTTAGTATACACAATACATTTTACTAACTGTTTACAATATATACTGTCGTGGTTTGGGTAACCATGTCATATATTATATATTTTTATGCGCGTTCTTATATAAAGAAACGGTGTTCTTATTATTTAACAAGTTTATATAAAGATATTCAAGTTCATAAAATTAATATTAATAAAATGAGAAAATGTGTTTACTATTATGGGTTTCACACTGTATAATATTAGAAGGTTCAATTTTCTTTCTCCAAACCAAGTATTGTAAAACCTGAAAGAATGAAATCAGAGATATTAGTTATTGTTAAAAAAATGTTGTGTATTACAAATTTGTACAAAATTGTTTAATTAGCGTTGATAGATGAAGTAAATGATAATGATTTATTGGGTATTAACAATATTTAATCGTGAATTAAGATTCGCTGCTGTATTTAAAATAAGGAACTTGACAGTTTTGATTTTGACAGTTCTCAGATAAATGATTTGAAATCAGTATAAAATGTGTTTTAGAGATATAAAAATCAAGGTAAAATAATACAAAATGATTTAAATAATGTGTATTCTATAAGTTAAAATGAAGGTAAATAGTCTTACAAGAATATAAAAGGACTATGTTGAATATAAAAGTATGTGGAGCATTTTGATTGGATTACAAAATTATGTAATATATCGTCTAGGTAATTTTGAAAATAAATAAAGGGAGAATTTTAATTTTCAAATTGAGAGTGGATGTATTTTTCATTGTGTAGTAAAAATAACAGTGAAATTTGCATATATAAAGTGTTTTCTTGGTTACATAAAGTGTTAATATTAAATTTTCTATCGCGTATGATAAAATTACGAATTTCTTTCTTTGAGTAGAAGGAAAAATTATTTTTCAACTATTATATGAGTGAGAAGTGATAAATGTATAACAAACAGGAACATATAGAAGAATTTAGTAATAAATAAAGAAAACTTACCGATTATTTAAAATAATACGAGGCCGAAACAGATTTCCAGAGGGATTTTCCACGTATCAAATATTTGCCGAGAAATTCTGAGATTTATTTTCAAGAAAAGGATTATTCAGCGATGCAAGTTTAACTATTTTTGAAGTATTTAACAGTAGAAGAGATCCAGAGACTCTCCAGATTCCAAGAGGGATTTTTCCATGTACCAAACATTAGCCGAGAGTTCCAGAGATTTATTTCCAAGGAAAGGTTTATTCAACGATGCAAGTTTATCTATTTTTTGAAGTATTTTACAATAGAAGAAATCCTGAGATAGCAGAGATATCCAGTTCCTAAGGACTATCTTTCAGAAGTGTATTTTATTTTAGGCCATTGGAAATTTTCAAGAACGTTTCAGTAGACGATGACAGGCAACATCTTGGTTTAATTGTTCTTCGAGGGATGGTTCCTTATACTACGTATAAGAAAGTAAAAGTGTATTTGATTCTGTGCAACTTGCAACCGTACATTCTTACTTTCTTAGAAGAAGTATTGTGATGATGAAAATTTTCGACCTCGAGATTTTTGCAGATGTCCACGTTTTGACCTGATACCGAAAAAGTGGGTTTTAAACAATGTTTGTGTGTCTGTCTGCCTGCCTGTCTAGGCTTTCCAAAAAGGCCTTTACCAGATCACAAAACATGTGCAAATCTCAGAAATTACGCTAGCTTCAAAAAACAAAAACAATTAAGGCAGAAAGAAGTAAGAGATGATGAAATTACGGCAGCGGTATTACAAACAGTTAATAATAATCCACATACATCATTACGGCAATTAAAAGAACAGCATGATCTATCTGTAACCTCTTGCCGTAGGATTCTAAAAGTAAATAAATAATTTCCGAATAAAGTTCATTTAGTGCACCATTTAAGAATAGGAGATAATCAACGCAGACTCGACTTTCTGGCAGAATTTTCTGTAATGTTAGCGGAAAACAACAACTTTATGAATCAGATCGGATGTCGTTTTCACAACAATGGTACTTTAATTAAGCATAATGCTCGATATTGGTCAGAAGATAATCCTAGGTGGATAAGGCAAACAAGAAATCTAACATTTTTTGGCGTTAACGTTTGGTGTGGAATTTTAAACGGATATATCTTAGGCCCCCACTTTTATCATAAAACATTAACTAATGTGCGCTACTTACATTTCCTGCAAAATGAGTTACCACTACTTTTGGAAGATGTACCTATAGAGCTGCGAAATAATATGTGGTTACAACATGCCAACATAGTTAATGACTATTTTAATCAAACGTTCCCACTTCGTTGGATTGGTATTAATGGCGTCCTTAGGTGGCCGGCTCGTTCGCCGGATGTAACCCCGTTAGATTTTTTCTTGTGGGGTTACTTGAAAACTGAAATTTACAAGGAACCCATAACAGATAGGGCGACCTTTATAACAAAATTAATGCAAGTGTTCAAAAAATTAGTAGAAATACATTGTTAAATGTTTGCGGAATAGAACTAATAAGGCGATATACGTTATGTAGCAATCAAGAAGGCAACAATTTTGAACATCTTTGCTAGTTAGACAAAACTTTAAAATTACTCTTTCTTTAAACACGAGTATCTATGAAACCGTTAAATTTTGGAAACTACACAAATAATAAAATTTACATTAATTTTAATACTCTTTCAAATAATAAACAAATGAAGATTGTGGCGATCAAAAAAATTCTTTTCATCGCAGCGTCATCAGTATATAAAAGCCATTAGAGTGACCCACTCTAATCGCCTTGGTTGAAATAGCTTAACCGAACCGTCAAAATCGACAAAAATTGGCAAAACCGTAGGAAGAACTCGTTTCTGGATACGCGAAATTAAAAGCTGTCCTTTGGCGTGGACGTACGGGCGACTTTAAACCGCTCAACGACGGAGAGATTTTCCTTTTTAGTGAAGCGTGTGCAGAGATATCGGCACAAGGGCGTTATGAAAAAATTAGGACGAACGGCGTTCGTAATGAAAAAAATAAGCAAACCACAGTCAAATTCGTAACAAATGTCATGTATGACAAGCGCACGGAAGAATTGCAAAAGTTTCACTTTGACGAACAAATTTCAGGCCATCGAGGTTTAGAGCGCCGGAAGAGGGTTGGAAACCAAATGAGTGGACTTTTCCGCGACGATTGAGTGCACTGTCCACGTGCCAAGTCTTTTGCTGTCGAAGGTAAAACTCATTTAAAGCCTTTCTGCAGGGGAATTCGGTTAAAAAATCTCGCGATGACGAGTTGGCGAGAACGTGGCATTAATTCAAACGGACTTATGATTTTGACAGCTGTACGGAGAAGTTTCTTTTTTGTGATAGAGTTTGATGTTTCAAAATTTTATGATAACGATGAACGGCGTTAATTTACATGAAATGCGTAAAATCGTCGCACGTATCCCGATTCATAATTATTTGGACGATGAGCGGAAAGAACTGACATTTAGGAGACAGACGGGCAACACGAGCCCTGTCGTAAAGTAAGGTGTAAAGATAAACGCGACAAGGTGAATATATATTTGGTATATCATTTAAAAATTGCAGTGTTAGACGCTTGCAGGTGACGTTTATTAAAAACTGGAAATATCAAACACAGGCAAATATGTAGATCGAGAAAATCAAATACGAAAGCACTAAGGAATATGCAAAAGGTAATTTATATTACTATAAATTGTCAACAAAATTAAAGTTTACTATCACATATAAGTATAATAACAATAACGAGTTTTTATATTATAAAAATGGTCCTTAATGCAAAAAAAATTATTACACATAATAGATACATTTACTTATGCCAACAGTGACATTCTATTTGACAAGTAGGTCTCTCAATAGATTTTTGAATTGTGTAGCAACGAATAAACGTCAACTAACTTCTGACGCAATGACAGTTTGTGTAAAAGTTTAAATTAGACGTATATGCAGGGCGCGTCAAAAGTTTAGAAAATCGGACATTATAAAAAGCATCATGGCAATGCTCGCGTTTTATAGGAAATTGTAATAGGTTCAAGTTCGGAGAGATTGACAAATTCTACTTCACATAATAAAACACAATTGTGAGAGCGAACTAGAGTTGATCACTTTCTTTAGTAACTACTTTTTACAAAATTCAAATATCTTTATCCGTTTCCGAGATATTTGACCTGAAAGTGGTACACCCGGTATATATTGCCGGCAATACGGACAAATGTGTAAATTTTAAATAATTTTAATATTCGTTTTTCCTTAGCGTAGAAATATCTAATATGATTCTTTTGCTTTGCACTGAGTAATTAATTAGGTAATTTTTAATTAGAAAAATTTACTCATGGTGAGATTCGAACCCAATCCTCCCAATTGCTAATCAGGTGCGCTACCACTACGCTACCTAGGCCGTGGATTCGAGTTTTCTTAATCGTCTTGAAACATCTCAAGAAACAGATGAAAAAAAAATCTAATTAAAATTTACGTAATTAATTACTCAGTGCAGAGCAGAAAGAAATATATTACACATTTCTACGCCGGGGAAAAACGAATTTTAAAATTATTTAAAACCTACACATTTGTATATGTAATTTCGTACATTTCTTTCGATTTAGCTTGTAGCAAATAACTTATTACTCTGTTTGCAACATTCCGTATTTCAGGAGGCGTATAAGCCAGAAAATCTTCATCGCTTGACATTCTTTTATTCAAATAATAGCAAAACATTTCAAAATTACTTCTTATTTACTAAGAAAACAATACATTGTAGGCTTGTCAGTTTGAATTTTAAATAGTTTGAATTGCTTCCATATCCTAAACATTACTCCGCCAAGAAAATACTAGCTACGTAATTCTAGTATTTACTAAGTAAATTTCGTTTTTGCAGAAGTATATGTCTAAATATTTTACAGAAATATGTTAAAATTCGTATGCAAATTATTTAACATACCTTGTCATAATACACCTGATGAACTTCGTGTCCATAAAGCTCTCGCCTTCAGGTCGCTATTTAATTCGCAAAATATGTTTTCCCGCACATGGTTCGTAAATAACTATTATTTAATGTTAGCAGCGTCTCTGTTAGCTTCACAAATGCGGGCTCTTTTGAGCAAATGTTTCACTACATTTTGATATATTTCACCCGGTATTTCATTAATTTTATCACAAATATTTTGTTTGTGTTAGTTAGGGGTTTGTGTGGTGTTGGCATATATCTTGCATTTCAGATATTCCCCCAAAAAGTCCGGGACAATCAAATTCGGCAACCGTGGCGGCCAATCAATTTCACTATTTTTTAAGACAATTTGTTCTTGAAAGTCTCGCAGTAATTCCATTGTAATTCTGGCTGCATGCGATGTGGCACTGTCTTGTTGGAGCCACATGTTAATTAAGTTCACAATATGCAGTACTGGTGTCAAACAGTTTTCAATCATGTCACGATATCATTCGCCACGATACCGTTAAGCCACTTTCTGGTAGTATAGTATCATAATCTTTTTAAATGTCAGGACCCGCTGTATAGTTGTCGACTTGGATGTGTGTGAATTCATCCATGCTTATAGATAGGAATTAATTACTGTATGTAGTCGTTGGTTTGAATTATAGACCTTCGAGCTTACGCTCAAGTACGATGCGTTGCCATTTAATATTGAAGGTACTCCAATTTGCAGTAAATGTCTTTAAAAGTCACTAATACAATGACAAAGACCCTATTTCGATATTTATTATAAACATATTATATTTTCAATTAATTTTTAAAAGTATTACTGATGAAAGTTATCCTGGTTTAATCCATAACTTTATTTCTCATTACCAAATCCAGCGCAGTACATAAATCGGATTAGAAGACCGTATGCGTCCTAGATTGCAATTTGGATTGGATATTAAAGCCTCAATATGCAGTTTCCAAGCGCCTATTTAGTTAACAAACTGATCATCAACTTTGAGAAGAAATTTTAAAATGTAATAATGTGCAGTTGGAAGGTATATTACTATCTGGTAATGTGCAGTTTTATGACATAGGACAGTACATGTTGTTCTAATGCTAATATGTGCATTTGATTTAATAAAATATTGATATAACATTAAACACCTGAACAAAATTAACCCATCACTTATAGTAAGTGACAAAATAAGCAAAAAACGTTTATTATTGAAATTATAACGCATGAATGGTAACAAAAAACATCTTAACTAACTTTTAACAATATTTTCAAAGTGATACAATTTTAATTTAACAAAAATGTTTAGAGTAATATCTAAACTTGAAGGCACAGTGAACTTTTAGAAATCATAAAAAGTTCTTTAAAATTAAATTTAATTTAAAAATTAGAAAGTCGGTTATAGCCTCCCTGTGCTCCTATAACTTCTTCCATTCCATGCACTTTTAGGTAGCCACTCCATAACCTGAATATTCACAGCTCGAGGGTAGTTCAGTGAGTTTAAAGTAAAGTTGGCGCCGATAAATTGGGCAAATAGCAAAACATGCTCTTCTGCAATATTATCGATATAAAAATTTGCATTTATTGATCACCTGTGAATAGGTACCAACTCCATGCCAGCGTCAAAACAAATTGATCCCCAGAACATTACTGGCCCACCACCAAATGGAACTCTTGGAGAGATATTGCAGTCAGCAAACTTCTCACGTGGTCTTCAGCAAACACGTTCACGTCCATCTGATGACTTCAGACTGACTCGTGTTTCATCTGAAAACAAAACTTGTTTCCAGTCGTCAATTGTTCAGTTTGCATGAGCTCTTGCAAAATGAAATCTAGCAACTCAATGTTCCCTGGTGAGCAGAGGTGCAGTTGTTGATTTTCTGCTTTTTAATTCTGCTTCATTAAACCTTCTCCTGGCTATTCTTCCAGAAAGACAAATAGCAAAACATGCTCTTCTACAATATTCTCGATATAAAAATTTGCATTTATTGATCTGTGAATAGGTACCAACTCCGTGCCAGCGTCAAAACAAATTGCCCCCAAGAACATTACTGGCCCACCACCAAATGGAACTCTTGGAGAGATATTGCGGTCAGCAAACTTTTCACGTGGTCTTCAGCAAACACGTTCACGTCCATCTGATGACTTCAGACTGACTCGTGTTTCATTTGAAAACAAAACTTGTTTCCAGTCGTCAATTGTGCAGTTTGCATGAGCTCTTGCAAAACGCAATCTAGCAACTCTATTTTGCCTGGTGAGCAGTAGTACAGTTGCTGATTTTCTACTTTTAATCCTGCTTCATTAAGCCTTCTCCTGATTATTCTTCTAGAAGTCTCTACGTTTCGGACTACTGCTAGAGCTTTGCGTAACTCGGCATCGGTATTTAAGGCAAGTTGTCTAAGAAATCAATCATCTACTTCGTTTGTAGATCCTTTACGACCATGTGCTCTTGCTCTAGAGAAAGTCCCAAGTTCATTAAAACGTTTAACCGTCCGATTTATTGTTGACTGTTTAACGCCTAACAAATTAGCTACAAATTGCTTGCGCTGGTTTGAATTAACTTAAATTGCATTGACGTTTCATATGCTCAACTCTAGCAAAAATAGACAGTGTATATTATTATTCTAAACAAATTAAAATCAAACCAATGATAACAAAATTTAAAATGCAAATAAAATTGAAACAAGGTCCAAGTTCCCACAGATTCTTTATTTAAATTACGGCGACCGGTTTCGTGAGTTTAAAATACTATACTCACATCATCAGGCCAAAAATCCCAAAAAAGACAACCTCCCTTTTTGGGATTCTTGGCCTGATGATGTGAGTATAGTATTTTAAGCTCACGAAACCGGTCGCCGTAATTTAAATAAAGAATCTGTGGGAACTTGGACCTTGTTTCAATTTCATCTCTTAACTATCCACCCACACATGGCCTATCATACCAATTTATTATTTATATTAGCAATTAAATAGGGCATTATTATTATATTTTATATTTTATATTTTATATTTTATATTTTATATTTTATATTTTATATTTTATATTTTATATTTTATATTTTATATTTTATATTTTATATTTTATATTTTATATTTTATATTTTATATTTTATATTTTATATTTTATATTTTATATTTTATATTTTATATTTTATATTTTATATTTTATATTTTATATTTTATATTTTATATTTTATATTTTATATTTTATATTTTATATTTTATATTTTATATTTTATATTTTATATTTTATATTTTATATTTTATATTTTATATTTTATATTTTATATTTTATATTTTATATTTTATATTTTATATTTTATATTTTATATTTTATATTTTATATTTTATATTTTATATTTTATATTTTATATTTTATATTTTATATTTTATATTTTATATTTTATATTTTATATTTTATATTTTATATTTTATATTTTATATTTTATATTTTATATTTTATATTTTATATTTTATATTTTATATTTTATATTTTATATTTTATATTTTATATTTTATATTTTATATTTTATATTTTATATTTTATATTTTATATTTTATATTTTATATTTTATATTTTATATTTTATATTTTATATTTTATATTTTATATTTTATATTTTACAGTAAATGCTATAAATACAAAATTTTAGTTTTTTGTTTTGGTATTCTACGTGTTTAATTTTTCAAATTAATACGGTACATACCATGGACATGTAAACAAGAAATTGCTTAATTATTAAAATTGATAAAATTTTAGACATTTTAGGTGTAATTTCATTTATTTAAAGTTTAGTATGAAGTCAAAAACAGAAAAATAAACATTCATAAAATAAAAATAACAATAATAAAAATATAATATCAATATCTATAAATTTTAATTTTATAAAATAAAAATAAAAAATAAATTCAAACAAAACAATTTTTTTTTACTTCATAATTAGAAAATTTGGTACAAAAAGTATTTTTTTGTTGCATTTTCATTTTTCTCATTTTCGGCATTATCAATTTCTTCATAATCAGTCTTGATTATTATTAATATTAATAGAAAAATATTCATCTTCTTCATCTTCGAGATGGGGTTCTGAGGCATCTAAACCGTGACATGATTCCTCGTCTTCACTATGCATTTCCACATCTACTAAAGATCCTGCGTCAGAACGACTGTATTCTGTATCTTCTTCCTCTTCATCATACTCAAGAAGAGTAGTACTATGACTAGAAAACCTTTCAGTCTTCACGTTTTTTTTAAAACTCATACCACTTGGACCTGCAAGTCCATCATCTGTTTCCATGTGTTCAGAGATATCATTCAGGTTATTAGTTGACTCTTTTGGCAAAGGATTTGCATTAGGAGGGGCACTCTGAACCGTAAAAAAATCTTCTGGTTCCAAAAGATCTAAATTAAACTTTATAAATACAAGTTTATGAGTTCGGTCAATAGTCTTTCCAGTTCCTCTCACAGCTTGCGGCAGTTGCTGGAAAGTTGAGAATTTTTACAGCTACTTTTGTCAGTTCCTTCTTTTCAAAAAATGCTTTCCACCACTGTGTGGGCTCAGTGTTATCAGCTGTTTTCCAAACAGTTTGATTCCTCCATGTATTCGTTTTTAATTTATATTCGGAATATTCACCAAATATTTTTACTGAATCCAAATTTCTAAGTTCAGCAAACTCAGAAATAAAATTCAAAGCTTCATAAACCTCATCTTCACTTAGAGCTGCTCCCATTTCTTTAGGGTCTAATAAATTTGCTGCTAAATGAATAGGATGCTTCATGAATTGTTTTCTGTGTTCAAATGCTTCCTGGACTTTCTGTATTTCTGCCTGTGGGAGAAAATCTATTTTATCAGAATAAAAATGCTCTTGCAGATCGTGTAGGTAACGGTGTACTTTTGACAATAACGGCTTGTCCCCTTCGAGATTCGTTATCATGTCAGCTATGGGACTTGTAAGCTCTATTATATCCATAATCTTTGGCCAGAAATCATCATCATCTAGTATATAACGTCGAAGGCGTGCGTTTATTAGAGGTTTAACCGACTTATGTAAAACGGTTTCTTGCAGAAAGTCTTTATTTTTTGAGAGGCTTTTAAGTGAAGCAACTACAGAACCCCATCTTGTGTCAACACATGTTATGAGTGCAATTTCTTTATTGATTTCTTTCAGTTGGACTTCCTTCAGCACTTGTTTTGGGATATGCTTATTTTTGTAGAATTTAATTATATCTTTTGCCATTGCTGCCTACTTTGACAAACTATTCAAACGAAACAAGTCTTTAAGTAGTAGGTTTAAGCCATGAGCTATGCAACCATATGAGACAAGTTTTGGATATTTGTTTTTCAGTAAATTCCACGCAGAGACCATATTCCTAGCATTATCTGTTACGATTCCTTCAACTTTGTCTGCTCCGATGTCTTCTATACATTCCTCTATTATTTTTGACATATATTCTCCCGTGTGGCTGACGGTTTTGCTGTCTATTGTTTTATAGAAAATGGATACGGGACTAAATAATATGATATTGATAAGCGATATCCCATTTACATCAGTCCATCCATCAGTCAAAATTACGATTGATGAAGCCTTTGCAATCTTGGTTCGTACTACACTTTCCACTAACTGATACTCCTTCTCTAGAAGACCATGAGACATTTTGTAACGTGATGGGAGCTTGTATGACGGTCTAATTCTCAACATAAACTGTTTAAAAAATTTATTTTCCACCAATGCAAATGGGGATGCACTAGAATAAATTGCTCGTGCTAACAGAGTATCAAATTCCTCTTGTTCAGTATCTGTTATTCGATCAAGAAAATTGTCCAAAAATGATGAGATTTGAGTGATCTGACTGATCTGAGTGACGTTGCTGCCATCAGGATCACTTGATGTAGCTGCTTCAGATGGTTTGAGTATTGTTGTTTTTTGAGTTCTTTGTTCCTACATATAAAAGTTGTAGTAACATTAAGTCGTTATAAACGAAGTAGTCTTACCGAAAGGGATTTTCCATTTTTATTTTTGTCACAAAAGCCTTGCTTAAGTGAAATTGGCGCTTTAATACACTCCAATAAATGTTTTTTTTGCCGCTTGGGATTGGCAATAAATGATTTGTTACAATAAATACAATCCCCGTGCATGTATTTGCCACGGCGGTATCTTTTAAAGTATTTCCATATTTCAAATTGTTGTCGAGGCATTTTAGAACTTAACTAAACCCACAACGTGTAACAACCGTAACAACTTGTTGATTAGTTGATTGCAAAAGTGTTAGGTTATGTTCGGCGTTCGGCGTCGTTGAAAAAATGTGGAAACGAAAAGCGATAAATATCATGCTATTTTCATTTTAGCGTAGCTGATAAATATCAATAACACGATATATATCATGACGATATTTATCACCACTCACATCACTAATTTTATATTTTATATTTTATATTTTATATTTTATATTTTATATTTTATATTTTATATTTTATATTTTATATTTTATATTTTATATTTTATATTTTATATTTTATATTTTATATTTTATATTTTATATTTTATATTTTATATTTTATATTTTATATTTTATATTTTATATTTTATATTTTATATTTTATATTTTATATTTTATATTTTATATTTTATATTTTATATTTTATATTTTATATTTTATATTTTATATTTTATATTTTATATTTTATATTTTATATTTTATATTTTATATTTTATATTTTATATTTTATATTTTATATTTTATATTTTATATTTTATATTTTATATTTTATATTTTATATTTTATATTTTATATTTTATATTTTATATTTTATATTTTATATTTTATATTTTATATTTTATATTTTATATTTTATATTTTATATTTTATATTTTATATTTTATATTTTATATTTTATATTTTATATTTTATATTTTATATTTTATATTTTATATTTTATATTTTATATTTTATATTTTATATTTTATATTTTATATTTTATATTTTATATTTTATATTTTATATTTTATATTTTATATTTTATATTTTATATTTTATATTTTATATTTTATATTTTATATTTTATATTTTATATTTTATATTTTATATTTTATATTTTATATTTTATATTTTATATTTTATATTTTATATTTTATATTTTATATTTTATATTTTATATTTTATATTTTATATTTTATATTTTATATTTTATATTTTATATTTTATATTTTATATTTTATATTTTATATTTTATATTTTATATTTTATATTTTATATTTTATATTTTATATTTTATATTTTATATTTTATATTTTATATTTTATATTTTATATTTTATATTTTATATTTTATATTTTATATTTTATATTTTATATTTTATATTTTATATTTTATATTTTATATTTTATATTTTATATTTTATATTTTATATTTTATATTTTATATTTTATATTTTATATTTTATATTTTATATTTTATATTTTATATTTTATATTTTATATTTTATATTTTATATTTTATATTTTATATTTTATATTTTATATTTTATATTTTATATTTTATATTTTATATTTTATATTTTATATTTTATATTTTATATTTTATATTTTATATTTTATATTTTATATTTTATATTTTATATTTTATATTTTATATTTTTTATTTTGTCTTTTACATTTTATGTATCATATTGTGCGAAAGTAAATCAAATCAACCAAATACATCCCTGAGAGAAAAGTGCTACATCTTACAGATTCTGTTGAGGTGAAGAAATCTTCTACAGTTTAAATAATACGAGATATGTATATCATGAAATACCACACTTAGAGAAGCAACCAATGCTTGAAGGCACTCAGTATTTCTTGTTGCAAGAGGAGTGACATATTAGTGCAATTGTGTAGTCGTAGTTTATTTATTTATCGGTGACTAGTTCATCTTGCAAACATTGCATTCCTAATTTATAATGCTTGGATAAATATGGGAAAGAAACAAATATAACTGAAACAAAACTAATCCTAGAAACGTAAATCAAATTCAAAATAAAAAAATTACTTATGTTACTCATCTATATGTTTACATTTAAAACAAAAAAAAGTCCCACATAAAATATAACGGATGAGTAGGGCTGATACTCGAGGCAGGTTTCTGTATATAAAAAAAATGAGGTGTGGCCACCACACGACTTTCTTATACGTATGAGCGTTTCAAACTATACAATTTTAAGAATTTTTTTATACAAAAATCATTCAAAATCCTATTCTAAGTACTTTCATTCTCTTAATAAATCGCTATAGAATGCATACTTTGCAAGATATTCGAAAAAAAGTGCTACTCGCTAAGAGTAAAAGTGCTACTTCCGGTCCGAATTTTGAAATTTCATGTATACCAAAAATATTGCAAATCCAACTCTAAATACTTTTGTACTCTTAATAAATATATATAGAATGCATAATTTACGACATATTTGCAAAAAATCGCTATTCGGTAAGAGTAAAAGTGGTACTTCCGGTCCGAATTTTGAATTTTTTTTTATACAAAAGATATTTAGAATTATCATTTAAACACTTTCATACTCGTAATGTACCTGCCTAGAAAGCATGACTTGCGAGATATTCGCAAAAAACTGATTTTCGATAAGAGTAAGAGACCTACTTCCGGTAGGAATTTCAAAAAACTTTTTTAAG
This sequence comes from Amphimallon solstitiale, assembly GCA_963170755.1. NCBI lineage: Eukaryota > Metazoa > Arthropoda > Insecta > Coleoptera > Scarabaeidae > Amphimallon > Amphimallon solstitiale. The sequence continues at coordinate 79,464,950 of OY720682.1, read as the reverse complement.
AAAATTTGTCGCAAATTTAATTCTGAGTACATTTGAATTCTTTATAAATTTGTGTAAACTTAGTAATTGACGAAGTATTTGTAAAATTCGATTTTTTCACTGAAGTAAACTACTACTTCCGGTCTGCCGATTTTTCTCAAAATCTAATCAGTTCTCAAGAGGGAGATTATACACGTAAATACAAAATTTGGAATTGATATCTAAAGCGGTTTGACCGCTATCGTGGTCACACACAGACACACAGACACATACACACACACACAGACACACAGACATTTTTTAAAAACCACTTTTTTGGTATCAGGGGACCTCAAAACGTGGACATCTGCAAAAATCTCGAGGTCGAAAATTTTCATCATCACAATACTTCCTTATACTACGTATAAGAAAGTAAAAACAATAGAAATATAATTCTAATGCTATTAATTATGATATACAAAGAAAAGTATATTTATAAGCACTCACTAACGTTATGAGATTGTATAGTTTTCAGAGTTAATAGAGCTTTTTATTCACAGAAAAAGGAAAAAATCAAAGAGAAGCAGAAAGCATGTTGCACGCTGTAATGCACACACGTGAATGTAATTTTCGTTTTTCTTTACATTTACTCGACTCGAGAGATAAAACATTTACTTCTATAGATTAAAATAAGCATATTCAAATTTAGATTATAATTCCTAATGGAGGATGTGATTTTCACTGCTTTTCCTATTTATAAATATCCGGGAGAGTAGTTATTTTTCCAAACATTACATTTAGATCATTAATCGTCCAGTTACCCCAAAAATTTCGGAAATAACGACTTATCATATTGAATGGAAATTTAATATACTAAAAACCTCCAAGATTATATCGTCATGGTAATTAGTTCGAAATCCCTACATCGGTTCGATAATAACCTGCCATATATGCGAAATATACCAACCCGACTCATTGGTTCTTGTTTGTTCTGCCTATCCGGTGAATCAATATTTAATGAAAACGATATAGTAATGCACGCACGACCATCGCGTGATCATCAATTTTCTGCCCGGTTTCGTCGTTTATTTTAAGCTGTAGTGTCGCATACAATTATCTACGTCGTGTATACGCTTGTTTATTGCTAATACATTACACATCTTTGGTTGCAGTTTATGACGGTTTATTAAAGCCACAAAATATTTTATCGCCTAAAGAAGGTTAGCTTTACAAGATACATTAATACCATTTCCGCAATACCGTTTCTATTATCTAGCTAACTAATATAATGGAACATAAACTTTTGACAATCAAACTAAATAATAATAATAATTATAATAAACTATATTGCCCAGCAGATATAATTCATTTGCATGATAAAACAATAATTACAGTATGGTACAATGCAAAATAAGAATATCAGCATATTTCCACCAGTGGCGCCTCGTGAGTTCAATAACAGGTGAAGCAATGTAGGCAAAATCTATCTGCCCCTCCCTTCTTAGAAAAATTAATGTGTATGTAGTGATGATTAAAAAAGAAATAAATAGTGATTACGATTAAAATTTACCATTGGTGAAATTAGAGGTGGAACTATTTCTGGAACATAAGTTTAATATTTCTATTCTTTAAAGCGACAAATTTATCAATGATGTCATCATAAAAAGGTTGGGTATCCAACAATTCAATCAGAAGTTCTTTTTCAATTGAAATTTTTGGCAAATATGTAATTGTGTCTTCTGAAGTGGTACTGTGTAAATGTTTCTTTATTCTTTTTAAACACGAAAAGCTACGAAAAGCACTCATTCAACCTAGCTATAAAAACGCACGTTTTTCCTGATATCTGGAAGCGTGCCCGAATATGTTCCATATTTAAGAAAAATGATCCAAAACAAGTTCACAACTACAGACCAATTGCCATTCTATCAAATTTCGCAAAAATCTGGGAGATAGTAATTTACAAAGCGATTTATAACAATGTTCGCTCATATATATCTCCATATCAGCATGGTTTCTTACCTGGTAGGTCTAAGGTGACGAATCTAGTCACGCTTACACAATATATATCAGATCATTTGGATGGTCGCAACCAATTTAATGTCATCTAGACTGACTTTTCTAGTGCTTTTGACATGATTGATCATGGAATTCTACTTAGGAAATTGTCTTCCTTTGGTATGAGCTCTTGGTTCATACATTTGATGCAGTCCTACTTGCACAATAGGATCAATTATGTTTTTTATTCTGGTTATGCGTCTAGGACGTATATCTCTAGCTCGGGTCTACCACAGGGATCTAACTTGGGACCACTACTTTTTACTCTTTTCATTGATGATCTATTAACCTCTCTGACTTCCACTGTTTTGTGTTATGCTGATAATTTGAAGATTTATTCCAGTATTTCTTCGCAGGATGATTCACTATTATTGCAAAAAGATCTTAATGTTCTTTACCAGTGGTGCGTTGACAATAGGTTGGTTCTCAATATTCCTATATGTCGTTATATGACCTTTACCACGAAATTGACAAGTCTTGTATTTCACTATGACATTCACGGACAATCTCTAACTAAAGTAGATCTTGTCAGGGACTTGGGTGTGTTGTTTGATTCTCGTCCTTCCTTCAATGACCATATATCGTCTTCATGTCTGGCTGCGTCCAAAACCTTGGGATTCCTGATGCGTAGCTCTAGATACTTCGATGATACTTCTGTCCTTAAGACTTTAAATTATTCTTGCTTGGTCCCCTAATTATATTTGCTATCAATTGTCTTTAGAAAAGATACAGAGTGGCTTCTTAAAGTATGCAAGCAGAGACTTATATGCTGCTCGGTTTGCCTGGAAGCTTGTGAACAATAAAATTGATAGCCCTATGTTACTATCTTGCCTTAACTTCTTTATCCCTAGAGCATCTTCACGTTTTTCGGTGACTTTTACTATGCCGACTCCACGGACGAATACTCTCTTACATTCACCGTTTTACAATATGTCGCGATTAGGGAATACTCTGTATGACGATACATTTAATGACACAGTTGGTAACTTTAGGAAGCAGTAGTAGTTCAGATTCGCAATCGTATATCTACCCTTTGTCAGTTGCTAGTAGCTCTCACTTTCGTGTTTCTTTACATGTAGCATACTCACATCAATTTCATTTAATTTTTTGTTTCTTTATTATTATTGTTATTATTTTTGATATTATGTATTGTTTTTTTTTTCGGGAGGGGAAAATCTTTCAAAGACACCCAGGGGTAGTGTTGGATTTCCACCAACTAAAAACCCCTCGTACGTGTAGTTCTTCTTCTCTTCTCGGGACTGCTGCGACATTACTTCAAGAAGAGGACGTATACAGTTGGTCGGGCTATTCTCCACTTTTAAAGGTTGCCCTTATTCTGCCGAAACCTTTCATCTTCTTCTTTTTGACTTAAAACCTCCCTTATACCTTCTTCCACGATTCCCCAATTTTCCTCTCTTTCCAGCATAATTTTAACTATATTTTCAGGTGTGAGTTTACCTATTTCATTCTCTATTCGTGTTTGTTGCATCGTCCACCTTGGGCACTCGAAGAAGGTGTGCTCCGCAGTATCCTTTTCGCCACAATAGGTACAATCATCCGACTCGCTTAATCCAAAGCGGCACAGATACGATTTAAAGCAGCCATGTCCCGTGAAAAATTGACTCAAGTAATAATTTAATTGGCCGTGTTTTCTTACCACCCATGGTCTTATGTCCTTGATTAGCTTTTTTGTCCACTGTGCTCGTTCCTCATTTTCCTCCCATGTGGCTGGCCATGCGTTTATCATACCATTATAAGCGTCTTCCCTAGAAATCCTTCCACTCTTCTCTATTTGCAGTCTCTGCTTTATCAGGAGATGGATCGGTGGAGTCCTTGCCAACACTAGCAGCGCTTTAGTTGATGTTGTTCTATACGCACTTATGATACGGATGGCCATTCTGCGCTGTATACTAGTGTAGACCCTCCCATGAGAGCTCCTTTCTAAAGCACCCCTCCAAATAGATGCACCATACAGCATGATGGATTGGACTGCAGCTCCAAGTAAACGTCTGCTGCTCTCCTGTGGCCCTCCAAAATTGGGCATCAAGCGGCAAAGATTGGTTAGGGCTGCCCCAGCTTTCTCCGCCGTTCTTCGTATATGGACCCCCATAGTCATGTTCCTGTCTAGATAGATACCGAGGTATCTTAAACTATTTTGACTCTGTATTGTAACATCTCCCAGTCTAATATTTATATTTTTCGTCTTTCGTCCCCCAACCAATAGTACTGCCCCTGTTTTCTGTGGTGCGAGCTGCTTTCTTTTCATCGATTCCACAATACTGAGTAAAGAACTTTCGGCCACTTCTTCCAGCTTTTCTGCGTTTCTAGCAGTGACTGTAATTGCTAGATCGTCCGCATATCCAATGAGCTTGACCCCCAGTGGCATCGGCAGTCTGAAAACCCCGTCATAATATATATTCCACAAGGTCGGCCCTAACACAGAAGAAGAAGATCATTCATAACAGCCAGAGACTTTTCTTGATGGTTTCGCGCAACCAACTTGACAATTTCCGGGGGGATTCCATCCGGCCCTGGAGCTCTTCTTTCCTTGACCTTGCTAATTGCCTGTTCCATCTCCTCAACAGTGAAGAGAGGTATTTCATTATTGCTCACTTTTAATCGATCCCACGCTTTCACCGAGGAAATCGGGAAGAGGGCCTCAGCAATCCCCATTTGCTTTTCTTCTGACATTATCATCTGTGGTAGGGCTCTCAGTTTCTTAGTTACAATTTGGTAACCCTTGCCCCATATATCTGAGTCCACCTCTTCTACAAGCTTCTTCCAAGAGCTTCTTTTTGCTTCTTGGATAGCTTTTTTTTAGTATAGTTCTGCATTGAGTGTAGTCTTCATGACACTTCCTTTTTCTTGGCTCATCCGTTCCTTTATTGCTTCTTACCAAGGCTCTCTTTTTCCGCAGACAATTCCTTCTGACTTCGGCAACAGTATCGGTCCACCAATAAACTGGCTTTCGTGCATTTGTTCCTTTCTTATTATTCTTATTCCTCTTTTATTGCAGGCTATGGTTATAGCTTTGGAGAAGTCTTCTGCACTTATGGTTTGCCTATCTCTGTTATTTATAAGTTTGCCCACTTCCGTTAACATTTTGTCCATACTATTTATCTTCACCCGCCAGCCACTATTTGTTATAGGGCTATCGTTTACAGATTTCTCCTGCTCATATTCAAAAGTAATATGTTGGTGACAGCTCAAACTCTCCTCCTCAATGACACTCCAGTTATGGATTGATCGAGCAGCTTTCCTAGTACTAAAGGTTAGATCTATGAACGATTGACTACTCGCTCTGATGAACGTCGGAACCTCACCTTGATTGTGTATTACGAGATCTTCCTCGGCCATCCATTCGGCCAGCAGTGATATTATGTATTAGTATTTAAGAATTTATGTATTTGTTATATTTGCTTTTGTACTGCACTCATATAATTTTTGTCCTGTAAATGCTTGATGTTGGGCAATAAATATTATTATTATTATTAGCACTGATCAATAGTCAATATTAAAGAAAAGAGTCTGTATGCCTCTTTAATAAGGACACTATCCCCGCAGATAGCTTAGAAAAAAGATTGGGGTTCAGCTTTTCGATATTGTTCGGTACCATAAATTAATTGTAATTCACCTTTTAACCTTTTGCACATCACTAAATATAGTAGTGTAATATTCTTCTAAATTATTTAAAGCATCTATCAGAAACTCGGAAAAGTTTTCAAATTTTGAAACATCTATTAATTTAACAAATTTAATTTTATTTACATCTTCATAACGGATATTAAATTTGCATTAAAATTGTATCCAATATTTGGAAGTACAACACTTTGTATTTTTCAAAAACTTGATATTGTGTGAGTGTGACTCTATTGCGACCCTCTTGGTGATCAGTGGGAAAAGTTGTTCGTGATAAAGTCGTTTTAAACAATTTCATAACGAATTTCTATTTCTTTTACTACCTAAAAGTTTCGTAACATTTGCAATTTGCGAAAGGCAATAATTAATGTCTAATAACTTCTTTTGGAGAGCATCATAAATGACATCCGTAATGACGAAAATTTCACAACAAATAATCATCATGAGTGCAAATTCAAAATCATTGAAAATTCAATAGATTCGGCCTTTACTTGATGTACATCCATATTCCAATAGAAATAATACACAAACAATTGTTTCAGATTTACACTATATTTAAATTAAAAACACAACAGCTGTTTCGCTACACTGTAGCTTCTTCAGGTGATAATAAATTCTAAATTTAGAATTTGTTATCACCTGATACAATTGTTTGTGTTTTATTTCTATCAAAATCATTAAATTCTTTGAAGAAACGTTTGCATTACCTAACTGAAGTTTGGTCAGAGCTCTCATCTTCTACCATTTCAGTAAATGGTAGAAGATGAAATAGATGTTTTAAATATTCCCAGTCATTATTTATAACATTAAACATGTCCGAGTTTAAAGTACATCTTGTTGAAGCGATGACCAGTACTCGTCAGCGACATCTAACACCCATCTAACACCCATATTTTGGGTGTTAGATGTCGTTGTGATACTCTCACTACATTTAACACGCAAACATGACATAAGCAGCTTTTTAAGTCTTAAAGCCATTGTCGACAGTCTCCACGTACACTGACGAGACCTCAAAGGTAGAAACACCGGTGTCTGTGCGTCCGATTATCGGCAATGGCACTTAATGTATGTATGTATCTCAAACACATGCATATATGCATATAAGTTTTACGTATAAATGTATATATGTAAGTCACAGTATTTATTTACTGCTTGATGTTAGTTTTAACATCCATGTGTTTACACTATTCATTTTCGTTTGATAGGTGACGCCACATAAGGCTCTATTACACGAGATACACTATTAACATACAGGCTTCTGTATAGCATAACATGCCGTCAGAAGCCGTCGTTTTTTCTGTCATCTTTTGGGTGTTATATGTCGCTGTGATACTCTCACTACATTTAACACGCAAAAAGGACATAAGCAGCTTTTTAAGTCTTAAAGCCACTGTAGCCAGTCTCCACGTACACTGATGGGACCTCAAACGTCGAAACACCGGTGTCTGTGCGTTCGATTGTCGACAATTGCACTTAATGTATGTGTGTATCTCAAACACATGCATATATGCATATACGTTTTACGTATAAATGTATATATGTAAGTCACAGTATTTATTGCCAACAAGTTTGAAGTTATATTCATATTTCTGATGTCATTGGTGACAAGATTAAAGAAAGAAACTTCGACATGAGCTTACATCAAAAAATCCTAAAAATCTTTCCTATACTATTTCCGCAGTAAAAACATATCTAATAATAATACTGCATTGCGATTTTTAACCAATATCCGAAGCATCATCCACTTGAATAGAAAAGAATCAGCATTCTTTAATTTCTTTATCGGTATGCTCATCAATATACATAGAAAAGCAACCAATTAATTCATTATGGATTGCTTTAGAATTGCCTGTAAACACTGACGCAATGATTTTATATTTTTCTTGAATGTCAATGGGACTTATAGCTGCACAGGTGTCTAAAAGTTCATTAAAATTTCCGCGATTATTAGAAAACAAATCTTCACGATGTCAACGAAAAGATAATTTTTGTGTCACCATGTAAAGTGTTGCGCGATTTCGCAACCGCATTAGACATCTAATAATTCGCACTTCTTCATTAAATTTTTATACAAAAAGTCTAAAATTATCTCTTAAAGCATCTTGAATAGCACTTATATTATACTTTAACCGCGTAAAACCCAGTGCATAACGCACATGCTCTGCAAGTGATTCATGTTTATGCATAGACCTAATGACATTTCCAAAATCACCAAAATCACTTTTATTATACACTCCCGATTTCGCATTAATAATTAAACGCGGCAAAAAAACATTTTTTCCAGATAATGACTACCGCACAATCAATCATACTGATTATACCACGATGTTTTAAATTTTCGTAAACACGCTTTGTCTTTTTATTTCGGTACTTTACTAAACACGCAGATAACAGATGCAGACTGAGCAAGTGCAGCAACGTACTATGTTGTTTCACTGGGATGACGTAATGCAATCCTCTCACAACATATATAATAGTTATTTATTGTAATATTATTAGTATGAATAATACTATTTTTTTATTTATACTATACGAAAGAAATGAGTTTTAACTTATTTTCGGAGTGAAAGGTTTAAGAAACATTGAATAAAATATTCACGAATTGAACAGAAATTTAATGTGAATCTGTGCTTCACTTCATTCATCAAGAACACTGATTTCCACTAACAAGCATACTACATAAAATAATATTGTTAGGCGTACATTTAACACCTTGACTCAACTTAGACCAGTAGTGCACTGATATAGTTAAAGGCATAAAGCAATAGCAGCAGGAAAATAATTATGTATCCTACTCAAAAATATGTAATATCCCAAACTAATTCTTAAAATATTTGACATCTTTATTTAAAATTGAGTTTATTTAATATTTATTACTAATATCTGTAAAAATTGGTTTGTATCCTGACTATTCTCTTTACGAGGGTAAATTGAATATCTTGCTTAGGTACGAAATCATACTAGTTTACTTTAAATTTTTCCATTAAACGTCACTGGTTCATGTTGACTTGATTTTTTTAATTTCAACCCTATTTTGCTTTTTCGTTTATGTTGGTACTATCACACATATTCTTCTAACTCTTAGTTTCTCCGTTAGATGATATCACATATCAGTCAAATGATAATCAAGTATGTACACATTTAACCGTCAACACAAATTACACTAATTTGTTTACATTTTAACTATCATCCTTATTACCAATTTATTTGTCTGTAAGGCATTAACATATAAGTTAATTTGTATGCAACGCAAGGTTGTGGCAGGTATTCTACTTCTTCTCTACTTATACCCTATATGACTATGTATTTAATTTATATTTCTACCTTAACACCAAACACTATCCTTATTCTGGACTACATTACATCAGATAGCAAGATATCAACTTAATTTCTGTCTATGGAATTAATCATTATATATGTTAACATTAATAATAATCATAATATGCTGCATGACATGGAAAGTGCAACACCAAGAATGGGTGCGAATTTTTTGACCAAACTTGGTAGAAACGTATAACTAGTCAAAAGCAATAATTGATTAAAATTTTGTTGCGATAGATCAAGTGGTCATGACACATCTGACACTTCATTCAGTTTTCGCTGACATTAATGTGTGGTGTATTAATTGTTTGTTTGAAATTAATTTTAACGGTTTTGTCTTATTATACCTTTGTTTAACGTGTTTAAAGAGTTTTATTATGCCTAGAGTGCGGCAACGTGGAAATTATCGCCAATTAAGCGAATTCGACAGAGGTCGAATTGTTGGTTTGCGAGAAGGTGGTTTTTCATACAGGGAAATTGCAAATCGCCTTAACCGGAACCAATCCACCATTATGCGTTGTTATCAATCATGGACTAGGGAAGGTCAGGAAAGACGCCAAAGAGGAACCGGAGGCCGAAGAAGAACTAATGAGATACAGGCCGCCACCTTCGCTTAATGGCACTAAGAGACAGGTTTTCCAGTACCAGATCAATCGCTGACGTGTGGTTAGGTAATATTGGTCGTCCTGTAACCCTTCGAACCGTTTATCGTCGAATTAGGGGTTTCGGCTTACAATCTTATCGTCCACATCTTGTGTTACCACTTACGGCTCAACACCGACAGCAACGTTTGGAGTGGTGTAGATTGCGACTGCACTGGAACGTGGAGTGGCACAGGGTGGTATTCAGTGATGAATCTCGATTTTGTGGCAAATTTGTCAAGTTGGCCTTGTAAGTGTAGGCAGTCAGCAACCAATGAGACAGATCCAAAGAAGTTTAAATCATCAGCAAAAACACACTTCTCACAAGAAATCTCCGTGATAAGATCGCTAATGAACATTAGAAACAGTAGCGGACCCAAATTTGACCCTTGTGGTACTCTAGATGTTGCAATAAATAATTATGACTTGTATCCACTGCATTCTCTTTTGTAGGTATGAAGAAAAAAGATGTCATCAGTGTAGTACTAAAACCGAGAAAGTTTAGTCTTTACAGTAATAATTTGTGATCAATGCGGTCAAATGCCTTAGAGAAGTCAATATACGACGGCGAATGTTATCTACCTAACCATGAAAAAAATCACATAAGAGAACAAAAAAAAAATTCTACATAACTCCCTTCAACACTAATACACTTATTCCATGTTTTTTCCAGTTGCCCCATACCCTCAGACAAAAATTGCTTCGGTAACCCCCAAAATATTCTTCAACAGCTTCTTTGAGTTCTTCATCAGAAGCAAAACGCTTCCCTCTGAGATTCTTTTTTAAGTTTTTGAATAAGAAGAAGTCTTGACGGAGCTAGGTCGGGGCTATAAGGTGGATGCCTTAGCTCTATAAATCCATAGTCATTGATTATCTGCTGAACTTTGTTTGCCTTATGAACCCGACAATTGTCGTGCAGCAAGTTTTTTTGTGGATAAGAATGCGGGCCTTTTTCCTCCAGAGCAGGTTTTAAATTTTTAATTGTGTTTCCGAAGGCCTCTCCATTTATGGTAAACCCTCTCGGCATATATTCAATTAGCAAAACTCCTTCAACATCCCAGAAAACAGTTGTCATCAGTTTTTTTCCAGAAAATTGTGTCTTGTTTTTTTTTTGGTGGTGGAGAGTCCTTATGAACCCACTGCATGGATTCTTGTTTAGTAACATACCCAAGTCTCATCCCCGGTAAATTTTCTTGAGAAACTTCTTTTCTGCACAGTTTTTGTTCAGGTGTAAGCAATCTGGGTATCCACCGTGCAGACACCTTCTTCATACCCAAATCGTCATGCAAAACTTTGAGAGCACTTGCTTCGGATATACAAACTTCATTGGCAATGACAGAGATCTTTACACGCCGATCTTTCAGTACCAAATTTTCGACTTTTCGCACAATGTATTCAGTTCGAGCTTCAACGGGTCGTCCGGACTTTGGGTCATCATTGATTGACTCTCGGCCCCACCGAAAGAGTTTAGACCAATATTTTACTTGGAAATAAGATGGTGTATCTTCCCCATATGCAGCAACCATTCTTTCATTAATTGCTTTTGGACCATTGCCTTCCTTTGTCAGGAGCTTTATTACGCTGCGATGTTCAACTTTAGTTTCACTCATTTTATCGAGAAATGGACCGTCTCAAATCTCTATACACAGCATAAACTAAACACAACTTAGCACATGTACTTCTAACAGTGACAGCAATTTTCAACAATTTGTTTGACATAGTCACTCTTTTGCTTCATGGCTAGGTAGATAACATAAAAATACTCCCACGTATATTGTATTGTATTGGAAGTTCTTGACAGGTGGATAAATTCGGCAATGCAATAGTGTCTCAAAGATTTTGGCGAAGTTGTTAAGAATAGAGATTGGCAGATGACTATAGGAACCGTCCTATAGTCATCTGCGTACCAACGCAGGTTGACATTGTTTTCCTCATGGCGATGTAGGTTATATTCTTCAAAACCCAATATCTTCTAGCTGAAGCTACAAATGGTAGTCTGTCACCTGATGGTCTTCCGTGCAGCTTACATCTCCAAGGTTATCCCACCTTATTCCTTGGCTACGCCGTACTGATGACGACCAATGAGTCAGAGGCACGTGTTTACGGTTGCTGTACACCGGAATTTATCCGATATTTTTCTGTTTCTTGTGTATATAATAATATACCGTTTGACTGAAATAAAAGTAGATATAGGGAAACACAAACACGCACACAAGTGCATGCAAACATGAAATGGAGGGGTACGATAGTAGGGGAGTACAGATGAGTTCATATCGGGCGTGATATCGGGACACCGGGGTACCGAGGCTTTAGTGCACAACGTGTCTTTTAGTATGCAGTGAATTAACACAACCTTCTGTACGAAATTGTTTCACAATCTTATGGATAGCTGGCACAGAGGGAGGTGGACGATTTTCATACGCCGCAACAAATAAATTTTGCACGTCTTTGTACGAATTATCCTTGGCATACCATAACACAATCTGTATTTTTTCCTCGACAGTTAAGGGCATTTTATTTTAATATTTGCGAGTCTGCTCAGATACAATGTAACGTTCACGCTCTAAAGTTACGGAACGAATGTGTTGTCCCCGCTCTCGATCTCCCCACTATCTCCCCACACCACCGGTCTTATACATAGGTACATGTTTATGTGTGTGTATTTGAAGATGCATATTAACTTTTAACTACGACAATCTGTATATTAGTATAAGCTGTAAATTGATAATTCTCATCTAAATGTAATAATAATAACTTGACTGCTATGTAAATTAAGCTGTATATACGCATAGAATCTATCAATACGACTTATTTAGCAATCTCTCCATAATTTTCGTTTGACTTTTACAGAGGCGAACAGTGAAAGCTTTATTGTTAAGCATTTTCCCAGATCGGTATTTTTAAGGTAACACTTTTAGAGGAAGTTGTAAAGATCCGACATTTTATTATTCCAATATAAAATATAAACATCTTTCTGATACAAAATATCCATAGTAATCACGTGTCAAAGTACAAAGCGGAAACTTTATATGTGTCATAAAAGGAAAGGCCAGGGCAAGCTAGCGCCCTTATTTTACGAGTCCAGATGACATATGATGCCTTTATGTTCGCTTTCCTGAAAAGTCTTTAACCAAGTTTACCTGTATACTGGAGCGGTCTCCCTTATTTCGGCTCTTTATTTTAAAAAAAAAAACTTTCTAAATTTGTACAATAACGCTCATAAAAGCGATGTACATAAAGAACTTTATTAAGTCGTGTTTAGAGTTATATCTTACGTATCTTCCACCTTCAGTCTCTTAGAATAACTTTTACATTTATATAAGACTGAGCATTGTATTTCTTGGGAAAATATTTATTTACTGCGTGTATTAGATGGTTATTCTATAAGAAGAAAGAAGGCACACGTCCTTCTGTACAATAATGTTCGGACAGTGCAAGTCATACCGCCTATTATAAAATTGTTTTCTCGTATTATCTCGGTAGATTATAAGTTTTGACATACTTTGGAACTAACCTAAAACAATATGAAACATCTCTCAGAATTTCGGTTTTCGAAAAAAAGAGGGCCAACTACACAAAAGTTCTCTCTTTTTACAATATTTTTTGTATCTACAATAGATGCGTTGGATGCGTTAGAACATTATTTAGAAAAAGTTAAGAACAACCAGCAGAATTTCAATTTTCCAAAAAATGCTGGGCAGGGAAAAATCGTTTTTTCCTATTATTCCGGCCAAATAAGATTTTTCTTTGACATACGTTGGAACAATTTAGAACAAACCTAGAAAAACAGAGCAACCTGAAACAACAATCAAAATTTCAATTTTTGAAAAAAGGGGTTTCTCACATTCGAATTTACTATTTTTTGCAATCTTTTTAACTATAAGAAATACCGGGTTGATGTATTAGAACAACATTTAGAAAAAAAATTATAACTAAACTAGAACACCTTAAAACTTTTTGCCAAAAGGGCGCCTGGAAAATTTTTCCTATCTAGGCCAATTATGATTTTTTTTTGTAATACATTGAAACAATTTAGAACAAACCTAGAAAAACCTGGAGCAGCCGCCAAAATTTTGCTTTTAACTTTTTTCAAAATTCTTTGACATATAAAAGATGCGATTTTGATGTCTTAGAACAGTGTTTCAAATAAATCTGATACAACCTGGAACAATCATCGAAATTTTAATTTTTGCAAAAACTGCTTCATACTTTGATCTTTTGTTTTTCTTCATTTTCTTAAATGATATTGATATTTTCTTTGAAGTACTTTGGAACAATTTAGAATAAACCTAAAACAATCTTGAGCAGCTGTCAGAATTTCGATTTTCAAGAAAGGGTACCGGGAAAATTTTTTTTTTGCGATTATCTCGTCCAATTCTCAATTTCCTTTTTGCGATTCCGATGGTAAGAACAACTTGAACAACTTGGAACAATTCGTTAAAAATTCACACCTTCGTCTTTTCTTTGTCGTCATTTTCTCGAGTGACTTTGATTTTCTTCTTCGAAATATTTTGGAATAATTTAAAAGATTCTTAGCACAACGGTCAGAATTTCAATTTTCAGAAAAAGACAGACAAGGAAAAACTCGTGTTTTCCTATTACCTCGGCAAATTTTTATTTTTTTTTCGAGACTTTTTGAGCAATGGTTAGAACATCTTGAACAACCTAGAGCATCTGTCAGATTTTTCAATTCTTTGGAAAAAGGAGGGGCTAATTTCACACACCCTCATTAGTTGCTGAACGAATTTGCAAACCAACAATTCACAGCTGTGCTAGAAGAGGCAAATCACACATACATTCCCAATGAAATAAATTATTTCTTATACGATACTTGTAATCACTAATCGTTCCCAAACGAACTCACTACTAAATTCAGAAACAAATCGTCAAATTCTTAAATATTAGAACAACCAAAGCCTTCTTTTACAATCGTTTAAAGAAGAGAAAATGCCTGAATTGAAACTTGAACACAGAAGTGTCATGAAATTTTTAGCAAAAGAAGGCAATAGCCGGAAAAATGTCCATGAAAGAATAGTGAAAGTGTATGGAGAAAATAGCTTGTTCTATATGCAAGTAAAATTTTTAAATGGGACAGAAAATCTACTCATGATGAGCCAAAGTTTGGAGAATCTCTAGAAGCACGAATTGAAGAAATCATCAACAAAGCTGGAGATTTAGTATCGACTGATCACCGAGTAAAAGTTTCAGTTATTGCTAAAGAAATAAGAACATCAGAAAAGAGTGTTTTTAAAATTCTACACGAAGATTTGGAACGAGCAAAGTGTCGGTACGATTGATATCTAGGCTGCTCAGTAACGAGCAAAGATTGTGCAGAAGAAAAATTTGTGAAGAAAATTTTAATCTTCTATCTCAAGATGAAGAACCTTAAATAGAATTGTAATTGAGGATGAAAATTGGGTACACCACCGGAACTTTCCCACGAAACAAGAGTTCATGCATTGGGTTAATAAGGGCTTTCCACCGCCCAAGAAGGCAAAAACGCAATTTTCTGTACGAAAAGTGATGGCCACTCTTTTCTGGGACGCAGATGAGATTCTCTTAATTGAGAATACGCCAATAGGTAATACAATAACGGGAAATGTCTAGTAAACACAATTAAGAAATTAGACACGGCTATACGCGAAAGAATACCCCATAATTTAGTTCAGAAGATTCTGCTTATGCACGACAACTGCAGGGTGCATAAGTCACGAATTTTTCAAGTAGTATCCAATATTGCGGCTTTAAGTATTACAATATCCACCCTACATTCCCCTGTCACTATTATCTTTTTGGAAAACTCAAAAAACGCTTGCGGCATTACCAAAAAAATACTTTTTCGAAGGCATAACATTATTAAAGAAACGCTAACTTGAATGTGTTAGTGCTAATGGTTCTTACATTGAAAAAAATTAAAAAAATTCCTTTTCTAACTGGTTTCATTCATAGCTACGTAGATAACATAAAGAACTCCCCTCGTATATACATTTATTTCAAATGTTTTTGTGCATTGGGTTTAAAATTATTTGACTGGTGTCTTGCTGATAAATTTGAAATAAATCAAAATAAATTCGTCAGAATAAAATGGTTTTAGAGAAAATCAAAGGACAGAGTCGTTTTCACAAGTGAAACACTCGATAATTAAAAATGTTGCAGTTGAATGATTTAAACAAAAACAACTATTCGTCGTTTTAAAAAAACGTTTTCTTTGAAGACTCTGTAATCGCCAAGGCGTTACTCTTCACACAAGCAAACAATTCAAGTCAATATTCCGGAAAGTGTTTTCCGTTTTTGTATTCTTTGTTTTTTTTACATCGTTGCCTCTGAAAGTACACCAGCTTCGCTCTCGACTTTTCGTTGTCAAGCGGTGGAAATACGGAAACAGTAATATTTACATAGAACTTGTCAACATTACATCCTGAAATTAGAAAGTCAAGATACGGTAAGTATTATCTTCATCTTTATCAAGTTAATTGTGAATTCAATAAATAAACCGCTTTCAGCAATATACAATATGTCTCACTAAGTTGGAACCATATGGAAAACTTTTTTATTATTAATTTTAGGAAAAAAGTTATTTTTCATAAAAAATTCTGCATGTTCTAAAATCTAAAAGACAATTATCAGATATTAATATTTTTTAGTTGTATACGAGGTATGTCAAAAATATTAATTTTACTTAAGAGTAAAGTACCTTCATATTTGACAATATCGAATAATGTCATTAAAAATGTTGATTAGAACTAAAAATTTCGTTCAAATATGCAATTACATCCATTTACGTGGAAAAATTCCTTTTTTCTATTTTTGTCTATGATAAGAATGCAAATTTAACTGTAATTACATGTTATCTAGGATGCACTGACATACAAATGATTTATTGTTTGGTAGAAGTGTTTGACAGTCAATGTCAAAACGCGTTAGAATTTATATGACACATAAGCATGGTAGGGTTATTAACTTGTGAAGAGAAAATAGAAATTGTTTTGATTGTGGCAGAAAACTATAAAACGCATAGAGAAGCAGCGATTATTTTTAATAATAGATATCCCAATAAAAATATTAATATGTACTGGAAGTATTAACAATAATTATAATAGAAAACGCCAAAAGCTGGTTGCCGATGATAATACGCAGTTTGAGGTAATGCTGTCTATTGTAGAAAATCCAAAAACGTCATTGCGCAAAAGGAAGTCGTTGATGCAACAAAATTTAAGTAAAGATACAGTGGCAAGAATTTTAAAACTAAATAGATACAGACCATTATAACCAAAAATCGTTCACACTTTAAAAGATAGGGATTATGATAGGCGCTTTGATTTTTGCTCAATCATACAAGGAGAGTTAGAAGACGACACTTTTGACCAATATTCATTTAAGACGAACATATGGTGTAGCATTTATAAAAACAGATTAATAGGACCTTTCTTTTTTCACCAACCAATGAATGCCGAACGTTATTTACAGTTTTTACAAACTTACGTCAATGACTTCTTGGACGAACTACTCATACAGGAACGTCAATGTATTTGGTTCCAACAAGACGGTGTCACGTGCCACAGTACATTAAATGTTAGGGAATATCTTGAACGTATGTTCCATGGATTTGTGCCACTGTATCTTTAGTGGCAAAAATTTTAAAACTAAATAAATACAGTCGTAATAAAAATATTGTGCTCCTTATGGCAGAGTAAGCAAATTCGTCATGTCTGGATCGTGACCATAAAAGAAATTCCGCTGAAGACAACGTAAAATAGAGAAGATTTCGCTGGGGATAAACAGCGCCCGAAGAAAGAAGAAAGAAGTTGAAAAAAAAGATTTAAAAATACGGTATTGTTTCAAATGATAAATGATTATTGTAAAATGAATGTATTTTTAATAACAAAGAATTAAAGATTGTAAAATAAATTTCAAACAGAGACGAACTAAATAAATAGAGTTCTTAAATAAACATCGTCTCCAACATATAAAGTATAATGTAACTTGATATGTTTCGCAATTGTCGTATATGTATATAAACATACACAAATCGTATGTAGCCTGCTTAGTAAATTCTTGAGTTATTGTTTACGTTTTAATATAACAAAGAATATACATAAATATTTGTGTTCATATAATATTTGTAAAAGTGTATTGAAATTGTGTTTTAATGTGTTTTGTCTCTTTTGTTGTTTGTATAGAATATGTCCTTGTCTGTAAAATATACAAAATTCATTAATTTTGAATGTAAGTATTATTTAAAGTTTAAAATGGCATTTTTCTTTTTATTAGAATCAATTAATGTTTAGAAATCTTTTTCATTAATCATTTCTAGTAATCTGAATCGTCCTGAGAGAATCTGAGTTTAGCTGGCAAAATAATTTATTTTAATCTTATTTTAAAATTAAACTTTACAATAAAATATATAAATTTCAAATAGAGGTTCCTGTTCAGTATTGAACGAGAGGGTGGATATGTCGAGGCATTAGTGGAATGAGTGAAAAATAAATTTATATCATTAATATTTTATTAGTTACACAACTTAGTATTTGTTTGTATTTTCTTGTTTGCAAAATAAATGCACATGCATTCATTACGTGTTTAAATTGCGAAATTGTTTTATAGTTTTCTCCCACAATCAAAACAATTTCTATTTTCTATTCACAAGTTAATAACGCTACCATGTTTATGTGTCATAAAAATTCTAACGCGTTTTGACATTCACTGTCAAACATTTCTAGCAAACATCAAATCATTTGCATTGTTATTGTAGAAAAAAATAAAAATAATTAATTTTTCCATATAAATGGATGTAATTGCATATTTGAACGTAATTTTTAGTTCTAATCAACATTTTTAATAACATTATTCGATATTGTCAATTATAAAGGTACTATACTCTTGAGTAAAATTAATATATTTTGACATACCTCGTATACAATTGAAAAAATTTAATATCTGATGATTGTATTTTAGATTTTAGAACATGCAGATTTTTTTATGAAGAACAACTTTTTTCCCTAAAATTAATAATAAAAAAGTTTTCCATATGGTTCCAACTTAGTGAGACATATTGTATATGAAGTATATTTATTGTTTTATCTTTATATTACCTAAAGAAAATGTTATACTGACGATTCTTTAATAGATTTTTTTTTTGAACGCTGCGCTAGTACAGAGAGATCAAAAAAAGTTGACCGTGCCGCTTCATAGTCATGTTGTAATTGCGGCATATATCATATTCTGAATTGTATTTCGTCTATGCGACATCTATACTTTTACGTATGAACTACTTTCGGGAATTTTTGTTAAAACTACTTGTTTTAATAACTTAAGCAATACGTTCAATAATTGAAATTATCTTTACTAAAAATAATTTAATACAAAAATCGATATTGCATATACCATTACATATTTAGAAATATCACATATTGCTGTGAATCTTACATTTTGTATAGGATAGTAAAAGTAATTAGATAAATCAATTAATATAAGAGAAAATTAAAATAGACCAAAAATATGTAGTGTTAAGAATTAGATTAGTTAGAGTGTAAGCGTTACAATTCAATTAAATATTTATTCAAGTTGAAATAGTAAAAGTTCTACTAATCATTAAGTTAATAGGTATATAAAAGGTTAAAACAATTTATCAAATAAGTATAGAAATAAGGACATTAGAATGAATTAAAATTAATTCATGATATTGAACAAGTGATATATAGACTAGAATGAATCATTTAAGTAATATAGGTTGCAGATACTATAAATATCCTATAAAGGATGAATTCCTTCTTTAAGGATATTGTAAATGAAACAATGTTTAAATGATCATTTATAAACTTTATTTAGAAAAGTTTAAACATTAGATATACAAAGATTAATGAAGTATAATATACATGCTAAGTAAATGAATAAACTTTATTTTGCAGAAACGATAAACAAGAAGTACTATTTGAACAAAAAGTACAGAACCTAACTTTAAACAGACAGTAAAAACAGCATTAAATATACTTAATAATTGACCATTATTTAAGAACAAAAAGGTGTTGAAAACAAACAACAGATAAAGAGTTATGATGATAAATTAAATAGTTCTCATTGAAATATTTCGTTTTCTCTTTATGCTAGGCAAAAAATAAGATACAATAAAAATGGTAAATGGTACATTACCTTTGACTTTACTCCGAATCTAAGCAAATTCGTAAAAGAGAATTTATTGTTGGCAAATTCACATTCCCTAGGTACTAAAAGCACCGATTATTATTATAATGCATTTTGTTTTCATGTAACTGTCAAATATAGATAGTTGAGGTGGATGATTGCCAATCGTAGTTTTGATCGATAATAAAGGCTGCTCTAACGTTGACATTTTCTAAGAGTGAATAGGATACTTAGTTTTCTATTATTATGTGTAGATGGGAGCACCATTTAACGTGGCAATTAAATTTTATTAATTAACAATTAATGAGTCAAAAAAGAGCGAGCCTGTTGCAATTTACGTCTGTTTTATCTACTTCTCCCGCAATCCTTCTTCTCTCATAGCTTCTAATAGTGTTCTTCTATCTATTGAATCATATGCCTGTTGATAAGTCCACTGATGTTGTCTGACTTCTATATCCACAATGGTATTCTCTCAGCATTTTATCAGTTTTTTCTTTTAACCTTGTCCTAATAACTGTTGACAATATTTTATACGCCACATACAACAGTAATGTTCTTCTATAATTTTCACTTGTCGCCCTTTTTTTAAATTGGTCTTATTAGCGCTCTTTCCCATCCCGCTGGCATTGTCTCCTTTCTCCAACATTCCTGTATTATCTTTGTTATTTCCTCTAGTAATCTCTGATCACCATATTTTATAAATGCGATAGCAATTTGATTTTACCTAGGGATTCGCTTATTCTTTATTTAGTGTATAATTCCTTTTATTTCGCCTTCAACTGGTATAGCTTTAATTCCTTCTGTCGTTGTAAATGTGATTGGTCTATAGAAAGGAGCAAAAACCTCGCGTTTAGAAAGTTGATTTGAATTTATATTTCCTACTATTAGATATTTAGCAATAAAATAAAATAGCTAGATATGTTTTATTCAGTGGCGTAGATAAAAAATTTAGGCCCCCCCCGCAAAATTTTTAGGGGGCCCTTCCAAAATACTTGTTTCTGGAAGAATAGTTGCTAAACATGCATTTTCCACTATTAATAAATTGGCTAAGTCCTTAATAGAAGATTTTTGTTCAATTTCATTAAACAAAACTGTCTTAAGATAAATTAATTGAATCGGCAAATCTTCTGAAAAATCAATTCCATATTTGCTCAGAATATGTCTTCCGTATTCCACTATTTCTTCATTCGTTAACTTAACACATTTTGAGGGATTAAGAAACGAGAAAAGGTTTACAACTTCATTTATGGAGTAAAATCTTCTAGATAATTGGTTGATAATAATATCAAGTGACGCATTAAAAACTTCTACTTGAAATTTTTTTATCGGGTTAGGCATTACACAGTGGTTTTCACATTCATCAAAAAACTTTTTAATTCTCTTCTGGCGTTTATATTTTATCATAGGCTGAATATTCCAAGATTCTGCTAGATTTTTAGCTTCTTCTTCTAATTTATCAAAACTTTGTCGCAGTTCTGTCAAGTTTTCTTGACCATTATTGAGCAATTTGCACGTCTCTTCTAAATCACATGAAGGGCTCTGAAGTTGCTTTGAAATTAAATTAACAGTTTCGAGGATTTTACTCTGGAAAACTAGCAATAGAATAAACTCATAATTATCCATTTTATTGCAGAGACTTTGCTTCATTTCTGTCATTTTGCTTTTTGCACACCAGGATAAAATTTGAGAAACATTGCATTACAGACTGATAATTATATTTTATTGACAGTAAGCATTCAAATCTAGAAGACCATCTTGTTACGCACAGCTTTTTCAGTGTGTACTTAATTTTACTTCCATGTGGTGCAGCTTGATGAAGGACTTGCCAGCGTGGCAAGCTTTCACTAAAAAACACATAAATGCTTTGCAAAAGATCATAAAAACTCTGTAGTTTAATGATGTTTTTGACAGAATCATTTAAGACTAGGTTCAAATTATGAGCTGAACAATGAATATAATCAGCTGTAGGAACTCGATTCTTAATTCTGGTTTGTAAACCATTATATTTTCCAGACATATTAGCAGCCCCGTCGTATCCTTGCCCTCGACAATTTTCTATTTTAATTTGAAAATTTTCTAAAGTAGTTAGAACAACAGCTTCTAAACTCTGTGAATCTTGTTCGGTTAGCTCTATAAATCCAATAAATGATTCCTTTATCTCTAGAGTGTTTTGTTTATTTGAATTTTTCTTCATACTTGTATACCTTATAACGAGACTTAGTTGGTCCTTCTTGGATATGTCTTGTGTTGTATCAATTATAAGGGAAAAGAAAGGAGCTTTATTAATATTTTTCGTTAATTTTTTTAAAACGGTTTTAGCCAAATGTACAATTATTTCATTTTGAATATCGGGGCTTAAGTATTTGTTTCGAATATTAGTGCTTGACAAATGAGCTTTTAGAACAGGGTCATAACGTGCTATCAAGTCAATAATATTTAAAAAGTTACCACTAGTTGCTCCAATTTCTTTAACATTTTCTCGATGTCCTCGTAATGGCATATTGCAAATTGATAATCTTCTTATCACATCACATATTCTTATTAAAACTTCTTTAATTTTTTCATGACCACTTATTTGACTATCAATGGTTTTGTTTTTTTCCCAAGTACTATAAACTATGCATGCTTGCAAATGAGCATCACTTCCCTCGTGGATTTTAATTTTTTTACTTAAACCCTTCCAGTCATTAATTGTGCCCTTACACCAATTTACTGATGCTTCATTACTAGAGAACATCCAACACGGTTGACAGTAAACACTATTGAACTTTTGAGAATAACATAACCAAAAGCGATCGATTTTTTGACCAGTTTTAGTTTTAATGGTATAATAATCACTACTGAACGCTCTATTATCGTCTTTATTCCTTGGAAACGGCCCCATAGGCTTATTTGGCCCTGCAGTAATAATTTTTCTTTTTAAGTCGTCGGAAAGTGATTCCGAAAATAAGGCTCTGTCGGTGTTAAAATATGTTGAATCCTCCTGATTGCAATCGATTTCATTTTTTTCCAGAACTATATCTAATTTTTGTTCGATTATAACATTTTCGTATGGTTCAACATTTTCATCTGATGCAGATGTACTAGCTGTTGAATCACTTTCAAAAAAACTGCTAATCTTCGGTAATTTACGCAATTTTACAACATTTTCTTGTTTCAATTTTCGTTTTTGTGCACCACTCATATATTTTCTTTCGCTCATCTTATTTTGAATACTTCGAACTATACACTTTGGCACACGTTAATTTACTTAGTTAAATTTTGAGAAATTAAATTAGTATACGTACATATGCTAATCACTAATTCGTCACAAAAGTTAATGCACTAATACAAATAGAATTTATTTTCACAATTCGAACAAACTCGCTGTTAAAATAAAACTGAAGGAATGGAAATAATTTTTCGTATTTATGCAGTAAAAATTTTTTTACAACTAGGTCATTAAACCAAATGTGCAAATGCAGTTTATGAAATAAACGTGCCTTTTCATAATTTCGTAATTTCAAGTTTTATGTATTAGTTTATGTACCTACAATCTATATGCATAACACAGTCATATAACTTCATAGTACATGTAAAATGCAAAATTATTATCGTTGTCTGTCTCTAATGAATTTGCAATTTTTTTTTAAGCTCATGAATTTTATACGGACTATATATTACCTACTTGTTAGAAAGCATTTGTGACATCTGTTGTAAAACTGTAAGAATGTGCAGGTCAAAAGTTAGGTAAAAACATGAACCTTTTTTTATATGGACCTGTGTTAAGGCAGAAAATGTAGTCATACTGTGGGTTTCTATATAAGTAGAGATATTTCATTTCTTTTAAAGAAAGAGCAAATTGTCAATACCAAATATGATATTTTCTTGGAACTGACAGAGAAATACGAACAATAAAAAAATAAAACTGGACGAACGTTATCAGAGTAAGAAATACAAATACACGTACTGTTATAATTTTTAACACTAGAAAACAAGTACATATAAAATAACATACACATTTTTTATACATGAAGGATAAAACAGAAATAGTTTTGTAAATTTCATTACTAGTGCGGGGCTGAATTTTTGCCCCCCCCCCGCATTGCGGGCTCTGCGGGCGCCTTATCTACGCCACTGGTTTTATTATTTTTATATGGACCTGTGTTAAGGCAGGAAATGTAGTCATACTGTTGGTTTCTATATAAGTAGAGATATTTCATTTCTTTTAAAGAAAGAGCAAATTGTCAATACCAGATATGATATTTTCTTGGAACTGAAAGAGAAATACGAACAATAAAAAAATAAAACTGGACGAACGTTATCAGAGTAAGAAATACAAATACACGTACTGTTATAATTTTTAACACTAGAAAACAAGTACATATAAAATATTTTATATATTTACTTAACATATTTCTTACTATACTGTGGACTATATAAATTATTCTTTCTATTATATTGTTTCTGTGAGCATCTCTTCTAATCAATATATGCAAATTAAAATGTTTTAAACATCTAAAGTCCTGATATACACATTGTATGTGGAAATACATAAATATGTCCAACTAAATAGAATCAAAGAAGGGTCTTGCCAACCGTGATATGATGAAACAAAACACTTAAACTTCCGCGTCAGGTCAAAATCATCAATCATTGCGGAGATTTTTTATGAAACCCTTTTTTTTATCATCACCTTATTGACTGATCATTAATCTTAAATCTAAAACAGTGTGTGTTGCTTCTACAGAAAATTATATGAGCAAAGTTATAAATAATATGAAACAAGAAGCCTATAATGCAGATTCTACAGCATGATACATTAATAAACCAGAATTGTATCCAAATTACTGAAATAAAATATACTTAGAACATATAATTGTAAATCGTGTTTCATAGGAAATTCGAGACGTTCATTACAGCACAGTTAAGTGAGAAAAATTCAATGATAATAATGGAAATTATAATACAAGGTTCTGAAAAATAAATTTGTATCTGAAGTAGCAACGAGCTGTGTTACTTTGTATCAGCTTGGGAATATTCTTGTTATTCCACTCCCCTCCAAAATATTTAAAAATAATCCTATTATAATTCCAGATCTTTTCTGTCAATGCATGACAAAATATGTAAAAAAATATACGTTCAAAATTGTTTTCCAACATAGTCAAACAACAAAAATAAAAAAAAAGGCTTTTGTTAAAGCATAATTAATAATTCTTAGGAAAAATTACAAAGTTTCAACAGGTTTTTTTTAAGGTAATATGGTCACAGGCGAATGTATGGTTAATATCTGGAGGTCACAATATTTTCTTTATGTCTTGTTTTTTTCACAGAACATATACAAGGAAAGGGTGCGCACAGTGTTCAAAATGACCGAAATCGTGATCGAAATTAATCAGGCTGTAAAAGTAGGTTAAAAATTGAACCCCGTAGGGGATGACATTAGTACTTAAAGATGTCACGATCTTAACTATCATTACTTTCTGTGATATTTAACACATAAGTGTTTTTTTTATTATGTTGTAAGAGGGAGGGGGTGGTTGACGCTTTTTAATGAGTTTTTAGTTGTTTTATTGCAAGTACATATTATAGAAACTATTTCTGACATACCCATAGCCAAGAAAATATACAGAAAAAACAAATATAAGACTAATCATTCAAGTCTTCACTTGCGTTTTCCCTATAAATTCTATTAATTGAGTTAGCAGACGATTCTTGGTGGAACATTTTGTTAATAACTATTTTAAATAAAAATAAAAATAATAAAACTCTTGAAAACTTTCCACAATTTTTATTTAGTCTTTGCGACATATGTTTCGGTATCTCCATACCATTTTCGAGTTGAACGAACAGGTCAATTTGTGTGAAGGGGTGTTATATATGCCGTTGTGTTTATTGCCTATTTGTTCATAAATGTCGATTATGGGTGTGTGTGTGTTTGTAAAATCTGTGTGTGTGTTCGTTACTTTCTCTTTTCTTTGAATTGATTTTTTAATTTCTAATATTTCTAACAAATTTAATTTCGGGCCTTTGTTCACATTATGCATAAGATTACAACTATCTATATCGGGAAAATGGAGATTTTCTATACAATGTTCGGTAAGGCCTGTATTTCTAATATTGTTTCTAATATTGTATTGTATCTATTTGTCTGACAATGCTCCCTTGCTATCGATTGACTTACACCACCCGGCTTTCTCGATCGATGTTGTGCTTACACTTCACAGGGTTGTGAACTTTAAACTAATTCAGCCAATCGGCGGTACTTATAACTTTAAAAAAGCTAATTTTCCTGACTTATATGCGGCCCTTATTGATATTGATTGGTCATTCCTGGACATATTAACAGACGTAAATGAGGCTTGCACTGAATTTTACGGCAGACTTTCTTCTGTTTTTGACAAGCATGTTCCTGTTTATCATAATAAAAGGTCTAGATATCCTATCTGGTATACTCGAGAAATCGTTCACTACATTAAACTGAAGGAGGGTTGTCGCAGTAGGTTTTGAAGGTTTGGTGACTGTGATGACTTGGCGGATTTTTGCAGAGTTAGGACATTGCTGAGGGATCTTGTTTCCTCTGCATACGGCTCATACTTGACTGCGGTTGAGAGCGGCATCATTGAGGATCCTAAGCGCTTCTGGTCGTTTATACGATCTAAAAAAGGTTCAACTAGAATTCCGGGCAGACTGAATTATAATGATGAGGAGCTCGACGATCCCAATAAAATTGTTAATGCCTTCGCGAGTTATTTTGCTTCGGTGTATCTTCCGCCGGGTTGCAATAATGATGATCGGGATGGTATTGTGAATGACCTGCCAAATATAAATATTAACGTGTTCCTACCTGGGACTGTTTGAGAGTCTATCCTTCGACTTCCTAATAAATTAACTGCAGTTCATGATCAAATTCCCAGTTTCTTGATAAGAGATTGTGTGGAGATATTTACGCGACCTCTGACAATGGTCTTAAAAACAGCGACTCTTCCTGATACTTGG
The DNA here is from genome assembly GCA_963170755.1 of Amphimallon solstitiale. Taxonomy (NCBI): domain Eukaryota; kingdom Metazoa; phylum Arthropoda; class Insecta; order Coleoptera; family Scarabaeidae; genus Amphimallon; species Amphimallon solstitiale. The sequence continues at coordinate 79,438,218 of OY720682.1, read as the reverse complement.
AAGTTGTCACGAGTTTGTCCCGTTTTGAAGAGTGGTGACCCAGATTAATAACTACAGACCAATATCTATTTTGAAGAATTTTGCTAAAGTGTTCGAGGTATGTGTTTATTCGCATATCTACCCATCTGTTTCAAACTTCATTTCGGAACACCAGCATGGTTTCATGGAGAAGCGATCTACTATTACTAATTTGGCGTACTTCATGCAGTACACCTCCCATGCTATTGATGGCCAGGGGCAGGTGGACGTTATCTACACGGACTTTTCTAAGGCGTTCGATAGAATCAGTCATTCGGTGTTGTTGGGGAAGTTGAGGCGTTTTGGTTTCAGTGACTCCCTGGTCTCTTTATTTTCTTCTTATTTGCACTGCAGGTATCAGTATGTTCAGTACAACGGATTCGCCTCCTACTGCTTCCTTGCAACATCGGGCGTACCACAGGGTTCCAACCTGGGTCCATTACTGTTCCTGATTTTTATTAATGATCTGGTGCTGTGCGTCAATTCGATGAAGGTACTACTTGCTGATGATTTAAAAATATTTCATAGTATTCAAGATGGCGATGATTGCGTCTTCCTGCAGGAACAGTTGGACAGCATTGCCGGTTGGTGCCGACTTATTAAATTGGACCTAAATATCTCGAAATGCAAGGTTGTCACATTTACGAGGAGGCTGCGGCCTGTGAGTTTTGCCTATGCTTTGGGGGTGGGATCCTTACCCGTACTGCCTCGGTTAACGACCTTGGGGTTACATTTGATGCGAGGTTGACGTTTGTTGAGCATATCTCTGGCGTGCCGTCGTGGGCGCGAAGAGCCTTGGGCTTCATTATTAGGAATTGTTCTTCCTTCTCTAATATAGCTGCTTTTAGATCCTTATATTTTGCATTGGTTAGGTCTAGACTAGAATATGGTTCACTAATTTGGAATCCTGTCTATGAAACAGGCTCCCTCTTGAGGCTGTTCAAAGGAAGTTTCTGAAATTTTTATCACTTCGCGTTGATGGTTTCTATCCTCCTCGTGGGTGTGAGCACACCGAGCTGCTGGCACGTTTTGGGGTGGCGTCTTTGGAATGTAGAAGAGCCATTCATGCTATCTCGTTCTTATACAAGTTGTTACACAATGGGATTGATAGCCCATCCTTACTCCCCCAGGCTCCATTTCTTGTGCCGCGATTGGTGTCTCGGCGGGGTGATGCATTCTACTGCTCTCAGGCTAGGACGAATGCGTTACTTGGTTCACCCATTTTCTCCATGTGCACGAATTTTAACCAAATATCCGGTATGTGTGATATTATAATAAAATGCACAAAAACACTTGAAAATAAAACAAGGTGTTTCAAATTTCCAAAAATTGTATTAACAAAAATACGACTAGTTTCGCACACACTGTGGCTTTATCAAGTAAATAATACAACTAAACTTAGTTTAAAGTACCACCAGTGGGGCATGCCCTCTACTGATGGCAGAGGGCGGGTTGTCACAGAATGGATTGCACACATGGACCTGATGATTTTGAACCAAGGGAACAAACCTACGTTTGAACGTCGAGAGTATGGATCAATACTAGACCTTACGTTGGCAAGTCAAGACATCGGAAGGAAAATCTGTAAATGGCAAGTAGCAGACAATGAAACCCTTAGCGATCACAACTACATCATCTTTGAAGTAGCAAAAGGACCTTACACTGGCACATTACTACAATCCAGTCAAGGATGGAGTGTTAGGAAATTGGATCAGGAAATGTTAAAAGAAGCTATAGAAGGCGTAACTGAGAAGAGGAATATAACAGCGAATAAGTTTTCAGATACACTGACACAAATCTGCAACAAATGCATGCCAAAGAGGAGACTAAGAAAGAAGGGGCAGCCGGTTTATTGGTGGAATGATGAAATAGCGGAACTCCGAAAAATATGTATAAGAAATAGGAGAGAATACACAAGAAACCTCAAAAAGAATGATCCGGAACTAAGGGCAAACCTCTGGGATGGGTATATACAGAGCAAGAAAGAACTGCAGAGAAGCATCAGAAAGGCCAAACAAACAAGCTGGAAATCAATTCTGCATGATATTGACAGAGATGTGTGGGGCGACGGATATAAGATAGTCATGAAAAGAATGATTGGCTGCCCACCCAAACCACGAATGTCTATGATGATGATGCAAGAGGTGGTAAGACACCTGTTTCCTATTCACGAGCCGGTTGTTTTCCACCGCAATAGAGAGGCCATCTTTTCGAAGTTTACCGTGGAAGAATTGAAACTAGCAGTAACTAGAATCAAAACCAACAAAGCACCTGGACCAGGAAATATACCCTCAGAGATAGTAAAGCAGTTGGCCTTGGTAAAACCAGAGTACGTGCTTGCAACGATCAACCGGCTGGCAATGCGGGGAGAATTTCCAAGTAAATGGAAGGTAGCAAGACTAGTCCTACTAAAGAAAGGTAATAAAGTAATGCAAGAGGCTAGCTCGTACAGACCGATCTGCCTACTTGACGCTGAAGGCAAACTCTACGAACAACTGATAGCCATTAGGCTAAAGAAGGAGATTGAAAGAACCGGGGGCCTTGCTGAGAACCAGTATGGCTTCAGGGAAGGCCGACAGACGGTGGATGCCGTAAAGGCAGTAATAAGTATAGCGGAAGCAGAAGCCAAATATGGCAGCCGACACAGAAGATTATGTGCCGCTGTAACCCTAGACGTCAAAAACGCTTTCAACAGCGCTTCGTGGCAGGTGATTCTTGATGAAATGCGGGGCCGACATATAGACGAAAGCTTAACCACTATCATAGCGGATTATTTGTCTGATCGGGAAATTACTTTAGAAACTGAAGGTGATGTAAGAAACATTAAAGTGAGCAGCGGAGTACCCCAAGGGTCTGTACTAGGACCAATCTTATGGAATATTATGTACGACAAATTGCTAAGGATGGAGCAGCCTCAAGGGGTTCAATTAATAGGTTTCGCGGATGACGTAATCGTAGTGGCAGAGGCGAAGACTGAGGAGGCGCTGATGAATATAGTGAACACCGCACTACTAAGACTAACAAGGTGGGTAAGAGAGAAGGGACTACAGATAGCACCAGCCAAAACAGAAGCAGTTCTCCTGACAACAAAGATGAAACTGGGACAGGTGGAATTCAATGTACAAGGATTGAAAGTGATACCAAGCAGAGCTGTGAAGTACCTGGGGGTGTGGCTGGACAAAAAGCTTACCTTCGCTGAACATGTAGACAAGACAGTGGAAAAGGTAGAAAAGACAACAACAGCGCTTCTTAGCTTAATGCCAAACGTCGGTGGACCAAGAGCATCCAAAAGGAAAATCCTAGCTAGTGTGGTCCACTCACAGATGTTATATGCTGCGCCTATCTGGTGCAAGGTTGCAAGTAATGCCAAGTTAATGGGTAGACTAAGAAGAGTACAGAGAACCCTAAACATTAGGATTTGTAGTGGATATCGAACCATCTCTGCAGAAGGGGCAGGAGTCATTGCAAGTATGCCTCCAATAGAATTATTAATTAACGAACGATATGAAAAGTACAACGGAAAATCAAAAAAGGAAGCTGCAAAAAGTCTGAAACAGAAATGGCAAGAGAAGTGGATCACGGGGACGTACGGACGATGGACGTACAAACTTATACCTGATATAAGGAAGTGGGTGGAACGACCCTACGGGGAAGTGGACTACCACCTGACCCAGGCCCTTTCGGGACACGGCTGTTTCCGTCGATACCTTTACCAGCGTGGACGGGTTGATGCTGAAGGTTGCCCTCACTGTGGTGAAAGCGATGACGCTGAACACACACTATTTCTGCGTGACAAGTGGAATGACGAACGTTACAGCTACCAACGCAAAACTGGTAAAACTTTTACGCCAGAAAATGCGATGCAGACACTGCTTGAATCTCAAGAGGGATGGGAAAATACGTATCGCACAATCAGGAGCATAATAGAAGGTAAAGAAAGACTAATGAGGTCCTAGACCAAAAACACCACCCACGCTGAAGTAATGCTAACGCGGTTCCAGTGTGAGGTGTAAGATGGAACACTACCTGCATACGACAACCTTGCAGGTGTCTTTTCGAAGATTTTCCCCTCTCAAAAAAAAAGTACCACTTAATCAACTAACTCGTAAGAGCGTTCTTCAACATTGTGATAGAGTTGGTTGTCACTTGTTGGAATTCCATTTAGTAACAACCAACTAAGTTTAGTTGTATTATTTACTTGATCAAGCCACAGTGTGTGCGAAACTAGTCGTATTTTTGTTAATACAATTTTTGGAAATTTGAAACACCTTGTGTTTCAAATGTTTTCAAGTGTTTTTGTGCATTTTATTAAAATGGAATTCCAACAAGTAACAACCAACTCTATCACAATGTGTGACATTAATTTCACGTGTCTTACATCTGTGGTTTCCGTGGTTGGGGAGCACTTCCGTTAGCGTTAGCGTTTTTGGGTCTGGCTATGATAATTAATTGTGGTTGTAACAACAAATGCCAGAGTGTGAGGTTATTATTGTCTATACTTATTTTTATATCACTTTACTGTGTTTTGCTATCCGTATGGATTTTGCATACTGTTCGGTGCAGTGGGGTTGGGACTTGCTCTGCGATTGGGTGCACTGTTACTTTTACTTTTACTTTTACTGTTACTTTCATTATTATCTCTTTTTTATTGTTATCTTAATTTATTTTTTGCTGTATATGCTTTTGTATAGTGCATAAATTGTAAATTGTCCTGTAATTGGATTGTAATCTGTTGGGCAATAAAATACTATTATTATTATTATTATTATTATTATTATATTATGCAATATTGATCTTTTATGTTCGTTTAATGTAGTTTCGATCTTCCTGCCACTTTGTCCGATATAGATAGCTTTACAGTCTGTGCAACTAATTTTATGTACACCTGATTTGTCGGTAAGCTTAGTTCTTTCCTTGTTATTGACTAACATAGCACCCAAATTGTTTTTATTTATGTCAACTGTTTTGATTCCCATTTTCTTAAATATTCTGTTAATTTTGTAATTAATATGTGGAATGTATTGTATAATATGCCCTTTCGTGTTGTCTTTTTTTATTATTCTTCTCTTTTTCTGAAGTTCTTGATTTCTTATCCTAGTTTCTTCTTCTCTTAACATAAACTTGTCGTCTCCATCATATTAACTTTCTGGTAACTGTTGAGCAACTTCCTCTTGTATTTGATAAGTAGAAGTTAGGAAGCAAGTGTTGCTTGATCGGATATTCTGGATATTTTTAACCATTTCAAAGATACATTGTTACTTTAAATATTAACATTATTGTGCTCGGAATCACAAGAATTATCAAGCGACTTGCTTGAGTCCCTTCAGTCAAAACGCGTCTATGTCTCGCTAATTAGTAGTGGCAATATATTTTGTAAAGTAATTTAACGGCAGTAGTCGGAAGTCGAAAAAATCCCTTCATGATAAATTATAGTCTAAATTGGTATGATAGGCCATGTGCGGGTTCAAGAAAGAAGGTATTAAAAGGTCCAAAATTCCCACAGATTCTTTATTTTTAGATGACTGATGTGTCCTTTAACAAAAAACTTAAAATTATAAATGACATAGCACATCTGAATGGGTATTCTGGGGAGCTAATTGATAGACTAATTACCAAGAAGCTCAATAGGATGAGGGAACAGGATGCGTATATTCATGGGGGGTACTGTGGGTAATGCTCAGATAAAAGACCTTAAATATATTTCACTCCCTTTTATAGGTAAATTTTCTTATAGAATTGCCAACATTTTCAATAAACACTGTGGAGTCTCATTTAAAACTTTAAATTCACTTTCTTCTTTTATAAATAATAAAGATACTGTAGATTGTATGGATAGATGTGGGGTCGATAAACTAGATTGTACTACTTGTTCGTCAACTTATGTTGGTAGGACATATAGAAACTTTAAAACACATAGATACTTTAAAACACGTGTAAAGGAACATTTAAGAGCCTCACGACCTGATAGCACTGCTTTTTCTATCTTTGGCAAACACATCCATGACAACAACCACGTTTTTGATGTGAATACGGGGTTCAAAGTATTACATTTTGCAAATAAAGGATATAACCTTAATAACTTGGAGAATCTAGAAATTATGAAATTAAAAACAAATAGAGATCAGAATTATATTTCGAATACCCAATTGGTACCTGATGTCAGACCTGTTTTCTCTGTGTTCTTTGACTAAATTAACTTCATCATCTCTACCTTTTTGTATATATTATTTTGTGAATTTTCCTGCTTGTAATAACACTTATGTGTTTTATATATTGGTATTTTACATCAATTTTATTAGTTACCTACAACATACTCTTTGTAATTGTTTGGAAAATACGATTGAACACGGGTGTTGTTGCTGGTGCAGGAAGAACGATTTGTTATGTAGGATTGTGACTATAGGTTTAGTTTTCCTCTATTGTACACTTGTGTAATTTTATTGTTAACTTCACCTTTGACATATTTGAAAGTTATTTCACTGTTTTTTAAGAAAATAATTTATTGTTTGACTAATACAGTTTTTTGTAGATAAAACTTTTAAACATTTTTCATATCACTAGTGCATTATTTTGTCACAGTCTCACCTTTATGTTTTTTAAAGCTTGGCCTGAAGATGTGAGTTCTTTCGTAAACTCACGAAACCGGTAGCCAAATCTGAAAATAAAGAATCTGTGGGAATTTTGGACCTTTTAATAACTTCTTTCTTAAATTATAGTCTATTTCATCCTGGAATCAAAGTATTCCTCTTATGGAAACCTCGCGCGACGTTGCATAATTTCAATGTTGGATAGGTATTAATTAAATTTTATGTGGCAGCATTGGTGTTATGTAGATTTCATAACGATAATAATGACAGTAATGGCTGACTGTCACATTGACATTGGTGAGTATTTTCAAATATTCTTCATGTTTTTATATTACGTCAAGAGACTTCACAAAGTTCCATGTACCAAATAAGGGTAGTTATATACGAATCAATATAAAATAGCAAAGGGGGCTATACTCCATAAAAATACTTCGTTTCCTAGGTGGAATAGACTATGGTACTCTGTGATTAGTTTATATCTGTAGAAAATCTGAATTGACCACCAAATATATTTGCTTATGGACATTCTGAAGTAAATATTATTATAATTATTTTCTTTATTATTATATTTGTTAGTATTTGAATATTTACGTCACAAGTACATTTACAAGATTGAAGTTCACATAAAATTCAGATGATACATATGATAAAACTACACTACGAACATCCAGCTTTTCAAAATCCTTATTTACGAATGGCAATGTCAGTAATAAGCAGTGTTGAAATATATATGTGCATATATCTTAATTAGTTCTGTTTGTTCCCGTATCCCGTATGTAGTTGAATTACACAAAGTCGTATATTATCGTCGTGTTCCATGTAAAAAAGAAATACTAGAATGTATGATTGTGTGTAGATAAGGATGTATTTGTGCATAGTTAATGTGCATACTGTATATAGATACACGTATACATTTACAAAAGGCATACGCAAATCTGTACGAAACAGAGAATTTGTCAAAGGCTTATACATTTGCAGGTGATACTGCTATGTCCATTTATATTTGGCGTTAATCAAAATTTATGAACGGAATACGATGCAAAATTAAACAGGAGATATTCGTTTTCTGTCTACAGTCATATTACATTTAGGAATAGAATTTCTTTTTATGCTTTAGCGATTGGCAACAAACTTTCTATAATTTCAAAAATCAGGTTTGGTTTTTTATTTATTTAGTGCCTATAATTGCATTGTATGTTCACTTAATCTAAAAATCATGAAATTTGTAATAACTGATAATTTATTTATTTTAATCAATACATAATCTATTTTAAATGTAAATTATATCTTATGTTGTTATAGTAAGTAAAGTCACATTCAGAACTCATGTCTCCCTAATATATCGGAGTGAGCGAATAGCATTTCTACCTTAAAATTTACAAATTTCCCGAAGAGCACTTACGAAATCTCGAAACGAGTCGAGATTTAAATCTTTGAGCTAAAAGATTAGTAATTGAAAGCCAGAAATTCTTATCTTATTAAGCATGATATATTTTTGCGATATATTTTAATTAGAAAAGTAAACCTAAATTCCATTCTACCAACGTAACCGCCGAAAAGTCGACTTATGTGTGCAGATGTGAAGTCGATAGACTGGTAAATCAAAGTAAAATTGTTAGATCTACCGAAATATCAGTATACCTAGCACCACTTCATAGTTCACACAATAATCAAGAGTTTGTCGTTCGGTGGGTGCTTCGCACATTATTTCTTAGTTCTTTAGCAGGTAGTAGTCATGATTATCGTATATCGATCATTATTTGTTAATAATGGCTGGAAACATGAATCGTTGTTAGAAACAGAGGGTAAAATTGTGGATTTTTCGGTACATAAGCAAATGACAAGGAAACTTACAATTCATTTGTCCATTATTTTGTTTCATTTACAGGCAAGACAAATTTAGCGTTGAATTTCTCGTTACCGAAACAACAATGTTGAAGACATATCACTCCGGAATTTGCCACGTACCGGCCTGAAACCTTGTTTAAGTCAGCACCAAACTGCTCAAATAGAACAGTGGGTATTAACAAATCCCTTCACTACAACAGAAAAGATCAAGAACAACTTGGACTGGATTGCTCAAACGTTGCAATAAAACGCAGAATTGAGGAACAAACACGCGGAAGCTGGCGTACGTTTTTCGAAAGATATCTTGAACAGGGATTGGCAAAACGTGATATTTTGTGATGAAAAGATGATTTCAACCTCTGACGACTCTCCAAAAGTTTTATGGCGACGTAATTTGACAAGATGTCAACCCGAACATGTTCAACCTACTCGAAGAAGAGGTCAAATAAGCTCTGCATTTTGGGATTGGATGTGTGCTGCTGGGCCTGGAGGACTAGCAACTCTTCGGCGCAGATTTACCTATGAATAATACCTGACCATATTAGTATATGTTTTATTACCAAGTGTCCGTACTTTTCTCCTGATGGTCTCTCATATTTTGTTCAAGACAATTCACCCATCCGTACTGTGAACATTGTAAGAAACTCGTTTTCAAATCATTGCAAAGAAATATATGTTATACCATGGCCTGCCAGATCGGCGGATCTTAACCCAATTGAAAACCTTTGGGGTCTAATGGTCCGCAATTGGTCACATGAAGCAAACAGAAATGTAAGAAAGTAGACAACTTAACTCGAAATGCACGGAAGTATGGGACCCCTTGCGTGGTCGTGAAATTGAATTAATTACATATCATGTTTCCATTGATATATTTGAGTTCACAAAAGATATGCCATGAAGAAAAACTATCAAGATTAGATAAAGCTAAGTTACTAAGGGGAAAAAAATGTAAAAATAATCGCTCCACAACAAGTTTTTTGAAACACCAATCCTGTGAAGATTGTAAATATTCTAAGCAACACACCAAGTTTATCCAAAAGGAAAATTTTTGCCAACTTCACATTTAGGAATTTATCCACAGAAGACATCATTCCAAGTTTGGTAATATTTATCATAAATATTTATGCATAAATTAATTTTAAAATTCTTAGCTTTAATCTTTCAACAAATATATAAAAAGTGTACATTATAAACTTTTCTTGAGTGTTAAAGTGGTTGGAACTTGTTGTTCCAGATTGGACATTTCGGTTTCACAACCTAGAGGTAGATTTCTTAATTGTAGTTGGTCACAAATATCATATACGTAAGTCTCATAAACCATAAACCTTGTAGTCTGCAAGTTTTTGGCAAAAATATTGTGCATCTTCTTCACATTTAGATCTTGAGCAAAGCTTTTCAGCTTTTTAGGAGCATAGTCTTAAATAATCTAATATGTTCTTGTACACAATCCACAATTTCTGGCTTGACCTTATGGGGACGATTTTGATATTTGCCCCATTCACAATATTGTTGTTTGATATCATGTAATATATTTTTTTTATAAAGAAACGTCTGAAGAAAGTAAGGAATAAATGACCGAAACGTCACGAGTCAATAAACAACTGTTTTCTTAATACCTAACATTACCGAAAGAAACCATCAGATATTTGGGTGTATATTTTGATACAAAAGTTACCTTTAGAGAGCACCTAGTTAGGGTGACGGGAAAAGCTGAAGAAAGAATAGGAAAACTACAGCGCATATTGCCCAATGTCGGAGGACCCAATATATATAAAAGGAGACTGTTGGTGGCCGTAGTGCATTCGATACTACTATATGGGGCACAAATATGGGGAAAGGCAATGAAGGTTGAAAGAAATTTTCTCCTGATGGAAAAGGCGCAAAGGAAGGTCCTGATTAGAGCGGCTATGGCATACAGGACCGCCTCCACGGCGGCTCTGCAGGTTATAGCAGGGGTTCCACCGTTAGACCTACTGGTGCAGGAGAGGCTGCGTAAATGTGGTAATAACCAAGATATGACATACAGAGAAGCCAAGGAACGTACACATAAGATGTGGCAGGAGAGATGGAATAAGAATAAAACCAAAGGACAATGGACCAAGAGGTTGATACCAGACATAGGAAAATGGAATAAATGTGAACATAAAGACGTGGATTTCTATCTCACACAAGCTCTGACGGGACATGGGGTATTTAGAGAATATCTGAGAAGGATGGGAAAGTTGGAGGATGACGCATGCATATACTGTGGAAACACCGATACGGTCGAACATACAATCTTTATATGTGGTCGCTGGAATGCGATAAGGGAGCGCACGAGGATCGCTTTAGGAACGGAAACAACTGTGGATAACTTAGTCGATGAAATGTTACAATCTAGAGAGAACTGGGGTATTTTGCATAGGATGATTAAGACAATTATAAAAACTAAGGAAGAGGAGGAAAGAATGAGATCAGTTTAGAAGCTAAAGGGAGTGAGGAGCAGATAGCTAACTCATGATGTTGAAGTCTAAGAAGACGGTTCCATGGATGTCTAAGGAGAAACGCCACAGTGTGGTTTTTAGTGGGTATACCAGTTACTGCACACGTCGACTGGGAGTCCCACACTATCAAGTAGCAATAGACCTAGCACTTGATGTCCATAAAGAATTTTCCACCTACCATAAAAAAAAAAAAAAATACCTAACATGAATTCTACTATCCGGTGATAAATTACAATATATATACAGGGTATATCACGTAAGGCGGCTATTAGAAGTTTTATGGGATCCATAAACAGTGTAAACTCGATATTTGGGATTGAATACTTACTTTATAAGGTGTATTATTCTAAAATATTTTCAAGTAGAACTGACTTCCGGTTACAGCGGAAGTAGATACAAGTTCCTTATTTTAAGTGGAACTGTATATTTTTTTTCGATTCATTCAATTCTACATGTAATTATGAAACAATTTGCATTATAGTTCCCTAACTCTAAATTCAACTATTTTTGAGATAATTGCATTTTTGTTAAAATTTTTGCATTTGCATAACTTAAAATAAAATTTGCTATTTAAGAAGTCAGAAAAGAATAAGGTGCTATATTTTCAGGGATCAAACTACAAGGACATTAGTGCCGATTAGCATTATATTTTGGATCTACTTTTATACAGGGTGTTTCAAAATTAATTGCTAATATGGATATCTTCAAACATACGGAACTCCTTTTTTTTAAATAGAACATGGTATTTTTTATTACTGGATTGAATGAATCTTCAAATTCTGCGTCAATAAATATTAATGTATAATATGTTTATTTTTCCTAGTTTTTGAAATATTCACGATTATTTGTTTTAGTTGCATAAGAACCGCTAATAAATTTTGAATTCGCATAGTGTGCCAGGGAAATGACAAATTCTTGTCATAGTTGTCGAGCAGTTGTCGCTTAAGGACTAATGCGGTAATGATGATATCATAACGTGTAATACGTACATACATAGAGATGATTGATTATACATATTTTAAAAAGCTACACATGACAAATTGATTTCTCCTAAATAAATTAAAACAAAACACTTGCAAAAAATAATTTAATGTATAGAAATAAAAAAAAAACATTTTTTTAAACAACAAAACAAAACATACAGATTATAAATTGTGCTCGATGTGTTGACCATTATTTCCTAAACATCGAGTAATTCTTTTGTTAAGTTCAGTAGTCGTAGCAGTGATAATAATTTCGCCACTAATGTTGGTTAAAGACGCTTCTATTCGATTAAGTAATACTTGGCGTGATTCTACTGGAAGCGAATACACTTGACTTTTTACGTATCCCCATAAAAAATAATCCAGAGGCGTTAGATCTGGAGATCTATGTGGCCATTTCCACGGTCCATTGGTCCCTATCCAACGATCATCGAATAAGTTCGTTAACTGTGTAATAACGGGCCAAGAAGAATGTGCTGGGGCATCATCTAGTTGGAACCAACACTCTCTAAACTCAAGTAGAGGTAGGTCGTCTAAAAATGGTATTACTACCTCGTCCAAAATATTAAGATATGTATTTGTATTCAAATTTTCTTCGTAAATATGGAAGCAGAATTGATTGTATTTCATCATCACAAATACGTTAACAGCAAACGAACGTTGAAAGTTTGCTTCACGGACAACATGTGGATTCTCTTTCGCCCAATAATGCAAATTTTTTCGGTTTATCACTCCTTCTCGGCTAAATTTCGATTCGTCGGTCCAAATTATTTTTCTCAAAAAACTTTCGTCTTCTTGCATTTTTGTTAACATAAACTCACAAAACTCTACTCTTCTGTCGGTATCTCCAGGGTGTAATGCTTGAACTAATTTGAATGAATAAGGATGCATCTTGTGTTTCTTGAAAATGCGTTGAATAGACCATTTGGATAGCCCTAGATCAATTGATGCTGCTGCAATTGAGCTGTTAGGATAAGCATTGAAATAACTTAGTACATTTATTTCATTTGCGTCCTTGTTTGTGACAGGTTTTAAGCGATTTCTTTTACTACTTTTTATTCGTCCATGGCGCAGAAAGTTGGATGTAATCCTTTTAAATTTCTTCGAATTTATCGATGGCAAGTGTGGATACCTTTCATTAAATGTTCGGCAAGTTCTTTCGATAATCCTATGACATTCGCCGTGGATATAAAATAGGTTTAAAATATCGTTGTTTGTATAATTTTCGTTATCACTGTCCATGATGACAGTAATTCGCACACCAAATGACAGCGGCTTCACAACTACCTATGGTTGTCATTTCCCTGGCACACTATGCGAATTCAAAATTTATTAGCGGTTCTTATGCAACTAAAACAAATAATCGTGAATATTTCAAAAACTTGGAAAAATAGACATATTATACATTAATATTTTTGACGCAGAATTTGAAGTGTCATTCAATCCAGTAATAAAAAATACCATGTTCTATTTAAAAAAAAGGAGTTCCGTATGTTTGAAGATATCCATATTAGCAATTAATTTTGAAACACCCTGTATAAAAGTAGATCCAAAATATAATGCTAATCGGCACTAATGTCCTTGTAGTTTGATCCCTGAAAATATAGCACCTTATTCTTTTCTGACTTCTTAAATAGCAAATTTTATTTTAAGTTATGCAAATGCAAAAATTTTAACAAAAATGCAATTATCTCAAAAATAGTTGAATTTAGAGTTAGGGAACTATAATGCAAATTGTTTCATAATTACATGTAGAATTGAATGAATCGAAAAAAAATATACAGTTCCATTTAAAATAAGAAACTTGTATCTACTTCCGCTGTAACCGGAAGTCAGTTCTACTTGAAAATATTTTAGAATAATACACCTTATAAAGTAAGTACTCAATCCCAAATGTCGAGTTTACACTGTTTATGGATCCCATAAAACTTCTAATAGCCGCCTTACGTGATATACCCTGTATATATATATACACGGTGTTTATCAAACATAGCAAAAATTCAAGAGGATTATTCCCTGGACTATTCTAAGAATATTTTACTCTTGATGATTTTTTAAAAGTCGCTTTGTTTCGAAGACATCGAAAAGAACATCAATTTAAACGTGGACTTTATTTGAATACGTCTAGTGATTGACCACTCTGTATAATTTGTTGCGGCTGATTGACGTTTGGTTGTTTGACGTATATTTCCTGTCATTGAAAGGTAAACTTTTGTTAGTGAAGTCCAAAGATTGCGAAGATTTATATGTAATTTTTGGTAATAATAGTGAAGTCTTACATCATAAACCACTGTACGAGCGCCAAGATGACGCATTTCATATATGGACTTGCTGATGACAATTTATTACAAACTAGGCAGTTGTACATTGAATGATATCCTACCCGTAATGTTCCTAATAGAAAAGCTTTCCATATTACTTCATCAACGTCTTCATGAAACAGTCACATTGAAACGAATTAGCGGATTAGGAAAGCCAATCACAGTAAGAACAGTAGAAGTGGAAAAGAATGTGCTGAGTATGGTAGAGAAAAATCCAAGTACTTCTACCCGATAAAAGGCAAATACTTTGAATGTAAGTAAGGGGATTGCTTGGAGAAGTTTTAGGGATTATTTGTGATACCCATACCAGATACAACGTGGTCAGTCACTTCTTCCTGCTAATTTTCATGCACATATTGCGTTCTGTCAATGGGTTTTGCACAAATTGGTGCAAATCCGTCAACTGCTGATTCTTTTTATAGATGAAGCGAATTTCTTAAAGATTGCAATAAGGAATGTTCACAATAATAACGTATGGGCTGAAGAAAATCCAACAGAGCTATTTGAAGATTGTCTTCAAGAACAGTTCTTGTTGAACGTTTGGGTTGGAGTTGTAGGTAACTGGCTAATTATACATGTATTTCCAGGAAGATTTACCGGTGAGGTGTATCACAACTTTTTGGAACAATCACTACCTCAGTTTCTGGAGGATATGCCATTGGCAACAAGAAATGCAATATGGTTTATGGACGATGGCGCACCAGAGCATTTTATTGCGGTTGCTCGTGAGTTTTTAACAGAAACATACGGAAATAGCTGGATTGGTTGAAGTGGGCCTCATTTATGGCCTGCTCCATCCCCAGACTTAAAACCCCCTGGTTTTTTTTTCGTGTTGGGCCATCTAAAGTCATTAGTTCACACTACTCCAGTGGAAAATGAGGAAGATTTGAGATATCGGATAAATGCTAGGTGTAACTCGATAAGAAACTACCGTGGTGTTAAAAAGTTCAGCAGTCAACGAGGTTTATATGTAATTTTTGTTAATAAAATGCTTTTTTCGGTCGAAAATTTTTTCGCCCTATATCTTCGAAGCGACATTTCAAAAATCTTTAAAGGATAAAATATTCTTAGAATAGTCCAAGGAATAACCACTGGAATTTTTACCGTGTGTTTAATAAACATCCTGTATATTTCATAAATTACAATAATTCTAATGACATACATTTTAAACATTATTCATTTGCTATAAGCCAACATTAACAGAGACGTAATTTCAAATTTAGTGCAAGCTATTTTTACAGTCTTAATCAACCTACCACCTTTGATATAGAAATAATGCGGGTGGTTAATAAAACGACAAAATATCTCTTTCCCTTCCCATTCAAGACGTTAATGTCATTGAAGCAGCGCGACACTAAAATAAAAATTTACTGTTATCGTTATTTCACGAACTATATAATATTTCGAATTTGAGTTTATTGGAGCTTGCATGAACCGAACTACCATTTCCTGCCTGACAAATATAATGAAAATTACCGAGCCTCATTTTTTTGTCTTGTTTCTGTTTTCATCTGTCTCTTTCAGTTTCTCTCTTTCTACCCTTTATAGCGCATAGTTTGAACTCTGAACACAATGGCTTTGTAGATATGCCGGCAGGTTCGTGAATAGGACCTCCGTAGAATGTTAAGAGTTAGGGATGTGTAGAAATACCATAAAAAGTTTTATGGAGCGTCGCCCTTTTTATATAAACAAAATTCATGCCGGTGTACAGGACGTTGGGTGTATATAGGTAAGTGTGTTCCCTATTGTGTTTCCAGTTTCGTTTGCCGAAAACAAATGAACATAAATATACCAAGCATAGAAATTATGGGTATTAAAAAATTAACTACCACAGTAACATCATCATTAGTGAATTAACTGCTCTATGGTATTGAAAATGTTCACATATATAAAGACATACAAAAATATAAAATGCAAATGTATTAAAAGCAGCAGGAAAAGATATACTTATTAGGGTGTATCACGAAAAACTTTTTTCTAAAATTCAAAATTTCAAGTCGATAAAAAGTTGTCACATATTTACCAAAAAAATTTGGTCAAATATTTAGGTCCCTCGAAATGAGCCTAAAGTTTGATTTTTTTGTCAAAAACTTAACTTTTCAACTTTTTTCTACAACAAATAAATAAAAAGCAATTTTTTCAAGAACATTTTTTTTTTTGGTTAAACCTAATATTCTGAGTTTTCTGCAACTTGGTATCAAATAAACCTACAAATGATACTATCAATAACTTGGTAAACATGATTTACACAAATATGGACGAATGCTATTGCACGAGCGGTGTTGTCATTGAAATGGAAAGAGCTTTAGACCTGTTGGATCACGATCTTTTATTAAATAAGATGGAAGGTTATGGAGTCAGAGGTGTGGCAGTGAAACTCTTCAAATAGTGTTTGACAGGTAGATATCAGGTTGTTTTTAAACGATGGCCAAATGATCAAAAAACGTGTTTCGGCACCAAGAAAAATTATTTGTGAGGTTCCACAAGGGTCGATTTTGGGACCTACCTTGTTTTTGATTTACGTATATGACTTTAGAGCAGGTTTGAAAAATTGTGTCTTATCTCAATATGAGGATGATACATTATGTGTTGTATGACCAAATTCTGTGCCAAGTAAAGTTGGTGCAGTGACGGGTGTTATTTTGGATCTGCATAACTGGTGTCACTTGAATAAATGAAAATACACACACAAAAGACACTTTTTTTGCATTCTCGTAAGCTACCTAATCTGGATACAGTAGTTATACGGGGTGACCTTTTTTCATTATTTGTATGGGGATCTCGAAAACCATAAGAGATACGCATTAGGTTAAATGGAGAAAGATTTGCATCTTTATAAGCCTCATCCAGAAACGTTTTTGTCCATTTAAGAAAATGTATGGTTTACTAGATATTTGCAAAAAATAGAAATTCTCCAAAACTTTTCAGTGCTATAACTCTTCTATTCATGAAGGTAGAAAATTTTTTTTTGAATATTGTTTTTAAGAAATTCAATTTCAAACAACATCTTTCTGAATTTTTAATTTTGCTTAGCATTTTTGAGTTAGCAAGCAAAGTCTATTTTTTACTTTCTCATACGTAGCATAAGGAAGTATTGTGATGACGAAAATTTCGACCTTGAGATTTTTGCAGATGTCCATGTTTTGAAGTCCCCTAATACTGAAAAAGTGGTTTTTAAAAAATGTCTGATTTAACAAAAATATTTACAATCTTAATAACTGCACTAAGTGCATGAAATAATGACTATAAATACAAAAAATACTATATAACTTCTTGGAAATCTAGATATAAACAAACCACAAACTACAAACTTATGATGGATCATAACGTCGTTGGTGTGTGCAGCGCGAAATATACGAATTTGTGTCAAAGTTGTAGCTATATATATAATACTACTATATAGGGTGTAGACAAGGAAAACTTGGCTCCAACATTGTGAAAAAAACACATGGTGCTATGCCGTTTTAGAGGCACGTTGTCCAAACTGCGCATGCGTTACAAATAATTTTTCAAATGTAGGTTTGTTTGTTTATTACATAGATTTATTACTATAATATTTAATTATAGTTTGTATGTCGTCAAGCAAACATAAATAGTTTAAAAATTGACAAACCTCTTTATAATTAATAATTGTGCCTTGTTAAATGTGGAAAAATAATTTAATTTCCCTTAATGAATGAAGAAATATCGTCGTGGCATCATGTGCAAATCATAGACAAACAAACGATCATATTGAAGAAATATATTTGTCAAAAGTTGTACGAAGTGTGGTTACGTTATAGTAAATATTGTAAATTAATTAAGTAAAACCCGCAGTCAGTTCAATTGCACTGCAACTGTTTTTCTTTGAATACATTATGATGGGATATCGTAAACAGAAAGAAAAACACCTCAATAGATCATGTACAATAATTTGTGATATTAATAACAACACCAAAATTATTCAACTCAACATACAACAATAATAATGAATTAGATAATCTGGTATTCTTGTATTCTAGTATTATTCTCATCTACATCGGAACAATGTACAGTATTACTATGTTACATATTAAAATATTTGAAATGCTCATAATAAAAGGGATAAACCTCTTAGAAGAGACACATATCAATCTTTTTGACATGACCTTCTAATTTTTTTGATATATGTCTAATAGAACATACATGTTTCCAGTTGTCTACAATGTGTTCTCAGTATTACCTTATCGAGGTATTTCTAAAAGAAAAGTAAGGATAACCTTAGCAAATGGAAAAGAAAATATATAACAAATGACGAGAAAGGAAATACGTTCATATACAAGTACAATGAGGGTCTATATTAAGAAGAAAGGGAAACTATACCTACCGTAGACGAGACATAGCAAGTTTGTGAAAAACTTTTAATAACAAACAATTTAAGGTGCCGACATTAGTGTATAAACTGTCAAAGACAATGTGTGCGTGTTGGTGTAGATAGGACAACTTGAAGAAAACAAACAAGAAGGATTTCATCACAAACGTTCCAAAAAATCAATGCCAACCTAAAATCTAGTTGACAAGAGAGGCGTTAAAAATTGCCGATAGCAAATGTTTTCTTATATATAAGCGAAAAACAAGAATCGACTTGAGAGAAATTTAATCTGTACTTCGAATTAGAAAACGCTAATTTTCCAAAAGAATAAAATTTCTTGAGATAGCAAACGTGAGAGTAGGGTTAAAATACACTAGTTCTAATTCACAATTAGATTAAATGTATTAAGTTTTTGAGTTCAATTTTAATTTAGTTTTCTTTTATTTAAATAATTTACATTCAATAACTTTGACAAGAATTCTGACATGTCCATCACTGAATCCACAGATCCCATATGATATGAGATAATGATATGCCAAGTTTGAGTATTTTAAGAAGAGATTCGACCAGTTCTGGAATTTATGCACTGATTGTGAAAATAACTTGAAGGATGAACACATTATTTATAAGATGGTGAAGTGTTTTTTTTTTAATTTGTACTTTGCTAAATATTTATCGTAATTTCTGTCAGTAAACTGTATTGTAATCAAGCAAATATAGAATGCATTTTATATTTAAATTTAAAATAAAATATGTTTTAGTTTAAAACAACTTGTAGATGGTACAGTATAAAGATAATCTTCATTTTGGATTTTACCAAGACAATGCGTGATAAGTTTCTTCTGAACTTTTCCCAACATTTTGGAAGTAAATAGTGCAGTGTTATGAACGGCAAGGTGGACACGGTATCAAACAATATTCCTGTTTTTATGATAATGTTACATTCTATAAATCTTTTTTATCAGTTTATAAATTTGTTTGTACCTATTAATTCATACAAATATTAATATTTTACAATAAAATAGATTTTTTGTTTTAATTTCGAGAAAGTATATACAGAATGGATTTCCGCACATAAATAAAATTTAATTTTTTACTTCGTAAGTAGAAATTGAACTTTGTTCATTGATTTAATTAAGAATCAAAGACTAGACCAACATACCTTTTTTACAAGCAATAATATAAATTATTTGCTAAGTTTCATTTCTGCTCATCTTACTTTATGAAACATAAACATCAAGAAAACTGGATTGATTACGAATGTGCAATTACATACACTAAAGTAATTCAAGTGTATCAGAGTAATTGTTTGTTTATATTTTTTGCTACCATATGGGCGTAAATAACGCTTTACCACGTGTTTATTTTCATGAATGACTTATCCATTCTAAATTTAAAAAAAAAAGTTAACAATAAAAATTATATTCAATCACAAAAATGTAATACTGATTAATTCCACCACAAGGTGGTTGGCAAATGTTGAATCCATCTTTCTTTCTTGAACCAACCATTGCATAGAACTAAACCATAAATTTGATAAAGAATTTCAAGTTTTACATGTACAAGATAAAGGAAAAAAACTTAATTTATTTGATGTTTTAGAAATTAATAGATATAAGAAAATTGGTCAGGCATTAAACGAACAAACAGATTTCAATCACTCCCCTCTACTGTCTTTCTAAATTTCTTAAAACACCCCCCTTTAAACACCGACATTTATGTAAAATAAGTATATATAACGCTGTAATGATTTTGTAAACATTATTCCGTCATCACCTGATGAAGCCAACGTTTGACGAAACAATAAAAACTATTTAAAACTCTCTTTTCGTTTATTATTTAATATAAACATATAATTTAACTTGTAAAATTGTAAATAGAATTGGATTTGCAAGTTTGTAATTATACGTTTGTTTATAATATTTAATGCATGTATTTCATTAATTTTTATTGCGTAATTTTAATATAAGAACATAGATCGATATTCTCCTAGCAATACCGGCGAGCAAACTGGATGTAAGGAAACGAAAACCCACAGAAACGAATCTCGAGATATATATTTTTTATGAACCCTGATATGGCAGTATGTCATCGTCGGTTAAAAGAATGTTTTCTTTTCTTTCGCGTATGTTGGCGGCGGCGTTTCAAGTTGTAGAAAAAACGGCCGACAGCCAAGTGTAAGAAGAAGATTGAGGAGTTAGACGACAAAAAATAAAACGACAGAGTGAGGAAAAAACGGTTGGAGTAAAGCACCTAAATGTGCAAACCGTCAAGCTTAAGCAAAATAATATCCTTAATGATCCCTGTATTCCCTTTCAGGTTCTTTAACCGTGTACGTACGTATTTACGTTCAGATATGCATGTGTCTTCTTCTATCTATTGTAAGCTCCCCCGTGAACATTTCAAATGACATTAATCCTTGTACTCTATACACGTATACTAAGACTAAATGCAAACATTTTATAAAAAAACAAGCACAGAGACGGGTGTAAGCTTGCTCCTTTAACTAAACGAGTAGTAAATTATGCACACAAAGAAAACCGCCCAAAATCGTGCAAAATGTTCTCTCATACATCAAACATATATACCCGAGCATGGTACTAAGTCGAATGCAAATAATTCAGTTACTCTGGTACATAAAGTGTGCAGAAATTTAGCATTCTTAAATCTGTACCTGCAAAGTTACATGTTATTTAAATGTACGTTTATACATTGCGCTACATATAAAAGCCGTACAACTCTTACGAGCATTAAGTCGCGTGAAAAAATATACAAATTACACTAGCCAGCAATTCTAGTTTTTTAAATAATTGTTGTAAAAATGGGTGTACAATTCTTACAGTTTGTAACTGAAGGCATAACCAAAAACCAAATCTTTCCACCACGTCTAGTTTAAGAGCTACAATCATACTCCGCCAGTAGATGAACAATAATATTGTATTGTAACGGACTTTTGTCCGCCATTGTATAAATTGTCGAACAAATTTGTATTAATGCTTTTTATGTAATTTTAACATTAATGGGTTCGATAATTTAATACAAATATTCTAAAATATGTTTAATTTATCTAAAGGCAATTAGTAATGTGAAAGATGATATTTTTGTTAATTTTCTAAATGCATTTTGGCACGTGATAATATCTTGCGTTTGAGTACATTTCATGCTTTTACGCGTGATACTTCCGTCCGGGTCTATATAAGACGACGACTTTGTTGGTAAAGTTAGAATTTTCCTCGGCAGTCTGAAGGTATTCTGGCAGTCTGGGAGAATTCTCACCAAACTCTCTGGCAGTCTAGAGAGTACCTAGTACCTATCCCTTAGTGTTTCTGGCAGTCTAGAAAGGCGGTCCGTAAGTTGTTTTGTTACTAGGCAGATCGTGGTAAGAAAACAATTCCGTTCTGTAAGTCCCGAGTAAATTTTTTTATGGTTATTCCATTCATTTAATATAATCACGTTAGATAGATTTTATTAATTTCAAATGTACCCATGTAAATTTTAGGTTCACGTATGATTTCAAAGAAATATATTAGTCTCGTCGAATATCTCTTCAATAATACGAACGTAAGCACCAGATGATGCATTAACGTTTTTGCTAGACTTGTGTGAAAATATCACCTTTCTCGAAGTAAATATCATGTATATAATATCTTAATTCACAAAATATTTGTGACCGTATATTTTAATATTCAATGTTTGAATAGTCCGTTGAATGCTTGTTGACATATTGTGAATAATTTTTTTCAGTAAATGTAAAGTTATTTTCAATATATGAATTATAGTTAACAAATACTTTATGACATTTGTAAATGTATGTACTAAATTTGTGTAATTGAATTTCTGTTTTATATGTGAATAAAAAGATTGACTGAGTAAGATTTCTTTTACTCTTAATGCTAGAAGGTAATATAAAATGAATATTGAAGTAATAAACATGCTAAAACATACCGAACCAGAGTTTTCTTCTCCGTAAACCGAACTACCCGTATTTGAGCAATACTGTTGATAAAGTTCACATTCACTAGACACTTGAAACACTTGATTTTATCGCATTACACATATTGTTTTAAGTTTAATATCTAATTATCCGTCAAATACAGACAGTGAAGGTGGAAGAATACCAACTGTAGATTTAATAGACGACAATACCACTCTGATGTTAAATATTCCTAAGACTTTACAAGACGTTTAGTTATACGTTGATAGATGGGAGCACTTCAATTTGGCAATTAGTATTATTAATTAACTATTTAACAATTTAAAGTTCATGTCGCAGTATTTAAAAAAATTGTTTTACAGAAGTTATAAAAAGAAATGAACAAGTACAAAAATCTTGACAACAAATACTTGAATATTATTTATTATCAAGAATACAAAAGCACTTAAGTGCCCACAAAGGAAAATTGCTGTATATCAAACTTTGCTTAAATAGAATTATTTCTTTCTTTTATATTGCCTGTTGCCTTCTCTAATGAGAAACCAGCAAAAATCTCCCATCATGATGGGATCACACGTACCTCATATTCTTTCCCCATTTCAATAATCTGTTGATGAAACCTTTTCCCCTGTGAATCATTCGTCTTTCCTAAATTAGCAGGAAAGGAATCCAAATGTGAATACAAAAAATAAACTTTGAGCGACATTTGGCACCCTAAATTTTTATAGTTTTCTTGCAAATTAGCAACGATATCTTAGTAATTTTCAGTCGTTGATTTACAAGAAAATATTTGCAAAGATTTTTAAAAGAAGTCCATGCTGTCAGCTCTAAATCAGTCATGAAAATTTCAAAATTTTCATCTTTGAGCTTTCTGACTTGTGGAATATCTCTTTTGACATGTTTCAACTTACATATTGCTGTGGTATCTACTTTTTAAATATCATAAATAATGATGATACCTTAACGTATGATTTTAGTGTAACAGCATAAATGTTAAATTTTTTTAGGTGGATTCTAGCAGCGGTTTACTCCTTGCTTTACAACCTTTCTTTTTCTGGTCTAGTACTGGATAAGTTGAACATATTAAAGACAATATTTATGTCTTAATAATAACAGTGAATATATTTTGAGGATTTATAATAATTAACATTAAACTAATTCTGTCTAAATGATTCTTATATAAAAATTGTTTTAAACGCAATGTTGTTTATTTTTAAGAATGAATTTGACATGATAATAATTTTATGTATGTTGCCAAGGTATTTTATTTTCTTTAATAAGGTTTGAGTGAATATTAAACACAATGCAAGGACTATTTTACCAAAGCAAACATTTGCACGTACTACTCTGATAATCTAGTACCTTGTTACTTAAATATTTCGAAATTAGTTTCCACTAATTGCTAGGAGCAAACATTTTCACATACTACTCCTGCACCCATGAAAATATTCTTGAACATTTGTGTCCGGTTATTTAATTTATTGCCTTTTGATTATCTAAATCTTTAATGACGTTCAATCCATTTGAGGCAAACATTTGCACATACTACCTCAATGATTGAATCCACATCATTAAACATATTTCTAATTAATAATGAAATGCAAAATTTTAAACAAAGTGAACATTCATTCAATAAAACAAGATTAAGATAAAACTTCTATGTTATAATTCAAAAAAAAAAAATTACATTACTCACTTAGTTTGATTATACAACTCTTCAAACTCTTCTTTGCATATTCGTCCATTTTTATTTTATTTAAATTTTCTAAACAAGTACAACTTATATTTCTAAATTGTATTACTTAATAGGATATTAAACCTTAAAAAGAACGAATAGTGCATAGAGCCCTATTGTTTTATGATTATATGTATATATAAATTTTCAGAATGAAGAAAAATTTTAAAATGTATCGCCGGAGCTCTGTTTCAAATTTTACGTTTAATCGCGATGTAGGCCAATGTCGAACTATCTCGTTCGGGCTTGTTCTCGCATTTTTATGTCTTTAAACAATTGAAGATCGATACTTTAGCGCATTCTGTTTTAAATTTAGGTTGGTGCTACTGCCCCTTCCTTAGTTGAATATTCTTGTTGCTTAATTTAATTTGGTGCATCTATTCATTCACTTTGACATCTATCTTACAATGTCCGCAAAGCAAATCTTCTTTATTCAAATTTAAGATTTAACTCTCTCTATTCCAGGTAAGTGTGTTATTATGTCTTCTTTTTTAACGTAAACATCTGTTGTATTTAAATATGAATTCATTACTCTTGTTAGTGTTTGTTAAATTTCTCCTTTCACTATTTATTAATCGTATTCTTATTTTCTGTTTATAGTCTTTTCGATTGGAAATAAAGGAAAAACGTCGCAGATGACTTCTATCTTCCTTTCTGATGTCTTAACATGAAGGCTCGTTGCTGTTTCCCTCTCCTTATCTTCAAAGCAATTCCTCGTCTCAGGAGACATTGTTACTTCTAATATGCTACAAATAAATTATCGACGTTTTATTTTCTTTTATAGGTGTTGGACCATGATCGTCGTTCATGTTTCAGAAACACAAAACTACAAATATATCAACTAAAGAATATATTTTAACATTTCATTACTGTATATAATATGTTTTATTTACGATACAACATTCAATTTAATGAATATCATATTCATATACTTTTTTATTAAGACTGTACGTATTTACAACATCCCTTTTTAAATTTTATTGGAGCCATTTATGAATTTATCCCATTCACATCAATGTTTACATTTTTATTTGATATGATGTCATTTTCTTTGGCATATCTATCTGATGTTTAAACTTTTGTAAATAAAGTTTATAAATGATGATTTATATACTGTTTCACTTACAATGTTTTTAAAAAAAGAATTAACCCTTTTTAAAATATTTATAGTATCTGCAACCTATATTACTCAAATGATTCATTCTAGTCTATATATACAGGGTTAGTAATAAGTATGGAGACGGCGATTTATTGTCGTTAATATTCATTTTAGAGAATTATGTTAAATATAAAAGTTTGTTAGGATATTTTGATCTACATTTGAGAATATTTGATTTTTTTTTTCTTCAATTGTTTTTAGTTACGCCTGTCCGCGCAGTTTTTTTAAATGGGAACTAGTAAATTTTACTCTATCATTCGATAGAGAATTTTTTTCTCTTTACAATAATATTTTTGTTTTTTTAAAATTCATTTTAATAACTTTTTTATAAGAAAAGGCCGGTTCAAGTGTTTCACAGATGTTCGGTACATCGCAGATAGACAGAAGCGATGCGATAAACAAACTTGAGCGACATAATTTTATCAGTGGTTATTGTGTACGTCAAATCTTTGACAGAAATAATTCATTTGTGCAATTTGTTGCTGTTAATATTAACAATGGCGAGTTTAAGTGAACATGAACGAATTGAAATACTTATGATGTTGGGTTATGGAGATAGACGCAGAAGTTTACAAGACGTTTGTAATTTATTTAATGATACGCATCCAAATAGAAATCCAATTTCTAAATCCGTTGTTGGTAAAACTTTAAGACGCTTTGAACAAACTGGTAGCGTTAAAGATTTGCCAAGGAGTGGTAGACCTAGAACAGCAAAAAGCGATGATAACAAATTGGATATTTTATTGGCTGTATCTGAAGATCCTCATTTATCAACCAATCAATTAGCGGCCAATTTAAATATTTCGCAGTCATCGATCGTGTCATTTTTAAAAAGTGAAAAGTATAAACCTTATAAGGTACACCTTGTACACGAGTTAACGGAAGATGATTTTGATAGGAAATTACAATTTTCTTAAGAAATGTCAAATATTTGCAATAATATTGAAAATTTTGTCAACAATATTCTTTTCTCTGACGAAGCTACTTTTTGCCTTACCGGTGAAGTAAACAGACATAACCGCAGATACTGGTCATCGGAAAATCCCTTTTGGTTTTTGGAGCACCATACGCAGTACCCCCTAAAGGTTAATGTTTGGGTTGGCATTCCTGGCGGTCATATTATCGGTCCCTTTTTCATCAATGGCAATTTAACTTCGGGTCTGTATTTGCAGTTATTGCAAAATGAAATAATACCTGCTTGTGCTACGCTCTATCCACATGAAAACAATGAACACCTGCCCAATGACAGTATCTGGTTCCAGCAAGATGGCGCCCCACCACATTATGGTGTAAATGTTCGTCAATATCTGGACAACGTTTTCCCCAGAGATGGATTGGAAGACGAGGAACCATTGAATAGCCAGCCCGTTCGCCAAATTTAAGTCCTTTAGATTTTTTTCTTTGGGGATACGTAAAAAACAAAGTTTACGAAGATAAGCCCGATAACGTCGAAGATTTACAAATCCGAATTACCAGAACGATACAAGAAATTCCCCGAGATTTTTTACAGAACTTTGTTCGGGGTTTTGTAAATCGATTGGGTCATTGTCAAATTACTAATGGACGACAATTTGAACACTTACTTTAATTTACTTTGTTAATTAGTTTAATTTTTCTTGTAAAAGTTATTAAAATGAATTTAAAAAAAAACAAAAATATTATTGTAAAGAGAAAAAAATTCTCTATCGAATGGTAGAGTAAAATTCACTAGTTCCCATTTAAAAAAACTGCGCGGACAGGCGTAACTAAAAAACAATTGAAGAAAAAAAAATTTCAAATATTCTCATATGTAGATCAAAATATTCTAACAAACTTTTATATTGAACATAATTCTCTAAAATGAATATTAACGACAATAAATCGCCGTCTCCATACTTTTAACTAACCCTGTATAATTTGTTCGATAAAGTGTTTTGAACCCTTTATGTACCTATTAACTTAATATTAGTTAAACTTTTACTATTTAAACTTAAATAAATATTTAATTAAACCATAACGCTTACACTACAACTAATCTAAGTCTTAATACTACATATTTTCTGTCCATTTTAATTTTCTCTTATATTTATTGATTTACCTAATTACTTTTATTTTTATTTAAGAAAATGTAAGGTTCACAGCAGTATGTTATGTTTATATACATACAGGTGTTCCGGAAATAAAAAGACGGAGTAGCAGGTATGTAAACTCCGAACAGAAACAGACCCAAATATACCGCAATAACGAAGAAATTAAAAATTTAATTTTCTATGTTCTTTAGATAAAAAAAATTACAGTACGGACTTGGCACAGAATGTATCTTTATAAATACACATAAGAATGCTCATTTGTAAATAGAAACGAACACGCATTCATAGAAAAATACGCTTTTATTGGTATAAAACGGGAAAAAAACGTTAAATCGTACTCATTCATATAAAACATATTTTTTGCCCGATGCGTCTAGATAACGCAGCTATGTAGTCGGTTGTTGACCCAGATGGGCAATACACTTTATTGCAGACAATAAAAGATTGTTTTTATTTTTAAAATAGGAAGGTTGTTGCTCTTTAATGTGTTTGTAGTAGGAAACAGCTGATTATTATTATTTTAGAATATTCAATAAATCCTAGTTTTTCTAGCCTTTATTACAGTAAATATCAAGAATGTAATTCTTTTTTCTAGCAGGTGTAAAATTAGAGTAATTAATGGTTTCACATTTATTATGAAATATCTATTCCTCCTCCTTTTCTTTAACACAAGTAATGTGGTGGTCCTGAAAAGGACCGATTGTGAAAGTGAAGCTGGTGGATATTTAGTCCAGAGTCGGCGTAAGGCCAATTGAATTCTTTATTATTTTTTTTATGCCGTCTGCGCACGAATAAAGACTTGATATTTTGAGGGTACGTTTTTACACAATCTAGCTTCCGTCTTTTTATTTCTGGGACAGCCTGTATAGCTATATATGTATTGCCTTGTGACTGCTTGAAAAAAATAAATATTACTATTATTATTAATTATCTCCTCTGCTTTTAAATTCCGATCACAAAATCTGTCAAAGTTGCTATGTATTGCAATGGGATAATATCGATTCTGACATGTACTCATACTAAAATAAAACAAAATAATATTTAACTTTTACGTTATTAAGACAGAAAATCTAGTGATTCAAAACTTTATTATATTAGTAAGAATAGATCACACATTCACCTAAGCTAAAGTATTTAATACGAATTATAGTCTGCGCACTATATATAAAATTTCCGTTCGTTTTTCTTTTTCCCGGTGCTCTAAAATATTTTCACACACTTTCGGCGCTGTTAGAAGTGGCGAACCCGGGGGAGTACATCACTTTGGTGTTATCGAAATGCAGCTTTTATTATTTTTATCTCTCAAGTAAGGCATATTGGCTACAATTTTGAGTAGAAATATGGTCGCATAGAGAAACGAAACCTGTTACGTTTGAAACGTACAAAAACAAAGAAACACTGATGCGGCGCTTTAGGAGTATTTATTTTACTTATAAATTGGGTACGATAATGTGATCGTTACCGAATATACAAGTGTAATTTGAAAAGTTTCGAGCCTTTGTAAGAAAAACATATAGTTAGAAGTAAAATAAAATTTATTTCTCGTGGTGGTTCGTGTTCTTGCAGTGTTACGTTATGCTACCCTCTTGTATTTAAATTATAAATGGCCAAGGCCCTAAACAAATTCGGTACCCAAATTCCAAGAAGGTAGTAAGTCAGACACCACCACGGTAATTAACCTTCTATTAAACTTTAGGAAGACGCTTGTCTATTAAATAATCACCAACTTATAACACTCAGTCTTACCTCTTATTTCCCCAAGGGTCGATGTTAAATATGGGAGTCAGCACTGCCTCCAGCTACAGTCAGAGAAGGGCGAGTTCGAACACAGTACTAAGTCGAAGGTTAAGCTGTCAGGGCGCCTATCCGTAAAAATATGCTAAGCCCAACAGATATTCAGACCCCGGACCAGATCCAATGTAAAACTCCCCAGGTGATAAGAAAATAAGACCAACACACGCTCATTCAAACTTAACAAACAGTTTACTGAAACTATAAATTCAGGCCTCAACAGTTCATTTCAATACCGTACATAACCGGCTATACTATCTAATCTTTGATTCTTCACGAGATATTCAAAAACAAGAAAAAAAAACAATGAAATGTAAATCACAAGCGCAACTCAGTTGCCGATATTAAATTCCTGAAGGGTTAATTAAAACTAAATGGCCACCCAAGGTGATCCACAACTTAAAATTATCAATGACGTACACTTACAAAATTTAAGAAATTCAAAATGGTGAACACATGAAACAATCTTAAAGTTAAAATAATTAACCAACAATATTCTTACAAGCACACAGTTATAAGGCAACTTGCCGAAAGTCCCTCCAAAGTCGAACAGTTTGATCGTGAATTGCAACACGTCAACACTGAAATAAAACACTCTGTATATCAAAGGCAACCAACAATCTATTCGACATTAGAGTGCAGACTCTAAGTTGTTAAGTATCTAATTCTATAAAAAAAATTAGCGCTAGTTAACTATGCTTTACATAAGGAAATGTGATTAAGTTTAATTCAATAATTTCTTACGAGGTTGTACAAAAATAAATTACAATGGTTGACTAAATGCACTAAATAACAACTAAGAAGTTACACAAGACAGATGTGAGGCTACACTGCCCATACACATCCAAAATTTAGTTCAATTTCTGAATCCAAAAACAAAAAGGTTACGTAACGTCTCCAAAAAATGACAAAGTAACCTCCAATTTGGGGTCACTATTATTAATAAAACTACGTTAATTTAATTAATTCAAATCATAAAGGCTCACATGCCACAAGAAGTTAAAATAGGAAATTACGATGACTTATTTAATTAGCTAGGCCGGAAAATTGAAATTTACTGTTCAAAGTACACGATATTGACATAAATTTTACCAAAACTGTTTAGTCAATAAACTCTACACTCTGGATAATATCAGAGAAATTTACACAGTCACAGTACCTTAAAGAAAGTCACATCCACAGCTACCAAACATGATACCTTCTACGGATCCACACGTTACAAGAAATCTGCTCTCCTATCTTCGGCTAACGACATCTCAAGAAATTAGCGTATGAAGGCTACAGTATTCTAATAATCTGTACCTTAATTATGTCTTCACCGCAAGATCCAGCAATCAATTTCCTTGGAACCGTACGATAACCATAGCACGTGGTTCCTAAATCTTAACCCCAACAAAGGTGCTCAAATGAGGTCTAGGCCAGCACTAACACTAGCAGCTATATTTAAATATAGAAACAACACAAATTAGGACCGGTCAAACACGTGAAAATTATACTTACAGCAATTACACAATTCCTAGCCAGAGAAGAAAATATCCTCGCAAGATTCAACCAAAACGCCAAAATTCAAAAATTAACACTTGAGAAGTACTATAACATCCGCTTTTGTAAGCGATTACAGACGATAAAACTTCAAAACTCTACAACATTCTCAAGTAATGGCTAAGGAATATGCTTCTGCTCTTGTGGTGTTTAATCCTTCCTCGATGACGGTTAAAGCTCAAGAGAAAGACTCTAACATGGCAAAACCCCTCAAACGGAACACGAACAATTGCTCTAAAAGACCGAACGACCCAATCTGATATTTTAAACGTACGACATAAATGCAGGTTCAAATGACAATAGAAAAATGGAAAATAATTATAAATAATTTGTTACATAACTCTAGTCCCAAAAGAAGCTCTAAAACTAAATTAGCAACAATTAAAAAAACCAAATCTATTAAATAAAACATTGTACGCCATCTACCCGTCAACGCATGTATACGTTACACCCACCTGCGATAAGGCAGATCTCGTGGCAATAGGGATCTTACGAAAGTCCACACCAGATGACAGTAGTAGTAGGAAGATGACATAAATTTAATCCAAAATAAATTACGTATTCAACGATAAACTAAAATAATCCATTAAGGGATAAAATACAACAAAATAATTGTAACAGTTAGTTTTGGTAGTACTGTATATTGGATTTTAATTTGAGGTCATCTGGTTCATTTTGTATTCTACCGTTTGATTTGTTAGAAAGCAGATTTTAAAAAAATACTTTCGATAATCTCTGCAATTTCTTTTTTTGGTGGAAATATTGCAAATCTTGTCGTTACCGTTTCATAAAATATGCCTCTATAGGTGGATGTTATTGCACAGTTTAATTACCTTGTTTTGACACTTGTTCCGACGTTTTGTTAGATTATTTGATGCGATAGGTAGATTTTAATTTTCTGCTTCTTATTTTGTGTGAAATTAGACGTACTTAACGTCCCCCTAAGTGAATAGGATTCAGGACCACCTGGGCCGCCATCTTTAAGTTAAAAACTTGTGTGGGAATTAATTTAATTGTCCGAAAGAAAAATATTAACAGCAGAAACAGTAGAGCTAGAAATCCTTTGAATCTTTTTACACAAAACTTGCATTTCAAGGTAATTCCGATTAGTGGCTGTTACCTCTAGCTTCTACAGTTCATACTGAGATCACGCTTTCTTGTACCTTAAGATAAGTGTTAATTGTTTTCTTATAATTATTTGTGTAAATCTGTAAAATACCGTTAGCATAAATTGTTGTGTAATTTTTAAAATTAACGTCTCTAACTCTTTAGTTTTCTTTCGCTTTAAAATTTCATATAGGTATCTTCCCGTTGCCAAATTTTGTAGCACGGAAGTTTGGACTGTACCTTAATTTAATGTAAGATTTGTGTTAATTAGAGCTAACTAACGTTAAATAAATTCTCATTTAAGTGTATTTGGACTTATCGCCTGAACTTACCAGGTGAGAGGTTATAATAATTTTCAGTTACGGGGAATTAATGTTCTTATTTTGTCAAATAAATTTTATTTCTTGTGCTGAGTGATTTTATTCTGTTTTTATCGATAAGTTATCTCAGCCTTTAAGTTTCAACTAAAGTGGCTTTGTGGCCCTCAGCCGGATTTTCCTTCGTTTATTTATTCATTTGTTTTGAGTTTTAATTTAATTCATAAGCACATTTGAATTTATGTACAGTGGGTTATACGTAAAGCACATTTGTAAGACTTTATGTAAAGCAAGAGATCTCGAGCTATCGCCTAGCATTAATTTTGTACGATTTGAAGCTACTAAAGCTATTTTATGTGTGATATACAGGGTGTGATTATATATTATTTTTCTGGTGATCTTGGATTTTTTTCTTGACACAAAGCAGAAATTTCTCTTTAACCTTCCAGCAGGCAAGCCTTTATGGGAGGTACATTCGAGTTGAATTCGGCCTTATATTTTTAGGCCAGAGGGCGCTTTAAACTTCGCCACTTGGCTATTCTACCGTATCACTTTGACTTACCTTCAGTTCTCGTCTGAATTTCGAAGCGTTAATGGGGTGTGGCATATCTGCCATTTGTATTTTAGGGATTTGCGCGATTGTTCTTAGTTATATCAGGTTTCTTAAGAAACCTTTATTGTTTTATTATTAAACATTATGGTTTAAACTTTTGCGTCGAATTGCTTTCAATGTTTGAATAGAGGCACTGTATCTGTCACATACGCGCAACTGCTCTTGAAATCTTATTTATTTTTTTTAGTTAGGACAGGCAAAAAAAAATCTTTAACATGAATGATTCTAATGACGTTGAGGTTATAAGAAAAAAATATTTTATCTGATAGTGGTGATGACGACAACATAGTCTTAGATGAAAGTGATAAAGTTGCAGTTGAGCATGTTTCAGGAGGAGAAAGTGATCAGAATCTGAATTGAGTGCAATAGCTATATAATTCATTCGACCAACAATAAAGAAAAACTACATAGAAAGAAATATCAACGAGGGCTTGCAAATGCCCTTGTGGAAGAAACCTTTGATCAAGGAGCACCTACTTCTCTGCAAAGGGAGCTAAAAATTTGAAAGTTTAAAAGTAAAGCAGAGTTAGGCGTTAAAGAAGTGGAAGAAACGGAGTCAGAGCAAAAACATGCAAGGACTCTAAACACTTTGCTCAAACAGCAACGCAGCGAATCAATGACTTTAATGTTCAATTTCTATCTTTTTAAATCTAAACTTAGATACGCTTTTTTTTGTATTAGGTTTATACCTTTATATTACAAGTGTAAGTAGTTCCGTCGAGATATCCGAATTTTCCTTATTTTATTTTCACGTCATTTCAACAATTCGTTGCTCATTTTACGTAGTTTTTATGATTTATAATTAAGTTGTTTCTGTTTCTTTAAATAAAGAAATAATCTTATAATTTAAATAACATTTGTTTAAATAAAATGTACTTATTAATTAACTCTTAGCTAATTAATTAATTAATTAGTAAAAACGTAATTTAACTAATTAAACACTTAAAAAATCCTATTTCACAACAAGACGTACAGCTCTCTCTAGAAACTCATTTAAAATAAATGAAGGTAAACTTCCCAAACTTTAATATATATAATAGAAATGCATTTTCAATATTTGCTTTGAATGTAAACTTAAATGCAGCTTTAATTACAAACTCATATACTTTATAGTGAATGAGGCACCAGAATACCGATGCTTAAATTCTATAAAGTATTCATATTGCATATTTTGTTATATATAACAAATGGTATCTTCATGAAATCAATACAAAGCCTACAGCGAACTTCCATTAAAGCGGTAACTAAACTAAAATTATTCTTGTTTATGGCACATCGTAACCATTTTAGTGATAACCATACTCTAATTAATGGCTAGTCACAGTATGCAAACTAATGCGTACATGTGTGTAAAAATTCTGTGTGATAATCGTAAATAAAGAAGAATTAAATTTAACTTTAATTATAGGTATATTTTGTTGCATTTATGTATATAGTTAATGTTTTATTTTCAGAAGTATATTTTAACTTTCATGTATAATATCCGCCGCTTGCGCAAAAGGTTACGGATCGGCAAATTATTTAGAAAGCGACGTAGATGATCCACAAATGTTCCAACCAAATTTTGAAATGTTTTCAATAATCTATAAATTAAAAGTACTTGAAATTTACATATTTCTAATTGTAATTTTCTGTTTTTGAACTGATAATTATTTAATTAGAAATATTCGAACATGCAACCTCCCCATCTCTACTCAGGTGCGCTTCCCTCTGCATCACCGTGTGTGATGCGGGTTTAAGTTATAGATGGCACGCAGGTTGCCATTAGTCTTCCTCGTGGCAACGTTAGTTGTTGTCTTCAAAATTGAGGATCTTCTAGCTTAAGCTACAAATGGGAGTCTGTCACCTGATGGTCTTCCGTATAGCTTACATCTCCAAGGTTATCCCACCTTATTCCTTGGCTACACCGTTCTGATGACGACCAATAGTCTGAAACACCTGTCTACGGTTGCTCTACAGCGGAATTTACCCGTTATTATTCTCTTTCTTATTATTTCATGTATCCCCGTTATTTCTTTTTTTGATTTATCTTTCCTGGGTCTCGGATGGCACGCAGGTTGGCATTACTCTTCCCCGTGGCGACGTTAGTTGTTGTCTTCAAAATTGAGGATCTAGCTGAAGCTACAAGTGTGAGTCTGTCACCTGATGGTCTTACGTATAGCTTACATCTCCAAGGTTATCCCACCTTATTCCTTGGCTACACCGTACTGCTGACGACCAATAGTAAAAACACTTGTCTACGGTTGCTCTACAGCGGAAGAACCTAATTACATCCGGAGAACTTTTTTGGAAACGCTTGCCATAAAAACATTAACACACAGTATAAAACGCAGTATAAATTGCAAATTAGACTCGCAAAAAAATCAAAAACAAAATCTCGGATGGTACGCAGGTTGGTATTAGTCTTCCTCGTGGCGACGTTAGTTGTTGTCTTCAAAATTGAGGATCTTCTAGCTGAAACTACAAATGAAAGTCTGTCACCTGATGGTCTTCCGTATAGCTTACATCCCCAAGGTTATCCCACCTTATTCCTTGGCTACACCGTACTGATGACGACCAATAGTCAGAAACACGTGTCTCGGTTGCTCTACAGCGAAAGAACCTAATAACATCCGGAGAACTTTTTTGGAAACGCTTACCATAAAAACATTAACACACAGTATAGATTGCAAATCAGACTCGCAAAATTTCAGCAGAATATATGGAGCTTTTTTACCACAACTAACAAGAAGAATACAATACAACTTGGCATAACACAATAGATTAACCTGCAGCACTTACTCATTATTATGATTATATCTAATACATGTAAATATAAAATTTAATATCAATACATTATTTACGCAAAATTAACAATATAAAATAAAATGATATCCCCCTTTATTGTTTTTCTTGTTTGTTCGAACGAAAAGGTTTTTCTTTCACCGATGTACACATGTGTGCATAGAACGTACGCAGAAGGTATATGAGACTTTAAACTGTATATAAAAAATTTCTTTGAGGCAAATTATTTTAAATTAAATGTGTCCTAATATCTTAATGTTTAATTTTTTAAAGTGTCACATGTTAAATATACAGATGAGACCAAATGTATATCCCCTCGGCAAAAGTAAGTACAGGTAGATGTTTTAGTATTGTTAATTATTTCATAAATGTGAGCTGGGCAAAATTTAATATGTTCTTGCTTTCAAATCTAATAAAGGTCTGATGATGGTTCGAACATAGAACCGAAACGTCACGAACCGAAAAAAATACGAGTCTCACTTTTACTTAAACCCTAATTCTACCTTTCCTGGTAGTAAGTTTTATACATAGTGATATACACTATCAGTACCCTAAGCTGAATTTCGTGGAGCACTATATATATAAATATACTACATTAATTAACTTTTTCTTGGTATTAGCGACCTTAATTTCCAAACTAATTAATCATTAATAAAAAAAAACATTTTTTTAGACGTTTCGACAACTTTTTATGGCCTTCTTCAGTTTTTTAAAATGTATAACACATACAAACATAATAATTCTTTCGAGTATTCATTCCTAATTCTGCAATTAACATTTATAAATTAGAAATTATATTTATTTTTCCCACGTTCTCAAAAACAAAAACTTAGCATACATACTAGTACTTCGTCAATACATTTTTTTTTTATTAAAATGAATTTAAAATACTCAGATGTGAGTAACCTTCTACTTTTATTTGTTTTATGTCTCCTTATTTATGTAAACAAACGATTTTTATTTTGAAAGTGTAACAATTATACACAAATGGTCGTAGTTTGGAATTGCATATCAAAGACAACGACTATAAAATAAAATAACATTTTTCGATCTGTCCGAGAACACTCATCTGCGAAAAAATACCACGTGTTGTATGTTTTTGTTTTCTACTTATCTATATTTTAGTATCGTCAAATAACAAATTTTTCAGACATACAGGGGTTACTAATAAAAATTACCTCCTTTGTTTATAATATCGGAAAATAAATTCTCGATAAGCTGTCAATTTCGTTTCTGTCATTAACAGTGTCCTTGGTTCTTTTTATTTAAATCATCTCTAAGATGTTTCTGGCTTTTGGTATTTTGACTTTTGTGAAACTAAAACTATGTTGCATTTTGTCTTTATGTTTTTTTTAAAGAAGTGATATTATATAAATATATATAATATCTGAATCTGAACGCGAAACTTTTAAAATGTATAGCATCAAAACTGAATGTTTTTTCTCTTAACCATTATATACAAAAATAAATTATTTTGGAATTGATTTGGAATCAAAAAAGTAAAAAATATGAATAAAATACTTTTTTTTTGCAACAAATAATGAAAGATTGTGTTTTTCAACAAAATCTGTGTGGCTTTTATTTAGTGTATTATATCAAAAGAGTGAATATCCATTCAAATTTTAGCGAATTACTTTAATTAAATACTCAAAATACACCGCTCAAAAAAATCAAAACCTGATCAAGTTTTCACTTCAAAAATTCATACGTACGCATGTACAAATAGACGATATGATAATTCTCATACGAGTACCCCGCGCTGGTCTAATGGTAACGTGCCGGCCTCACACCCAGGCGGCTCGGGATCGCATCTGCGCGCGGACAAGAATTTTTCAGAAAATAAAAATACAATATTTCGCGTATTTATTCTAAATTTCAATTTAATTCAAATTAAATACCGCTAGTTTCTGTTATAATACAAAGCCGAGCGAAAAACTCTTGCCGAGCGAGTGTAGCAGAGACCGGCAGAGACGCGTTAACTATATCTCTCTCGTTCCCTTAGTCGACTCGACTCGAGCCGACTTTACCCGAACGAGCGTTACATAGCCGAGCGTGACGGCTCAGTCTCGTTCAGTGCCCAGCAATCAATGCATCAACGCGCCCATAGAAGTTTTCACTTCAAAAAACAATTTCAGTTTGTTCTGGCTATTTGAGCAACTCTGTATATTCTAATATATTTTAAAATTATAGATAATTGAGAACCTTACATGCCCAACCCAATCCAACCCTACAAGCTGAGTTTGGTTTGAAAAATTTTCCGATTATTTACGACGTTTTTAAAATATATGAAACCTATCTGATTCAAAACTTATGTATTTTCAGATAATGTATCTACATAGACTTTTTTATACGTTTTACTTAAATATAAAGAGCGTTTAGTGCTTTCAGATGTACATTTAAGCGTATATTTATCTGCATATCTATTCACAACCCTTTATTGTATGATTAATCATTTTGCTTAATAGATTTTTAAATATCCATACATTTTATATAAATGGAAGCTTTCGTTGTTTTAATAATAGCGCCCACGCGAGCGCTAATTATTTAATCTCTATAAGTTATACCGGCTGTCCCGACGAAGCGACAAATTCTGTTAATGATATTCAATAATATAGATAGTGAAAAACTTTTAATATAATAATTATAAACGATAATACACAACATCAATTTGACCACGCATGTCAAACTTCCTGCTAATATATTCTGTGAAAGTCACGAGATTTGTGTCAGTAAGTAGATCGGCCACGAACAAATTCGTGCTGGTATTCAGAAATATATGATTTGTGAATAGATGAAGGCTTTGTATACGATGACAAAATTTAATAAAATAATATGAAACTGTAGTTTTTTATATTTGATTTTTCTCCCTTCTTGAAAACCGGACTGATTCTTGCACACTTCCACAAATCAGGAAAAGTAGGGGTTCTTATAGATAAGTTTATAATAGATTTCAATAGCCTAGATAAAGCGCATCGTGCATTTCTTAAAATAAAATTAGGAATACGATAAACACCTGCAGTATTTTCACATGGAAAGATAGTCATGACTAGGGGGCGGACACGAGCGGTTGAAGACTCATCGCCCATGGGCGCACTATTGAAATGTTGTATTTTTAAGGAGGTTTTAATTTTATTTATATAATTGGATAACAAGTGGCTGATGATCTATAAAATAATAATACCTTATTATTTGTTCATTTTCTCTTCTGTAAGACTCGTTCTCTTTGAATTAAGTACATCCTTCTAGATAGAAAACGTCCTTTTTTCATCGCAAATGATTATAGGTGCGTACTGGAAATATTCTTTTATTTCAGCGTATTTAGCATACACAATTGCCGCAATGTTATTAAATCTGGATTTCTATTAAAAACTGCGTCTAACTTTTGCCGAATGCTACATCCGAAGTCACTTGAAATTATTATTAGCCACATCTAATGTGGTTAATCCATCTTTTAATTTCAGATTTTGATTTTCAAAATATGTGACTAGTTTGGGCAAATTTTTAAAGTGTTCCTGAAGGAATAACAACTGATTTTTTAAACTTGGGATTTGTGTTAGTTCCTTGCACTCAGAAATACTTCGAGCATCGTCATTTAAACATGTAACAAAATTTTGTAAACTATCGAAATTTTCCGCATAAAAACTATTTCTGTGTATGTTTTAGCAAAGCGAAGTGACGAAGGTGCGATATTTTGGCATTCTGTAACGATATTTTACAGACTTTGTAATAAATTTCGGAATCACTGAGAATTCATTTTCATATCAGAAATGGTCACATAAACAACGTTCTAGATCTAAATAAATGATAACTAGGGGGCGGACACGAACGGTTGATGACTCATCGCCCATGGGCGCACTATTGAAATGTTCTATTTTTAAAGAGGTTTTAATTTTATTTAAATAATTGGATAACAAGTGGCTGGTGATCTATAAAATAGAAAATACCTTATTATTTGTTCATTTTCTCTTCTGCAAGACTTGTTTTCTTTGAATTAAGTACATCCTTGTAGATAGAAAACGTCCTTTCTACATCGCAGCTGGTTATAGGTGCGTACTGGAAATATTCTTTTATTTCAGCGTATTTAGCATACACAATTGCCGCAATGTTATTAAGTCCAGATCTCTATTAAAAACTGGGTCTAACTTTTGCCGAAGGCCACATCCGAAGTCACTTGAAATACTTTTGAAATTAATAATAGCCACATCTAATGTGGTTAATCCATCTTTAAATTTGAGATTTCGATTTTCAAAATATGTGATTAGTTTAGGCAAATTTCCAAAGTGTTCTTGAAGGAATAACAACTGACTTTTTAAATTTGGGATTTGTGTTAGTTCCATGCACGAGCATCGTCATTTAAACATGTAACAAAATTTTGTAAACTATCGAATTTCTCCGCATAAAAACTATTTCTGTGTATGTTTTAGCAAAGCTAAGTGACGAACGTGCGGTATTTTGGTATTCTGTAACGATATTTTACAGACTTTGTAATAAATTTCGTAATCACTGACAATTCATTTTCATATCAGAAAAAGTAACATAAACAACGTTCTAGATCTAAATAAATGATAACTAAAAACGTACGCGTATGTTATTGAAACTAAATAACAGTAAATATATTCATATTTCTCGTGCGAAATATAAGGTAAATATAATAAATTTTAAAGACCCCTGAAGCTCCTATCTATGCCGATGTAGAAAGGATTTTACTCATAAATTTCTTACCTTATGGACATTTTTTGCTCTCATTCTCGGGCACCTCTCGGGCGTAAACAAATGTTGCTCTCCACCATATGAATTAGTGCTATTCAGTTAGTGGGTGTTGTTTACATTATTTCTTTCGTCCGTTGTAACGTCGTCGCAGTTTAAACCGGTCATGTCCGCCCCCTAATGATAACTAAAAATGTACGC
This sequence comes from Amphimallon solstitiale, assembly GCA_963170755.1. Lineage (NCBI taxonomy): Eukaryota > Metazoa > Arthropoda > Insecta > Coleoptera > Scarabaeidae > Amphimallon > Amphimallon solstitiale. Next base: position 79,397,689 of record OY720682.1, on the reverse strand, counting down.
GTATGTTATTGAAACTAAGTAACAGTAAGTATATACATATTTACATTATTTCTTTTGCAAAATATAAGGTAAATATAATAAATTTTAAAAACCCCTGACGCACCTATCTACGCCGATGAAAAAAGGATTTTACTCATAAATTCCTATTTCATGCTCTCATTCTCGGGCACTTCTCGGGCGTAAACAGATGCTGCAGTTCACCATATGAATTAGTGCTATTCAGTAAGCATGTGTTGTTTACATTATTCTTTGCTCCGTTGTAACTTCGTCGTAGTTTAAACCGGTCATGTCCGCCCCCTAGTCATGACAGACACCAGATCATCTTTGTTCAAATGGTATAAAGTGAGCGCCACATTGTCAACTAGGGAAACAGCAAAAGAAAAACTAGAGCCATTTTGAAAGACGTAAGAAAATGATTGATTGCTGAGAATCAATAATAACCTCATTGTGATACATGCCACTGTGAATACTAGTAGAACCAGACCTAGAATGCGCATACTTGAACACTCTTATAGGATTAGTAAAACCGGATTAATCGATTACTTGTAGTAATTCAGGAGAAGGTGGCTTTATCTGAAATTTATACATTGTGTGAAGTCGTTGAATTCATTCCAAATGTGTTATGAGAACGTCTCCATTTACTTCGATAATATTTTAACAGTTTTAGATAGGAGATGATATCTTATGAAAATCAGTGAAAATATTTAGATTTAGACCAGAAATCACCACCTTGCAAAAGAACGACCAATAATTCTGTAAAACACAGCTTACACTCACTAAGATCATAATTAACATCATCCAGTAGAGTCCAGTCAGTTCAAGGTTACAGCAAAGCTGACCTAGATCAGCTTTATGATATTTTTTTTTCTTAGGTAGTTATTGGATGGAAAGGCTGAAAAAACAGACGGTGAAACGTAATTGATAGTGAGGGATGGTAAGTAAATGTAGTAGCAGGAAATGTTAGTAACGCTGTTGTAATGCATACACTTTAGTGATTTGGAAAGTTAATTGAAAAAGCACTAAAAGATTGGACTCATCCAAGAAAAGTAATATTTTATCAAGTGAGACACTTCAAGGTACTCAGAGAGCACTCCAAAGTGTCAGTTTTGGATAAACTGAGAGGTTTGAAGACTTTGGGCTGGACTTGATTTTAGCGATGTCATTCAAAATTATAGACATATCAGCATACGAACAGGATGATCTTAATAGCAGTGGCGGCTGCTGCAGGGAGGGCAATGGGGCACTGCCCTCCCGTGACAAATTTCCCCGTGAAAAATTTGTTTTAACAGAAAAATTAATTATAAATACCTAATTTGTATGTAATTTTTCTGATTTGTTTAATGACAAATAATATGTTTTCGGAAGTAACAGTCCGTCTTTTCAGCGCGTTTAAAAATCGCAGTCCGACGTAAGCTCCGTGGCATCTCGCGCGAATGCCCCGTCTGTATTAGAAATAGAGCGATGAAACTGGCGCGGGTAGTGCGCGTATATATGTAGGCGGCGGGGCACTCCTCTGTGGTGCCGGGTCCGGGTGGCGGTCCAGTATGTAATATACAGCGGTGAGCGTATGTTGTAATTTCTATGTGTGCAAATGCAACTATGAATTGCATTAGTAACATTAAGACAGAATTAAAAAATCTAGATCTCCCTAGACCAGATTTATTGATTAAACTAGAAGATCACAATTTGGAAACTAATAAACCCGTGACGAGAAAATTCAACAGAAGCTCTCATCCGTTTTGGTTGCAAAACTATTTCTTTATCGCACGCTAATTTTGTTGTTTTGAGCACGGTAACAAAAAAAAATCGAACCGAATTATATTTAAATGTCAAAATGTAAGCCTTTAATGTAACAAACATGTGCAATAGAAGTTGTACAAAGAATAAAAAGCACTCATGCTAACATTTTATTTACTAAATAACAATATAAATTGTTAAGCAGAGTTGGATGATAAGTTTTCTGATGCTACTATTGAAATTTACTTCCAAGGTTGAATAGTACAACCGTTATAAAAGTTTGTTATTGATAATATGTCGACACTATGTTGGCGAAAGATTTTGTAAATTGTCTTCTGCTATTTTGCGAATCTCTGGGGGCGTGCAAAATAGAAAAAATCAAGTGAACGGTGTTTTTCTACTTTGAAGAGAATAAAAACACTTTCTAGAAATACCATGCGAGAAAGCAGACTACTTTGCCTTAGCATTGTGTTCCATTGAAAAACAATTACTGACATCAACACCAAACTTCAGTGAATGAGTTATTAATCATTTTGCAGATCGTAAGGAACGGCGGATGGTTTTTGTTTTCAAACAAGTTAATTAAATAGTATATTGAGTTTATTTTTTGATATTAAACACTCAGACCCCCGGTGCCCTCCCGTCCCAAAGAATCACGGGCCGCCACTGATCAAATGTATTAGGAGTAAAACAAAATAAATGTGGTTCCATCTTCTAAGTAGCCACACTATATCGTAAATATAGAATTCTATATTCACAGTAGTATCTACTCCTAATACATTTGATATACCTCCTCGCTTTTTTGCTTCCCTGATACTACGGACGAAATTTCAAATGTTGACTAATTACCGAGATAAATTTCGTAAATTACAGTTTCGTAAAAGAATAAATTTGAAAAATAATTATTCTCTGCATTTAAGGTAATTTTTAATAATGAACGGAATCGCGGCTGATAATGCTTTCCTTAAGTATGTTTAGACAGATTTTATTTAGCAAGAAAAAGAGCGAGGAGATAATATATTTTATTTTACCCCTGATACATTTGATATACCACCTCGTTTTTCAGCTTACCTGATACTAGGGGCGTAATTTCAACTGTTAAATGCTGATATCATACCAGGTGGTTATAGTAACTTCAAAATATTTTTATTTTTATTACAATTATACATATATTGTTAAAGTATTTAACTGAGAGTATTTTCGTAAATTACACTCTCTTAAAAGAATTAAATTTAAAAAAAATATTCTCTGCATTTAAGGTAATTTTAATTATAAACGGAATCGGGGCGGCAGATAATGTCTAAATTTTGTCTATACAGACTTTTTTAGTCTGTCAAGAAAGAATATTTCAAGTAACTGAAGCCGAAACACTCCACATTCATTAGAAATTTCGTCCGTAGCATCAGGGTAGCAGAAAAGCGAGGAGGTATATCAAATGTATTAGGAATAAAACAAAATAGATGTGGCGACATCTTCAAAGTAGTAGCCACACTATATCGTGAATATAGAATTCTATATTCACATGTATAAGGAGTAAAACAATATAGAATTCTATATTCACAATAGTAGCTATATTTAGGATATAGTCCAGCTACTATTGGGCAGATGGCGCCAATATATTTAATTTTACTCCTGATATATTTGATATACCTCCTCGTTTTTCTGCTGCCCTGATACTACGGACGAAATTTCAAATGTTGACCAATTACCGAGATAAATTTCGTATATTACAGTTTCGTAAAAGAATAAATTTGAAAAATAATTATTCTCTGCATTTAAGGTAATTTTTAATTATGAACGGAATCGCGGCTGATAATGCCTTCCTTAAGCATGTTTATACAGATTTTATTTAGCAAGAAAAAGAGCGAGGAGATAATATATTCTATTTTACCCCTGATACATTTGATATACCACCTCGTTTTCAGCTTACCTGATACTAGGGACGAAATTTCACCTGTTAAATGCTGAGATATCATACCAGGTGGTTATAGTAACTTTAAAATATTTTTATTTTTATTACAATTATACATATATTGTTAAAGTATTAACTGAGAGTATTTTCGTAAATTACACTCTCTTAAAAGAATTAAATTAAAAAAAAATATTCTCTGCATTTAAGGTAATTTTAATTAAAAACGGAATCGGGGCGGCAGATAATGTCTAAATTTTGTCTATACAGACTTTTTTTAGTCTGTCAAGAAAGAATATTTCAAGTAACTGAAGCCGAAACACTCCACATTCATTTGAAATTTCGTCCGTAGTATCAGGGTAGCAGAAAAGCGAGGAGGTATATCAAATGTATTAGGAGTAAAACAAAATAAATGTGGCGACATCTTCAAAGTAGTAGCCACACTATATCGTGAATATAGAATTCTATATTCACATGTATAAGGAGTAAAACAATATAGAATTCTATATTCACAATAGTAGCTATATTTAGGATATAGTCCAGCTACTATTGTGCAGATGGGGCCAATATATTTAATATTACTCCTGATATATTTGATATACCTCCTCGCTTTTCTGCGGCCCTGATGCTACGGACGAAATTTCAAATACAAAGGATGTCCGCTTGCATTTTTATCTTGACAGATTAAAAAATGTCTGTCTACACAGAATTAAGACATATTACTGGCGATTCAGTTTACAATTAAAAATTAATTTAAATGTCGAGCATAATTATTTTTCAAATTCACATTCTTTTAAGAATGCGTAATTTATGAAAATAGTCATAGAAATTTATAATTGTATTGGGATTAAATGAAGCACTGATAAAACGTATATATAATTAACTCTTTATTATCATAGTAATGGTCATTAAGCATGACCAATTAGCAAAACTGCACATATAAAATTTCGTCTGTATTATCAAGGAAAGCAGAGGAGCCAACAGATAATATATTTTATTTTACTCCTGATACATTTGATATACCTCCTCGCTTTTCTGCTTCCCTGATACTAAGGAAGAAATTTCAAATGTATGCTTACCCAGATAAATTTAAAAGAATTAAATTTAAAAAAATATATTCTCTGCATTCAAGGTAATTTTAAATTATAAACGGAATCGGGGCGGCAGATAATAAAGAGAAATAGAAAGTGGGGGCCCTGGCTGCATTACAGTCTCTTTAATTATTTTAATTACATCCTGAAATGCCGGTCAAACTGGCTACTGAGATCATTTCCAAACCCAACGCAATCATTGCAAGTCCAGATAAGCCCCGTCTTCAAATGAATCTTGTGAGCCTCAGCTTATACAATCAATTTTAAATGGTTTAAAAAATATAGAGCAGTTAACTATCTTGTGCGCCTTATCAAAAGATCTACAACAAGATCACACAGGCAATATTCTGACGCTGAACTTATTACACGTGTAGCAAATAAATTAAATCTATGATAAGAAAAAATAAATAACAGGGACTTAATTTTCACGCCAACGGTGCCCGTCGCGGCTGCTTACCAGAATGAAGTACATAGAAAAAGTAGGCAAAGAAAAAGGATGACCGACCGATTACAGAGGAAGAACAAATATAAAAAAGATAGTATATTAGTTAACAACAAAACTAAACACACTATACAAAAACTAAGGCTCACAAAAAACTAGTGCTTACAAGAAATAGCAGCACTATAAAAGCAACGATAGAAAAGGACAATAAAAATGACAAATATGTATAATAGTATACCGTAGTCGACAAATTTTAATTTCTGATAAGAAAGTAGAAAGAGGAAAAGAGCACGACGAAATAATGAAAAGATAAACATATAGCTAGGCTGCCAAGTAATCTCGGCAAACGCCTCTATGAAATGTGAGGATCCCCCGACACTTCGTCGGTTCTCCCACCACTGTTGGTAAACAGGCATCGCTGCATATTAGAAGGTCATCTTCTGCATGGGATAGAAGTATAAACAGAAATTAAAACTTGTCGACTACGGTATAGATTTTGTGAATATTATTTTTGTAAATGTATTCTACAATAAATAAACTCAAATGTATTTAGAATTTGTTAATATTTTACTAACGCTATCCTCAAATTATTTTCAAACTACAGCTTGCTTAAAGTAATGTAATTTATCAACACTGTTATGACATCAATGTGATGTTTATAACTAACTCGTTTGTTTCTTTAATTGAACTATACCGTGCTACATAAAAGCACATTTTTTGTTTTGTTGTTGTTTATTGCTGATATATTCAATTAAAAACAATTTAATTGTTTAACAGAAACATGTTTCACGATAGCGGAAAAAATATGTTTAGCATATGAGAGCAAACGTTTTTTTCTCACACGCCCAACTTGGCACTGATGAGGAAAATTGCACTTTGCTCACATATACTGAAAACATTATTAAATTAATATTATGTAACCTTATTATCCAACAGCTATTATTTTACATATTTTAATTTCGTCATGTTAACGCTCATATTTATAATGATCTTATAACAACTAAAAACTCATTACCAATATTTTATATTTCTGTATTATTCCACGAAGATCAACAAGTTGCGTTTAGATTTATTACATGCTCAGATTTTTATCTAAATGAAGTTATAGGTATTTTTACAGGGCGAATTGATTATGACCTTGTTTAGTGTTTGTAATAAAAGTGTAAAACATGTTTTCATCTAAAACTCGATTTAAAAAAAAATCTATTTATCAGCGAGGAAAGACGGAAGAAGAATTTTACAATTTTATAAGATATCTCCGTCAGCAATTAAGAAATTGCTAGTAAATCATGGCAAGATCTGAGAATTTCCCATCGCACACGCGCTTTAATACAAAGTCGGTTAGTTCGGCTATGCGTACCGCTAGCGTTATACTTCAGTAAAACTCCGACCGGGTATCGGTTCGCTGTTTACCGCAAGACGTATTCGGAACGGTTCGTAACCATATGATCGTGTTAAACGGAAGGAGTACTTGAGTTTCCCTTACGTTTCGAAACGGAAAAGAAAAACTATGTGATTGGTGTTTTACAAACTTTAACTGTTATGCAATAGGAAAATAATTAGAGTTTGTGTAAGTGTAATTTTTTTTTCTCTTGAAAATAATAAGACAAATAAAGTGTAGGATAAAGTAAATTTTATTGTTTGTGAACATGGGTGATTTAACAATACCATTGTTGATTTTTCTACATTTTACAACATCTCTAGCCAGCTACGACAGCATAGGTAAGTTTCATGTCAAAGATACTTATATATGCGAATGTAAATAATACAAACTTGTTAGGTAAGGATACCGTTCCTACTCGTTTGTCATTTTATATATTCATGATGTTTAAAGTGAATCAAGCACTGTCTAAACGTAAAGTTCCAAAAGTTTATTAATGCTAATGGATCTAGGCCTTGAGCTCTCTCATTCTCTGTCTCGATTCCTCTATATAATTTTGTCCTTTCGTTTTCCACTTTCTCATAATTACACCGTCGAGGTTCTGTTTCCTAATTCCGTCTCTCCTCCTCGGCTCTGAGATGCCTCTAAATCTTTTATTGTTTGGCTATATAATAGTTGAGCACGGAGATTTTGTATGCGCGTGAAGTTTTGTCGAAAAGATTCGTTGGCGTTAAACACCGAATGTCAGGCGGAGCTGTTGGCAAAACTTTCCTGGGAAAATGTGTGATCCCGAGGATTAACACTGCCTAAGACAAAAGTTAACTGTTCATAAAGTACCTTTACGAAGTTTCCAAAGAATAATTTCAAGGTTTACCCAAACCAATTTGAAATGTATATAATTTTAATAGTCCTTAATTATTTCCCATTTGTTTATTTTATTAATCCGCATACATGATCGTATTTGTAATAATTCAATGTAAGTGTACATTACGATTATACAACACCATGCATGCTTATAAATAGACTCCAATTGGAAAATAATTGAGACGAATTATATACTTAATATACAAAGATAAGCTTGCTGCCTATTTATCTTGAGAAACTTCCTCAGATGTTAACAAATTACTTTGCCTTAGTTCTACATTGATTTAGTCCTTAAATTAACCTCATAGGCGTCGCTTCTTTGAGTTCTCTATAGTAACTCATAATTACCATGCAACTAACCAACTCCCATGTTGATATAAAGACTTAGTCATTAAACACGAACTGAGTCGTTTGTCTATGTTTGAGGCATAGCATTCACTTATTTTTAGAGCGTAATTTATTCAAAAAATTCATCATGAGACTATTTTATTGATAGATGAAATAATAATGTAGGTGCATTCTAATTTGCATAGTGGTTGACCTACATCGTGTAGAATTTTAACGTCTCATTTTAGAATAGGTGCCAAATCGCATGCTCTGATATACGGCTTTTATGAATTAGTTACTTATGGTTATGTTTGAACATGGAGTATTTATATTGTTACAGTAGAAATATATGCATTGACCTGATACTAATGGATCTTCCTACTTTAAATAAACGCCAAGTAGTTATGGCAATATTAGAGAGAGAGAGAGGGTCTATTAAATTTTTCAAAAATAAAAAGATCCACTAAACTTCTTTGTATGTATTGAAGTGATGATATATTAAATACAAAAGTGTCACTTATTAAAATCATAAATACTTTGTATTCTTATGAGATCCTTATACAATCCGTAAAGAAAACAAGGAAGTGAGGGTGCATTATTCTTATTTCTGATATGAAAATATTTGAATGATATCAAAGAATACTTAAGATGAATTTTCATTCCCTTTAAAAATATTTTCCTGGTTCCAGTTTATCTAAAGAACTTTTTCTTAATAAAAATATAGGTATTATTATTGAGTACTTGTTGTAGTCCTAGACTCATTATTTTCTTTGAGGTAACGTTGGCATTTATCTGAAAATGCAAAATAAATATAGTAACCTAGACGTATAAAGGTTTATTTCACAACTTTTCAGAAAATCACTGTTATAAATAGATAGCATTTTCAATTTACCTTAAATAAATAAACAGTTAATAAAATACTGCTTAATTTCTTCATGATTTTACTATTTAAGATCATTATATGCATTGGTTGAAGTTCACTTTTAACGAGAACTATTAATTGTTATATTTATATTGAAAACGTTATTACCGCTGTTCCAATTTTATTTGCAAATAACTGAAATTTGCATTCCATCTACCAAAGTGTTCTATACATATTATCGATAATTTTTAGTATGATAGTCAAACAAATTTAACACATTAACAAAATGCTATAATGCAGGGGAGTTTTTTATGTTATCTATTTGGCTATGAACGATATTATTTTACAAATGTAAGAACCATTAACACTAACACACTTATTTCAATGTTTCTTTAATAATGTCATGCCTTCGAAAAATAATTCTTTTGTAATTCCGCAAAATGCGTACCCATAGAGTTTTCCACGTTTTCATTCGATAAAAATCAACGCCCTCTCAAGT